>CM065382.1:42127500-42302500 GCA_033060915.1 Euryodendron excelsum
TTACATTAGACTCACATAATTAAAATACTTAAAATACTTTTTCTTTCTTTATTGTTTATAGTATACTTCAAAGTTTTGTTTTATTTTGATTAAATGTTTTTTAAATAGAATACTCTAATGGTATTAAAAGTAAAAAACAATTAAAAGTCCTTTCATATTAACCTAGGCAGAATTAGAAAATTTGTCTATGGGTTCATTTCAATTATTGAGGTTATACAACTCAATTACTGTTAAATAGTTAAAAATATATTACATAATAAATTAAGTTTCATTGGAGGTTGCCAAAATTTTGATTTATTTTTGTTATTGCTTTTAAGTATATTTAAAGAGATGTGATTGATGAGTATTTATAACCAAATGACAAATTTATCAATAATAATAGATTTTTATAAATAACAAAAGAATAAATAATACAAAGATTAATACTTTTGTGTCATGTGCACTTCCTATAATAAAATTTTAAAATTACTTTTTATTTTCATTAAATTTTTTTTTGGTAAATAAGCATATTTTTGAAGGAATTTTGATAAACTTTTCATATTGATTAAAAGTCAACACAAAAAGAAATATAACGTGAGGCCAATAAGTTGAAAAGTTGAATCAAGAATTTTAGCTTTAAAAATAACATAACCGATTTTTATACTGTATAATATAGGTTGATGTTTATAACATTTTTAAGAAATTAACATTGAAGAATGAAATTTCATAGATTATTTATTTCGTTTAAATTGCATTTTTAACTAATTGGAATAGGGACAAAAAATTAAAAATTTTAAAAAAAAGTTAAATGTTTCAACTTCAATGGTCTTATAACTAATTGCAATAATATATACTATATATTTATTTCTATTTATCTTTCTAAAAAAAAAAAAGATTTGAATAGAAAATTCTAAATTTTTTTAATCCGAGCAAGAACTTTACAAAAGTCTAACAGAAGAATTCAAAGAAGTTTAAAATAATAATCCTAATATTATTTTTAAATTTAAGGAGGAGCTTTATAAAATTATAAAATAGGGATTTAAGGAAATTTAAATTAACATGTCTTAGTTTTAAAAAAAATTAACGTAGAGAATAATATTTGTTACTTAAATCTAAAAATTTATCCAAGTCTATGTCTCTATATCCTAAAAAATTCTTCTCAAAATACTTCTAATATTCACCGCCAAGCTTACCAAAAAACATCAAATTACATTAGACTCACATAATTAAAGTACTTGAAATACTTGTTCTTTCTTTATTATTTATAGTATGCTTCATAGTTTTTATTTTATTTTGATTAAATGTTTTTTAAAGTAGAATGTTCTAAAGGAATTAAATGTATAAAAAAGAAAAAATTAAAAGTCCTTTCATATTAATCTTGGTAGAATTAAAATTTTTTTTTCATGTGTTCATTTCAATTATTAAGGTTATACAACTCAATCACTATTAAACAATTAAAAATATATAAATTATACTTTAATTGAGAAAAATTTTATATAATAAATTAAGTTTTATTGGAGATTGCTAAAATTTTGATTTATTTTTATTATTGCTTTTGAGCATATTTAAAAAGATGTGATTGATTGAGTATTTACAACCAAATGTCAAATTTATTAATAATAAGAGATTTCTATAAATAATAAAAAATAAATGATACATGATTAATAATTTTATGACATGTGTACTTCCTATGGTAAAAATTTAAAATTACATTTTATTTTCATTAAAATTTTTGTGAAGGAGCAATTTGAAGGAATTTTGATAAACTTGTTATGTTGATTAAGCGTCAAATCAAAAAACAAATATAAAGTAAGACTAATAAGTTGAAAAATTAGATCAAGATTTTTAGCTTTAAGAACATCATAACCGATTGTTATAATATATAATATTGTTTGATGGTTATAACATTTCTAAGAAATTGAGATTGTAGAATGAAAATTTAGAGATTATTTATTTCATTTATCAATTATTTTTTTAACTAATCATTGAAGCCACAAGATTGGACATTTAGGAATAGAGACATAAAATTAAAAAAAACTAAAAAATAAAGTTAAATGTTTCAACTTTAATGATCTCATAGCCAATTTCAATAATATATACTATAGATTTATTTGTATTTGTCTTTCTAAAAAAAAAATTAGAAGAATTTGAATCTAAGCAAGAACTTTCCAAAATTATAATAGAAGAATTTAAGGAAATTCAAAATAATAATCATAATGTTATTTTTAAATTTAAGGAGGAGCTTTCTAAAACAATAAAAGAGGGATTTAAGGAAATTAAAAATAACAATTCTAAGTTCTTATCATTATCTACCAATCCAATAATGCCGGCTTCCAATGATGCTAAATGGCCTAAAACAAATGTTATAATCTAATTTTTTTTTTGGAAATATGGAGTACATAGTCAACACGGAGGGGAGTAAACTTATTCAACTCATAATCCGTGCCGACGACAGTGAAAATTAGTTCTCATATAGTTATATTTAAGTAGTTTATTCCTTATTTTTGGCATTTTAGAAGTTTTGTCTGTGAGCATAGAAGATGCCTTTAGCATAATACTCCCTTGATTTTTTTTTTTAACAAATAATTATTAAGAGTATAACATTTGAGTTTTTCATTACAAATTGATTAAATTATTAAAATGCAGAAACGGGCTTCAGAATATATATGTTTTTTTTAGTAATTTGACAGTAGTGTGGTAGTATGCCTTTGAATCATTCTTACCTAACTCATGACAAACTGCTTAAGAAAAGTATGCCTTTCGTTTATTAATTGATTGCTGATCCATACGTTGTCCAAAAAAATCTACTGAAGAAGTCAAAACTAAAATCCAAAGTATTATCTTGTGAGCAAATAAATTAATTATAATAAGGAGCTATGATGAACTGGAATGACTCCATTGCATCAGTTTTGTTACTTAAACTGTTTTCTTAAAATCAGAATGTCAAGTTACCTATTTTAACTAGTTGTAACAACAACCAAAACCAAAAAAAGAGTAATTGCATTTTGTTTTTCTCTCCTTCCTTTTAGCTAGGCCAGGAGAGAAATGATCTTTCCTAATTGAGATTATTTTTTTTTTTATCGCTTTCTTTTTTTTTGGTTGCTCGCTGGATGATCCTCTACTATACCAATACCTAAAAATAATATAGTTAGTTGAAAGGTCGACATTTGAGCAGTAATGAGAGAGAGAGAGAGAGACTTAATAGTCTTCCTCTTTGTGCTAACTTTTGGATTATAAAAACAAGAAATAGTCTTCCTCCTTCGCGTTAAAATGTCCATTTCACAGCTTTAGCATGGTTCAATCAATGGTATGAAGTAATTTGATTATGTCAATAGTGGTTACAGCACAAGAGAGTCTGTCAGAATCCTTCACAGATAACACGTAACTTGACCATTTCCATCTTTTATATCAATATTCGTACCAACACTATTGAATTCAAAACATGATCAGACGTAAAAAAAAAATAAAAAAAAAATGATTTTAAAGAAGGGTTAATTACAAATACACTTCTTAAACTATGATTCAGTATCACTAAATTTTTTTGAATTCTAAAACATGGCACATGGACTTCTTGAACTATTAATTTGTATCAATTAACACATTTTGTTACTAATCCGTTAAGAGAATGAATGAAAATTTGTCATGTGATTTTCTCTTATTCACAAAATTATGGATTCGTAACTAAATTGATATTTTCAATAAAATACTTGTTTAATGACTAAAATATATCTTGAAATGACATGTAAATATATGGACAATCCAAAGAGTATTTCAGTTATATATTTAACAATTATTACAAAAAGAAAAGGTCAATTTACGTACCAAATCATACTTGTATGAACATGTACAAATCACATTACTATTTTTCATCAATTTTCCTAACATATTGCAAATACAAGGTGGGGATTGATACAAATTGATAGTGAAGGGGTCAATATGTCATGTTTTAGAGTTTAAGAGAGTTTCGTAATATTAAGTCATAGTCTAAGGGTACTTTGGTAATTAACCCTTTAAGCAACAAATTAAACAGTGTTTGGTGATTTTACTTGCAAAAAATATGGCTCCATCAAAATCAAATTTGTCAATGCCATTTTTCTTTGCAATCTTTCATCATAATAATATTCATAATAAGAATAAAGTGGGATAACTAAATCATATTCCAGACAACTACAGGGCCGACTCAGTCTAGACAAATTGAAAGTTTGATATGCACCCAGATCATACCTGATCAATCTCCTATAAATATAATATTGTGCATATTGACTGTTTCTTGGATTATGTACAAAATCGTTAGTTAGTGGGAAACCATCATCCTGTTGTTAAAGGAAAATGTTAGATTTGTACGAGCGTGGAAGGTTCAGGCACTATTAAACAAATGCTACACAGGTTGAAGGGATCACTATATATAAAGGGTATCCCAACCCTTTGTAGAGCCATCAACAAGTAGTACTCTTTGGATGCATACAGCCTAAGAAGTTTTCATATATTGTGAGAATTTCTGGAGGCCAAATCAAATTTGCCTGAAATGGCCACTTTTTGGCCAAGGGCATTATGTGCCTTGGCAATATGTTTGCTAGCCACACTAGCAGTAGCTGACCACGAGCCATACCTTTCTGCATCTCCACCACCACCGCCATCACCTTACTACTACAAGTCACCGCCACCGCCACCGCCAAGCCCCGAGACTGAGACTGAGCATCCTTACCATTACAAATCACCACCCCCACCATCACCTTCTCCACCTCCTTCATATTACTATAAGTCACCACCACCACCGTCCCCCTCACCTCTGCCTCCTTACGTCTACAAATCACCACCACCTCCTTCTCCATCACCTCCTCCCCCACCTTACGTCTACAAATCCCCACCACCTCCTTCTCCATCGCCTCCCCCTCCTTATGTCTACAAATCCCCACCACCACCATCTCCCTCTCCCCCACCTCCTTATGTCTACAAGTCTCCACCACCACCTTCTCGTTCACCCCCTCCTCCTTATGTGTACAAGTCCCCCCCACCACCATCTCCCTCCCCGCCACCACCGTACGTCTACAAGTCCCCACCTCCACCATCCCCATCACTATCCCCCCTCCTCCCTATGTGTACAAGTCACCACCACCACCTTCTCCATCACCACCTCCACCTTACATGTACAAATCTCCACCGCCACCATCTCCGTCACCTCCACCTCCTTATGTCTACAAGTCCCCACCTCCACCTTCTCCATCACCCCCTCCTCCTTATGTGTACAAATCTCCACCACCACCATCTCCCTCCCCACCACCACCGTACGTCTACAAGTCCCCACCTCCACCATCCCCATCACCCCCTCCTCCCTATGTGTACAAGTCACCACCACCACCTTCTCCATCACCACCTCCACCTTACATGTATAAATCTCCACCGCCACCATCTCCGTCACCTCCACCTCCTTATGTCTACAAGTCCCCACCACTTCCATCTCCATCACCTCCTCCACCATATGTGTACAAGTCCCCACCTCCTCCATCTCCATCACCCCCTCCTCCATATGTGTACAAGTCACCACCTCCACCATCCCCATCACCTCCTCCCCCCTACTATTACAAGTCTCCTACCCCACCATCACCATCACCGCCCCCTCCATACTACTACAAGTCTCCACCTCCACCATCTCCATCACCGCCCCCTCCCTCATATTACTACAAATCCCCACCACCCCCATCCCCATCGGCACCACCTCCCTACTATTACAAGTCACCACCTCCTCCCATTGTTTACTAAAGAATTCAGTTCTCGTTCTCAATTCATGTAAGTGTAATGTATATTTCTTGTTTTCGTATAACAAAAAAAAAAAATGTTGCTTATTTACTTCTTTCCGCCATCATCTTCTTATTTGGTCCAATTTTGTTTTGCAGCTCACAGATTCATGAACGAAGTAATTGCTGCAAGAAGGAGAAAGATTCTTTCGTGGTGGTGCACTCATAATCATTTTAGCTCAAACAATAAAGCTGATTGGAGAATAAAGAAGGTTCAAGCAGTTATAATGCTTCAAACTTCACTTTTATGAATGTTTCATGCTCTGGACATGTATTTAAACACATTTTTTTTTTGTTTTTTTGTATGTTCAATCAACGTCTCTCTAGATGTTGACAAATTTGAAATAAAAAGCAGATTTTCCCACAAAAGGAAAAATATGTCCTTTCTTGCTTTCTCTTGCCTCTTCGTTTTTATCTTCAAATTCTAAATTGATCATGATCAGAGTTGAAAGCAACACATTGCAAAATAGGTTGGCAAACTGTAAATAGGTTGGTTGATACGAGAGAGAGAGAATCAAATCTGGCCAGCATAACAAGTAGCACATTTACCTAGGAAATTGACTGGCCAAACTTGTTTAGATTCCATGTATTACATACAGACCTGAGACAAACATACGAGTAATGCTATACATATATGCTATATATAGAATTTGTGTATAAAATTTTTATATAGAATGATATGTTAGTTTGTGGACTTTTCATTTGAAAACAAAACACTTGCTCTTTTAACTCATAATTTCAAAAATGCCCTTGTCATATAATTCTAGTAAAATTTTTGGTATAAGATATCTGAAAGAATAGAATTTTCCCTAACATATACATACATTAGACAACTGAAAATACAATTCAGCCTTTTTGTTTCATTTTTTTCCAGGTTTATTTAAACTTTTTTGGGTTAAATGCTATAATCAATTGCGATAATATTTGTTATTTGCCTTATAGATTCATAGATGGCTATCGTTCATTACAAAATTGAGAATGCACAGTCCTACATAGAATTAAAACAAAACATTCATCAGGTGGCATTTATTTTCAAAAAATGCCACTGCCACATGTATGAAAATTTTCCGAAGAAAGTTTTGTATGTTTGTATTTTTTTTGGCAATACAATTTTGGTTAGCTTTCCATGACTCGAAATGCTCAAAAGTCGTTTAACCTTGTAGTTTTGGGTAATGGAATTACAAGTAGACGAATTGTATAAAATGGTGATCAGGCACCTTTCATTTAAAAAAGAAAAAAGGATAAAGATGAGTCTTAATTACTGCCATTGCCACCTCAATCTTGTTAGATTTTTTGTATAGTTTTCTTGTAAGGTTAGAATTTTCTTATAGTTTTATGCTTTAAATTGTAGGTATGCTTCCATAACTCAAATAACTGTCTACTTCTAGGAATTTCAGCTTGGTTTTATCACATTTTCCAACCTAGAGATCGAAGAAAGTGGAACAAGCATTTGTTTAATTGCAGGAGTCTCATTGCCTTGTAATATATATACAAGGAAAAAAATGTAAACCTTACAATATATATGAATATAGTAACCTCAATACATATATTCAAGAGTGAGAAAACGTACCCGTTTGGTCCATGATCTTGAATGCGTAGAGAAGTGATCTCCAATCCAGTAATCAAACTCCACAGTGGCTATATTTCTTCCTCTCTGTCTCCAAACTCTTTCCGACGGATCTCAATAAGTAGAATACTATTAATCTTGAGAAGAGAGGGGACTTAACCTTTATATATTGAACCCTAATGGGCCCTCCTATAAAAAACTCTTAAACAGGTTTTCTTAAGTCCACGCTAACTATCCAACCACATAAAATGACCAATAAGTGCACATAAGTTTAGTCCATATGGATCACTTCTTTATTGAGCCTATTCTATATGTTTCAACTTTAACTTGAATCCAACCTGTTTTATTAAAACTAAAATCAATTACTGAGAATATTCCATTCAAAAAATTCTAACATTCTCTCACTTGAGCAAACATTAATTATAGTTATAATTTTGAAAAACTTAAAAATGATTCTCAAGTTAAAAACAGTAAAAATTGTATGAGGCAAAATTTAGATGAACAAAAACACCAAGTAAAGTCAAGAGACAACATCTAAAACAATCCGATCTAACAAGGCAATCAACATCAAACCATGGTAGTCAATACATGATCAATCCATGTAAGATCACTCATGATCACAAATACCAAACTCCTCATTGACATGGATCAAATATGATAGTATGGTGGGAAATAGAACTCCTCACGTGATCTCATAAATGTGCTACTCCTCTGTTAGTCCTCAAATTCTCTTTAACTGTATGCCTATTTAACAAGCAAGAGAATTTCAAAAGTTTTCAATGAAACTAATATATCTTGCATACATATCTTTAGAAAACTTTATGGTGCAAATGCAAGGCATATTTTTGAATGCTCAAGCCCACCAAACTTGAGATTTTTCTTTATATCCAAATTGTGAATATATATCCATCCACATATGACATATAAAATATCAAGAATACATACATATATACATATATATATATATATATATTTATGAATAAATGACATCAAATGAAAACAATCAATAATCATCTATAAACTTTGATGACCAATGATAAACTGAAAAATGTCTTAACATATAATAACTGTCACAAAATGTCATAAAAACAACTCCCACTAACCAAGTACATCAAAAGACCCAATAATACCCATGTTTGAAATATGGCTACTGAAAATAACAGGTGTAAATCCCTTGGTCAAGGGGTTCGCCATCATTTGTTTTGTGCCAATGTGCTCAATAATGATGTCACTTTTCCTTACTAAATGTCTAACTGACAGATTATTGATCTCAATATGTTTAGACCCACTAGAAGTTTTGTTATTCTTGGAAAAGAACATAGTTGCACTATTATCACAAAATATCCTTAGTGGTCTAACCATGGAACTAATCACCTTAAGTTCTGAAATGAAGTCTCGCAGCTAAACAGTCTAGGTAGCAGCTCCAAAACAAGCTACAAAATCAGCATGCATTGTGGAAGAAGCTATAAGAGTCTTCTTGACACTTTTCCAAGAAATAGCTCATTCAACAACCATATATATATTTTTAGTAATTTGCGATTAAATGTAGCAACATGCCTTTGAATCTTTCTTACCTAATTAACTACATGGTTTTCATCGTCACAAATGGCTCAGGAAAAGCGTTGCCTATATTTTATTGATTGCTAATTCATAAATTATCTAAAAAAATCAACTGAAGAAGTCAAAACTAAAATCCAAAGTGTGATCTTGTTATCAAATTGATTAATTATCATAAGAAACTATGAAGCACGGGATTGACTCCATTGCATAAATTAAATAAGCACGGCACTGGATTAAGTGCACTTATAAGCTGCATTATATTGGTGTTTAGGCCAATAAAACCAAACGAGAAACCGTGCTATTCAAATATATTTAATTTTCTCATTTTTTTGACGTATGTTTCCATTTCTCCTCAAGAAAACAAAAAATTATCATGATAAAAAATTTTGACATCGACCATTTCTAAGGTTAATGTGTTGAATTAACAAAGTAAAGTGAATATTGTAGCGTAGTAGGTGATTAAGGTGAGTGTATTTGCACCTATTAGATTGAAAAGTTACTATAGGAGAAACAGTATTTCTTTTTCTTTTTCTTCTCTTTTTTCTTGGAGAAGAAACAGTCTCTTTTTTTGTGGAGAAGAAACAGTATAGTTACAGTTTTATTACTCACTGTTTTATTAAAATCAGAATGTCAAGTTACCCATTTTAACTAGTTGTAACGCCAAAAAAAAAAAAAGAATGAAATTGTATTCTGTATTTTTCTCCTTCCTTTTAGCTAGGCCAAGAGAGAAACGGTCTTTCCTAATTGCTCTTTTTTTGTTTTTTTTTTATTCTATTTCTTTTTCTTTTTTTTTTTGGCTGCTCGCCCGATGATCTTCTACATTACATATAAAAAATTTTGTTATGAAGAAACAAGAGAGAAAACTGTTAATAGAAAGGTCGGTGAAGCAGTAATGAAGGACATCTGGTTTTTTTCATGCGTGTTTCTGTGTGTTAGAGAGAGAGAGAGAGAGAGTCACCCATCAAAGGGCCATACATTTTATGCAGTTAAAAATGGTGCTAAATTTTCGATCATGTAACTTATAGGATCAAATCCTAGGATTGGATTAAGAATAGTAATATCCAATAAAAGAGAAAAAAATGTATGATAATTTCTATATGAATAATATTTACTTCAAATAGATCCAAATTGAGCTTAAATTATGTAAAAATAAAAATAAAAATAATACTAAATCATATAAATTTAGGTAATATATAAACGAATCAAATTTAGGTTAATGGATTTATATTAACCTGTCCATATTCAACTCGCTTGCTAATTGGGTAGGTTTTGATTGAACCCATTTATATTCAAATTCATATAAATCTATCCAAACCCGCTCATTTGCCACCCCTACCTATAAGCAAGAAATAGTCTTCCTCTTCCGCGTCAAAATGTCCTTTTTACAGCTTTAGTATGTTTCAATCAATGGTATGAAGCAATTTGATTATGTCAATTCAATATTGTGGTTACAGTTACAGGTCCATGCAAATAAATCATTCTCTAAAGTATATATCTTCCTTCCTGCGCAGCACATGCGAGTTTGTCAAAATCCTTCGCAGATAACACTTACCCATATCCATCTTTGATATCAATATTTAGGATTTGAATTCTCTCCGATTTGGATTGGAGATCTCTATTCTATTGTTTAAGGTGTTGATACGTTAGCTAATATAAAATAAAAGGTTCAGATGAATTGACTAAAAATTTATTTAAAAATAAATAAATTTATAATTATATAAAAATAAATAAATTTTAACAAAAACGACAACGTAATTTTAATAAAACATATGATAAAATTAAATCTAGTATAAAATGAAGATCTTATTTTCAAATCATAGAATGAGGAGAATTTAAATCCCACTATTTGTATCTACTCACGGTATTGAATTCATGACATAACCAAACAGCTGTAAAAAGAGGGGGCGTGGGGTGTGCGGCAAACTCCGTTGCCAAGGTCAATGCCATTTTTCTTTGCAATGTTTCAACTAAATCACCTCCTAGGTCTGTCATATTCCAAACAACTGCCTGGGCCCACTCTGTGTCGAGAAATTGGAAAGTTTCTTATGAACCCCGTATCAAATCCGATCAATATCCTAAAGATTTAACATTGTCGTATTGCTGTTTCTTGAATTAAATACAAAATGCTTAGCTAGTAGGTACCCACCACCTCATGTATACAAGTCCCCACCACCTCCACCCCCATCACCTCCTCCTCCATACATATACAAATCGCCGCCACCAACTTCACCTTCACCACCACCTACCTTCTCCATCACCACCTCCACCTGACATATATAAATCTCCACCACCACCATCTCTGTCTCCTCCACCTTCTTATGTCTACAAGTCCCCACCACCACCACCACCATCTCCATCTACACCCCCCCCCCCCCCCCCCTCCTCACCACCTTCTCCATCACCCATACATATACAAATCACCACCACCACCCTCTGTCTCCTCCACCCATTACCTCCACCACCTTATGTATACAAGTTCCCACCACCCCTCCATCCCCATCACCTCCTCCTCCTCCATACATATACAAATCACCACCGCCGCCACCACCCTTCACCTTCACCACCACCTCCTTATATTTACAAATCTTCACCACCACCATCCCCGTCACCTCCACCGCCTTATCTGTACAAATCCCCACCACCACCATCTCCATCACCCCCGCCTCCATATTACTACAGATCACCACCACCACCCTCACCATCGCCTCCTCAAGTATACTATTACAGCTCTCCTCCACCTCCTCCCGTTACCTAGTAGAGAAATCACTACTAGTGCTCAATTCATGTAAGTGTATTGTATACATTTTGCCTATGCATGACCAAAAATAATAACATGCTGCTTATTCATTTACTTCTCGGAATCACCGTGTTATTTGCTCCCATTCGTTTTGTAGCTCATAGTTGGAGGAAACATATTGCTGTTAGAAGGAAAAGGATGCTTTATTAGGGGGCACATTGATGATCGTTTTTAGCTTGAACAAGAAAGCCGGTTGGAGAATAGAGAGGGTTCAAGCAATCGTTGTGCTTCAAACTTCGCTTTCATGAAGATTTCATACTACGCTCATGTATTCAAATAAATTTTATTTGTTTTCTTATAATACAATTAAGCCTTCTCATTTCACTTTTCTCAGTTTTCTTTAATTTTTCTTGGTTAAATGACATCAGTTGCAATATTATCGTTATTTGCCACATAGTTGGCCATCTTTTAGTATAAAGTGGAGAATGGACAGTCCTACAATTTGATTGTGTACGAGAAAACTACACAAAACCTTGACATAAAATGATGCGCCAGAATTGAATTCTATTACTTCACAACAAACCATCAAAGTGATTTTGATTTTAAAAAAGAATTCATACAAAATGATGTAGTTGAATAAAAACTTTTTCACATGATACTTTTTATTATAAAAATGTCATTACTAGAATAATTGCATTTTCATCTTAAAAAAACATGGCCACTCTTACCAAGAACACAGAGAGTGAACCGCAGACAATCCACAGATAAACTCTGACACCCCATGCAACTCCTCGAAGGAGGAGCGGAGAGAGCAATATATCTGGAAGTAGCAAAATACTTAACCGAGACACAGCTGAAGTTAGCAAATTAAGAACAACACAGGCAGAGAACCACACACACATAGCCGAAGTCTACAATAAAAATTTGATTGACTTGCCATGACTTGAAAATTTCAAAAGCTGTTTAACCATATAGTTCTATGCTTTAAATTGTAAGTATGCTTCCATGGCTCAAATGATTGTTTACTTTCCAGGAAAATACCTCCCATACTGGTTTGTTTTTTCACATTTTTCTACTTATAGATACATAAAAAAAAAAAAAAAACAATGTGAAACAAAGCATTTTGAGTCACAAGTGTCTCATTCCCTTATATCTAAAAGGAAAAAGATAAAAGAATTTTTTTTTTTCTTACAACCAACTATAAATACTAATTTGTGGTAGCATTGCTTTCATAGTTAAAAGTTTGATAGTGCTGCTTGCCATACATACTATGAACCATGAAGAGTATATAAAGTAAATAGAAGCTTTAATTGTACTATGATGGAGAACCGATTGATCTCTATTTAACTATCGTGTCCAAATTATCTACTCTATAAACCATCTTTACTCAGTTTATATCTTCTACTCATACAAATTTTGCATTCAAATTTGCCGCCATCAATAGTAATTAATTAATTTACTATTTTTATTTATTTATTTTTTAGTCGGTGGCCTAAAAAAATTCACGTTTATGCAAAGCAGTGATTTAGAATTTCGAAGGTCCTTTAGTCATAATCCCAACTGGTTGATTTTATTAAAAAACTAAGGCATCTCACTACCAAATGGTTAATATATAATAATATAGGCTAAGATGTCAAAACTTGTTTTATTTTGAAATAAGACATTTTATTACATGTATAATCACCTCCAAGAAATTTCTTTTTATTAAATTACAAAAGTCATTACTATATAAGTTAGCCCAATAAGTTAGAAAAAAAAAAAATACAAATAATCCATGCCCTTAGAGAGGTTAAATTACATTCTTACCCTTTCCTTTCCACCCTATTTCATATTTGTCCCTGTCCTTTCAATTTAGACTAATCAAATCCTGAATTTTTCAATTTGTGTCCAATTTGGACGGAAAATAGCCACGTGAGTTGTACTTGACCTATGTGGAGGTGAAAAATTGTAAAATAAGCTTATTCCCCAAAAAGTTATAGATGTGTGTGCACTTGCTTCATAAGAGAGGCTCGATATATGTACTATTATAACAATAAACCACTACAGTTTGAAGCCCTATCACATTTTTTATTTCCAAAAAATTTCATAGAAAATTAACATATTACATGATGAGTGAGTTGTTTTTCAAATTACTTAAGGATTAAAATGTAATTTCATGAGAACAGTTATATAACTGTCCATTGGAGTCTCTCCCTTCGCAGCATCACCCAAAAATTGCTGAACATGGAGACCTTTGTGTTTGTGTTTGATGATGTTCCAGGGACGGAACTATCCACGGACAGTGGAGCAATGGCCGGCCTAGTTTGACAAAATTTTATTTAGTTTTTATTAATTATTTTGAATATTTTTACAATAAAAGCGTATATTGGCACCCAAAACATTTTAAAATTTTTTTTTTGACCTTCTAATTCAAAATTTCTTCCTCAGCCACAAACAAAATTAAAGAAATTTTATCTTAACCTTCTAAATTTCAAGAATCTTTATTTTAGCACCTCAATAAAATTCAAAAAATTTTATTTTAACATTCAAAATCCAAGAATTTTTATCTTAGCCCATCAAAAGAATTTAAAAATATTACCTTGGTCTTCCATGAACCCTCCAAATAAAATTCTTGTTTATGTCCCTGTTATCATTACTTGCTTTACTAGGTATGTGTTAAGCAAAGGCCAGAGAAGGCCCTCCCAATTTAGCTCGCCGCTAGAACCAATTCCTTCACCGAGGAGATGGCCATCCACAAGTGGCTTGTCAGCATGTCTCCTCATATGGCCATTTTTTTTGTCCAAATTCTTGTAACATGAATTGACGGTTGGACCAATTAGACACAAATTAGGAAAATACAAGGTCCAATTGGGGCAAATGGGAAAGAAAAGGGACTAAATTGAAATCAGGTGAAATTATAAGGGTAAACATATCATTTATCCCAAAAAATTGTGGATCAAACCTTCACAGTTGGCAATGGTATGGCTAGGTGGGGCCTAAACCTACTCTTCAACACCTAGAGCACACAATAGAATTTAAATTTTAGCCATGATGCAAGTGCGGTAGGATTTTCCGTAGATAACTGTGTGGTACAAAGAAGCAATACTTTATGGTGGATGTATAGAGTAGGCTATCTGCATGTCCAATTTGCAAACCAAACTCATATGGCTAGGTTTAATGGAATTCCTTCTGGGTCGAAAATAGATAAATAGTTAATACAAGCATTGGCTGATTGGGTTCCATAGCGCCAATATATATGCACATGCAATATAAATATGTATGAGTACTTTTATACAGAGAGAAGGTGATAGGTGTTCACACGATTATTAATCTAGTGATAACACTTCAGACTTCAAAGATGGTTAAATAATGATGTGAGATCTCGATAAGTTGTAGCAATGCTAACTCAAGTGAAGGTCGCAGCGAAGTAATAAATTCTCGAGAATCCGAGTTTGAATCACAGGGAGTGTATAGAACAATGATTATGGAGACATTCATTATAGGGATGAACTAATACCTAAGAAACAACCCCACAAATATGAAAATTAAAGTGAAAATTGAGTTGGTTTGGTTTTGGAATTTTTTGTTTAGAAGTAGAGTTTGAATTTAAAGAGGTCTACGCAATGAATGTTCCGATTGATTGGCTGAATTTGGAAATTGCTCTAGGTATCGCTTAACTCAACTCAATGCCATCAAACGTGCCATTGAATCGGAGGATTTGTTAATGACTTCCAAAACTGAATTTATGAAAATTCAATTAGATTGTAAAAAATCAAATCAAAATATTCATATTAGGGATTTAAGCAACCCTCATACCAATTCTAATTTGTGCATGAGAATTCAAAAATATAATCATAAACACTTAAGTTCAAAAAATCTATTATGAATTAACACAAGTTCATGCAATCAAAAGATGAATTCTTAAGGCTCAATTGAATACCTTCATGGATTCACCAATTCCCCAAGCAATCTTCATATTCTTTGCCAAGAGAGAGATTTAGCTACTCATAGACATGATTGAAATACAATTGAATTGATGCAAAATCTATTGAATTACAAGGAATTGAAGAAAAGTACAATCAATGTAGGTTTGTCTCTCTAAAAGTATACTAAAACTCTCCCAAAACTAGCTAAACCTAATTATATCTAATGATAATTCGTACATTGAGAATTGGGAATCTTAATTGACTTCTGAAGAGTGCGCTGTCCAAACTGTTGACTCTATGTCTTGATTTTGATAATAAAAAAACATAATTTGATGATGTAATAATTTTACTTAGTATGTAGATTAATTATTAATTAGATTTTAACCAGATTATGACATGAAGCTTATCACAATGGAGAACTTGTGATGCAAGTATTAGAATAAAAGTTGATAAGCATGATGAGATAACATATTTAACAAAGTTGATCTTATAGAGAATAAAAGAATTTCAAAGATGATGCATGTCAAGGAAGAAGATTGAAAATGCTCAAAGCCTTGAATAAATAGAAGAAGCCATATCTGTTAAAAAAATCCTCAAATATCAGTTGAAATACAAAGATCTTAAGTCTTGGAAGCTCTCTTAGAGATTTTAAAAAAGACTTGGATAAATGGAAGAAGAAATATTGATTGAAGAACTCTACAAGTAATCAAAATGGAGTGAATTAATCTCGAAGAGATTGAAGGTGTTCTTGAAGTCAACATGCCTTGAAGAAGTGTTTTTAAGCCTTAGAAAGTTGGTTTGGATGATCCTTGCAAAGATTGGAGACTTTGGAGAAGAATGGACAAAACCTGTGAAATTAAGTTTTCTGATGCAAGGAGTTGACCTCTTAAAGCTCAGGAGTCGACTTATTCAGACAGTGCCTTAAAAGTTTTAGACACAAACTAAAGGAGTCAACCCCTCACTCCTCAGGAGTTGACTTATTGAGACTGAGAGTTGAAATTTCAAGATCAGACCAAAGGAATTGACCGCTCAAGACAGAATGCTGAAGCATAACCAAAAAGAGTCGACCTTTTCATTAAAAGAGTCGACACCCCGACATTGACATCTAGATTTCTGACCGTTGTAGTAGTGCAATATGGTATCAAAAGCACTCCCATTCATTTCTATCGGTTAGAATCAATCCATGGCTTTAAATACAAGATCCCTACAGCTTCTAAAATAGAAGAAAGAATGAATATATTTGCTGGAGAAAAAAGCTTGAAGCTGAAATTTTTTGTACCCTAACTGTTACATCTTTTTGCTGAGTGATTGAGGTTATCTATTGAGCTATTCATGTTCATCTACTCATTGTGAGAGTTATCCTTTGTACAACCTTTACTTATTTCACTTAGGTGGGTTTGTAAACTTGTGAATTTGAGTGTTTTTGGGTAAAACACTTGTAAGTTTGAGTGAAGCTTGGACAAAATCACTTGAGTTTTAAAAGCTTGGGAAAGAGCTTTTGTAAGAGTGAGCTGGGCATTTGTAGCAAAATCAACTGCTGTGTAAGGTGACTTTACATAGTGGAATACTTTCGAGAGGAACAAAAAAGAGAGGACGTAGGGAAAGTTGGTCGAACCTCTGTAAATCTGGTGCTCTTCTATTCTTGCTCTGTTTTGCCTATTTTCTCACTATACTTGCTTGCATTGTATTCCATCATTTACCTGCTTATTTTATACTTTGATTAATTATTGTTGTAGTACTTAAATTATTTTTAGTTGCATTATTTGATATAAATTTTATAAAATCCAATTCACCCCCCTCTTAGGTTGTCTTCTTAGGCCAATAATTGGTATCATAACTTGTACTCTAGTTTAAAAGCTTAACGTCCTTAGAGTTGATCCATGACAACCATGTTTGGAAGCTCTCTAGGTGAGGGTCAATCCACCAACAAACCTCCTATGTTTAATGAAACAAACTACAACTATTAGAAGAATAAAACGAGAATTTATATTCAATCTGTTGACTATGAGTTATGAAGAATTATTGTTAATTGTACTAAGACTCCCAACAAGTTTATTGAAAGGGAAGTTATCCCTAAACCTGAAAATGAATGGGATGAGAATGACTTGAAACTTATGCAATTTAATGCTAAAGCTATGAATATTTTATATTGTGCATTAGACACCAATGAGTTCAATAGAATTTCTACCTGTGAATCTGCCAAAGAAATTTGAAATAGACTTAAAGTGACTCATGAAGGGACTAATCAGGTCAAGGAGCCAAGATTAACATTTTTGTGCATAATTACGAATTATTTAAAATGAAATCGAATGAGTCTATAACTGAAATATTCACTAGATTCACTGACATTATTAATGATTTAAAGTCTCTTGGAAGAGTATATCCTAATAGTGAGCAAGTGAGAAAAATTCTAAGATCACTGCCAAAGACATGGGAAGCAAAGGTGACAGCCATATAAGAAGCTAAAGACCTTAACACTCTACCTCTTAAAGAACTTCTTGGCTCTCTCATGACCTATGAGTTGACCCGAAAACAGAATGCTCAAGAAGAAGAGGATAAGAGAAAGAAGTCTGTTGCATTCAAGTCCATCACATCAGAAAATGAATTTGGAAGTGATGAAGAAGATGAGGAAGATCTTGCCCTCATCACAAGAAAATTTAAGAGATTCATGAAAAGAAGGTGAAAAGGAGGAAACAAGTTTGAAACAAAGGGTGAATCCAATAACAAGGATTCAACCATTATATGCTACGAATGCAAAAAACCAGGACACATAAAAAATGAGTGTCCTCAGCTAAAAAAGAAAGGAAAGAAAGAAATAGAGAAGAAGGCTCTAGCTGCAATATGGAGTGAAAGTGAAGATTAAAGCTCAGATGAATCTGAAACTCATGAAGTGGCCAACCTATGTCTTATGGCATATGAAGAAGAAACAGAGGTAACTAATTCTGATTTTTCATTTAATGAATTACAAAATACTTTCGATGATTTGATTGTTGAATTTAAAAGCTAGGCATAAAAAAACAATCTTCTTAAAAAGATGGTATCCACTCTCACAGAAGAAAATGAAGAGTTACAAAATGAAAATGAGATTTTGAAAAAGGAAAACTTTGTTTTGAAAGAAAAAGTCACTAATTTAGAAAAATCTCTTTCTAAATGTGTCGATGAAAGAGAAAAACTTGATGCTATGCTTGGTAAACAAAACTGCTCTCTTGACAAGGTTGGAATAGGTTACAATGCTTTTAAACATAAAATTTTTTCAAAAGCTATAATCACATATTTTTATTGTTATAAAAGAGGTCATTTTGCAAATCAATGTTTACTTATACAAAAATCTCATACTGCCAAGAAAGCTTGGGTTCCAAAACCCCTCTGGACCTAAGATACCAAAGGTCAAAGGTTAAGGTGCTTGTTTTGAAGGTATGTCTTCAAGTTAATTCCAAAAAGGATCAATGGTACTTGGATAGTAATTGTTTGAGACATATGACTGGAGATGAAACTCAATTCATTTATCTCACACCAAAGGATGGAGGATTGGTTATTGTTGGAGATAATAGCAAAGGCAAAATTATCGGTATAGGTAGTATTGGTAAAAATTCTTCAACTTCTATTGAGAATGTTTTACTTGTTAAAGGTCTTAAGCAGAACCTGTTGAGCATTAGTTAATTGTGTGACAAAGGTTGCAAAATAGTGTTTGAATCTTCTAAATCTGATATAGTAAACATAAATGATAATAAGATCATATTGACTGGTCATAGACAAGGCAATATTTACACTTTTAATTTAAATGAATTATCTTCTTGCAAAATCAAATGCCTTGCTACTGTGAACAATGAGCATAGTTGGTTGTGGTATAAAAGGCTTGATCATATTAGTATGAGCATTTTTTCAAAAATTTTAAAAAATGAGTTAGTAAATGGTCTTTCAAACTTAAATTTGAAAAATATAAAGCTTGTGATGCATGTCAAATGAGAAAGCAAACTAGAGTTTCTTTTAAATCTACAAACATGCTTTCTACCTCTAGACCACTACAACTATTATACATGGATTTGTTTGGACCAATCAGAACTTTAAATTTGGCTAGTAAACAATATGCTTTTGTTATTATTGATGATTACTCAAGATTTACATGGACATTCTTTCTAGCTCACAAGATGAAACAATGGCTTTCTTTACCAAGTTCTATAAAAATGTTCAAAATGAAAAGGGGTTTACAATCACAACAATTAGGAGTGACCATGGTGGTGAGTTTGATTGCAAGCTTTTTAAAATATATTGTGATGAAAATGATTTTGAACATAATTTTTCAACACCTAGAACTCCTCAATAAAGTACGGTTGTTGAAAGAAAAAATAAAACTTTGGAAGAAATGGGGAGAATAATGATTTATGAAAATAATTTGTCAAAATATTTTTGGGCTGGAACTATTAACACAGCTTGCTATGTTTTAAATAGAGTTTGATAAGAAAACTTTTAAATAAAACCCCATATGAGCTTTGGAAAAACAAGAAACCAAATGTTTCATATTTTAGAGCTTTTGGATGCAAATGTTTTGTGTTGAATAATAATAAAGATAACCTTGATAAATTTGACGCAAAATCTGATGAGCCTGTTTTTCTTGGCTATTCCACACATAGCAAGGCCTATAGAGTTTACAATAAGAAAACTTTAGTTATTGAAGAATCAATTCATGTTACCTTTGATGAACTAAACTCTTTGTCTAGAAAGATTATGACTGACGATATAGATGATGTGGAGAAAAGCTTGGACAAGGTAAATATCAATCCAACTCAAAGTAAAGCTCTACCACAAGAGAAAGGAGACCAAGATATTCCTCAAGCTAACAAGATGTGAATGAAGGACTGCCAAAGGAATGAAAATTTGTCTACAACCTTCCAACAGAGCAAATACTAGGTGATCCATCACAAGGGGTAAGAATAAGATCATCTCTTAGAAATATATGTAATCATCTTGCTTTTCTTTCAAAAATAAAACTAAAACATTTTCAAGATGCTGAAAATGATGAATCATTGATTATGGCCATGCAAGAGCAGTTAAACCAATTTGAAAGGAATGATGTATGAAACCTTATTCCTAGACATGAAGATCATCTTGTAATTAGAACCAAATGGATTTTTAGAAACAAAATGGATGAATCTGAAATTATAGTTAGAAACAAGGCAAGACTTGTAGCTCAAGGTAATAGTAAAAAAGAAGTAATTAATTTTGATGAAACTTATGCACCTGTAGCTAGATTAGAAGCTATTAGAATGTTGCTTGCATTTTTATGTTTCAAAAATTTCAAACTTTATCAAATGGATATGAAAAGTGCATTTTTGAATGGTTTTATATATGAAGAGGTGTATGTTGAACAACCACCTGGTTTTGAAAACCCTTTATTTCCAAATCATATGTTTAAACTTACTAAAGTCTTATATGATTTAAAGTAAGCCCCAAGGGCCTGGTATGAAAGGCTAAGTAAATTTTTGACTAAAAATGGTTTTATAAAAGGAAAGGTTGATACAACTCTCTTTATAAAGGTTAAAGATTATGACATGTTACTTGTGCAAATTTTTGTTGATGACATTATATTTGGCTCTACTAATAAAATTTTTTCCAAGGAATTTGCTAAGTATATGCAGGGTGAGTTTGAGATGAGCATGATGGGTGAGCTTAATTACTTCCTTAGACTTCAAGTTAAACAATCAAAGAAAGGAATCTTTAACAACCAAGCTAAATACATCAAAGATCTACTCAAGAAGTTTGGATTGGAAGATGCAAAACCATTGAGCACTCCTATGAATACTTCAACAAAGCTTGACAGTGATGAGAAAGATATTTCTGTAGATACTAAGCTATATAGAAGTATGATACGCTCATTGTTTTACTTAACTACTAGTAGGCCTGATATTATATTTAGTGTATGCTTGTGGGCTCGACTTCAATATAATCTTAAGGAATCACATGTTGTTGCTGTTAAGAGAATATTTAGATATCTTAAGCACATACCTGATCTTGGATTGTGATATCCTAGAGGCACTTCTCTAAACTTAATTGGCAATTCTAATGCTGACTATACTGGTAGTAAGGTTGATAGGAAGAGCATTAACGACTTTTGTCAATTTCTTGAAAATATGTTTGTTTCTTTGTTTAGCAAGAAACAAAGTTCAGTTGCCTTTTTCACAACTGAGGCTAAGTATATTGTCGCCAGAAGTTGTTGTACACAAGTCCTTTGGATAAAACATCAACTGGAGGACTTTGGTTTAACATTTGATCATATCCCAATTAGATGTGATAACACAAGTGCCATCAATCTAATCAAAAATTCTATCCAACACTCTCGTACAAAACACATTGAGATTATACATCATTTTATACGTGATTATGTACAAAAAGGTGATATTTTGCTTGATGTTATGAGTATTGAATATCAACTAGCTAATATCTTTAGAAAACCTTTAAGTCAAGATATATTTTGTATAATTAGGAGAGAATTGGGGATGAGCAATCCTTTATCTTGAATGCTTAGATGTTTATATGTTTTGTTAATGCATACGTACCTTTGAAATAGATTATAAGCTTGTTTGATGCATTTCATAGTATTTAAAAATCTATCTCTGCACTTCTTAAGAAAAGGAGTTGACTCTTGCCTTCAAGGAGTCGACCCCTAGATTCTAAAATTAGCTAAAGAAGTTCTCTATTGAAAAGAGTCGACTTCTCTTGCCTAAAGAGTTGACTCCTTATAATAGGGAGCTCAAGAAAGCCTTCCCCGCAAAAATGAGTTGACCCCTTTAAGCTAGGAGTCAGCCCATTAGCCTCAAACTGATCTAAAACTATAAAACCCCTATTTTGTTCAAATCATTTCAAACTTCTGATTTCTCTCTTCTCTCACGATCAACTGTCGCCTCAACTTCCACCCACTGAAAAACTCTCACTCAATCTATATATAACCTAGATTCAACCATCCTAGGCCTTTCCCAACTGCCTTTAACCGCTATTTTCATCCTTCCATGGCACCAAAAACTGCTCCACTGAAAAAGGGCAAAAAAGAGGAATGAAAAGAAAGGATAAAGGGAGTTCTTCCAGGCTATAAAAGAGAAGGAAAGGGATGCAATCTGGGGAAGAGGAAGAAGAATTCCTCGATGACACCATCTACTTTGAGAAGCAATCCAACCGAGATAAGTATGAGAAAGTTTTCTCTTATAGAGTTATTCTAAATGGAAGATAGATAGACTATGCATTCTTTACTAAAGAAAAGTTTGCATTTGAACCTAAACTAAATGCCCTTAGTTGGAAGTTCATCACCCTCTTAAAGGATGATGTATACCTTGAAATTGTAGGACAATACTATGCCCATGTAGAAAAAGAAGAAGGGAGTTTCAATATGATTAGTTATGTGAAAGGAATATCCATTACACTCACTAAGGGAGTGATTTGCCAGATTTTGAAAATTGGTGGTGGTGGGCAAATGGAAAATAAAGATGTAAGTAGAAAAACTGTCCTGACTGCCCTACTGGGAAAGGAAATTACTGATGAATCATTCCAACCCATTGCTAGTGAATTACCCTTGGAATTGAGATTGGTGCATCACTTTGTATGTCACATTCTAATTCCTAAAGGAGGCAAATTTGAGCACATCACTGAAAAGGAATTAGTTTTCCTTTGGGCTGAGTTTATCCTAGATCACATTGTCAAGGCTTCTAAAATCAAAGTCAACCTACCCTATTGAATTCTTCTGACAAAAGTATTTAAGCATTTCAAGATAGATTTAAGGGGTAAAAGGAAGAGAACCCCTGATCCAAATTTTGATGAGTGTAATCAGAAAACTTTGTCAAGAATAGGCTATCACTTCAACTCACAGAGTAAGTCTTAGACCCCTAGGAAGGAAAAACACATTGGCAGTGGCTCTCCTAGAATTGAATCCACTGAAAGAGGTGAACCTTCCAGTGTTATACTAGAAAGTGATGAAGCCTCTACACCTGCCCCATCTAGTGCTCTAAGAGAACTCTTCCCAATAAGCATTATACCAAGTGGTCAATCTGTGGATGTCTATTTTGATGAGCATGGTGAGAGATTTGAAGAAGCAACAAGAATAGATGTTCACAAAATTAGACAAAAAAATAGATAATGGAGTAATAAGGTTATTCTTTGTCGAAAAGAAGGTAAGGGAATTGAGCAAGGCTTTTGTGACTGAGGGAAACAAGATAAGGGAACAAGTTTCCAATGACATCGCTCTTTCCATTGAGCATATTAGCAAATACATAAAGAAAATGGTTGGAGACCAATACAAGCCTCTTTTCCCTTCAACAGTACAATTCACAGAAGAGGAGTCTAGCACAGATGAGATGGAAGAATAAAGTGGAAGGGATCACACCCCTTCTTAGCCATCACCAGTAGAACCCTCTAATCCTTTTGGCCAAACTCCTTTAAAACCATCAGCAGGGACTCACAAATATGGCTTGAGACAAAGAAACCCAGGCATAAAATTCTCAAACATTGCTGATGATCCATTCGAACTCTCTCAAACCCCTTCTCCTAAAGAAAAATGAAGACCTTTACCTCTGCATTTAATATTTTCTGTTTTTGAACTTTTGCTTTAAATAGAATAGCCTATCATTTTCTAAGCAATATGTAATATTCTGTGGGTGATTCTCTTTGTCAAACTCCTTCGATGTTTCTTAATGAATGAATGATTATAAAAATGATGTGTTTTTGAATTTCCTTGTCTTATCTTTGCCAATTTCCTTATGACTGTTTGAATGAGTGAATGCTTTAACTAATTTGATTATTTTCTTTTTCATGAAAAATTATTTTATTATTTTTTTTTTTGGCTATTGTACATGTCTCTAATTTTCATTTATTACTCTTTTGATGATTTGACAAAAAGTGGGAGAGAATATTCTCAAAAAGACAAAAAGGGCGAGAGAACACTCCTCAATGCATTACTGAGTATAATTGAAATGAAATACATATTACTCTTTAGTTTTCATTATTTGGTACTAGTTCAGTGCAAAGGAGTTATAATGCAATGAAGCATCAATTGCAAAAGAAAGATGGAGCATATTTTTGGTAAGAAAGAGGGAGCAAAAGCATGAATATTCTGAATTTCTAAGTGCTTAAATGCTTTGAACCTCCAAGTTAGTTGATTGCTTTGATTGAATCTAAAAAATAATCTGAAGCATAAAGTACAAAAGAAAGGGGAAGCAAATGCTTGGTATGAAGCTTTCATCTTCTCTATATTTTTCTGATATTGCACATTACTAAGTTTATTAGATTTTGAACATATTGTTTATATTCATATAAGTTTTGTCATTATCAGAAAAGGAGATATTGTTGACTCCATGCCTTGATTTTGATGATAACAAAATATGGTTTAATGATCTAATAATTCTACTTAGTGTGCAGATTAATTATTAATTAGATTTAAATTAGATTATGACTTGAAGCTTATCACAATGGAGAACTTGTGATACAAGTATTAGAATGAAGGTTAATAAGCATGATGAGATAACATATTCAACAAAGATGATCTTATAGTGAATAAAAGAATTTCAAAGATGGTAAATGTTAAGGAAGAAGATTGAAAATGCTCAAAGCCTTGAATAAATAGCAGAAGCCATATTTGTTGAAAGGTCCTCAAAGATCAGTTGAAATATAAAGATCTTAAGTTTTGGAAACTCTCTCGAAGATTTTGAAGAAGACTTGGATAAATGGAAGAAGAAATCCTAATTGAAGAACTCTACAAGTAATCAAAATGGAGTGAATTGATCTCAAAGAGATTGAAAGTGTTTTTGAAGTCAACATGCCTTGAAGAAGTGTTTTTAAGCCTTAGAAAGCTGGTTTGGATGATCCTTGAAAAGATTGAAGACTTCAGAGAATAATGGACAAAACCTGTAGAATCAAGTTTTCTAATGCAAGGAGTCGACTCCTTAAAGCTCAAGAGTCGACTCATTCAGATAGTGCCTTAAAAGTTTTGGAGACAAATCAAAGGAGTCGACCTCTCACTCCTGAAGAGTCAATTCATTGAGACAGATAGTTAAAATTTTAGGATCAGGCCAAAGGAGTCGACCCCTCAAGAAAGAATGTGAAGCAGAACCAAAAAGAATTGACCCCTTTATTAAAATAGTCCACTCCCCAGTAGTGACTGCTGGATTTTTTACTGTTGTAGTAGTGCGATATGGTATCAAAAGCACTCCCATTTATCTCCGATGGCTAAAATCAATCTATGGCTTTAAATACAAAATCCCCATAGCTTCTAAACTAGAAGAAAGAGTGAATATATCTGCTAAAGAAAAAAGCTTGAAGCTAAAATTTTCTGTGCCCTAACTACTATATCTTTTTGCTAAGTGACTAAGGTTATCTATTGAGCTACTTATGTTCATCTACTCATTGGGATAGTTATCCTTTGTATAGCCTTTATTCATTTCACTTGGGTGGGTTTGTTAACCTATGAGTTTGAGTGTTTTTGGATAAAAACACTTGTAAGTTTGAGTAAAGTTTAGACAAAATCACTTGTAAATTTGAGTGAAACTTAGACAAAATCACTTGAGTTTTGAAAGCTTGGGAAAGAGCTTTTGTAAAAGTGAGCTGAACACTTGTAGCAAAACCAGCTGCTGTATAATGAGACTTTACATAGTAGAATACCTTCGAGAGGATCGGAGAAGAGAGAACGTAGGCAAAGTAGGCTGAACCTCTGTAAATCTAGTGTTCTTCAATTCTTGCTCTGTTTTGTGTATTTTCTGACTATACTTGCTTGCATTATATTCCATCATTTACATGCTTGATTTATACTTTGATTAATTATTGTTGAAGTACTTAAATTGTTTTTTTGCATTATTTGATATAAATTTTAGAAAATCCAATTTACCCCCCTCTTGGGTTGTTTTCATGGGCCAACACAAACGGCTAGACAAAGGTGCCTTTAATCTTTCAAACAGCCTTGGGACCCATCTAGACGGTAAGCATCTCTAATTTTTTCACCTTCTCTGATTGTCCGATCGGCTTTGAATTTTGTCCGGACGGTGAACATCGTTGAGAATTCTTGCTCAGTCGTCCGGGCTTGTATGAATTCTGTCTGGACAGCTGCTTGTCACTTCGCCTTTCTTGCTCCTCTTAAGCTTCTTTTTACCCCCAAATCCTGAAAAATATACAAAACCTCTACTAGAAAAAAAAACACATTAATTAAATCTATTTATAACTATTCTAATTCTAATAAAACACATGTTAAAGGACTTAGATTACCCTTTTACAATATAATCAATTGTGCAAGCTGACATAAGTTATATCGCCTTGAGGAATACTCCAAAATGATGAGGTTTGACCTGAGCGTCATGGGTTTGAAACATGGACTTACGCTGCATGGGCTTGAGGGACACTCAATGTTGTCTCCACCTCTAATTGTCAGTGTGAGTCCTCTTTTCACAGTTCATCGGTCCTAAGGTAACGAAATTCGTTGTCAAGTAACGGTTTTCGGTTCCGAAGGAAAGGTTGAATGGGCGGTCATATCAATCTCCTGGCCCTTGCTTACCTCCTTGTTCCTCATTCTGATTTTGGTTTTCGTATCACGGATCTTATGTTTGGGAAGGCTTAATATGGATCCTCCAAGTGGTTGATCAAATGCAATGCTAAAGTTTAAAACATTTTGATCAAGTAGACTGGCTAGAACCAGAAAAGAAAAAGAAAGGGGATTATTTAAGAAAGTTCAAGCTGACTTACTTGTTATAGCCTTTCAATTCCCTCTTCAGAATACTACCAAAACTATTCGAATCTAGGTCCCTTCTGAGTGAAATTACGACTTCACTGTCAAAAGTTTGTAAATAATTTCATCTAAATGAAACATGCAGGCACATACATATTGGTGAGAGTAGGATACATGCATGTGAGAATATAGTGGGACTAACCAAGCAATAACAAAGGAATAAAGGCCATTTACATTGCCTAGATTAAATTTTTTATTAGGGTTGTCTTAAGATTAAAAGGCATTGACTTTGGTGATTCAATTATTCTTTTCAAATGTATTTATTTATAGCATAATCATGACTATTTGGCAGTGATTTTTTTTTTTAATCTCTGTGGCATCACTCTATATCCACGGTCTGATATTATATTTATTTTTAAATATTTTATTATTAGTTATAATAAAAAAAATGCAATGAGTTTTGATGATAGTGTGGCATCACCAAAGAAATTGATAGAATACATTCGTCAATATGTAACTTTGATTAACCCCTATTACTTATACACGTGGTTCTCTAAACAAAATAAAAAAAAAAGTTTTTTTTGATAAATTTAGCTCAATAAAAAAAAAAAGAAACAAATTTCCTCTGACTTCATTTTATTTTTTTATTTTTTCCTTTCTCTCTTTATTTAGAGTCCAGTAGTCAAATTGTATAGACTTTTCAATACCATTTCTATTAAATTGTGAGTACTTTATTACATCAATAACAAGAATATTAAATTGTGAGTACTTTATTACATCAATAACAAGAATTTGTTATAAATAGAGGCAGGGTACACAAGTGAACCGACCAACCCGAGAACTTGGTTGAGAATTTTAAAGAACCTCATTCGGGTTCTGTTTCGGGTTTAGTGCTCAATTAACCGAACAGAACGTAATACATAGGTTTCTACAAATTTGTGAGAGCACCTCATCTCATTACAAGCCACTTACTCAAGTTTTCTACGTGAATACAATGATGTAATTACATTCGCAAAAATCTACAGCTAATCAGCCGATGTGGGATAAGTATGAGGGAACAAAAATTGGGCTGAAAAGTGCAAAGTATCAGAAAGAAAAAATGGGGGACAGTGAATGTTCCTTTCTTTTCATTTCAGGAAAATAGAGAAGAAAGGGCTTTTGTTTTTAATATTAAAATTATTCTCTCTCTCGCTCTCTCTCACACACACGCACACACAGTGGGTCGTCTTCGCTTTCGTGCCCTAGATCTAAAGCACCAATAATAGCAAAGTTTGACGCTCTATGTTCTTTGATTTCATACTCTAGTTTTTGTATTCACGTTATGATCAAACAGGTAATGATTGTGTCATACATCATTGCTTGTATGTATTGATTGGATCTTCTTATATATATGAATGTATGTTTATATTGGTGTAGACATATATTCAGAGAGCTAATTCCTTTAACTGTAGGAATTTAGAAAATATGAATTTTTGTGTTTCCTTTTAGTTAACTTCTGTGTCTTCTCAATGGTTCAGAGATTTTGGAAATCTGCAAAACACTCCATTTACTCAATGAAAATGGAGCAAAAGAAAGAAAAACAAACATTTTAATTTTGCTCCTACACCAATCAAACTAAAAATTTATGCTACCAAATTTCTTTTTCTTCCCTCATTTTTTTGTACTCGAAAAGAGCACACATGAAATGACAACCGACTTTGTAAACCTTTCAACCTCATCTTGCTTACCTTAGGTTGTTGAAGAAATCTAGTTGATCGACAACTGATTACACTTTTAAAGTGTAATCATTAATCCCTAAATAGCTTACATTAGTTCAAGTAGTTTAGCATTTAACTTATTTTAATTACATTATGATCCTTATACTATTTTGTGGTTGATTTGTAGGTTTGGAGTTTAAAAGGTGCAAAATAGAGCTTTAGGGGGCAAAATGGTCATATGACCATGCGCACGCTCCACACTTCTGTGCGCATGCTTGGCCAACCGTGCACACAGTGAACAGTTTAGTGTGCATGAATTTGTAGGCTCAAAAGGTAGAATCAAGCTTTGCAAATCGTAAGCAAGATACAGAGAGTTGATTTCGCCGTAGGCAGACCGTGGGTTGACCGTTCAAAGACCATGTGCACAGTTGCTGAAGTCTCTTTTATTTTTCAGCATATAAATAAGATTTTTGTACTTCAAATTTGGGAGATCTTAGATTCAGCACTTAGATAGGACGATTTTCAACTGTTTATCTCTCATTTCTAAATCATTGTATTAGTTGATTGAGCTTGTAATTCATTTTCAGTTCCTTGTAATCCACTTTATAGTTCAATTGTAATTCAATTTTTACCTTCAACTCATCATGATTTCAATTCAAAGCTTCATTTCTACTTTTGGGTATGAGTAGCTAAATTTTCAATTGGGTTCAATTGTGAAGACTATCCAAGAAATTCAATGTTTCTATGGAGGTATCTCATGAATTCATTGCCCAATCTTCCTAGATCTTTAATTCCTTGTATTGAATGTTAAATTTCATATGAACACTTAGTTATTGACTATATTTGGTGGTTTCAATGCATGATTTAACAATTGCGTGTTGAATTCATCCAAATCAATGGTAATTTAAGGCTCTCTACTAGATAATGAATCTAACACCATTCTTATTGTCGCGCCCCGATTTTTGGACATCAAGTCCTTTCAATTTGGAAAAGGCACGGTGCTCTCTCGTTAGAACACACTCTCCAAGAAGAACGAGTACAACAAGGTTTGATCTTGAAATAATAAGAACTTTTTGAAAAAAAAGGGAGTTACCACCTAACATAGTTAAAGATGCGTTAGGTCACCTAAAACTAAGTGTAATCCGAAGACTAAACTTAGATTTTGGTTTTGAAAATGTTCTTTTTAAGATGGTTTTCAGAAAAGAGGTCTAGAGAACCTTTTGGAAGCCCTTTTGAAGACGTGACTCCGATTTTGGTCTTCAAAATAGAAATCTATGGTCCTGGGGGTAGTTACATGTAGGGAAGATATTCTAAGTTCAGCACCCTACCCTGCCCTTTCGGTACCTACATGTCTAATCATCTTTAATTCACTCACTTGAATAACCGATTACTAATATCCGCTTAATATCCTCTTTAGAATTTTGAAAAATAGGTTTGGTCATCACCTTTTGGATGAATGATGCATGATGCAAGTTTGGGGAAGGAAGTTTATAAACATGAAAATTTTGAAGGGACTTGAGATAAAAATTTTGAAAAAGGAACTTGGATTGAAATAAAGGTTATGACTGTACCATTTTAGGTTGTCTATGTATCTCTTTTGACGAGAATCAGGTCATTCGCAGTTCGAGTAAGGGCTCGATAGAAAAGAGGCACATTGAGGCCATTGGAAAGTTTTGAAGACACTTTAAGGTCTTTGGAAAGATTTGAAGACACTTTGAGGTCATTGGAAAAAGAGAACTTGAGAGTTTAGAAAAATGCCTTTGAAATAGGATTTGAGATGTTTGAAATGTTTTTAGAACAACTTAAGGGAGTTTTGAAAATGTTTTGAAGTCTCACTTTAAAAACTTTGGAGGTAGAGTTTGGATTCAAAATGCCCTTATGAACTTGTCTTCGAAATTCTTTTGAAAGTAGTTTTTGAATACCTTGTGAAAGATGTCTCAACACCTTAAGAGATTAGTCATTGAAGAACTAAAGTCCTTTAGGGTTATGAGTTTTAAAAACATTTTTAAAAAAGGGGTTAGAGACTTTCCTTAGGTTTTATAGCTCTACGGTTATAGAACCCTGCTTAATATATCACCTCCCTTGAACCACCTCACCCATGTAAGGCATAAAGTTACTTCAAGGATGTGACTTTTGAAAATTATTTTTGAAAGTAGCTTTTAAAAACACTTAGGGTTTTGAAACCCTACTATGGACAACCTTAAAGGTTGTACTTTATATATCACATTCCCTTGTAATCCCTAACCATAAAGGATAAGGACACGTTAGGGTTGCGAGTTCTTGAAAACATTTTAAAAATAGTTTTTGAAAAAATATTTAAGTGTTTAGCCATTTTAATTGAGACAAGTTTAAGAGAATTTCTTAGAGACATTTTTTGAAAATAGAGCGTGGGAACATTTGAAAAGGTTTTGGAGTTAATTTTTGAAATCTCAAGAGAGTATGATGTTTTTGAAAAGTATGTTATGAAGATAGTTTTTGAGTTGAAAGATTATTTGAAAAGAGGGCATTGAATTGGAACCTTTAAGCTTAGTAACCTAGGTTAAGTTGACCTAAGGTTAACTAACTCAGTTAGGTTAACCTAGGGTTAGCGAACTAGGATTAGGTGAACTTAGGGTTAAGGTGACCTATGGTTAACTAACTTGGGTTAGGTTGAACTAGAGTTGGGCTTACCTAGGGTTAACTAACTAAGGTTAGGTTAACATAGGGTTAAGGTGACTTAGGGTTAACTAACTAAGGTTAAGTTTACCTAAGGTTTGGTTGAACTAAGATTGGGCTTACCCAGAGTCAAGTTAACCTAGGGTTGGAAGGTGGTTTTGAAAGGTAGTTTTGAACTCGGGTTTTGACCTAATGGTTTTGGAATGGTGGTTTTATGCATGCACTTTGAAAATGGGTTTTGAAAACTGTTTTATGAAAATCACTCAAGTGAGTGTTGGAGTCCTATAGTTGATATATGGAAACCACTCAAGAGAGGGTTACCTTAGAACCATTTCACCCACAAACTCAAGAGAGCAAAATTTGTGAAATCAATATTGAATAGATAATTTTGAAGACTTGAATATTAAAGAGAATGATTATTTGAAATTTGATTTTGGAAATGAAGTTTTGGGAAAACCACTTTTAAGAGGTTGAAGACTACTCTAAAGAATAAAGATTCATATGATTGATTTGAAGGAAATCACTCCAAATAGGACTCCATGGGACCATTCCAACCACAATATTCTAGAGAGCAAAGCTTCTAAAATCAAGGTGAAAATAATGGTTTAGGAAAATCATTTTTATGCAAATTAAAAATAGTGCAATTTTGAGAATTCTTTTTTAAGGGGATTGTTTTGAAAACCATTTTGAAGTTAATAGAATCAACTCTAATGAACTAGGGTTCATATGGTTAAGATAAGGGAAGACACTCAAGAGAGGGTTCCAAGGAACCATTTCAACCACAAAGTTCAAGAGAGTAAAATCCTTGAAAATTAACATAGAAGAAGAGGGTTTGAAAGCCATTTTAATGCAACTTTGAAAAGCAATGAAATGTAGGGTTGCAAAATAAAGTCAAAGGACTTAAAGAGAGTTTTCTAAGGTGTAAAAATTGAAGGTTTGACTTAGGCTTCAAGGAACCAACTCTAGAATCATTTTTTAGGGAATCATTTGAATATGGAGCTTTATGAATGATATAGAAAAGAAATAGTGAAAGTTTTGGAAAAATGGTTGTGAACATTAAAATAAAGCCAAACATGCAAAACATGAACAAGATAACCATATGCAAAGGGGTTATGGAATCATACAAGGCTAGAGGTTTCACTAAATTGCAAGGTGCTCCAAGGCCATACCATCTTAAAGTAGGTTTGTGAGAGATGCCCTACACGATGACTCTCACAAACTTTCCTCCAAGCATGAACTAAGAGCTCTCTTATTTCAAGCATGCAAGAAAGGGGGTAGAAGATGGGGTTTAAAATAGAGAATAGCTTAAATAGGCTAGGAGGGAGAAGAGAGGAGTGGGGATTAAAAAAATGTAAAGAGAATACCATCTTTTGTCTTCAAAACAACTTCAAGCTTCCATGGATGACTTCTTTTGAACTTGAAGGGCCTTAAAAAGGCTTAAAGGGGCTAGAAGTGGCTTCTCTAAGGCATTGGGGGCTTTGTAGAGAGAGTCTATAGGCTAGAGAGAGGTAGAATCTAACCTAAGTGTGAAGAGGGTGAGGTGTATATAGGATTTCGGATTTTTGGAGCAATTTCTGTAGAGCTTCGCTGCCAATTTTGATTTTGAAATATGTAAAGGGGGAGGCCTGTATTTATAGGCAAACCTAGAGGGGCTTGGCTCATGTAGCACATGTGCCTGGGTAATATAGCACATGCACTTGGGCAAAAATTGCCATATGTGCTAGTACTATTCTTCTCTTTGAATGCCATGTGGCACACTCTGTACTTGCTCAACTTAGGGAGCAAGCAAAGTTTTGAGCAATCTGATCAAAATCTGGATGCATGTAGCATATGCTCCGTTGCCAGGAATGTTCGTCTAAACTTTGTCTTGATAATTGTGCAATCTGAAAAAGATTCGAGGAACTCGGTTGTGTCCACAATGTTCTTCTAATATTCCTCAAGAACTTTAAATTTTCGAGGAGCTTAAAAGGTGTTTGCAAAAATGATATATCATCTCAAGAAATGTGCACAAAAACACATTTTTGCAGAGCGTCTGTGATACGCTCCGCAGATGTTTAAAAGTGGCCATTTTTGGGCCACATGATCAGGGCCTTCGGGAAGCGATCCCTTCGATCAAACTGTACTGATAAAAAGTGCTCTGGAAATACTTTTAAGAATTTCTTAATTTACACATTTCTCAAGTCGTTTGACGGTGCATTATAATCAGGGAATTGGATAAAAAGACAACCTTGGCAGAGCGTCTGTGAGATGCCCCAAGGGTTAGTGAAAGTTGTAGTTTTCAAGCCATGCGATCAGCGGCTTGGGGAAGCGATCTATTCAATCGAGCTGTATCGATGGAGAGACCAATGGATGGGCTTCTAGGAATTCCTTGATTTGCACATTTCTCAAGTCATTTGACGGTGCGATATAATCAGGGAATCGGGAGAAAAGACAATCCCAACAGAGTGTTTATGAGATGCTCCAGGGGACTCTTGTTAACCTGGAAGTGCTTAGCGTCGTGGGGCTCACCTTAGGTTAAATAGGGGGTGTATGATGAGATCTTTCATTCAATACCCAGAGGCGGTGTAGTTTCGGGATGCGTTCGAGCTGCTAGGGGTAAAACGGTTATTTTGACCGGAATTGGTCGGAAAGGGTTAGGATGGATTGGAGTGGTATATGAAGTGTGCCAGACTGCTCGAGGATGGTCCTCGAAGAGTTTTTCATTATTTGGTGGGATTTGTACCGTGCTGGGGCGTTCAGGGGCAAAACGATCATTTTGATTGGAATTGGACAGGATGGCGTGTTAAGTACGCCTAACTGTCTAGGAACACTTTGAAAAGGTGGACTTATAGTCGTGAGGGATTTTGAACTTTCTCAAGACATGCCCAAAGGCCCAAGGGGTAGGTTTAGTCCTTTTTCACAAAGTCAGGCTAGCAAGCGCTGGTGTTGACTTATGTGTTGGTTCCTAAGACCACTTAGTCTCGAAAAGCTACCTATGCGGTGTTGGTCCATGAGATCGCTCAGTCTCAGAGAGCTACCTGGAGGATGGTGTTGGTTTCTGAGAACGCCTGGTCTCAAAAAGCTACTTGTGGGGTGGTGTTGGTCCCCGAGAACGCTTAGTCTTAAAGAACTATCAAATGACGGACATTCTATATTTACGGGCTAGTAGGTGTCAGAAGTGAACCGTCTGGAATTTGATATGATGTTGGTCCCCTAGATCGCCAGATCTTGGAAAGCTACCTAGATGGTGTTGGTTCCAAGACCACCCGGTCTGGAAATGCTGTCTAGAATGTCTAAGGGCAATATAGTCTTTTTAGCTTCAATTTGGGCTTATAGGCCCATGAAGCGACTAGTTGATTAGATTGGAGTTTGAAAGAGCCGTCTTGGGCTCGTATGTGTTGTGATGTTTGAAACTAGATCTGGTCGAGTCGAAGTTATCGAGCTGGCAAAAATATAGTGCTTACAGTTGCCCTTCTTTTTCTGTCTTTGCTTGTCGAAGGTAGAAAAATAATAAAGTAAAGATCCATTTTTGGTCATAAGGCGATCAGAGGGACGATGTCTTGGAAAGTTTTTAAAATACCGGTAAGTTTCTCCTTTTGAAAACTCTGAATTTGAAAATCTGTGTTCTTTGTCAATTTTTCTCATGATTTGTGCTTTGAAAAAAATTTTAGTTTTTGGGTTTGAAATCGATAGCTCAAAAAGTGATTTTTGAGTTTTTGAAACTTCTTAAAAACTGATTTGTGGCCTTAAGGGCATTTAAAACCTGTTTTGGGCTGAAGCTGAAGGGTTGGGCTCATGTAGCATATGCGCTTGGTTAAAAATAATCCTGGCACATATGCTACATGCGCTAGCTGGATTTTCCTTCTGGCGCATCTTCGAAATGCGCCACCCTGCGGGTTTTCAAAACAGAACAGATCGCGTATTTTGCGTACGGGCTATATAAACTTGAGGTGATTGTAAGAGCTTTGACGTGGGATTTCGAGGGATTTTCGTTGGGTCTTGCTAGGAAAGTCTCAGGGGACATCGGGCATATGCTAGAAGTTGTTATTGTTACCGGATTCTCGTCGGAAAGCTCGATTTTTACAGAAGAACTCAAAGGTTAGATTTCTTGAAAGTTCTTCGATTTCGATGTACGTGTGCCCTTTTTTTGCGTATGATTAGTGTAAATCTATATTTTAGGATATTTAGATCGCAATAGGCAGATTTTTTTTGTGATTTGATGATGATTTGAGTGTGTTTGGAACGATTTTGCATGTTATGGAAAAGAGTTTCTGCAGGGTTTAGAAAATTGCTCATGTAGGCTTGGGTTTTGTGTGTTTATGCCTGATTTTTGTACCAGATGTCTTAGAAAAATGTATAGAACAATCGTATAAACTTTTGTAATCTTTTGAAAAATTTACAATTTTTGAAAATTAAGAAAAATAAAAAAAAATTAAACCTATCAAAGGTAAAAAAAATTGTAGGATATTTTTAGAAAATTGTAATGATCTTTTTGAGCGTTGCAAAAATTTTTAGGAATTTTTAGAAAATAAAATGGAACCGAAAACTTTTGGAAAAGCTAATAAATTTACTTAAAAATTGTTTTCTATTATGGGTCGCACGCCATGGTGGATGGGATGGTGTCGATTGATGTGGTTGGAGGCTTAGGGAGCTTTGGTGATATGTTTGTGATTTATTGAATTTCGGGATAGTAACTTTTTAAGGCGGAACTCTACCAAAATTTCTTCCAAAAAAGTATGGACCCTTGAAAAATTCAACGTTTCGACTCTAAGACTCTTAGAAAAAGTAGATACTTTTGAGAATTGGGCTTTTGAAGGAAGAAGCTCAGGGAAACCAGTTTGAAATTTGAAGTAGAGCTTTTTGAAGAAGAAGCTCGGAAAACCGCTATAACTTTTGAAATAGGGCTTTCGAAGGAGAAAGCTCGAAAAACCTGTTTGAAATTTTGAAATACAGCTTTTTGAGGAAGAAGCTTGGCAAACCGCTAAAACTTTTGAAATGGGGCTTTTGAAGGAAAAAGCCTAGGAAACCGGTTTGAAGATTTTGGAATAGAACTTTTTGAGGACAAAGCTCAAAAAACAGGTAAAACACTCTTGAAATAAGGCTTTTGAAGGAGAAAGCTCAGGAATTCGGTTTGAAGTCTTGAAATGGAACTTTTTGAGGAAAAAGCGCATAAAAATTGTTAGAAAACTTTTGAAACGAGGCTGTTGAAGGAGAAAGCCAAGGAAACCGGTTTGAAATTTTGAAATGGAACGTTTTGAGAAAAAAGCTTGGAAAAATCGTTAGAAAACTTTTAAAACAGGGCTTTTGAAGGAGAAAGCCCAGGAAACTGATTTGAAGTTTTGAAATAGAACTTTTTGAGGAAAAAGCTCAAAAAACCGTTAAAACACTCTTAAAACAGGACTTTTGAAGAAGAAAGTTCGGGAAACCGGTTTGAAGTTTTGAAATAGAACTTTTTGAGGAAAAAGCTCGAAAAACCATTAAAACACTCTTGAAACAGGGCTTTTGGAGGAGAAAGTCCTAGAAACCGGTTTGAAATTTTGAAATGGAACTTTTTGAGGAAAAGCTCGGAAAAACCGTTAGAAAACTTTTGAAATGGGGCTTTTGAAGGAGAAAGCCTGAGAAACCAGTTTAAAGTTTTGAAATAGAAATTTTTGAGGAAAAAGCTTGGAAAACCGCTAAAACTTTCTAAAACAAGCATAGGGGAATGGATAGGGTCTTAACTCTCCTTTTTTTTTTCTTTTTTCCTTTTTTTCTTTTTTTTTTTTTTTTTTTTTTTTTTTATATTTATATATATTTCTTTTGTGCACATCCCGTTGCTAATCAACTTTCTTCTTTTTTTTTTGTTGTTGTTGCTTTTCAGTATGTCGGATGCCGGCAATGATGGTTCTGATAGGAGGCACCATGGGAAGGTGCTACGGGTTGAGCATGGGGAGGGTAGTGTTAGTAGGAGCGGTTCTGCCCTAGGTGGTTGTGGTTGACCTCAGCGATCTGTGAGCAAGACAGCTTCGAGTAGTAGTTTTGCAAGGGGACAGTCCTTTACTGCTCTAGACGAGAGGGTTGAGGAGGATGTAGATACGGTCGTTGATCCGAGAATGGGGTATAGTATGGCATCTGTCCATGACAAGCGGAAGGATACTTGTTTTACAGACGACCAGTTAGCGATTCCCGATGTTCCACCTTTGCGAGATTTGGCTTACCATCTGAGCTTATACTTGCGCTATGGCCATATGTCGTCGTCCACTCACAATTCATTCAGAGGGGCTAGTATCTCTGCCTTGAGAGCTATGCAGGTGTCGGCTTCATCTTATCAGGATTTCCTTCTTTGGATCGACTTTAGTGCCTTCATGACACTCCAGACAGACAGGCTTGATCACAGGATAGCGATTGGGCTGCTGGAGCGGTGGTTTGGGGAGACCGGGATAGTATATTTGGTAGGTTTTGAGCTGGGGCTTACTCTTGTCGACTAGGCGATGATCATTGGCCTGTCTTTTGGGGGTTATCCCAATTTCCCTGTAGTCTGTGACTGTTGTTAAGGCTCGCCTTCTCTTAAGTTTGATAGGGATTATGGGCTCGAGTTTTTCGACTTCGCTTCGATATCCAGCAGAGACAACTTTCGCTCTTGAGCCCTCCCTAGCTGATCGGGTTATCATGAGGCACTAGCTGGTACTGTATCTCATCTTTAGTTACTTTTGCAACAATAATAATTTAGCAGTTCCCCTATCCTTGGTGAGCATGGTAGTTGATTTAGATGTGTTGGACTATGTGGACTAGGGTGCCTTTACTTTTGCTAGTTTCTTATGGGGGATGAGAGTTAGAACGTCCAAGGCATGGGGGAGCTTGACTGGGTTCTGGCCTTTTTTGATATGATGGAGTTATGAGTATCTGCCAGTGCGTCGGCCAAAGGTACTAGTCGCAAACGCGTTTCCACGGGCCACAAGATGGGCTAGACAGCAGGTGGTCCAGCGATCCCTACTTACAGATTTTGTCACTCTCCAATCTAACTTGGAGCTGCTGAGACCCCGGGATGTTACTTGGGCGCCTTACCATCGGTCTCCCCAGTATGCTGGCATCAGGGACCTCATTCTCTTATCTAGGTCGCGAGTCACCTTTTGAGGCCCATTTACATGGGAGACGTACTTGGGGGAAAGTCATTGGAGACAACTGCACACTGACTTCCATGCTGTTATGGATCCTCCTTAGTATATGTTTGGATTTTATCTAGCTGGGGTTGAGATCCCTTATATAGTTAGGGTACTTGGTGACCGCTTCTTGCTTTTGCCTAGTATGGACTACGAGGTTCATTTTAGGGCGAGGTCTATTGGTGCCTTTACCCAGCTGGATCTGGTGGTTGGAGGGCAGGTGGCCTACCATGAGGTGGTCGAGCTATGGTGTCGAGCTCAGGGTTTTGTTTCCCGAGAGGAGTATGTAGCAGGTTGCCAGGCTCAAGACCAGTACGGCACCAAGGTGAATGCTCTGACTACCCGTATATCTCTGATGGAGGCTTGCTGGGTATGTTATTTGTGATTCATTTTTTCATATTCTTCATGCATCTTCTGTATTTTAATACTGGGTTTTTTTCTTCGTATTTTCCTTAGTTAAGGCCCTTATGATGTCGGAGCTCCCTCCAGTCAGCCCCCTGCGTATATGCCGGATGTCGGAGATTTTGATTTGGATGATGACCCCGCTCCTTGAGGCACTTATCCTTCTATTGACATAGTTTTAGTTTTGTTAGACTTTTAATTTTATCTATATTTTGAGGCCATGTGTTGGCTTTTGTGGATGATGATTGTAAGATGATTTTATGTATATTATTATTTTTCCTTGCATGAAATGATGATTGGTTTTGCTTTTTAATCTTATCTTGAATGTATGCATGTGGAAAAAATAAAGAGCAGGAATATAAACACAGTAATACAAGAATCATGACGTACACAAGAAATGATGGATATGTACAAGCTTTAGACAAACATGAAAAATGTTGGTGCATTGTCGCATGTATAGATTTAGGCAAAACACACAGATATACAAGCTTTACGAAAACAAGCCCAGAGGTAGGCTCCAAGCTTTTGGGCTTAACCGAGTGTTCACCGGGAGCTGGCCATTTTAGACTTTTGCTCTTTTCTTGAGAATTTCCTTCTTTGTTATGCACTTTTTCTGTCATGACAAGATATTAGTTGCTCCGTTCTCAAGGTTCCCATTTCTAAACCCATCTCTCTTCTCTCTTATCTTAAAAGGAGAAAACCTTGCCCATAGCTCGCTTGATTTCCTCTTTGAGGATCTTATATTTGGACTAGTAAACTCTCCAGGCGACAACTAAAGTAGCCTTTAGCAAAGAAGCGGGCAGTTTCCATCCTCAATCTGAGAAGGCTTTAATTTAGACCATAATGTAGGCTAGGCTAAGGGTAAGAAATAAAGGGCATTCATGCTGAAATAAATTTTCTATTTTCTAGCGGGGGTGATATGAACCAAAACCACCTTGAGTAAGCTTCTGCTATTTTGTTCACTTTTCTTTTTAGGTGTCTCTATTTTCTTTTGAACTTGTTTAAGCTAATCAATCTTCCCTGATCCAAGAGGAGTTTGTTTCGGGTTGTAATGTGGCTAAGTTATGGGGGTTTTTGAAAGGAAGGGTATTGAAGGCCTAAGGTGTTGCACTTCTCCTGGGTTTATCACAGACCGGTGATCACTCTTGTCAATTCTTCTTCTCCTTTAGGCTTTTTCCTTGTCAGTTTTCTCTTTCGGGTATTTGCTACATTTGTGTACAGGCTTTCGCTTGTCTTAGGTTCATTGTTTCTCTTTGTTTTACCCCAGCATTGCTATTTGCACAGTCTTTGCTAGTTTCTCGTGGTGTCTCATGCGTTATTTTTTTTTTTGAGTATCGCATTGTTTTCTCCTTCTTCTAATGTATGAGGAAGCTTTCCTTTGTCTCGAGTTCCTTTTTCCTTTTTTTCTTTTCAATTTGCTTTCACCCTTTGTGGGCGGTGATCACCAGGTCGGGTTTGTCAAAGGAATGTAATTTGGCTCAAAATGGGTTTTTCAAATGAGATTCTTTTAACTGTATGGTAGAAGAATAAAGTGCCTCTTTTTCTTTTAGACAAGATTACTTAGTCTATAAAGTTCAGTCCTAGAACTTTAGTGTCATCCTTTAAAACAAATGAGTGCTAGTTTGTCACTTGTGTTTGCCCTAGTGTGAGCGGTGTTTCCTAGTTAGGGTGTTTGAATGAAAACCACTTACGGTTCAAGTAGGCTAATCAAAGAAATTGCTTTGTTGTTTAGGGAATTCAAAATGATGGCTTCTCTTCCTTTTGAGGTTCTAATTGCTGACTGCTTTATCATGGCATCCTTCAGGTGCTGCCTTTTTCTATAATCCATTCTCGCTTTTTCTTTCTTTAGTTTTCCCCCTCTTTGGATTGGAAATGGTCCCTACTGATAAGGATGTGTGTACTATCCCCCTCTTTACGTCAAGGCATAACAATGAAAAGGAAAACTTCTAAGAAAAAGACAATCACAGAAGATGATATACATAAACTTCAAACTCTTCTTTCATTTCAAAGGTTTTGTGTACATGTTAGGCTCTTGATTAACGAAAAGTGGAATTAAAAGTAGAGTTAACAAAAAACAGGATTAACAGAAAATAAAGGCAGAGTTTAACAAAAAGAACATCCCCTTGGTATTCATTTCTTCAAGTGAGCTTTTCGACCACACTTGCTTCTTCCATGATCCATCCTCCAAAGGCTTCACTAGGTTATGCTGGACGGATAGATGTACTGATGCAGAATGGTAGAGGTGGGTGGTCATAGTGTAATCAGGATACCTCCTTTTCCTCTTCCAATTGGGCCATTAAAGTTGCTCATCCGGTCTTGGGATCCCTGGCAATTCTCCTTTCGTTGGTTGGTTTTCTCTTGCTCAACTTCTACGTCTTCCTTAAGTTTTGCGCCCAGGCTTCCTTCTAAGACTTACAGTTGCTTATCTTTGACTTTCTCTTTTTCAGTTTCCTCTCTATCAATTTCAGCGAACAAGCTATCCAGATCACCCTCATTGAACTCAAATGGTGGTATAGGTACTTTTGGCTTACCAATGCCCTAGCCCATATCCTCATAATTAAAGAGGTCCTCTATTAGGCGGTGCTCGGCCTAAGCATATTTGGGGTGCAGGAATTCATCTCTCCAACCATCAACAAGCATAGTATCAGTAGGAATGCTTTCCATGGATTCTTCTATGGGCCAGCCAAGGGGATCTTGCTCTCCATTTGCATTGTAAAGATAGATAGGGCATGGTGGTAACTCTTCTTCCCAGTCACTTTCTTCTTGAGCCTCTGACTCTCCTTCAAAATAATCTGCAGCTATGATGCCATCCGGATCTGCTTCCCCTTCTATAACTATGATGAAAGCGTGGTCTAGTAAGGGATTAGCTATGACGTTGGGTACATGGGCCGACTTTGCTTCCTGAGTGTTGATGACTTTATTGTTGATGAGGTCTTAGATCTTATGTTTCAGAGAGAAACAACACTCTATGTCATGCCCCTGTCCTCTATAGTGATACTCGTAGGTAAGGGCTGGATTGAAAGTCGGAGGCAGTGGACTTGGCAGCAGCTGCTAGGGTATAGGGTTCAGGTGCTTGTCTTTGAGGAGCTCATAGTAAGCCTCTATTTGTGTACATGCTAGGCAAGTGAATTCTCGGTTCCACCAGTTGTTTCAGTTGGGGTTAAGGTACGGTCGCGCTACGGCAAGTCCAGGAGCAGGTGTTTGGACATTGGCGACGGGGATGTTGATAATGGGAGCATGTGGTTGCAGTCGAGCTTGATATTGGGGGTAGCATGGCTACTGCTGAGTTGGTAAGATAGCTGATACCTCTCCCTCCTTTCTACCAGTACCTCGAGTGGTTGCTACCTTCTTTGCTGTATTTGTGAATCCCTCTACTGTCTTAGAATAAGGGTCCGTGATTCTGCCTATTTTCAATCTATTCTCGATCATTTTCCCTTGCATTATTAGCTCAGAGAAACTCTTCCCAATACTTAAGCATAAGCATTCATAATACAAACCTTGGAAGGTATTCACAAATAGCTATACATACTCTTTTTCCACTAGCAAGGGGGTTGACTTAAGCAGCTGCCTCTCTCCACCTTAGAGTATAGCTTTTGAAACTTTCTTTCTCCCCTCGGGTCATCATCATCAGGGCACACCTATCTATGGTGAGGTCACTGTTGTGCCGGTATTGTGATCGAAAGGCCATGACCAACTCATTCCAAGTTGTTATTTTCCTTAGATCTGTGTAGGCAAACCATTATAAGGCGAACCCGATCAGGCTATGTTAAAATAGCCACATCAGAAGTTTGGGGTCATTCCTATGACTGCTTAATGTGCCTGCATACAATTTTGGATGAGCTACGGGATCTCCACTTCCATCATACTTTTGGAAATCGGGCATCTTGAATTTGGGCGGTCTTAGATGATCGAGAAAGAAACATAGTTCATCATATGATGTCCCACTGAAGGTATCATGACCTTATAAGCTGCATAAGGACTCTTTTAATCCTTGTATTTTTAGATCGAGGGGATCTGGGCTTTCCTTTTTTGGTGTAGCAGTCAACAAGATGATTTTAAGGTTATCTTCTTCTCCTTCCTTGATGTGTACCACTTTAGGGATTTCCTTGTTCTTACCCGTATAATCAGTACGCAGGGTGACCCTTGGCGGAACGGCTTCAGTTTCCTTGGTGAGGGAGGTTGAAACTGAATGATTCATGGTGGGTCCCTTGAAGGCCATTAGTTGTATGAGGTCGAACATCTCGTCTATTTCTGCCTTCATCTCATTCACCTTATCCCATGTTACCAGGCTGTTCTGTTGATCGGGAGTATTGCCCTCGCTTGTCATTTATGTTGCTTGCTGTCGAGGGTAAAGACTAGCGTTCGGAGTACGGGAGGCACTCGTTTTCCTCTTCTTCTTTTTTCTAGGAGTAATGGTAACCTAGAATGTAAGAAAATCTCACTAAAAACTATTTCTAGCCTTTTGTGAGATGAGAGGGGAACAGAAAATAAGGAAAAACAAGAAAAAGATCATATGTTAGTTTCTGGATTAAGAAAAGTTTTACGCAATGTATGACTTAGGGATACCCCTGCCTTTTGGCGGGGGCTAATCATGATGTTTTAGCTCAGGCTTTAGAGATAGGGCCTTGCCCTTGTTATACAATATTGTGCCTGTATCTGTAATCATTCATTCATACACTCATTCAAAAGAAATAACAATTTTATTGAGATGAATTTCCTTTGTACATGAAATTTTTAAAAGTACATTGAAACAGGGAGAGGGACCATTTTCCTTAGGACGTTCACCTATTCTATCTTTATATTTGAAATCCTAAACTTCTCTTGAGCCTTTGGATTCGCCTTCTTGGATGGAGGTGGATAAGAGACCTTGATTTTGAATTGCCCCTTGTCTTTTTGGCAGTCTTATCTTCGTGAGTGAAGAGGGATTAGGGTCTCTCTTTATGAGATGCCTTTGATGCATGTCATGAGTCCTTAGGGTCACTTGATACCCTTAGGAGTTTTTGTTGGCGTGATTTAAGTGAAAAAGGTCTTTAGACCATTCTCTGGGGGTTAATCAAATGCATGAAGATGCAATGACTTAAGTTACTTTGGGAACTCTTATTTTGAAATGAATACGGATGCATAAAAAGTTACTATGTGAAAAAGATGTACAAATAACATGATGACAAAAATCAATCAGCATAACAACATGAATTGAACTAAATATAAGAGAAAGTAAAGCGGTCATCATTTCCTCTTTGGTTTTGAAATTAACGCGCGTGTCGTAAATAAGGCAGAGGTTTGGCTATGCATGGGATACTACATGAGCATGAGGTTAGGGGTTTACAAATGCTTCCTAAAAAGCTCGATTCCCGAGCCTTCAAACCTCCGGCGTTCACCTCCGAAAGGGTGAACTCCATCTTTGGTTGGTGGTTCGAGCAAGGGAACTATCAAGAGATCGTAGGCTGAGAAACTGAAACAATATCTACCCATAGTCAATATATTGTTTCCCCTTCTATCTAAAAGGATAGTAACCAGGTATTTTATGCAAAATGCAAATGCAAGTGAGCGCACCAAGTGTGTTTGGAATTTTCAAAAATGGAGGAAAGGACCCAACGACACGCATCACATCCTGTTCATTCATTACATACATGACAGTTAATTATGACATAAAAAAATAATGAAAATGTTAACAAGGTCCACCTATAAAAGCATGCGGGTGGATGTCGATGCAAATAGTAACTTTTCGAAAAACTCAATGTAAGATAAAACAAATAGTTAATGCAAGAGCATGGGCATGGGAAGCAATGTAAGAGCATGCGGGTGGATGTCGATGCAAGAACATGAATGTAAGTAATGAATGCAAGTGATGACACTTATTTGATAAAATTTTATTTTTCAAAAATCATGTTTTGGAAATTTAGAAAATATTTAAAAAGTGGATAAAGTTAGATAAAGTAATCGATGATTCTGAGTGACTGAAGGTGAAGAGACATAATAATGACCTAACCCTCTAAATGGTCCCCAATGGAGTCGCCAGCTATCGCGGCTCGGTTTTTGGACACCAAGTCCTTTCAGCTCAGAAATAGCACGATGCTCTTTTATTAGAACTCACCTTCCTAGAAGGACGAATGTGACTAGGTTTGATCTTGAAATAATAAGGGCTTTTTAGAAAAAAATGAGAGTTGCCACCTAACATAGTTAAAGATGTGTTCGGTCACCTAAAACTAATTGTAATCTGAAAATTAAATTTAGGTTTTGGTTTTGAAAAGGTTTTGAAAATGTTCTTTTTAAGAAGGTTTTGGGTAAAGAGGTCTAGATAACCTTTTGGCAGCCCTTTTAAAGACGTGACTCCAATTTTGGTCTTCGAAATAGAAATCTATGGTCCAAGGGTTGGTTATGTGTATGGAAAATATTTTAAGATCATCACCCTACCCTGCCCTTTCGGTACCTACATGTCTAATCACCCTTAATTCACTCACTTGAATAACTAGTTACTAATATCCGCTTAATATCTACTTTAGAATTTTGAAAAATGGGTTTGGTCATCACTTTTTGGATGAATGATGCATGATACAAGTTTTGAGAAAGGACGTTTGTAAACATGAAAATTTTGAAGGGACTTGAGATAGAAATCTTGAATTGATAGAAAATTTTGAAAAGGGAACTTGGATTGAAATAAAGGTTATAACCGTACCACTTTAGGTTGCCTATGTATCTCATTTGGCGAGAATCAGGTCATTTGTAGTTTGGGCAAGGGCTCAATAGAAAAAAAGTGCATTAAGGCCATTGAAAAGTTTTGAAGACACTTTGAGGTCTTTGGAAAGGTTTGAAGACATTTTGAGGCCTTTGGAAAAAGAGAACTTGAGAGTTTAGAAAAATGCCTTTGAAATAGGACTTGGGATGTTTGAAACGTTTTTAAAACAACTCCAGGAAGTTTTAAAAATTTTTTGAAGTCTTGTTTGGAAAACTTTGGAGGTAGAGTTTGGATTGGAAATACTCTTGTGAACTTGTCTTCAAAATTCTTTTGAAAGTAGTTTTTGAATACCTTTTGAAAGGTGTGTTTAATTTCTCATTACCTTAGGAGGTTAGTCATTGAAGAACTAAACTTCTTTAGGGTTTTTAGTTCTGAAAATATTTTTGAAAAAGGGGCTAGAGACTTCCATTAGGTTTTTATAGCTCTAGGGTTATAGATCCCTGCTTAATATATCACCCCCCCTTGAACCACCTCACCCATGTAAGGCATAAGGTTACTTCAAGGATGTGACTTTTAAAAATTATTTTTGAAAGTAGCTTTTGAAAACACTTAGGGTTTTGGAGCCCTACTATGAATAAGCTTGAAGGTTGTACTTAATGAATTACCTTCCCTTGGAATCTCTAACCATAAAAGGGTAAGGGCACGTTAGGGTTGCAAGTTTTTTTAAAATATTTTGAAAATAGTTTTTGGAAAAATGTTAAGTGTCTAGCCATTTAGTTGAGACAAGTTTAAGAGAATTTCTTGGAGATATTTTTCAAAGATAGCGCATGGGAACATTTGAAAAGGTTTTGGAGTTGATTTTTGAAATATCAAGAAAGTAGGATGTTTTTGGAAAGTATGTTATGAAGATAGTTTTTGAGTTGAAAGATTATTTGAAAAGGGGTCCTTGATTTGGAACTTCTAAGCTTATGAACCTAAGTTAGGTTGACCTAAGGTTAACTAACTCGGGTTAGGTTAACATAAGGTTGGCTAACTAGGGTTATGTTAACTTAGCGTTATGGTGACCTAGGGTTAACTAATTTGGGTTAAGTTGAAGTAGGGTTGGGCTTACTTAGAGTTAACTAACTAAGGCTAGGTTAATCTAGGGTTAAGGTGACTTAGTGTTAACTAACTAAGGTTAGGTTAACCTAGGGTTTGGTTGAACTAAGGTTGGGCTTACCTAGGGTCAAGTTAACCTAGGATTGGAAGTTGGTTTTGAAAGGTGATTTTGAAAGGTAGTTTTGACCTAGTGGTTTTAGAAAGGTGGTTTTAAACTAGGGTTTTGATCTAGTGGTTTTAGAAAGGTGGTTTTATGCATGCACTTTGAAAATGGGTTTTGAAAACCGTTTTATGAAAACCACTCAAGTGAGTGTTGGGGTCCTATGGTTGATATTTGGAAACCACTCAAGAGAGGGTTGCCTTAGAACCATTTCACCCGATAACTCAAGATAGCAAAACTTGTGAAAATCAACGTTGAATAAATAGTTTTGAAGACTTTAATATTAAAGAGATTGACCCTTTGAAAATTGGTTTTGGAAAGGAGGTTTTGGAAAAACCACTTTTAAGATATTAAAGACCACTCTAAAGAATAAGAGTTCATATAGTTGATTTGAAGGAAATCACTCCAAAGAGAACACCATGGGACCATTCCAACCACAATATTCAAAAAAGCAAAACTTCTAAAAATCAAGGTAAAAATAATGGCTTAGAGAAATAATTTTTATGCAAATTAAAGAGAGTGCAATTTTGAGAATTGTTTTTTAAGAGGATTGTTTTGAAAACTATTTTGAAGTGAGTAGAACTAACTCTAATGAACTAGGGTTCATATGGTCAAGATAATGGGAAGGCCACTCAAGAGAAGGTTCCAAGGGACCATTTCAACTACAAAGTTCAAGAGAGTAAAATCCTTGATAATCAACATGGAAGAAGAGGGTCTGAAAGCCATTTTAGTGAAACTTTGAAAAGCAATAAAATATAGGATTGCAAAATAAAGTCAAGGGACCTAAAGAGGGTTTTCTAAGGTGTGAAAATTAAGAGTTTGACCTAAGCTTCAAGGAACCAACTCTAGAATCATTTTTTAGGGAATCATTTGAATATGGAGCTTGATGAATGATATAGAAAAGAGATAGCGAAAGTTTTGAAAAAATAGTTGTGAACATGAAAACAAAGCCAAGCATGCAAAACATGAACAAGACAACCATATACAAAGTGGTCATAGAATCATACAAGGCTAGAGGCTTTACCAAATTGCAAGGTGCTCCAAGGCTATACCATCTTAAAGTAGGTTTGTGAGAGATTCCTTACACGGTGACTCTCACAAACTTTTCTCTAGGCATGAACTAAGAGCTCTCTTGTTTCAAGCATACAAGAAAAGGGGTAGAAGATGGGGTTTAAAATAGAGAATAGTCTAAGTAGAGTAGGAGGGAGAAGAAAGGAGTGGGGATTGCAAAAATACAAAGAGAATACCATCTTTTGTCTTCAAAACAACTTCAAGCTTCCATGAATGACTTCTCTTGAACTTGAAGGGCCTTAAGGAGGCTTAAAGGTGCTGGAAGTGGATTCTCTAAGGCATTGGGGCTCTTGTAGAGAGAGTGTATAAGCTAGAAAGAGGTAGAATCTAACTTAAGCATTGAGAAGGTGAGGTGTATATTGGATTTCAAATTTCTGGAGCAGTTTCTGCAGAGCTTCCCTACCAATTTCAATTCTGGAATATGCAAGGGGAAGCCTTATATTTATAGGCAAACCTGGAGGGGCCTGGTGCATGTAGCACATGTGTCTGGGCAAAAATTGCCCCAGCGCATGTGTTACATACGCCAGTACTGGTCCTCTCTTTGAATGCCATGTGGCACACTATGTACTTGCTCAACTTAGGGAGCAAGCAAAGTTTTGATTGATCTAATCAAAATCTGGGCGCATGTAGCATATGCTCCGCTGTCAGGAATGTTCGTCTAAACTTTACCTCAATAATTGTGTAATCTAGGAAAGATTCGGGAAAATCGGTTGGGTCCACGATATTCTCCTAGTGTTTCTCAAGAACTTTTAATTTTTTGGGAGCTTGAAAGGTGTTCGGAAGAATGAGATATCGTATTAGGAAGTATACACGAAAACACATTTTTGCAGAGCGTCTGTGATATGCTCCATGGATGTTCAAAAGTGGCTGTTTTTGGACCACGTAATCGAGGCCTTCGGGAAGTAATCTCTCCGATTGGACTAAATGGATGGAAAGTGCTCTGGAAATACTTTTGAAAATTTTCTGATTTACGCATTTTTCAAGTCGTTTGACGGTGCGTTATAATTAGGAAATTGGATAAAAAGATAACCTTGGTGGAGCGTCTGTGAGACACTCCAGTGGTTACTGAAAGTTGCAGTTTTCAAGGCATACGATCAGGGCTTTCGGGAAGCGATCTATTCAATTGAGCTGTATCGCTAGAAAGACCTATTGACGGGTTTTTGGAAATTTCCTGATTTGCGCATTTCTCAAGTCGTTTGACAGTGTGAAATAATCAGGGAATTGAGAGAAAAAACAACCCCAGCGGAGCCTCTGTGAAACGCTTGATTGTGCTCCAAAAGTGCACAATCTACCTTATTATTTATAGCATGATGTAAGTCTTTATTGTGTGTTTTTATAATTTTATGTTAGAATTTCACTCTGGGTTCTTAATTTTTTTTATTGTAGGTTAAATAGGCATAAAAAGGATGAATTGATGGTAGATGATGATTATGGAAGTCCAGACTCAAAATCAAGGCCAAACAAATCCGACCAAATTTGGAAAATTTGGGGATAAAGATTTTGACTCCTTTTCAGTATATCAGCAATAACTCTCAGCTCATATATCGGATTAAAGCGGATTTTGCGGTATTGGAAAAATAACTTCCATATCTACAAATTTGTATCTAATAGCCTTTTCAAGAATCTGCTTCTATCATGGTCAAAAGTGGGCTGCAAAGGGACGAAAATTGAGGAACCGCGAATTTGAAAAAAATTATTCTTTCCTTTTTGTAAGAGGGTTCTTTTTTTTTTTTTTTTCCTTTTAAAAAGACTCTTTCTTTTTGGACGAAGGGGAGGAGGAGGCGGAGAGGTTTTTTTCTTAGGTATTATTCCATTGTTCTGGAGATTGTGAACAAGGAATTATTGAAGTTTATATAAGATTTCTTCATTGAATCCACGGCGTTTTTTCCTTTGCATCTTTGTTTGCGAAATCAATTGATGGAGAACTAACTCTTCCCCTTTGGATCAAGATAGGAAGATAGTAAGGGATGAATCCAATTCCAAGGTCTACGTTTTCATAGTTAAATCATTTGTTTTCCCAAATCAAATCTTGAATCAAGAATCATACTTTTGAAACCCTATGTTAATAGTTATGATCATTATACTTGATGCACCAATCCGTTTCCGTATATGGTATTTTTGAGAAGATCTTTATATCTTATGTGCAACTGTGGTTTTGGTATTTAGTATGTGAAGTTGATCCCGCTAACGTAAGCAAAGATATTTTACGTTGCTATTCATGATTTTTATTCAAGATTTTGATTTCGCACATTCTTCATTGAAAAAATCATTCGGGTTCAAGACATAACCTAACCGTTCTTGAACCCGAGTTATAACCCTTGGAATTGGAAGACTTCATTGCTATCAGATTATCTTGAGACCAAAAACCTTCTGCTATAAATCAAATCAATTCTAATTTTTAGTTTTATATAGTTGTCTACAATCGAAATCTCTTTAAACACTGCCTTGTGGCAGCAAAAACTTTGGCTGTTTACATTCGATTCTTCTGTTTACATTCAATTCTTAGGAGTAGTATTTGATAGTTTTCTATGCTAATTGAATCTGAGAGTTTGGTGAGCTTTTGAGTGAACTGATTCGAAGTTCCCTATGGATATGATCCCGACTTACTGGGTTTATACTACATCGCACAGTGCACTTGCGGAACGCATTTTTAGGAGCGGTCAACACTCCAGGGAACTCTTGTTGACTTGGAACTGCTTAGCGTCGTGGGGCTCACCTTGGGTTAAATAGGGGTGTATGGGCTGCTAGGGGTAAAATGATCACTTTGACTGAAATTGGTCAGAAAGGGTTAGGATGGACTAGAGTGGTATATGAAGCGTGCCAGACTACTTGAGGATGGTTTTGAAAGATTTTTCCACTGTTTGGTGGGATTTGTATTGTGCTAGGGCATTCAAGGGTAAAGCAATCATTTTGACTAGAGTTGACCAGAATGGGACCGAAATTGGATAGGATGGTGTGTTGAGTATGCCTAACTATCTAGGAACACTTTGGAATGGTGGACTTACCATTTTGAGAGATTTTGAACTTTCTCAAGACGTGCTTGGAGGCCCAAATGGCAGGTTTGGTCCTTTTTCACCGAGTCGGGCTAACAGACGCCGGTGTTGACCTAGATGTTGGTTCCTGAGACCACCTGGTCTCGGAAAGCTACCTGTACGATGTTAGTCCTTGAGACCGCCCGGTCTTAGAGAGCTACCTGGAGGGTGGTGTTGGTTTCTGAGAATGCCTAGTCTCAAAAAGCTACCGATGGGGTGGTGTTAGTCCCCTAGAACGCCTGGTCTCGGAGAACTACCATATGACAGACATTCTACATTGGTGGGCTAGCAAGTGCTAAAAGTGAACCATTCGAAATTTGATAAGGTATTGGTCCCCGAGATCATTCGATCTCGGGCAACTACCTAGATGACGATGGTTCCCGAGACCGGCCGGTCTCGAAAAGCTACTTAGAATGCCAAAGGGCAATATGATATTTTCAACTTCAATTAGGCTTTATAGGCCCAGGAAGCGACCAGTTAATTGGATTAGATTTTGAAAGAGCCGTTTTGGGCTCGCATGTGTTGTAATGTTTGAAACTAAATCCGGTCGGGCCAGAGATTGCCGAGCGTGCAAAAATAGGGTGCTTACAACTATTGAATCCATTTTCATCAATCAAGTATTGGATGCTTAAGAGCCCATAGGTTATTGACTATGTTTGATTAATTCAATGCTTAATTCCTAATTTTGTATTGATCCTAGTCAAATCGATGGTATTAACTTATGATTCTATTATCAACTAATGAATCCAATTTCAATTACTTGAGAATTATTAATTTCCAAAGCTAAATCTTCCGAATTGAATCCTCTTAATCGTTTGTGTTCAATTTGAGTTATAAGCCTCCTAGAACACCTTGGAAGAATTGGATAGTCAGACCAATTGGATCCAATCCCTTTTAAATTGTCTTAATTTCTATTTTACTTTCAAATTATCGAGTTAATCAAACCGATTTCAAAAACCCCAAATCATTTTCTATTTCTCTTTTTATAGAAGCATTCTACTAACTGTAATTTGATTTGAATGGATTTCATGCTTGTTGAAGCCAATGGTCTATATTTGACCCCGTCTCGAGAATAAATTCAATACTCAAAATCTTCAGGTTAAGCTACTTCGAAACTGTGCACTTACGGGAGCGAACCAAGTTTATGGCACCGTTGCTGGGGAGTTGAACACAAAGGCAAGCTTGGGTGGACCTTGAGTTAATTGCGGCAAGTGGATTGCTTCTCCATCATTTAAAACGCGGTGGTATCTTCCGCTAAAGCCTTGGGTAACGACGTTCCATCCCTTTATGTGCTTAGTTGGTTTAGAGAAGTTGGTTGTTGTTTACTTTGATTGGTTGATTGGATTGTATTACATTTATGCTTGAGTGGTATTGATAGAGGAGACTATGTCTTTGTGCTTACTTTTCAATTGGTGGTATTGCTTTGTATAAGGAGATTGGAGGTTTGATTGGTGAGAAATTGAGAATTGAATCAATGGTTATTGCTTCTGGAGATTAGAGGTTTGGAAGGAAGAGATATATTGAACTGCTTGTGTATGATGTGTTGAAGCGCGGTGTGGTATTTTGTGTGCATTTCATTTTGCATTCATAATGCATGCATCATTGTGGTAGGGATCATACCGGGAGACTTAGACGAGATTTTACTTCAAGTGCTTCATCCTTTCACACTTCGTTCTTACACATCAATTTAGCAAACATGGCTATTCCTCCACTGAACGAGAATTTTCCACCAATTCCACCTAATTTTCAACCAAACCCACCAAACTTCTGACCATAAGCCTAGAGAGAAAAGAACATGTGTTTGCATGGCAATAAGAGTGTGCACACCTATGGCGAGGCCCACGTGCCTCAATTTTGACTTAGGGATTACCTAAATCCCACTCATCATAGTCAACAATCATGTTTCATCCTCCCTCCTGACCATCATGCATTGAGTCACAAACTGGGAATGAAGCAACTCATCCTAAAGTTTAGAGGGTTAGACATCGAGTGACTCTATGACCATCTCAAAGAATTCCTTGATGTTTGTATCACCTTTTTGGATGACCAAAATCAATGCCCACTTGAGACCGGAAGGCTTAAACTCTTTCCATTTGCACTTAAGGATAGAGCTAAGACATGGTTCAATTCTCTTTGACCAGGTCCATAAGGCCATCGGAGCACCTTCAAAGTGAATTCTTGAGAAAGAACTTCCCGGAGCATAGAATGGAGGCAATTCGTCACAAAATATCCCAATTCCCCCCTCTTATAAATGAAACGTTCTATCAAAGTTGAGAAAGGTATAAAGAGTCATTGAACTCTTGTCCTCACCATGGTCTGCAAATATGAACGATGATTAGTAATTTCTTTGCTTCCCTTTCACCGGAGCTTAAACGGTTTGTGAAGTCCAAATGTAATAGGGAACTCTATGAGAAAAACCCCAGATGAGGCTTATGAGTTTTTGAATTTTTTAGCCGAGAATGCTAGGGACTGGGACACAATCGGGACACAAAATCCTAATTCTAGGTTTAACATGCAAGTGGGAGAAAAGCTTACCTTGAGAGAGCTTGATGATGTTAATGCCAAATTGACATTTCTAACTATAAAGGTAGAGTCATATGAGATAGCTATGGCTAATGTTGTGGTTAATGGGAATGGTGCACCGAGTGAGCTCGTGAGTGAGCTGATATGTGCGGTGTGTGGTAACAGTGATCATAGGACAAGTGATTGTCTCACCATTCTAGATTTTAGGGAGGCATTGCAAGGCTAAGTAAATGCGATTGCCCAATACAACAAAACATACAATGCCCAAGAGGGTTAACGCCCAAGGAACCCTTATTCCTCAATATACAATCTAGGGTGGCAGAATCACCCAACATTAGTTGGAGGAATGAAGGGAAATCTTCATAAAATTAGTCACCCCCTATGCCCTATCAAAGCCAAGCACCACCGCCACCACAATATCATGCTCCACAACAACAATTCCACCAACCACCACAACAATGTCATACACCTCAACCTCTACCTCAAGCCTAACTAAGCAACTACCAACCCTGACACAAGAGGTCATTAGGGGACACTTTCCAACAATTCAGGCATAGTCAAGGGGGAGTGAACTCTAAGGTAGATAAGACATTAGAACAACAAGGCCAAACCCTTAATGATATAAAGAGTCAATTGACTATTTTAACCCAAGTCTTGTCAATCACCAAAAAGGGTAAGCTACCCGCTCAACCTCAACCTAACCCTTCTAGACATGTGCATGTAACCGAGTCTATTAACCACCATTGTCTAGCCATGAGCAAATGCAAGCCATAACTATCCTTAAAAGTAGAAAAGTGATTGATAAGACCATTCTTCCCAAAGATCCAAAGGCTAGGGAGGACACTTCTAGGGAAGTTAAGGAGTCACCTAAAGAGAGCTGAGAAAAGATCTCTAGAGAGAAAGAGAGTGAACCTACCTAAGACAAGAGTGAAAAGGACAAGAATAAGAAAGACAAAAAGAGATCTTAGCCCAAACCGAGAAGATTTTGAGGGAAGAACATGAGGCATTGGCTCATACTCCATTCCCACATCAATTAGACAAGCCTAGGAGCCACTCGTTGAGTTTTGAGATCTATGAAACCTTTAAGCAAGTCAAGATCAACATACCTCTTCTACAAGCCATCAAGAAAATTTTCCCTTATGCTAAGTTTTCGAAAGAACTATGCACCATCAAGAGGAAGTTAAATATGAAAGAAAATGCTTGCCTTGCATAAGAAGTGAACTCTATTGTGCAAATCCCAACACCTCCCAAGTACAAGGACCCAGGATGTCCCACGATCACTTATGTCATAGGAAGCCAACGTATTGATGGGTGTCCACTGGATCTAGAATCTAGTGTGAACTTGTTGCCATACTCGGTGTATGAGCAATTGGGATTAGGAGAGCTTAAACCGACAAGAATTATATTCCAACTAGCCAATAGACCGATCAAGGCACCTAGGGAAATGGTGGAGGATGTTTTAGTGCAAGTAGAGAAGTTTTACTACCTGGTTGATTTTATGGTATTAGACACTCAACCAATAGCGGACCCTCACTCTCAAAACCAAATCCCGGTCATTCTAGGGAGGCCATTCTTAGCTACATCTAATGCAATTATCCATGTAAGGGGTGGTCTCTTAAAGTTGTCCTCTGGCAACATGACCGTCGAATTGAACATATTTAACGTGAAGGGGTAACCGGGTGAGTGTGAAAATATCCTAGAAGTGAGTTTCATTAACTCTATTGTGCAAGAACATTTCAATGAGAAATGCATTGAGGATGATTTAGAGAGGGCATTAATGTTTAGTAAAGGCATAGATTGTCTTGAGAATGAGGAGGTGACCATCAATAAGGAAGTTAGTGGGTTAGAGGTCGTGCTCCTTATGGTGGTGGGTCAATGGACCCCAACTTTTGAATCCCTAACCCCTAGTCCTATCAAACCTCAACCCTCAAAACTCAAAGCCCCAATACCTGAAAAGAAAATCATTTCCCTCTACTCTTAACTACTCATTTCTAGGAGAGGGAGAGTCCTATTCGATAGTCATATCTTCATGTTTATCGATAACTCAAGAGGAAAGATTATTAGAGGTGTTTAAAAGGCATCGTAAGGCCATTAGATCGATCATAGCCAACTTGCATGGGATTAGCCCCTTAGTTTGCACTCATAGAATCTATCTTAAGGAATGGGCAAAGTCGGTAAGGAAAATGCAACAGCTATTGAATTCGATTATAAAGGAAGTTATAAGGGGAGAGGTGCTCAAATTGTTAGATATGGGTACTATTTACCCTATTTTCAACTCTAGGTGGGTTAGTCCAACCCAAGTTATCCCTAAGAAGTTCAAGGTAATGGTAGTCAAGAATGATAACAATGAGTTAATACCCACTCGAATTCAAATCGGGTGGCGTATGTGCACTAACTATTGTCGCCTAAATGCTATCACAAGCAAGGATTATTTCCCTCCCCTTTCTAGACCAAGTGCTTGAATGTGTAGCGGGGAGGGCTTACTATTGTTTCTTGGACAGGTGTTCTGGATATAATCAATTAGAAATAGCCCTGGAAGATCTAAATAATACCACATTTATGTGCCCCTTTGGCACATTTGCCTACAAGCGAATGCCTTTTGGGCTTTGAAATGCTCCCGCCGTATTTCAAAGATACATAATGAGCATCTTTAGAATATGGTAGAAATGGTCTTGGAAGTCTTCATGGATGATTTTTTAGTTATGGAGACACTTATAAGTAATGCTTAAGTGTGAGGAGAGTCACCTTACGTTGAATTAAAAAAAGTGTCATTTCATGATAACGCAAGGTATAGTTTTAGGACACATCATTTCTGGGAGGGGTATTAAGGTAGATATGGCTAAGATAGAGCTTATTCAAAAACTACCTACCTTTAGGAACGTTAAGGATGTGAGATCCTTTCTTGGGTATGCTAGTTTCTATTGGTGATTCATTCAACCCTTTAGCGCCATTTCTAGACCTATGTATGCCCTTTTGGCCCAAGATACACCCTTTGAGTGGACGTCTTCTTGTCAACTAGCATTTAACCACCTCAAGAAACACTTGACCACGGCTCCCATAATCCAACCACTGGATTGGAGCTTATCTTTTGAGCTCATGCGTGATGCTAGTGATTATGCCATAGGGGTCGTCCTAGGCCAAAGGAAGAACAAGAAACCTCATGTGCTTCACTATGCAAGCAAAACATTGAATGAGGCCCAAGTGAACTATACCACCACCGAGAAAGAGTTTTTAGCTATAGTGTTTACCTTGGACAAGTTTAGGTCATACTTGGTGGGCTCTTTAGTGATAGTCTATATCGACCATGTTGCACTCAAGTACTTACTTTCAAAACAAGAGGCCAAGCCTAGGTTGATTCGGTGGATCCTACTTATTCAAGAGTTTAACCTTGAGATTAGGGATAAGAATAGGGTACAGAATTGGTCACGGACCACTTATCTAGGCTCCTTTTTGAAGCCCCTACCTATGATGACTTTCCCATCAAAGAGGCCTTCCCCGATGAACAATTGATGAAATGTCAAGCCATCTCTCATACTCTTACTTCATGGTATGCTGATGTGGCTAACTTTTTAGCCACCGGGGCCATTCCTACCCATTGGTCCTCTTTGGACAAGAGAAATTTTTCTAGGCTTGTTCATAACTTCTTTTGGAATGACCCTTGCCTTTTCAAGTATTGCCCAAATTAAGTCATTAGGTGATTGTCGCGCCTCGATTTTTAGCTCAAGTCTAGATCTTGGCTCAAATGAACCCGATACTCTCTCTGTTATAACTTGCCTTAGAAACGACAAGTGCGAGGAGGTTTGAGTTTTAATTTGATTTGATTAAGGGCTTTTTGAAAAAAGGATTAGAATCGCCACCCAAATTGCACCATGCATTCATACATCGAAAAAGTGATGACTAAACCCCCCTATTTTTCAAAACATTTTCAAGTGGACATAGATGGACATTAAGGAACCGAAGATTCAAGTGAGTAAATATAAGGTGAGTAGACATGTAGGTACTGAAAGGGCAGGGTAGGGTGATGATCTTAGGATATTTTTCCTACACGTCACCAACTCTCAAACCATAGATCTCTTTTTCAAAGACCAAAACTAGAGTCATTTTTTACAAAGGGCTTAAAACATTTTCAAAAGTTGCCAAACAACCCTATTTTTTAAAATACCTCTTGAGAAAACATTTTCAAATCATTTTCAAAATCCTAAGTTTGATCCTCGAATTACACTTAGTTTTGGGTGACCTTTCTGTCGGGTGATAATGGGTTCTTTGAGCAGTGCTTGAGCCTTTTTGGGAGCAATGATTTCCTTCCTAGTAATTTTTAATTTCATGTACAAAAGAAAAAGTCACGAGTTAGTCCCTTGTTTCTTGTAAGAGTTTTATGCTATGCATGTCCTAGTGATGCCCCTATTCTTTGAGGGGAGGACAAAGCATGATGCTTGGGCTCATGTTTGGATATAGGGGTTGCCCCTATATGCAATACCATACAGGTGCATGTAGTCATTCATTCATACATACATCCATTTATTTACAAAGTATAAATGATAGTTTTATTAAAGTAAGGTCCCATTATACTTGGAATTTCAAAAATACATTAAAAGGGGAGGGGGAGCATTTTCCGTAGGGCTTTTGCCTATTTACTTTTACATTTAAAATTCTAAACTACTCTTGAGTCTTTGGATTCACCTTCTCTGATGGAAGTCAGTGAGAGACCTTGCTTCCGAATTGCCCCTTGCCATCTTGGTATTGCTATCTTTGTGAGAGGAGAGGGATTGGGACCCCCCCCCCCTTTATGAGATGATCTCGATGCATGCCATAAGTCCATAAGGTTACTTGGTACCCTTAGGAATTTAGGTAGGCTTTGATTTGAATGAGAATAGCTTTGGACCACTCCCTTTGGGTTGATCACATGCATGGAATGCAGTGACTTGAGTTACTTTGGAACTCTTATCTTAAAATAGATAATGGATCTATGAGCGATATAATAGTAGTGAATGCATGAGCACAGAAGGTTTGCATAGTAATAAAAAATACGTAGGTAGTATAATAGCAAGAATTAAGTAGTTACACTGGACAGAAAGTAAGAAAGAGTAAAACTGTCGCCCTTTCCTCCTTGGTTTTAAAATTGACGCATATTTTAAATCCAGCAGAGGTTCAGCTATGCATGGGGTGCTACATGAGCATAAGGTTGCGGGTTACTAATGCTTCCTAAAAACTTAGTTCTTGAATCTTCAAACCTCCAGTGTCCATCCTCGAAATGGTGAACCCCATCTTTGGTTGGTGGTTCGAGCGGTGGAACTATCAAAAGGCCGCAAGACGAGAAACTAACCGGCATTCGCTGATAACCAATATACTATTCTCCCTTCTAACTAGAAGGGTAGTAACCAGGTAATTATGCAAGGATGCAAATGCAAGTGAACGCACTAAGTGTATGTGAAATTTTTGAAAGTGAAGGAAATGGCCCAACAACACACATCTATCATGTTCATTCATTGCATACATGATAGTTAATATGACATAAAATACAAATGTGAACCAGGATCCACCTACAAAAGAAATGCACAAAGTTAGTACCTTTATGAAAAACCCAATTGAAGATAAAATTGAATGATAACGCAAGTGTATACATGTAAGAGTATGCTATAGATGCAAGTGATGATATCTTTTGAAAACATTTTGAAAAATTTTGAAAAAGTGGACAAAATTGGACAAAGGAATTGAAAATTCTAGCTGAGTGAAGGGTGAGAAGACATGACAATGGCCTAACCCTCTAAGTATCCTCAGGGGAGTCGCCAGCTGTCGCGCCCCAATTTTTAGTTCAAATCTAGATCTTGGCTTGAATGAAACCCTATACTCTCTCTGTTAGAACTTGCCTTAAAAAGGACAAGTATGACAGGGTTTGAGCTTGAAATTGATTTGATTAAAGGCTATTTAGAAAAAGGTTTAGAGTGGCCACCCAACATGGTTAAAGGTGTATTAGGTCACTCAAAACTAAGTGTAATCCAAGTATCAAACTTAGGTTTTTGAAAATGATTTGAAAATGTTTTCTCGAGAGGTATTTTGGAAAATAGGATTGTTTGGCAATCTTTGAAAATGTTTTAAGCCCTTTTTAAAAATAACTTCAATTTTGGTCTTTGAAATAAAGATTTATGGTTTGGGAGTTGGTTACGTGTAGGGAATATATCCTAAGATCATCACCCTACCTTGCCCTTTTAGTATCTAATAGGTCTATTCACCCAATATTCACTCACTTGAATCTTCGGTTCCTAAATGTCCATCTATGTCCACATGAAAATGTTTTGAAAAAAATGGAGGTTTGGTCATCACTTTTTTGATGTATGAATGCATGGTACAATTTGAAAAAGAGTTTGAAAGAAACTTGGGGTTGAATTTTGAAAAGGGGTATTTGAGTTGAAAAGAGTGTTATGACGGCATCTATGAAAGTTGCCTACGTAGCTCGTTTGATAAGAATCAGGTCAATCATAGTTCGGACTCAAGGTTTGATTAAAAATAGGCACATTGGGGCCTTTGAAAACTTTTGAAGACTCATTGAGGACTTGTTTTGAAAAAGAGAACTTGAGAGTTTTTTACTCGAAATTTAGAAATAACTCGAGAGAGTTTTGATTTGAAATTGGATGTTGGAGTGTTTTTGAAGTAGAACTTGAAGACTTTTTAACATGCTTTTGAATCGAAATTTCAGGTGTTTTGAAATATTTTTTAACATAACTCAAGAGAGTTTTGTAGATTTTTGAAAACTTGATTAATTGTTCTTGAAAATGGGATTTGGATTTGGAAAAAACTCTTGTAAACTTGTCTTGAAAAGATTTTTGAAAATAGTTTTTATGTACATTGTAAAAGGTATGTTGAATATTTCATCATCTTTAAGAGATTAGCAATTTGAAAGCTAAACTCCTTAAATGCTATAACTTTTAGGAAACATTTTAGGAAAAGAGGCTAGAAACTTCACTTAGGTTTTCAACACTTTAGGGTTTTAGAACCCTAATCTAAATATCTCACTTTAACTTGGACAACCCTAACCATAGTGTTAGCACAAGAATAACCCGCGCGTGGGGGAGGGAGGGGAGGGGGGTGAATTAGGTTCTTTAAAATTAGGAGTAAATTAAAATAATCAAGTTGAACAAGTTTACCACAATTTAAACAAGATTGAATATAGTCAGGTTATCTTGTTAGAAAATACTTTTGAAAGAATTGAACAAAAGATGTAATGCAATAATCAATGTAGATGCTAATGAAGATTGCTGGCAAGCACAAACAGTACACATACATTCAATAGTAAAAGAATTTTACAAAGATTCGACCCAACCTTTCCCTACGTCCTCTCTTCCTCAATTCTCTCGAAGGTATTCCATTATATAAACACCTTCTTACACAACTGCTGGTTTCTTTAAGTGCCCAGCCTACTATTACATTCAAAGATTTACATCAAATTCTTAATCACAGAGAAGCTTCTATCCAAGCTCTCGATCTACGAGTATACAATAGCGCCACACTCACTTAATAAAGTTAAAAAAACCTTTTTTGGTAGTAATGAGTTTAGAAGTACAATGAATATCACTCTCAAAAGTGAATAAATGAAAATTAAAGATCAATAAACTCTTTCAGACAATAGCAAGTGCAGAGCAGTGAGCAAAGTTTAAGACTTTTGGATTTTTGCACTTTAGGATCTTCGTCTCTCATCTATAAATGAGTTTGAACTTACATATACATAGTATCTCATAGAAATTATCTGTTAGAGCCATTGGAGGTGCATTTAATGCACGGGTGGCTAAGACAAACAGTTTAAAATTTTAACCATTGGTGCCATTTTTTTTTTGTCGTCAGCTGAGATTGCCAACAATCTCTGCTAGTGTCACCAATCTGGTTTCCTGCTTATTTTGTTGCTTTTTTCCAAAAAAACATCTTCCTTTCATTCTGTAAATTAGTGTTCGATGGTGAAATATGTCTGAGCCTTTCTGACTTCCTTGGTAGCTTTCTGAACCTCTAAACACATTTAGCCTTTAGAATTCCTTTGTCGACCAATCGATTTGGTGTCAACAATCTTCTTGTACTTAGTAAAGTCTTTCAATTGGATAAACCATCAAGTGTCACCAATCATCTACATTGATGACAATTTTGATAGATATTTCTTTTGAGCTTCTTTTATAATGTTTTGAAGATAGTGTGTTTAAGCTATATGATGCTTTAGTGGATTGATATAAATATGAGGATCGAGGGTCTTCACTGTGGATAGGTTGGCCATGGATGTTGCCAAACATTTGCATGTTCAAACTTTATCTCTTCTTCTTCAAGTGTCATTACTTTTATCAAAGTGTTAGCACTACTAGCTTTGATTTGTTCTTTCACAAACTTTTCATGTGCCCTTCATGGTGTCGGCACCTTAATGAGGTGCTGACAAAATCTTCTATAATACTCCATAGTTCTAAACAAGTTTGTTATAACTAGGTTGCGTACTAAAGTTAAAATCATTAGTCCACAATAACTGGGTTTTGTTATCATCAAAATCATTTATAGAAATCAACCCTTGGGTCAACAATCTCTCCCTTTTTGATGATGACAAAACATTCACCAAACATGAAAATCATAAAAAACGTGGAACACTTTCCTCCCCATTAATATAGGCTCCCCCTTGCTCTAGCAAACAATATTTTTCTCCTTTTTTGTTAACTTATCAAAAAGAATTAAGGATAAAATTATGACAAATACAATACAAAAAATATTAAAAAATAATTTTAACTATTTAAAAGGCAGCAAATAACCAATCAATGTAGACAATAACAGAGAAAATGCATTAAACATAGATAAAATGTCATAGATGTTGGTCTATTGTTAGCAATATTAGAAACAACACATCAACATAGCAACACAGACAACAAAATATCATAAAAACTAAGTGCTTAACTACTAAACATAAAACTTAAATGCAGAACAGAGTCACAGAATAATAGGGTCATCAAGGGTGTTAGAACCTCCCTATCCAAATCTGGGTCTAAGGCCATAGTCTTTGGTTATAGGAGGAAAGGCAACTTTCTTTCTAGCACTTTGTTTGTATCTAGGTTTGGAAGGAAGAGAAAATGAGGGATTTGGTTCAGGAGGGTTAGCACTTGCAACAGTGCCTTTCCCTTGCCTGTTGTCTCAGAATGCTCAAATGCTAGCACTTGCTTCTCTGTTTCTCCCACATCAAGCTGCTCAATAACCATTTCTTCAGCCCCCTTGTCCTTTTCAAGTTCATTTTTTTTCTTTGTTTCTACAGCTTTCTCTCCCTTTTCTTCTTCTAGTTCTTTCTCACATAGTTTCTTTTTCTTTAGAATCTTCTTTAGACCCAGTGGTCGCCTTGTCAGAATTAGAGGGGTTCTCTTCTTTCATGGCTTTTGGAATAGCTTCTTTTATTTCTTGCTTGATGAGTTTCATTTCTTTGTACAATTGTTCCACTTTTGTCTCCATCTTCATAACCATAGTCAGACAGTTATCAAGTTTGGCATCAAACTTGTCCAGCTGTTCTACAACCTTGATTTCAAATTTTGTTTCCTCAAATTCCTCTAGTCCTGCTTGTGAGGATGAGACAGCAACGAAGGTTCCATCATTTTTCTTGACCCATTGGTTGGTCTCTTCATTTTTCTCATATCTCATGCTCTTCAAAGTGGATTCATTGATTCTATCTTGTCTTTCTTTCACCTCCTCTCCATTCTCACCAGTGAGCACAACTCCAAAATGCTTAAAGATCTTGGTGAGAGCCATACCATATGGTAGGCTACTGGTTTGGTGAGTTGAGGATGCTAGCATCTTATCTAGTATAATAGTGGTCATTTTGGGCTTCTTGTCCTTACAGGAATAGCGCCAAAGCAGAAGTAATTCAGTTTCAGAGACATAATCGTACCTGCCACTTGCTGGAGCTAGGCAGTGATTAAGAAAGTGATGCACCAATTTGAGCTCCAGAAAAAGCTCATCAGATGTTATGGTCTTCTTCTTCTTGCTACGTAGTGCCTTGCCCAAACTTATAGACAAGACTTCTTGAAGATTCTCAGGTCGAGTCTCAATTCCTTCCCTGGGTAGGCCAAACATTTTCTCAAGAATTTTTCCAAAAACCTTTATCTTAACTCCCTTCACGAAGCTTGTCATTCTATTGGGGTCCTTCTTTGATGGTTTAAGATTGGCATAAAAATACTTAACCAATTCTTGTCACGCCCCCTAACCCGGCTTATACAGATTTAGGGTGCATAACCGGCCAGTAGCTTGGCTATCCAAGGCCGCATTACATAACCCGGTTGAACACCCGTGCATTTATCTTTAAAGGGTACCTAAGTAAGGAATTAAAACTTTTATAAACGTAAATTAAAACGTGTGTCATATATAATAAAGCGGTGCCTGATCTCCAAAACATAAACATTTCATAAGATAGGAATGTCAAAGGCCACCATAGTTATAACATTATGATATTACAAAATATTAGGGTCCAATCCCTATATCAGTACATAACATAAGGCCTGTGAGCCGTAATCCAAATATCCACGAAATGGGACTCCCTCAAAGCCTCCTAGTTTTGTCACCTGAAAACATTTTTAAAAACAAAAGCTAATACTTAGTGAATAACAATAATGCGTGAGTATAAAACACTATAGACTAACATTTATATTTAATGTACATTGCGATAGGGGTACCTTTATGCATATGTTACATGAACTTAGAAACGTATAAGTACGATCTAAAAAAGGACATGAAGCATAGAATTTTGTATTAAAATATTTTATTATTTCCAAAACATAATGTTGAAGAAGAAAGGCAGGTGAGTTGTAACATGAACTATTATAGCGTGACATAACTTGTCATAAACATAACATACCATATCTTATAAGCGTACATCTTAGCTCGCCATATAATATAGGACACATCTAATATTACCATTCTCAGTAACTTATAAAGCATAGCATTGGAAGCATAGGTAGCATAAGTATCATGTTGGAATACTATAATATTTTGAACATAGTATCGTAGGAGTGAGACATAACACATAACATGACTTCGTAAGGCATAACATAGTGTCTTGAAAGGAAGCGATACACTGTGACATTTATACTTGTGGGAACATACGTGACTTGTTGTGAAGCATTCAAACAAGTCATATTTTTCATTCTCGAACATAAGTGTGTCGTGTCTTTATATTTGGCCAACATATCCCTCACTTCACCCCACTTAAGAGGTCTTTCTGGTATTTGGCATCACAGTAACCACAAGGGTCACGCATAAGGCTCTTTAGGCCAACATAGTAACCATGAAGGTCACGCATAGGCTCTTTAGGCCAACGTAGTAACCATGAAGGTCACGCATAGGCTCTTTAAGCCAACATAGTAACCATGAAGGTCACGTATAGGCTCTTTAGGCTAACGTAATAACCATGAAGGTCACGCATAGGCTCTTTAATCCAACATAATAACCATGAAGGTCACGCATAGGCTCTTTAAGCCAACATAATAACCATGAATGTCACGCATAGGCTATTTAGGCCAGCATAGTAACTATAAAGGTCACGCTTAGGCTCTTTAGGCCAACATAGTAACCATGAAAGTCATACATAGGCTCTTTAAGCCAACATTGCAACCATGAAGGTCACACATAGGCTCTTTAAGCCAACATAGTAACCATGAAAGTCACGCATAGGCTCTTTAGGCCGACATAGTAACCATGAAGGTTACACATAGGCTCTTTAAGCCAATACAGCAATTATGAAGATCATGCATAGGCTCTTTAAGCTGACATAGTAACAATGAAGGTCACACATAGTAACCATGAAGGTCACGCATAGGCTCTTTAGGCCCATCATAAGAGCTAGGCTCACATGTATGCTTTTTAAGTCAATCATAAGAGCTATGCTTAGTTATAGTAACCATAAAGGTCACATCTAGATTTTTAAGCCAAGAGACGTCTCCCAACATGGCGATAAATTATTTTGTGTCCCTTACCGTAAGACCATCTTTGCTAGTTTAGGATCTTGCCACGAAAGACCTTACATGTCGATAGTTTATTTCACGTCCCCCGTCCTAGGACTATTGGACTAGATTAAAGTCTCGTCATGAAAACACCTTACATGTCGATAGTTTATTTCACGTCCCCCATCCTAGGACTATCAGACTAGACCTTGAGTTAGAGTCGTACGTTAAGAATCTTACATCTACTTTACGTGAATGTTTTAGTCCGTAGGTTGTGATTCATATCATAGGTAATGTTGGTATGTAATTCAAAGCATGATATTTATACTTGAACGTAATCATTGATGCATTGAAATAAATGGAAGGAAATGCATGAAACATAATCGAACTTGAAAGCATTTAGAAAGTAATAGGTCTTACTCGTGGCATATCGTTACTCACCTCTCTCCTATTGAACGGATGATAAACAAGGTGTTCCTTCACAAAGTGCACGTAAAAGTATGGAAACATCAATACAAGGACCTAAGGCAAGAAATAACACATAAAGCGAGACTAAGCACATAAATCCCTCGACCCCGACTTACCAACACCTCACTCTAACAATGGGAGAGTGAGACTAACTCTAGGGCAAGGCCCTAACGTAAAACGAGAACACAAAGTTGAGGGTGAAGTATGAAACCCGGAACATCGATCCTTTCATCGCATTCCAACCACCCCGAACAAAGGATCCTCAAACAAGGCTAGTTCCATATGAAAATAGGCTTAAAGGCCTTTAATTTTATAGGTCATAGCTTAAAAACACATTTCGGGTAAAGAAGTTAGGTCTCACGAAGAATGAGGTAACACTTTGGAAAAACGAGATTTTTAGCATAGTTTTGGGTTAACGTTAAACTTCCATATCTCACAATATATAAAGAATTAGAGAACAAACTTTATATGGGTATAAAGGTCTATGAGTCTAATTTTTAATGCTTCAAACGGTATATCAATCCAAGTTTTTTAGAGAAAGTTATTCCCGTTTTACTAAACAATGTTGGAGTTGTCAAACACGAGCATCAGCAAGCACGTCCTGACGACCCGAGGGATGACATTTCTCATGAATACCATCGTCAGGACGCAAAATGTGGTGTCCTGACAACCTGAAGCTACCCCAAGCTTCAAAATTGATCGTTAGGACGCTAATACACGCCGTTCTGATGATCCCTGCATATTTTCTTCAAGAAAATGGGGGAGATTGTTGAGTCAAGGTTGATCCTTGTTGACTCAAGGTTAATTTCCATGTTGATTTTGATGATAACTATACCTTGTGTTATGTTACTAATAAATCTACTTAGTGTGCAGATTAACAAAGTTCATAGCTTAGACTTAAAGTTGAATCTTAAGTCTAATACATGTCAAAGAGAATGCACAACAAGTTCAAGAAGCAAGCAATGAATTCAAAAGGCTATGCAATGAACCAAACTGAAAAAGATGCCTATCTCTACTTCAAGCAAATGTCTTACATTCGAAGAGATTAAAAGTGTTCAATTAAAGCTTCTTTCAAGTGTGCATAGTTTCGATGAAGATTGATTTGCAAGATAGATTGAAGACTTCATCAGTTGAGGAGGTGCAATGCTCAGTTGAAGATGTATTGTCTGTTGAAGAATTTGGAAAATGCTCAAGAGAAGATTTCATCTGGTATGCTAAGACCAATTCAAGACAATGTGATTAAAGTTGCTAAGAAGATGGCTCACAATGAATATCTTATCTCTACATGGAATCCAATTGAAGTATTCTTCTACAATGTAAAGGATCAATGAAGATTAGATGTGTGAATAGATTTCATCTAGTCTGCAATGGTCTCAGTAAAGTGAGTTTAATGAAGAATGAAAAATTGCTATCAAAAAGAGGAAATCAGAATTGAAGTATTGTGAAGCTTCACACAATTGATGCAGATTAGCATTGAAGAAGATATCCTACAATGATAGAAGGAGCTTTGCAAATGAAGAAGAAAAGTTCAGCCTTGATCTAATGAAGCTTTGACAGTTTGAGATTCAAGAAGAAGATCAACATCCAATGATTGATTCAATCCAAATTAAATAGAAGTTAACTCTGATGATCATCATACCCCAAAGACATACTCCTTGAAGTTCTTATACCAGTACTTTGATAAAGCTTGATAAATAGAAATCTAAAAGCTGAATTCTGGGCAATGAGGGGACTCATGGAAATGAGGAGTCGCCTCCTGATCACAGACGCTAAAAGGCCTGAAGACATATTGAACAATGAGGGGACTCATGGAAATAATGTGTCGCCTCTTGATCTCAGAAGCAAAATGTCTGTAGACCAAATAGACAATGAGTGGACACATTGTAATGAAGTGTCGCCTCATGGAGACAAATGCCAAGGCTTGAAAATAAGATAATCAATGAGCGGACACATTGTAATGAAGTGTCACCTCATGGAGACAGACGCCAAGGCTTGAAGATAAGATGATCAATGAGTGGACACATGAAGATGAAGTGTCGCCTCCTGGTAGTAGAAGCAAAAGGCTTGAAGTTTAAATTATCAATGAGTGGACACCTGAAGCAGAAGTGTCGCCTCATGACAGCAGAAGCCTAATATGAAGAAGACAAATGAATAAGGAGTTGCCTCATCAACATGAAGAGGGGACTCATGAACTCAGTGAACATCTTCTAGTAAATGCGAAGCTGGAAGTGTCGACACCACAAAAAATGGAGCCGACTCCCTCTGTTATAACGGCTATTTTTCTTAATGTTATAACGGATTGGACGCACATTAATGATACCCAACCACCTCCAACGGATGGAATGAATGCAAGGGTGTATATACTAGCCTCCAACTGCATTTATACATAAGAATTAAGAGGAAGAAACAACAAGAGACAAGAATCACTGATATACACTGAATATTCTTCCTACCTTCATCTGTGAGCTTTGAATGTAAAATCTACTCTTAGTAGAGAGTGAGTTGTATATTTCTATACACTTGTAACTGAGAGTTTAAGAGTTCTCTTGTGCAAAGCAAAACTCTTGTAAAGTTTAAGTGGAGCTTGGACAAAACCACTTGGGAAGTGAAGAGCTCGGTGAGGAGTTCTTGTAGAGTGAGCTGAGCATTTTGTCAATCAGCAACCCATCTTGTAATAGTTGATTACAAAGTGGAAGAAGGCTTCAAGGAGGTCTTGGGGTGAGGACGTAGACCACGGTTTGTGGTTGAACCTCGGTAAATCTATGTCTCTTTTTTATTGCTTTGTTTTCTTTGCTTCTCATGATAACATTGCTTTGCACATAGATTAACCATTGTTATATTGTTTAGATTAATCTTAATTAATCTTAACTTGTATTAATATTCAAAAAACCCAATTCACCCCCCTCCCCCCCTCTTGGGTTGCCTATTGGACCAACACTCCAAGTCTTAGATTTCTAACCCAAACCACCCCAAACTCTACCAAACTTTACTAATGCTTCTAGGGTTCAAAGATTGACCCAAAAAGATGACAATAACTCAAAATGGGGGAGAAAGAACAATTAAATCAAAAGGGATCTAAGGAAGAGATTCAAAACCCTAACATTTCATATATTTGGGGGTTTCAACCCCCAACTCTCCAATTCTCCAATATTTAGGTATAAGCTCTTAAATTCAAAGTAATTGAGACTCAAGGAGTTCCCCAAGACAAACCCAAACACCCCAGTCTATTTAGATGCATATATACCATTTCCTAACACAAGATAGATACATATACATATAAAATTGTAGAGAGAGAATGGAACATTACCTTTCTCCAAGCTTGTTCAAGTCTTCCAATGGCTTCTGTTGGCTTGGGTTTAGGCTCTCCAAGCTCCTTCTCTTCCTTCAATCTTTTTCTTCCTCTTTCTCTTCTCCCTCTCTTCTCTCTCAACCGGTTGGTGGGTGTGTGTGTTATGTGTGAGTTTTGTGTATAAGTGTGTATAAGATGATACACATGGGAATAATCTCATGTGTCTCACCCCAAAGGCTTAAGTTACAACATACACTCTTATTGGTCATATTTGACCCAAAAAATGAAATAATTAACATTAAACAATGCGAACACTAGAAATTCACATTAATATAATTAAATAGAGGTTTGAGATATCACAATTATGGGTTCAACTTCTCCTTATGATTGGCCATTTCTAACTAACCCAGATAAGAGAATTTTTCTTCAAAGCTTATTCACATTTCTTTAAAGAAATTAAAATCAAGAAATCTACCCTTGATAACCTTTTTAGTACAAAAAGAGATTGCATAACTTTCCTTTAGAGATACTTGATTAAAGTAAGGCTGGCTTTCTAAAACATCATACCCTTATTCCCCTTTTGCCACGCCCTTTTCTTTGGCGTCTTTGCTTCCCTTTTTTGATTTTTCTACCATCTTGCTTGATTCTACCTTTTCTTTCCTGGTTTTTCTCTTTTTCCCTTGATCAGCCACAGGCAATTCAGTTGCTGATTGCTCAATGCTTGGATCTTGAGAAATCATATCCATTCTTTCGATTTTAATAGCCACTGATGATTCTTGAGAGGATTCAAAAGGTTTAAAGTATAGAGATGGTTTTATGGATTTGAGAAATGGAGGGAACGGTTACTTTCGAATTTTGAGAGAATGAAATGAGAGGTTGGGTCAACAATTTAGGGTTTTGGGTATTTATAGGCAGTGGTAAGACAAATATAAATATGCAGTGGTGCTAACACTTTTAACAAGTGTGGCCAATGTGTAGTGATCATATAAAGACTCAAGAAAATATTCTAAGATTCTAGTCACTAGACAATATTGACAACACTCAAGTTTACACAAAGAACAAGTTTAGTTCACATTGTCAGCACTTTCAATAATTGTCAACACTTAAAATAGAACGATCCTTAATTTGAAAGAGAATTATACTTAAGAGGTAAAAGATCATAACAACACTAAATAGAATTACACATTCCAAGTTCCTTTCATATCATGCGAAATCTATCTTCACTTAGAAGTTTGGTGAAAATATCAGCCAACTAATAATTAGTGCTGATGAACTCCAAATTAATATCACCTTTTTATGTATGGTCCCTAATGAAATGGTGCCTAATCTCAATGTGTTTAGTTTTGGAGTGTTGAATAGAGTTTTTGGTCAGATTTATAGCATTAGTGTTGTCATACCTGATAGGAATATGTTCATAAGTAAGTCTATAGTCTTCAAATTGATGTTTAATCCACAATACCTGAGCACAGCAGCTTCCAATAGTTATGTACTCAGCCTCTGCAGTTGAGATGGTAACAAAAAAAAATTTTCTTAATAAACCATGATGCAAGCATGTTTTCAAGAAATTGACATGAGCCACTAGTGCTTTTTCTATCAATTATACTCCCAACATAATCAGCATCAAAATATCCAATAAGTTCAAAAGATGTGCCACTAGGATACCATAAACCAAGATTACAAGTCTATTTTAGATATCTAAAAATTCACTTTATAGCAGTTAAGTGTGATTCTTTGGGATTAGCTTGAAATCTTGCACATGTACATACACTAACCATGATATTAGGTCAACTTGTGGTCAAATATAACAAAAATCCTATCATGCTCCTATATAGCTTGGTGGCAATAGGTTTACCTATCTCGTCTGCATCTATTTAGCTAAAGTACTCATAGATGTTCCAGTGGGTTTTAGATTTTTAATATCAAACCTTTTGAGCAAATCCTTGACACACTTGGACTAATATATGAATATCATCTCTTTGGATTGCTTAATTTGAAGTCCAAGAAAGAATGTCACTTCTCCCAACATACTCATCTCAAATTCTCTCTACATGCACTTGGCAAAATTTTTACACAAATTTTCATTAGTAAATCAAAAAATAATGCCATCTACATATATTTATACAATAAGTATATCAGGATGTTTGTTTTTGATGAAAAGAGTGGTGTTAACTTTTCCTCTTGAAAAATCATTTTATAATAAAAACTTGTTGAGTCTCTCATTCTAAGCTCTAGGTGCCAGTTTCAAACCATACAGAGCTTTAATCAGTTTAAAGACATGATCAGGATACTTAGCATTTTCAAAACCTAGAGGTTGTTCAACAAAAACTTCTTCATTTATAAAACCACTTAGAAAAATATTTTTGATATCCATTAGATAAAGTTTAAAGTTTTTAAAACATGCAAATGCAAGTAATATTCTAATTACTTCCAACCTTGCAATAGGTGCAAATGTTTCATCATAGTCTATGCCTTCCTCTTGACTATAGCCTTGAGCAACTAACCTTGCTTTGTTCCTGATTACAGTACCTGATTCATCCATTTTGTTTCTGAATACCCATTTGGTGCCTACAACTGGATGTCTTTTAAGTCTGGGCACAACGTTCCATACTTCGCTTCTTTCAAACTAATTCAATTCTTCTTGCATTGTATTAATCCAATATTCATCTCCTTCAGCTTCTTGAAAAGTTTTTGACTTTATTTGTGATACGAATGCAAGGTGAGCATATAAGTTTCTGAGTGAAGCTCTAGTTCTTACTCCTATTGATAAATCACCAAGAATTTGATCTTGAGAATGATTTTGCACAAACTTCCAATCTTTAGGTAATCCCTTATTTACATCAATCTGCTGTTGAGATATAGTTAGAGTGGGCTTCTTTTCTTCATATTTCATTTATGCTTCTCCATCTTTCCCTGCCAATGCTTCTCCAGGTGTTAACACATTGTCAGCATTGCCACACTTTGTTCTGTTTCATCTGCATCATCATCACTTACAACTTTGCTAGCAGGAGTGTTAAATTCATCAAATTTGACATGAATAAATTCTTCAGCCACTAAGGTTCTTTTGTTAAAAACTCTGAAAGCTTTACTATATAGGGAATAACCAAGAAAAAGACATTCATCTGATTTAGCATCAAACTTTCCTAAATTATCCTTGTTGTTTAGAACAAAACATTTGCAGCCAAAAACATGAAAGTATGAAATGTTTGGTTTTCTTCCTTTCCAAAACTCATATGCAGTCTTTTTTAAATGCCTTCTAACAAAAATTCTATTTAGAACATGGGATGCAGTATTTACTTCCATAGCCCAAAAGTATTTTGGTAAAACATTTTCACAAAGCATGGTTCTAGCCATTTCTTCAAAATTCATGTTTTTTCTTTCAACAACACCATTTTGTTGAGGAGTTCTTAGGGCAAAAAACTTATGTTCAAAACTATTTTCATCACTAAAAATTTTGAATGGGGAGCAATCAAACTCTCCTCCATGATCTGTTCTAATAGCAGAGATGGTAAAACCTTTTCATTTTGAACTCTTTTACATAACTTGACAAACACAAAAATAGTTTCATCTTTGTGAGTAAGGAAGTAAGTCCAAGTAAATCTAGAATAATCATCCATAATCACAAAAGCATACTATTTTCCTCCAAGACTAAGTGTTCTGGTTGGTCTAAATAAGTCCATATACAGCAATTGAAGGGGTTTAAAGGTTGAAATCATAATTTTTTTTTTATTATTTTAAAGACTCTCTGGTTTGTTACCCTTTTGGCATGCATCACACATCTTATCATTTTCAAACTTAATCTTAGGCCCACCAACAACCATATCATGTTTGTAGCTTTAGATATTATGCTCATGCTGGCGTGTCCAAGCCTCCTATGCTATAACCAAGCATCATTTTCATTCACAGCAGATAGACATTTCAATTTGCATACAGATGGACCATTCAAATCAAAGACATATATATTGTCTTGTCTAATTCCTCTCAGAGTGACATGATCATCAAGAATATTAATCACAAAGCATATTGAAGATTCAAAAACTACTTTAAAACCTTTATCACATAACTGACTGATACTAAGTAAGTTATGTTTAAGACCCCTTACTAGAAGAACATTTTCAATTATGATTGAGGAATTCTTACCAATGCTACTAATGCTAATGATCTTACCCTTACTATCTGTCACCAAATGTTACCAGATCTCCATCCTTGGGTGAAAAAGAGGTAGATTGACTTTCATCTCCTATAATGTGCCTCGAACAGCCACTGTCCAGATACCAAACTCCTTTCTTCATTTTGGAATTTAAACAAACCTGCATAAAACAGAATTCAATGTCTAATTCTTGGTAGCCTGATCACTCCAAAATAGTGCTATTGATATACACCAATGTGCGGTTGTGATACCGTAATAACACTCGGTGAAGTCCGAGATCGATCCACAGGGACTTGAATTGAATCAACCTAGTAGGTAAAGACAACGATTCTTCTGCAAGAAAACTAATAAACTACCAACGTAAAGTGAAAATAAACCAAAAATTGATAAGTTGAGAGATGAATGTTGTCTAAAATATAAATTAAAACTGAATTTGTGATTGATATATGGAAAGCTTGGAGTCAATTGATCCGGATGTCAATGTCCTTAATGTTTCATTAAGATTTCTTTTTATAACTCAAACCATTGGATTTGTCATAAGCCCTTGATTTGGAAGATGAAGCTTTAAAACCCTAACCCTTGATTCCCAAACCTTATTTCGCAATATCTTACTTCAAGTGTTCATACCATCGATTCAAGTAACTATAATCTCAAACCCTAGTTTGTGCATTGTAACTCAAGAACATAGTCAAGAACCTCTTGCTTCAATAGATCAAGATAATAGAGAATCAATAACTTTTAATTTAATAAAAGATTTAAACATTTTAAACCATAGAATCTTAATGATTCACCAAAGTTACATCATGCATCCCTCACAACTGAACCCAAGGTTAGGTTTAATGAAATATCACTATGAAGAATATGTTTGAATTCATGATTAAAATTGTTGGTAATTCATAAAGATTGAAAGAAAACCTTTACAAGCCTTCAAGAATCTTCAAAGTCTCCTCTAATTACTCCAAAAAGGAACTCCCTCCCTCTGGGGATAGTCACAAGCATTTATATGCTAATCTAGAGTCCTAAACAATAAAGGAAACTACAAAGTTCAAAGCTGGGTTGGGTCATCGTCCGAACAACCAAAATAGTGCAATTTTTAAAGTCCAAACGACGAGATCTTTAACTTGGGAAATCCTTCGTTGGTTGTCCGAACGATGTCCGGACAACAAGCATTCAACATTCGAATGGCGTCCGCACGACCAACGCAAGTTTGTAATAACTCTCTGAATCTCTAGTCATCATCTAAACGGCGTGCGGATGGCAGCTTTAGTTGTCAACATCTGCAAGCTTCTTTTTCTGCTACATCTAACATTCGAACGGTATCCAAATGACTGCAACAGTGATCTATGCTTTCAGCATCCTTTTCAACTCCATTTCTTATAGAAATCAGAATAGACTTAATTAGTACTAGAATATAACTAAAGAGGTATCCACAATCCTAAACTAAGGGTAACAAATCACAAGTTAAAGTCTTATAATTGCACTTTTAGAGCACAATCATACTCCCCCAAATAGCCTTTTTGCTAGGCCCTAGCAAAACTTCCAATGAATGACTAATACAGGATATATTCTCTTCTTTCGTCAGAGTCGTGGATGCATTTAGCATTTGCACCAAGTCTTTAAACTCCTAAGTTACCCTTAGTGGGTGGGTACAGTCTCGTGAGGGTTTACAGTGATGTCACCCACAAACATTCTTTGAACGGCTGTGTTTTTTAAAGTAAATAGTAAATAGCACTACTTGTGAGTAACAAGTAATAAACCCCACCTATCCCTTGAATACCAATATTTAAACACAACAATGGACATATTTCTATAATCGGTTGTGTGCCCTATCAGTTATCATAAACAAAGACACTAAGACTTTGATTCAACGTAGTTCAAAAAATTGTATCATGCAGCTTTGACTCAAAACCTCACTTGGACATCACTCCCAAAGATTGTGACTCATAGGGTTCCATACAAGTTATGCATTTAAAGAGTAAATGTAGTAATCAATCAACATAACTTATAAATTGAAGAACACATATGAAATAATGGCAGTGAATTGGCATAGCTCTATGAAAGATACTTAACTGCAACAAATCTCCAGAGCATAGATACAAGAACCCAAGAACACAATCACCCAAGATTGTACATCTAAGGTCACCAAGGACTTGTTCGGGTTGGAACTTGGCCAAAAGTGAAAGGGTTGGTCGAAACTAATCTTTGAAATGTTATCTTCAAGTTGCACAAGTTCACCACTTTAATTAGGAGAACCAAAACTTTCCCAATTCATCATTCTCTTCCTTTTTTTCCCTCATTTCCACATTTCTTAATCTTTTTCATCCTTTTCCTCTTTCTTTTTGTTTCATAATTCTTATGAAAAGTATATATTCCTAAGATTAACAACTTTTTATTTATTGTTGACTTATCCCAATATCACATGCATTTTGTTTTGTATATACACCTCACCTACCCAATTAGTGTTCAAGAAGTAAACAATAACACATTCCAACTCAAATGGGTTTCAAAGATAGTGCACTAATGAATGATTCGGTGGCTCAAAAATCAAAGATGACCTCGGCTCATTCCTAAGACTATATAGTCTCAAGTTTAAGATAAGAGTTCGAATGTATCCATATTCCTTACAACTCAAGCAATTAAATCAAAACAAAACAGTAATAGAGCTACTGAGCAAATACGAGAAGAAAAAAACATAAAGAGCAAGTGTAAAACTCTCCAAAGTAAAATAAGGCACTAATCTCACAAGGTAAAGTCACCACTGTTAAAAGACACAATATCCAAACTCCAAATGATTAAAATACTAAGTTATCAATACATATTCAACATCAGGTCATTTGAACTAATTCTCAATATGTCCCAAAGCTGTATAAAATTTAGCACATCTGAAAAATCAGTGAAGGTTATTACCTGTCAATTCACAACTTAAGTATTTACTATTATCAATGTTAACCCAACACATTCTTTATATGAATAAGCAATTAAAATCAAAATGTGCGAATCGCAGGCCATATACCGGTACACCTGTCAAGTTTACCTACTCGAAACTGTGCTGATATTGAAAATCCAAGATAAACCTGAAACAGATATGAATACCAAAATAAAAGAGCAGACAGGCCCCGCCATATCTATATATAATTAATCCAAAAGAACAAGCATAAGTATCCATGATCAGTCATCCATCAAAGACAAAAAAATAACTAAACCGAGTTTTAGATTACTAACAGACATAATAAGCACAATGAACTATAAAATGATCTAAACTCCACTCCACCATCTACTCATCATCCATAGCATCATCATCGTCATCATCGTCATCCTTATCGTCATCCTTCTTCTGTCCTAACACGTGCTCGAGGATTTTCTCTATCAGTGCTAACTGACAATGCATGATAGTCAATTGGTCTTTTTGAACTGTCTCCACCCTTGTCGTCCTCTCGACCATACCTGCCTCAAACTCCATGCACTCCTTCACATGAGCCTCCCACACCTCTTTTGACAATGAAAACTCTCCATCCGGAACCGATTGCCTAGCATACTACCCCTTAGAACGAGAAATAGTCCTAAGGGTGATTTTACTCTTGGATTTCTCTTAGATGGCATTGCTAAGGATTTTAACTTTGGATACCCAGAACAACCTAGTCAGAAGGCAACCATATTGGCTATTGGCCAAAGCTGATGGGTTAGTTTATAGGGTGTACATGTGCATGAACATATAACAAGGCAAATCAATGTTCAAGCTTGTCCCAATAGCCCACAACAATTGAGCTCGCATCAACAAAATCTCGGCTAAATAGGACAATGGTAAGAGATTGTGAGAAGACTAGATAAACATGGGCAGGTATCTCTCATTCAAAAATTTCTTCTTGGTTTGGGTCTCTTCAGGTCTCGGTGCTCCAAGTTTAAGCACCTCCTTACAAATAGTCTCAGTTGCCTCCGGTCTGAGTCCCGGCCATGTGAACTAAGCATTCTCTATCCTCAGGATACCATAGTATTGGAAAAAAGTGTCCAAAGTGAAAATTACTGGGGACCCTCTAACCTAAGACTCCAAATGCTCCTGACCTAGGGTATCTTCGACCTTATGAATATTGGCCATGAATTCCCTACATAAAGTAATGATAGCCACCGCTAAGTACTCTGCGAACTTCCTCCAACCCCTTCTCTCAAACTCCCCGGCCCAGTCAAAGGGTGGTCCTCTAAAACTCTCAAGGTCAATGGGTTGCTCAACAGCCACCCCCCGCTTTGTAAAAACCATTTGCTAGAACTATTTGGCCTGGAAAGTGATGAGAATCAACAAGCACCATTAAAGGATCTATTACATGTTCCAGTTTAGCCTATTACAAGAGAAAGATCCAATAAAATCAAAAAAGCAATTAATGGGTTGATTTATGAGATTTGGGCTGATTCTAAAATAGGGCATTCCAAGCCTAGTCCAAAGAAAGATGAAGGCATAATAAATCTAATTCAAGCTATTGACGGGGCTGATTAGTACTCTTTTAACTTGGCTAATTAATTGGCTTATTGCTCATCAATTAGGGGCTGATTTGTAGTCTTTTGAGTAATCTTTTAACTTAGCTAAATTGATTAGCTTATTGTCCATTAATTAGGGGCTGATTTGTAGTCTTTTGAGTAGTCTTTTGACTTGGCTAATTGATTGGCTGATTTGTGGTCTTTTGATTAGTCTTTTGACTTAGCTAATTGATTGACTGATTACCCATTAATTAGGGGCTGATTTGTAATCTTTTTTTTATAACCATATTCTATAAATAGCATGCACTCTTTGTAATGAAGAAGACATTGAATGGAGATAAAAAAAAAAAAAAATACATGTGTGTTGTTTCTTCTATTAGTTCTTCAAAGAGCTTGTGAACTTATCAAGGATTCTTCCTTGTGGCGTTCAAATTTTATACCTTTAGTTCATGATTCCATATAATCATTGGGTTGAGATTAGTAACTTTATACCTTTGTTTCACATTTCAATTATAAGTGTTGGTCGGGGTTTTCTCTCTAAATCTAACTTTTAGCTTTCTTGGGCAAGTATTCCAATATTGTTGTTGCGTCTCGACGCGTGTTGGTTGAGGTTCACATCAAAAGGTTTTGAAACGGGTTTGGTCAAAAGTTTGGGACTGAGTTTCGGCTACAAAAGCAGCCAAATGATGGGTTCTAACCCCTATAGCTAGATTTTGGTGGTGGGGTAGCACTCGAAGTTGGTGTCGCCTCAGTAGTACTCTTCGAAGTTTTAGTGACTTTCTTTGAGGCCATGATTATTCAACTTCCCAAAATCATCCCAACTTCAAAATTCCACAAAATTCAGTAAGTAGGCAATCCCACTCCAAAAATCACCACCCTCTTTATCATTCAACCCAACAACAACACAAAAACAAAGAAATAACCATAATGAATAGTGTAAGAGCAAGATCAATCGATAGAAAATGAAGAATGCGATGAAAAGTTGACAAATACCTCACTCTAGATTGAGAATCTAGCAAGAATCACCCACAAACACGTAGAAGACAATGATCCCCCACTTTCTCTCTCTAAAATTGCCCTTTCTCTCTCTCTGAAAATTTCAAGTACAAAAGAGCGGTAATGACCAAAAATGGTTTGGTGACAGTTTTAATGTCCAGGGCTTGGTCATCTGGACGACCATTTTAGTGCATTATTTGTCGTCTAGACGACAATCTCACTCATCGCGTGTTTGACTCAGTTGCTGCTTTGACCAGGGTCGTCGTCCAAACAACAATTTCCAAGTATTTTTGGTCATTCAAATGACTGATGGGTTACTTGGGAGTCTCGAGGGTCGTCCAAATGGTATTCGAACTCCTAGTTCAAAACTTCAGAGGCCATGCTCTCCTCTACCCTGGTAGTTCGAATGGCGTCCGGATGACGAGTGCAATGATGCACCCTACATTGTTTGTCCAAACAGCGTCCAAACACCAGGTGCAGAGTACATAAATGTTCAAAAAAATTCAAAAAAAATTTTTTCAGCCACATGAGTATAAGTATAACACGATATGAATTATCCCCCTCCCCCCCCCCCCCCCCCCCCAACTTGAAATGTACAATGACCTCAGTGCACGAAGAATGCAACACCATGAAAACATGAATGTTATGAGAGATTAAGGATCCAAAATAATAGTAACAATGTAAAGTACCAGGAACAAAAACTAGCCCACCAAAGTATAACTCCAAATCACAAAATAAAAATTGCAAAAAATAATGACCAGAAAAGAAAAAAAACTAGTTCCCAATGCATTATAGACTTAGGAAATAACTAACAGTCCTGGCTAAGTTAGAGCATGAGTCTTTAGTAACTCGATCTCGGCCTTCAAATCTTGGATTTGAGAGTGTAAGTCCTTAAGAGACAAAGATGGGTGGCAGCTGCCGATGGAGTACTCAGCAACGAAGGTCGCTCAAAGGAAATATCCAACCCAGATATCGGTTTGCCAGAGTACTGAATCGTGTTTGAAAGTAGGGACTCGGGCAGCTTTCAGAACCAGATAGATTAGTAGACCAAATGGTAGAGGGTCATAAGAAGAACGAGATTCAACAATGGCCTTCAAAATAAGGTCCGAAAGGTCTATAGCATACCCCTTACCAATGGTGTATAGCCACAGGCAATGAAACTAATGCATTGTAGTGTTAAAGCTCATCTTAGGAATCATATTGGTGGGAACAATCAAGTTTAGCATTTGGTATTTCTGTTTTAAAGACACTATAGGAATTGTGAACTGATGCCAAGAGTCATGGGTGATCTGAAGCTCAGCAAGGAGTTCCTCACTAGTAGGTGGGCGTTGAGGGAAAGATAGATAATAAGGGTGGCAAACGCGTGGCAGTTGGAGGAGTTCACAGACATCCTCTTTGGAGATTGTTATTGAGCATCCCCTCATAGTAGAGGTTAAGTTAGCTCAGGACGAGGGGTATAGGTTAAATAAGCATAAAATTTATGAACCACATCAACATTATCGGACCCCTCTCTCCAGAGCACATGCAACCATCCCCTATGTATGAAATAATATTTCAAAAGATTGTCAGCAAATTCAGATAAATGCACACGATGCTCTATAAGGACTTGGCGGCATTAAAATTGGCCATGAACATCTCCTTCTCCCGTGGATTCGCAAAACGCTCAATCTCCATTCGGCTCTTTTTATGGATCCTTTTGGATAACATGGTTCCAAGAGGTGCTAGTAGACTCGCACGAAAAATGCTAAGGGAACGGGAATAAGGAAAAAACTAAAAGAGAAAAACAAACAAAACACACTCAAAAAGAAAATAATAAAAAAGAAAAGCGAAAGAAGTGGGTAAATAATAGAAAAAATAAAAATAAATAAAATAAAATACAAGGATTACAACCCAGTATCTATAATCAAATTAAGGATCGAAAGGTGGTGGATTCTCGAGATCCACACTTTCTATCTCTCCCCAGCAAATTCTCAATGTAGGGCTTTAATCTTTGCCAGTTAACTTCGAATCGTGCACCAGAGACCAGATTCTCTATTTCAATTGCCCCATGCATTGAGACTTCAGTCACCACATATGGTCCTACCCATTTACTTTTAAGCTTACCTGAAAAAAGGTGTAACCTGGAATTGTATAGGAGGACTTTCTGACCAACAGTGAATGATTCCCTAGAAATGTGTTGGTCATGAACGGCTTTCATTTTAGTTTTTGAGATTTTGGCATTCTTGTAAGTGTCATTCCAGAGCTCTTCAAGCTCAGTGAGTTGGAGTTTCCTAGCAAGGTCGGCTTCATCTAAATTCTCATTGAATTATAAGCTTTGTGTTCAATCTCTACCGGAAGAAAGCCTATAGGGTGACGCACCTAATGTTGTTTTGAATGCAGTTCTATACGCCCACAACACATCTACTAACTTTAGGGACCAATCCTTTCGGTTTGAGTTAACTGTCTTTTCTAGAATACGTTTGATCTCTCTATTGGCGAGTTCCACTTTGCCACTAGTTTGAGGGTGGTAAAATGTTCCCACCTTATGCACAACCCCATATTTACACATTAACAATCCTACAGGTCGGTTGTAAAAGTGTGTGCCACCATCACTGATGATAGCACGTGGCATGCCAAAACTAGCAAAAATGTATTCTTTGAGAAACTTGACAACCACTCGATGATCATTGGTTTGGGAAGCTATAGCCTTGACCCACTTGGAAACATAATCTATGGCCATGAGTATATAGAGATAACCAAAGGAACTCGGGAAGGGTCCCATAAAGTTTATACCCCAACAATTGAATACTTCTAAGATAATAATAGGGTTAAGGGGCATCATGTTCCGCCTCGACAAACTGCCTAACCTTTGACATCGATCACACAACATGCAAAATATGTGAATATCATGAAACATAGTGGGCCAATACAAACAACATTGCAAGATTTTTACAATGGTCATTTTGGAACTAAAGTGCTCACCACATGCTTGTGAATAAAAAAACTCCATAACACTCCTAAATTCATCATCAGGGACGCATCTACAAATGACTTGATCGGGGAAATGTTTAAACAAATATGGCTCATCCTAAGAAAATTTACACACATTCCTTAAAAACTTCTTTTTATCTAGATTAGACAAATGTGTAGGAATCTAGCCTCTAGCTAAAAAGTTAGCTATGCTAGCATACCAGGAGTGGTATTTTGAGGAAGATAATGCACATGCATTAAATGTTTATCTGGAAAGTGTTCACTAATAGAAAGTGACTTATGGACTTCCCCATCAGTAGGGAGTCGAGACAAATGATCAACAATAACATTTTCAACTCCCTTTTTGTCTCTGATCTTGATATGAAACTCTTGAAGTAAGAGAATCCATCGGATCAGGTGTGGCTTTGCGTCAGTCTTAGTTAAAAAATATTTCAATGCAGCATGATCTGTGTATATGACAACCAATTATCCCACTAGATATGAATGAAATTTGTCTAATGCAAAGACTACGGAAATGAGCTCCTTTTCTATGGTGATATAGTTTGTCTAGGCATCATTAAGGGTTTTACTAGCATAATGAATCACATATGATTTCTTATCAACCCACTGTCCCAACACTGCCCCAATAGCATGATCACTAGCGTCACAAATTAATTCAAAAGGCAACGACCAATCTGGAGATTGTATAATAGGGGCAGTTGTCAATTTTCCTTTAAGTGTATCAAATGCTTCTTGATATTCTGATGTCCATTGAAACTGAACATCTTGAGATAATAAATGACAAAGGGGGCAAGAGATTGAACTAAACCCTTTAATAAATCGCCAGTAAAAACCGGCATGCCTAAGGAAAGATCAAATATCTTTGACTATCCTAGGGATTATGAGTTTTTAAATGAGCTCAACTTTAGCTTTGTCTACCTCAATCCCTTTATGAGATACAATGTGACCCAACACTATACCTTGTGTCACCATAAAGTGACATTTTTCCTAATTAAACACTAAGTGGGTCTCCTCACACCTTTCTAGCACCTTCTCTAAGTGTTCTAGACAACTATCAAAAGTATCTCCATACACAAAAAAAAAATCATCCATGATGACTTCCAAATATCTTTCTACCATATCATTAAACAAGCTCATCATGCACATTTGAAAGGTGGCCGGTGCATTGCACAGACCGAAGGGCATTCGCTTATATGCATAAGTTCCAAATAGAAAAGTGAAAGTAGTTTTACCCTGATCTTCCAAGGCAATCTCAATCTAATTGTACCCCGAGTATCCATTGAGAAAACAATAAAAAGCTTGTCTAGCCACTTGTTCAAGACTTGGTCCATGAATAGGAGTGAAAAGTGATCTTTCCTAGTTACAACATTAAGGTGCCGATAATCAATACACATACGCCATCCCGTTTGGATTCTAGTGGGTATCAACTCATTCTTTTCATTGGTGACTACTGTGAAACCTGATTTTTTTGGAACCACTTGGGTCAGACTAACCCACTTAGAGTCGGAGATGAGGTATATAATGCCCACATCGAGAAGCTTCAGCACTTCTCTTCTAACCACTTCTTTCATGTTTGGGTTGCGTCTTTACATTTGCCGCACTAGCTTAGCTTCTTCTTCTAGATAGTTGCGATGAGTACAAACTAGGAGCTAATGCAATGTAAATCTGTTATGGTCCACCCTATGGCTTTTATATGCTTTGCTAGCACTCTCAAAAGACTTTTCTCTCGGTAGTTAGACAAACTTGACGAGATCACAACAGGATATGCATGTCTTACCCTGAAGAATGCATATTTTAAGGTGGTGGTAATGGTTTTCGATCGGGTGTTGGAGGCTTAAGCTTAGATGGCTTAGGTCGAATGGGACTGAGGGCAAAAGGTTCAAAAGTCAGGGTCCAATGACCCACATCATGCACATCCATGACTTCTAAACCTTTAATAGGACAACTCTCTAACTCTTTCACTCTACTTATTGACTTTAATCCCTCGCTAAACATCAACGCTATTTCCAGCGTATCGTCAATAAGTTCTTTCTCAAGATATTCCTACACCACTATGTCAATAAGGTTTACTTCCCTAATATCTTTAACTTTCCCCGATTGTTTACTTACATTGAAAATGTTTAACTCAGTAGTCATATTACCAAAGGAAAGTTTCAGAACCCCATTTCTACAATTGATCAGAGCATTAGATTTAGCAAGAAATGGTCTTCCTAAAATGATTGGGATGGAAGTATTGGCACTAGAGCTCATAATAGGTTGAGTGTCAATCACAACGAAATCAACTGGGAAGTAGAACTTATCGACTTGGATTAACACATCCTCTACCATACCCCTAGGAACCTGAATAGATCTATCAGCTAGCTGAAGAGTGATTCTAGTGGGGCGGACTAAGCCCAACCCTAACTGCTGATAAATTGAATAAGGGAGCAAGTTCACACTCGGTCCCAAGTCAAGTAGAGCTTGATCCATACGATGGTTTCCTATGACACATGAAAACGTGGGGCATCCCGGATCCTTATATTTCAATAGGGTGTTGGATTGCAAAATTTCAGTCGCCTGATTGGCTCAGAAGGATGTTTCTTTCACATGCAGTTTTCTCTTAACAGTGGACAAGTCTTTTAAAAACTTGGCATGAGAAGGAATCTTCTTAATAGCATCAAGAAGAGGTATATTGAGCTTCACCTGCTTGAACACCTCATAGATGTTGGAGTTGTGAAGTTAATGTTTAGGTGTGGTTAACCTATGAGGGAAAGGAGCATACTTCAACACTCCTTGGTTATCATCCCTATACACTCTTACTAGGGTTACAACCGGTTCATCCACCTAACATAGATTTTTTGTCTTAACTCTTTCTTTCTTAATCTTTTCAATCTCTAGCGTTACTGCTTCTGTCTCAACTTTTTCTTTCTCTTTTTCAGACATCTCAGACTTCACATCCCTAGGTAGCATGATTTTATCTATGATTTTCCCACTCTTAAGAGTCGTGATAGACTGGACTTGCTCATGACTCGACGAGGTGTTGTTTACAAGCTCAGTAATGGTCACACTCCTTATAGTCGGGTTCGGATGAGGTTGAGCGGGAAATCTCGCCACTACCTGTTGGGTTAAAGCCAGTGTCATTAAAGACGTTTACTTTTGTAGGCCCTCAAGCATACGATTGTTTTGTTCAAAAAGTTTTTCATACTTATTAGCCCTACTATTTATTACCCTCATGTCATTGGTCAATTGCAAAACATTATTTTCAAAAGGTCTTTTGTGAGGTGGTTGATATGGCCCTTGGTGGTTTTGGAGAGGTTGTGCCTGGAATGGTTGAGAGTTCTACTGACTCTTATTTCTCCACCCAAAATTTAGGTGGTTTCACCATCCGGGGTTGTACTTATTAGAGTAAGGATTTCCTCTACTTGCTTAACCACTTACCACCCCCCCCCTAAAACTGGCCAATTGCGTTCGCTTGGCCATGTTGTGCCTTGTGTACTTCCGATATAACTGGACATGCTGCAGTGTCATGCTTCGATGTATCATAAACTAGATATAATGACTATGGTTCAACCCTTATTGTATGGATCTTAAAATTTTCTGGAGCCTCTAACTTGCGTGAAAGTGATGTAACTCTAGTTTAAAGGTCTTCAACTTCCCTAAGTTGATGTTTACCCCCAACTTGTGGTGTAGGCCTATTGGTGGGATTTTGAGTTCCTTTGGTAGCTCAATCTCTAGCCAAATTAGCCAAATAATCAAAGTAATCGTAAGCTTCAGTGGGGCTTTTATCAGGGTACGTGCCTGCGCACATAGACTCTACAAACATCTTCAATTGAGGAGTTAATAAAGAATAAAAAGTGTTTATGACCAACCAATCATCAAAATCGTGATGGGGGCATGCATGTAACAACTCTTTAAACTTTTCCCAACATTGAAAGAATGTCTCTCCATTCTCTGAAGTAAATTATGAAATGGCACGACGTATTGCTTCAATCCAATTTTCAAGTAAATTTTTTTTCAAAAATTCCCCTTGCAATATGTTCTAAGAGTGGATAGACATAGGCCTTAATGAATTGAACCATATCTTGGCATTGTCCTTAAGAACAAAGGGAAACAATTTTAAAAGTAAAACTTTCCTAGGACACAAGTTATCTTAAAATATTGAGCATGCATCCCAAAATCCTTAATGAAAATGTATGACCTCTCCGAGTCTAAACCATAGAAAGTGGGTAAAGCTTGTAACATTCCTGGCTTAAGATTCATTGTAGTCTGGTGTGCAGGGAGTACTATATATGATGTAGATATTTACCTTACAAGATTCATGTAATTGTGCATAGTTCAGATCGGAGCTTATACATCTCCAAAGTTACTCCCTCTCTCAACGTTATCATTGTTGGCAGGATCTTATGGATTCATATCATTGTTGATGTTAGCCATTGGAATAGGCCCTAAATCGACGACTAAGGAGAAGTGTAGTAAATCGGTTGATGTAGAGCGTGTGGGTGATAGGGTCAGGTAACCAATTCAAAGATTTCGTAAAGGAATGATTCTAACAAGATGTTTGTGAATGTCTCTAAAGTACGATGAGATACATATGCAATGCACACATAAGAGACAATCCAACGTCTCAATCAATAAGAAAATTTACAAAGTTCCCTTCCACCAATTTTTCATCCTTCCAAACTCTCCAATCTCCACATAAATATCCACCGATTCACGTAAAATTTCAAAGTCTTTTTCCGTGCCTCCAATCTCCTTATGCAAAGTAAAACCATCAATAAACACATATCACAAAAATCCTAGTCACCTCTATATTCCCCCTCCTTCCTAGAAAGAAAATAAATTAGTCCAATGCAACTATCCTAAAAACACGTAGAAAAGAAAAGAAAAGAAAAGAAAATCTAAATCTAACATGCACACAACTACAAGAGATACACGAAGTTACCAATGGTCTTAGCCAATGCTTTCCTTGCTCTCTTGTGTTTTTACGGAGTATTTATTTATTTTCTTGCAATTTCAAGATTGCTTGCTTACCAAGTTATGTCTTTCAAAATTTCCCAGCAACAACGCCAAAAACTTATCACTCCAAAATAGTGTGATTGATGTCCGCCAGTGTGTGACTGTAATGCCGTAATAGTACTCAGTGAAGTCCGAGATCGATCCACAGGGACTTGAATTGTATCAACCTAGTAGGTAAAGACAACGATTCTTCTGCAAGAAAACTAAGAAACTACCAATGTGAAGTGAAAATAAACCAAAAATTGATAAAGTTAAGAGATGAATATTGTCTAAAACAGAAATTAAAACTGAATTTGTGATTGATGTATAGAAAGCTTGGAGTCAATTAATCCAGATGTCAATGTCCTTAATGTTTCATTAAGATTCCTTTTTATAACTCAAACCCTTGACTTTGTCATAAGCCCTTGATTCGAAAGATGAAGCTTTAAAACCCTAGCCCTTGATTCTCGAACCTTATTTCGCAATATCTTGTTTCAAGTGTTCATACCATCGATTTAAGTAACTATAATCCCAAACCCTAGTTTGTGTATTACAACTCAAGAATATGGTCAAGAACCTCTAGCTTTCAATAGATCAAGATTATAGAAAATCAACAACTTTCAATTTAACAAAAGATTTAAGCATTTAAAACCATAGAATCTTAATGATTCACCAAGGTTACATCAATCATCCATCATAATTGAACCTAAGGTTAGCTTTAGTGAAACATCACTATGAAGAATATGTTTGAATTCATGATTGAAATTGTTGGTAAATTCATAAATATTGAAAGAAAACTTTTACAAGCCTTCAAGAACCTTCAAAGTCTCCTTCCAATTACTCCAAAAATGAACTCCCCTCCTCTGGGGATAATCACAAGTATTTATATGCTAATCTAGAGTCCTAAACCAAAAAGGAAACTACAAAGTTCAAAGCTGGGATGGGATATCGTCCGAATGACCAAAATAGTGCAATTCTTAACGTTCGAATGGCGAGATCTTCAACCTGGGAAAGCCTTTGTTGATCGTCCAAAGGGCACCCAGACAACAAGCATTCAACATCCGAATGGCGTCCAGACGACCAGTGCAGGTCTGTAATAACTCTCTGAATCTTTAGTCATCGTCCGAACGGCAGCTTTAGTTGTCAACTTCTGCAAGCTTCTCTCTTTGCTGTAACTAACATCTGAACGGTGTCCGAAAGACTGCAATAGTGATCTATTCTTTCAGCATCCTTTTTAGCTCAATTTCCTATAGAAATCATAATAGACTTAATTAGTACTAGAATATAACTAAAGAGATATCTATAACCCTAAACTAAGGGTAACAAAGCACAAGTTAAGGTCTAATAATTGTACTTTTAGAGCGTAATCATACCCACTTCATGTTGGGTCCTAGAAGGTTAGTGTCAGTAATCTTCCTTGGTGTCCACTTTTTCTTAACATCATTTCTAGGAGCCCTTCTTAACCAGCACAAAATAGCATAATGGTCATTCTTTTGGCAATAAAAACATATGAATTTAAAAACATTTGATAGAGCAAAAAAGATTTTGCATGACATTTTCTTTACAAAAGGACCATATCTAATTCCTCCTTTATCAAACGTGCATCTTAGGTTTCCCAAAATTGAATCAAGGTGTTCTCTACCCTTTACAAATTTTTCAAGAGAGTTGTTTAAGTTTTTTACTTTTTCTTTCAAAGCAACATTCTTCTTTTTTAGTAAATTATTTTCAGACGCCAGAGTTTCATTTTTTTTGAATTCATTCATCAAATCATGAAATGCATCTTGAAGTTCATCGAATGTAAAGTCAGAGTAGATACCTCATTATATTACTTATCTCTTCAGTGTCAAATTCTTCATCTAAACTTGATTCTTCATTACCACTCAGAGTTGATGTCATTGCTACAACCTCTTTGCTCCTTTTTCTACTTGTTTTGAGTTGAGGACACTCAGCTTTGATGTGTCCAGATTTCTTGCATTCAAAGCAGATGATGGTAGAATTTCCTTTGCTTGATTCTCCCTTCGCTTCAGACTAGTTTCCTTTCTTCCATTTCTTTCTCACAATTCTTTTAAATATTTTGGTATTGACTACTATGTCCTCATCAATGTCCTGCTCATCAGTGGTAGATTTGAAGGCAATATTTCTTTTCTGTTTCTCATCATTATCCTGCATATTTTGTTTCTAAGTCAACTCATAATCATAAGTGACCCCAGCAGCTCCTCTAGAGGCAAGGTGTTCAGGTTCTTAGCTTCATGTATTGCAATCACTTTGGCTTCCCAATTTATGGGCAAAGATCTAATTATCTTCCTTACTTGTTCACTATTAGAATAAAATTTTCCAAGAGATTTTAATCCATTTATAATATCAGTAAATCAGGTAAAAACTTCGGTAATAGATTCCTCCGATTTCATCTTAAACATCTTATAGCTATGCACAAGTAGGTTAATTTTAGACTCTTTTACCTGATTTGTACCTTCATGAGTGACTTCCAATCTGTCCCAAATTTCTTTTACAGTATCACATGTAGAAATTCTATTAAACTCAATAGAATCTCATGCACACTATAACAAATTCATAGCCTTAGCATTGGCTTATATAATTTTAAAATCATCAGCATCCCAATCATCTTCGGGTTTGGCCATATCAACAGTTTTAATGGTTTTAGTAGGAATTTTAGGTCCATTCACAATAATTCACCACAGTTAATAATCCACAAATTGAATATAAATCTTTATTCTATTTTTTTAGTAGTTGTAGTTGGTACCATTAAACATGGAATGTCTGTTTATGGACTGACCTTCTATAAGGGAAGTTCTAACAATATTGGCCATGGATCTTACTCAAGGATGTAAAGCATATATGTGAGCACTAGGCTCCGATACCAATTGTTTACAAGGGAATAACCCAAGAGGGGGGGTGAATAGGGTTCTTCAAAATTTGGAGTAAATGAAAATAATCAAGTTGAACAAGTTTACCACAATTTAAACAAAATTGAATATAGTCAGGTTATCTTGTTGGAAAATACTTTTGAAAGAAATGAACTAAAGATGTAATGCAATGATTAACGCAAATGTTAATGAAGATTGCTGGCAAGCACAAATAGTACACACACATTCAGCAGTAAAATAGAGAACAAGAATTTTACAGAGGTTCGGCTAAACCCTTGCCTACATCCTCTCTTTCTCGATTCTCTCGAAGGTATTCCACTATATAAACCGTCTTCTTACACAGCTGCTAGTTTCTTCAAGTGCCCAGCTTAGTATTACATTTAACGATTTATACCAAATCCTTAATCACTGAGGAGCTTCAATCCAAGCTCTCGATCTACGAGTATACAATGAAGCTACACTTACTCAATAAGGTTACAAAAACCTTTTTTAGTTTAAAAGTACAATGAATATCACTCTCAAAAGCGAATAAATGAAGATTAAAGCTCAATAAACTCTTTCAGACAGTAGCAGGGGCAGAGTAGTGAGGAATGTTTGGGGCTTTTAGATTTTTGCATGTTAAGATCCTTGTCTCTCGTCTATAAATGAGTTTGAACTCATATATATATATAGTCTCTTATAAGAATTAGCCGTTAGAGGTGCATTTAATGCGCAGGAGGCTAAGACATACAGTTTAAAATTTTGACAGTTGGTGCCTTTTTTTTTTTGTCATCAGCCGAGATCACCAACAATCTCTGCTAGTGTTGCCAATCTGGTTTCCTGCTTCTTTTGTTGATGCTTTCTACAAAACATCTTCCTTTCATTCTGTAAATCAATCTTCGATGGTGAGAATATGCCTAAGCCTTTACGACTTCCTTGGTAGCTTTCTGAACCTCTAAACACATTTAGCCTCTAGAAGTCCTTCGTCAACCAATCTATTTGGTGTCAGTAATCTTCTTGTGCTTAGTGAAGACTTTTAATTGGACAGACCATTAGGTGTCACCAATCATCTGCATTATCGACAATCTTGATAGATTTTTCTTTTGAGCTTCTTTCATAATGCTTTGAAGACAGTGTATTTGAGCTATATGATACTTTAGTAGATTGATATAAATATGAGGATCAAGGGTCTTCACTGTGGATAGGCTAGCCATGGATGTTACCAAACATTTATATATTCAATCATTATTTGTTCTTCTTCAAGTGTCATCACTTTTATTAAAGTGTTGACACTATTGGCTTTGATTTATTCTTTCAAAAACTTTTCATGTGCCCTTCATGGTGTCGGCACTCTTATGAGGTACTGACAAAATCTTCCATGGTACTCCACATTTCTAAACAAGTTTGTTATAACTAGGTTGCATACTCGAGTTAAAATCATTAGTCCACAATAACTGGATTTTATTATCATCGAAATCATTTATAGAGATCAACTCTTGGGTCAACACAGAAGTGCCCTAGGGTTGCTTCAAGCATGTGATGTTTGAAAATTAATTTTGAAAAAGGTTTTTAAAAAATACTTAGGGCTTAAGAATCCTAAAATGAACTATATAGGTTTCATTTGATGTATCACTTTCCTTAGAAAACTATATCCATGAAGAGGGTTAGGATTACCTTAGGGTTGTAAGCTTTGAAAAAGACTTTGTAAATAGTTTTTGAAAATGTTTACAGTGGAACCCTATCATGGACCTAGGAAGGTCACACTTGATATGTCACTTTCCTTTGGAAACCTTAACCACTAAAGGGCTAAGAACCCTTAAGGGTTGGGAGTTTTTGAAAACAGTTTTTGAAAGTGGTTAGTATCTAACCATTTGAGGTTTAAGACAAACTTGTAGAGAGCTTTTGAAAGCATTAGAAAAAAAGGTATGGTAACATTTGAAAAGGCAATAGACCACTAGGGTTAGATTGACCTAGAGTTGACCAACTAGGGTTTTGTTGTCCTAGGGTTTTGGAATGTGGTTTTGAAAAGTGGCTTAAGGTTACGGTTTGCCCCTAATGGTTTTGGACAATGGTTTTAGGTTTAGGGTTTGACCTAATGGTTTGGAAATGGTTTAGGAAGGTGGTTTTATGCATGAACTTGAATGGAAACTTTGAAAATCCATCGTTTTATATGATAAGAGGTATGATTTTATGTTGAAAAAGGAAAATTTTATTTTATTTCCAAAATGGAAATATTTGATTTGAAATTTAAAATGGAAAGATTTTATTTTGTTTCCAAAATAGAATATTTTATTTTATTTTCAAAAAGAAAGATTTGATTTTGTTTCCAAAAAGAAAAGATTTTATTTTATTTTCAAAATGGAAAGATTTGATTTGATTGGAAATTGAAAATGATCAGATTGGATTTGAGAAATCTATTATTTATGTGCAAATCTTTCATGATTTTATGAGAAATCTTTTGTAGGAAAAACTTATGATTTTATGTGACACTTTTTGAAGACAACTTAAGAAAGTTATGCACTTTTTGAAAACATAATGCAACGAAGACTTTGAAGACCACTTTTTAATGCAATCTGAAGTATGATGAATGAAGGTTAGGGGACAAAACTGGGTTTCCTAGGGTATAAACTTTTAGTGTTTTGGCGCTTGGCTTCAAGAAGACAACTTTTAAACCAACACTTTGAATGGGGAATTTGGGGAGCTTTTAAAATAATTAGGTTTTGAAAAAGAATGGTTAGGGTTCAAAACCCCAATGTGGCCCTTGGAGGCCTCTTTGAATATACCACTTTCTTAAAGCAACCCTAACCATGAAAAGGCTATAATCACTTTAGGGTTGTGATTTTGAAAATTGGTGGCCACTTTGAATATGTCACTTTCCTAGAGAAACCCTAGCCATGAAAATCTTAAAATTACCTTAGGATTGCGAGTTTAAAAGTGAGTTTAAACATAGGATTGCATGATCATGATAATTATAATACAAAGAGTCATAAACATATAAGGTTTTAGGTTTCACCACATAATCAACAGGGCTCAAGACTACACCATCACAAGGTAGGCTATAGGAAGGTCCCCGACCTTAACCTCCCTAAGGCTTTTCCTAGGCATGGATCCAAACTCCTCTTATTTCAAGCATGCAAAAAGAGGAGGTAGAAGATAGGGATTGAAATAAAGAATAACCCCAGTGGACTAAGAGGGAGAAGAGAGAAAGGGGAAGAGCACAAACTTAAAGAAACTATCTTGTCTTCAAATCTCCTCAGAGCTTCAATAGAGACTTGACTTGAGATTGAAGAAGACTTGAGAGGCTTGGAGGCTAAGGAACCTCGGAAGAACTAGGGTTTTGGGGGATTTTCGGGGGCTGTCTCGAGAGAGGCAGAGCTTCTTTGCTATTTTTTGGACTTGGAATACGTTCGGGGTGGCTTATATTTATAGGTAAAAATTAGAGGAGGTGACCCCACTCAACCCATTTTTTGGCCAAGCGCAACTACAAGTAGTGCCCAGCCCCAAATTTTGTGGAGATTTGATTTGATTTTATTCAATCTTGGGCTGCAAGGCAATGATCTAGGCGCCACTTCTAGTGGCTACAAGCCATTTTTTGGCCAAGCTCCATTACAAGTGGCTCCAGGAAGTCCCGGTTTGATTTTGAAAGGTGTCAGGCTGCAAGGCCCAGCTGGAAAAGGACAGGGACACTTAAGGGAGTGCCCCAGAGGTCATCGGTTTGATACCCAGAGCCGGTGTGGTTGAAAGGGGCAAAATGGTCATTTTAACCAAGATTTACTAGAACTGGTCCAGAGTTAAATGGAATGGGATTTGAAGCTTAAGGATACTAGGGGGAATGTCCTAGTGGCTACCAATTTGATACCCATAACTGGTATGGTTAAAAAGAAATGACCGGCCCGCTAGGGGCAAAATGGTTATTTTACCAAGGAAACACTGGAATGCTGTCGGAATGGACCGAGACAACATTTGAAGGTTAGGGGCACTCGTGAGAGTGCCCTAGGATTTATTGGTTTAATAACCAAAGCTGGTATGGTTGACAAGGGCAATCAGACGCTTAGGGGTAAAATGGTTATTTAGACTAGCATTCGAGCATGCTGGACTACCTAGGGACAATCTTGAAAGGGTGGCCTTATAACTCTGAGGACTTGGGTACTTTTTTGAAGAGCGTGCTGAGTGGGGTCTACCAGGGCCAATATGGTCATTTTTCACCGAAACAGGCTAGCAGGTGTTGGTGTTAACCGGTCTAGATTTGAAATGGACTTTCCATCTGAAGGACTTTTTATCCTCTTGAAGATATGCCGATAGGGACTTATCATTTTAAGGAATTTTGTACCATCTCGGTGAACGTGCCGACCTGGAATTTGGCTAGGTGGACTCCCGTCTTCGAGGGATTTTGTACTTTTTTTAAAAATGTGCTAATAGCATACATTCTACATTGGTGGGCTAGTAGGCACCAGAAGTGAACTACTTGTGATTAATGTGGTGTTGGTTCTCGAGACCACCTGGTCTCGAAAAACTACATGGGTGCAAGGGGATGCCAAAAAGGCATTCTGTTCATTTCACTTCGATTAGGCCCAACACGCCTAGAAAGTGATTGATTGAGTGGATTAGAGTTTGAAAAGCTAGTTTTGGGCATGAATGTGACTGTGAAGTTGAATGTGAGTCTGGTTGGGCCAGAGATTGCCGAGCGAGCAAAAATAGGGTGCTTACAACGGTGTGTCCCTAATGATGAGTTCATAAGTGTGATCCAAATTTTGTCACACACAAGCTTGTGGCGGACATTTCTCATCTAGAAAAACTGTTGCAAAGATCATGCAAAGCGGTTTATATTGGCCTATCATCTTTAGGGATGTCCATACATTTTGTTTGTCTTGTGATTGATGCCAAATGCTAGGGAGCCTTGCTAGGACACATATGATGCCCCTTAACCCGATTATCATTCTTATGATTTTTTATTATTCAGGCATTGACTTTATGGGCCTATTCCCTATTTTTTTTTTTGGCTATCTCTACATAATAGTGACCATAGACTATGTTTCCAAGTGGGTAGAGGCGAGTGCAACCAGCACCAATGACTACCAAGTGATGTTCAAATTCTTGAAAGATAATATCTTCTTCTTTTTTGGGATGCCTGAGCCATCATTAATGATGGTGGCTCTCACTTTTGTAACTGGCCTATAGGGGTAATCATAAGGAATTATGGCATAGTACATAAAGTTGGCCTCCTGTGTCACCCCCAAACCCAAGGACAAGTAGAATTGGCTAACCGAGAGATAAGGACTATCCTTGAAAAGACGCTCAATCCATTTCACAAGGATTGTTCATTTGGACTGATTTATGGGCGTATAGAACCGCTTACAAGACCATCCTCAGTGCCTACCCATACCGACTTGTGTATGGGAAGGCATGCCAACTCCTGGTGGAGGTTGAGCACAAGGCCTATTAGGCCCTTAGGCACTTTAATAAGGGTTTAGAGGAGGCGGGGACCCTAAAGAAATTTCAACTCAATGAACTCGAAGAGCTCTATAATAACGCCTATAAGAATGCCAAACTCTCTAAGGTTAAGATAAAGGCCCATCATGACTAACGCATTAGAAGAAAGTCCTTTCATATAAGGTCAAAGGTGTTGCTCTATAACTCCCGATTACATTTATTTTCAGGAAAATTGAAGAGCAAATGGGCGGAGCCATACCTAATTAAGGACGTCACTCCTTATAGGGCAACAGAGGTTGAGAGGATGGACAATGGGGCTTGTTTTAGGAGTCTTTCCCCAAAGTTATTAATTGTGTTGTTCTTGTAGATCCACCAACACTTGAGCAATGAGCATGGTGCAACTTAAAGATTTAGGAGTGGTTTAGTTAAAGTAATGTAGGTTTAGATGGTTTAGTGTTCATTTAAGCATAGTTATTCTTTCTCTTTCCACTCTTTTCTTCCATGCTTGTCATCTTATATTGAGGATAATGCCTCATTCTTGGTAGGGGTGGGGGCAACTTTAAAGGCTTAACCTCTGGAGTGGCTTTGTTTATAGTTTTTGGGTTGCATGCCCTAGAAAATTTTTACAATTTTTGAGCTAATAGCCTACAAAATCGTGCGCACATCTGTTAACCGTTCGCACAATTCGTCAACGTTGTGCTCCGTAGCAGTACCATCCGTATGGACACATGATCCTAGGACGGTCAAACTAATTGTGTGTATGCTACTATTCACTGGGCATATGGTGAATAGTATTATGCACACGGTTGTGACTTGCTTCGAATGCACGTTGACACCATGCACACACTTTAAGTGATCATGCGCACGATTGGGCAACTTCTATATAAAGGATTTCGATTTCTATTCAAACTCATTTCTTATAGCGAGTTTACTCAAAGAGTAAGTCAGGGAGAGTTCGAGTAGTATGGCGAAGTCCTGTCAGTATCCAACCTCCAGTCTGGCTAGCTGATCCTAGTTTCCTCCCTTTTTTAGGTATTTCCCACTTTGCTTTTCTATGTCATTTCATTGTTTCTTGTCTTATTTAGTTTAGGATAGCGGGGGTAGAGTTAGGCAGGCCCAGTAGCGTGCCGGGGCTTACGATGAGACCCGATTTATTAACGGGGCTGTATCTGATATATTCAATAGCGTTTTTAGTTAGTGAGGGGCTGCTCAGGAGCGTGCCCTGACACTTAGGCAATTTAGAGGGGAGCCATACTTGTGGGAGAAGACCTTTACTCAAAGGGGATGGAGGGAGTTAGCCTAGTACAGTGGTCGATGTAAAGTTACACTGATTACTGAGCTGATGGCCAACATTTCTGTCTCCTTGGATGAGCTTGGTGAGGAGAAGATCATTTCTTGGGTTAGGGGCATCACCATAGAGATCACCCCTGATGAGATCGCTACTTTCTTCTAGCTGCCTAGGGAGGGACAGCCACAGTTTAGGTACCCTTTGGTAGAAAAGGTAGCCCATGAGGTTATGACAACTAAGCTATGTCCCCCAGGTGTGCAGTGAATTTCTTTGCAGATTGCGAAGAAGTTCCTAGCCCTTAGGTATAGACCACTCTTCCTCTTAACTTATGCTTCTATGCTACCTTTGTGGCGGACACCTGAGGTTAGCCAGACTAGGGGCTAGCTGATGTACACCATCGGTAAAGGTAGATCCATTTACCTACCCCATTATATGTTTTAGGCTTTCATACTGCCAACAATTTGAACAACCTTCACGGTTGTATACCTTTTTTCGGTTTCCTGACTGAGCTCATCAGTCGAGCCAGAGTAGTCACACCTCCAGATATTCCTCTTTTGTTAAAATTGCAGCTGATAGAGTTAACTTCGGAAAGTCGAGCTGCGGGGTAGTTGGCCGGGATATAGAGACGAGTCCAAGAGGCTCAAGCTCAACAGCAAGCTCAGGTTTAGCAACCGGTTTAAGCCCAGCAGACAGGATAGCAAGATATTACGGGAGCTGATAAGTAGCCACAACCGGAGCAGCAGCCATAGCAGGGCCCCACACTTAGTCGTTGGCCCAGTTGGCAAATGACCAGAGCAGATGCATTCAAGGGCAAATCATGGCTATCATGGAGCTCCAACGAATGATGGCATCATTCTAGACTACCTAGAGAGAGTATGTTGAGCGGTCAATAGCTTTTTAGACTGCCCAGACCGAGTATGCCACTTAGTTGATAGCTTTCCAGACTATTCAAGCTAAATTTAGGGAGGAGATTAGAGCCGAGCAGCGCCATCAGGGTCAGATCTTAACTGATAACCTAGCCCAAATCCAGAGCTAGCAAGCTGGACCCTTTGCACCTCCTGGATCTTCCATATTCTCTGAATATGATGATTTTAGCATATGGTAGTTAGAGATAAGGTTTAGGTATCATTTGTATGAACATGTATATATCATCGTGATGTATCTAAAACCCTATTATTCTTACTAGATGCCAGTTTTGAGCTTTATTGTATATATCTATTGTTATCCTTCGACCTCATTTGGGTGTATGCTTTCATTCTCAGGTTTTGTACTATTGGATTATCGATCAACTACCTGAGAGTTTTGGTAGAGGTTGAGAGTATCTTATGGTTCTAATGCTCTACTTGATTATCTTCAGCACATATTTCCTTATTATTCATATGTATTCCTTATTATTCATGGTGGATGTGTTGATACTTGAGATATGGGACCATAGCATACTCATAAGATGTAATCTTGAATTTTTGGATAGTTAGTGTTTTGCATTGTTTATATTTAAGTATGATTGGCATTTCATCCTTGATTTTGATGCTTTGTGAGATTTCATCATAAGTACACATAAGGGAAGAGATTACACTTATTTGAGCACAAATCATGTTATATTGCTTTATTGTACTAGCTTATGCATTTGTAGCCTTACATAAGTGAAGATCTTTACCTTATGAGCTTTAGAGCTATGTTCTTCTTTGATAAGGGATTACATTTACTCAAGGAAACTTTCTTGGTTTTTATCATTTCCAAAGGCTTCATTATGTTTGTACTTGGTTTATATGCTTTATATTGATTAGCATTGTTAACACTTCCATGCTTTCAAGATCTAGTTTATGTATGCTTTGGAAATGATTTTAGGCCATCTTTTATCTTTTGGAGCCATGGACTTCTTGTTGTTTTCAATACTTTGTAACCATTTCTGTTTAGACCCTTTTGATGTGTGATCTTGCTTAAGATATGACCATTGTTAAGATATTCTTTCTAGTTGGGAAATACAATTCATCACTCTTTGGAAGTTCATAAAAGAAGAGCTATATTTGCTGCTTATGTAAAGAAAAAGTGAAAGAATACAAAAGCTTAGCAAAGAAAAGAAGAAAGGAAGAGAAAAGGGAATTGAAAACAACACAAAAGAAAAGAAAGAGCAAAGAAAAGAGGAAAGAAAAAGAACACAAAGGGGACTATTGTCATAAAAAGGCAAGGGAAATGTGCTAAAATGGTATAATTTGGGAAATTTGGTAGAGTTTGCTTCATGGACCATTACGTGCCTTGATCACACATGTATTGTACCCTTTCAACCTCTCTATTTTCCCCATCTCTCATCTTGCAACCAATTAGGCCTTCCTTTAAAAAAGTCCTTTTTGATACAAAGCATAATTCTCATAAGATGTTGTCGCCCCCAGATTTTTCGCACTCGAGGAATACACACACAAGCAGGAAAAATGTTATACTCTCTCGTTAGAACTCACCCTCCTACAAGAATGAGTGCGACTATATTCGAATTGAAAATTGATTTGAATAAAGGGCTTTTAGAAAAGATTTGGAGTCGCCACCTAACTTGATTAAGGTGAGTTAGGTCACCTAAAAACTAAGAATAATCCGAAGACTACACTTAGGGTTTTTGGAAAAGGTTTTTGAAAATACCTCCTCAAGAGAGGGTTTTTAGAAAAACGGGTTGATTAGCAACCTTTAGAAAACATTTAACCCTTTTTGAAAAATAACTCATTTTGGTCTTTGAAAACAGTGATCCTAGATTCGGAGGTTAGTTACGTGTAGGGAAGACGCACTAAGCCATCACCCTACTCCGCTCTTTCGGTACCTACATGTCAATCTATCCTAGATTCACCTATGAGAGTCTTTAACTAACTAATGTTCAATCCTATCCACTTTGAAAAATAATGTTTGAAAAGAAACTAACATGATGCATGATATGCATGTGCAAGAAAAGAGATTTGGAAATAGATTTGAAAAGAGTTTGATTTGATTTGGAAAGAAAGAGATAGAAGCTTGAATTTGAAGATTCAAATTGAACATTGAAAAATAGAAATATATCATAGAATTGGAAACTTGAAGAAAATTGAAGGATTGGAAATTGGAAAGAAATTGTAGAAATAGAATTTTGAAAAATGTTATGGAATTGAAATTTTGAAAAATATGGAGACCGCACCCATGAGGGTTGCCTACGTATCCTTTTGGAGGAATCAGGTCAGTCGTAGTTCGGATAAAAGTCCGATTGAAGATAAAAGAGTTAATTTGGAAAAAGAAAAAGATTGAGTTGGAAATTGGATTGGAAGATTGAGAGATTGAACTTTGATTAGAAGATTTGAAAAGATTTGATTTTGAAAGACTTGATTTTAGGAAACCTAGAAAGACTTGAGACTTAGAAAAGAATGATTGGGTTTGACTTGGAAAGATTTTAGAGAAGAATTTACTTGAATACTTGGACTTGGAAGATTGGAGAAAAATTAGAATTAGGAAAGGTTCGAATTAGGAAAGTTTTGTTTTAGGAAAGTTTTCGAATTAGGAAAGTTTGAACTTAGAAAAGTTTCGTTTTAAGAAAGTTTCGTTTTAGGAAAGTTTTTGAATTAAGAAAGTTTCAACTTAGGAAAGTTTTGGAATTAGGAAAGTTTCAACTTAGGAAAGTTTTGAACTTGGAAAGCTTAGAATTTGGAAAGATTTTAAATTAGAAAAGATTTAGAAAATGTTTGAATTAAGAAAGTTTCAACTTAAGAAAGTTTTGAATTAAGAAAGTTTTGAGTTTAGAAAGTTTTGAAATTTGGAAAGATTTGAAATTTAAAAAGTTTAAGATTTAGAAAGTTTTAGAGTTTGAATTTTAGAAAATCTTGAGATTAGGAAAGGTTTGAGTTTTAGAAAATTTGAAAACTTAGGTTAGAAAAGTTAATATTTGAAAAGGGGTAGAATTAGGAAAGATGTGGAAGTTGAGTTTTAAAATTTAAGAAAGATTTTTATGTTCAAGTTCTGGAAACTTAAGATTTAGGAAAATAGAAGATTAGGAAAGATTTGAATTAGGAAAGGTTTAAACTAGGAAGGGTTAAGATTCCTATTTCCTAAAACAAGGGATTGGATTTTGTTTCTAAAAAAGAAGGTTTGATTTTGTTTTCAAAAATGGAGGATAAAATCTAGTTTCCTAAACGGGAAGATTGGATTTGGTTTTCTAGAGGGAAGATTTTGATTTGACAAGGATTTGGAAAGGGAAAGTTTTAGAAACCCTAGATTTGGAAGGCTATAGTTTTGACGTAGAAAATAGCTTTTTGAAAACATGTAATTTTGATGTAGAAAACAGGGGGTTTTGGAAACCTAAGTTTTAAGGCAAGTTTGAAAACTATGTTTTTGGGAAGAAAATTAGGGTTTCCTAATTGTGAGTTCTAGGGCTTGACTTGGGCTCTAAGGAAAGAGTTTTTGGAAGGTGCGTTTTTGGAAACAAGTTTTTAGAAGGAAAACCCTAAAGGGGAGTTTCTAGAAGGAGGATTTTGGAAAGAGAGTTTTTTAGAATGATTTTTGGTAGAAGATTGTTGAAGAGAGTTTTTGGAAAGATTTTTAGGGAGCGTTTTTAGAAAGTGAATTTTAGGGAGAGTATTTTGGAAAGGAGTTGAAAAATGGAGTTTTGAAAAATAGATTTTTGGAGTGAGTTTTTGAAAACAACTTTGGAAAGGAGAGATTTAGGAAAGTATGTTGATAAAGAGATTTTTAGGAAAAGAGACTTTGAAAAGAGAGTTTTTAGAAGGTATAAAAATGTCACACTTTCCTAAAGCGATTCTAACCATAAGAGGGCTAGAACCACTTTAAGAAAGTGGTTTTAAAATAACAAGATTTGAAAATATAGATCATAAAAGTCACTTTAAATGTAACACTTTCCTAAAGCAACCCTAGCCATGGAAAGGCTAGAATCACCCTAGGATTGTGATTTTGAAAACATGTTTTGAAAAAGGAGATTTTGATGCAATTTTGAAAACAAGTTTAATGCAAGCTTTGAAAACGAGTTTGAAAACGGTTTTTGGAAGATGCAAGATCATGATATGCACAATGCAAATTTGGGGTCGTGAACATACAAGGTCAAGGTTTCACCACATAATCAAGGGGGCCGAACCCACGTGGTCTCCGATTAGCCTAAAGGAAAGCCCCCGACACGGTGACCCTCCAATAATCTAATCCTACACATGAACCGGGAGTCCCCTTGTTTCAAGCATGCAAAGAAAGGGGGGCAAAGGGATGGGGGATTAAAATAGAGAAAACACAAGTGGGTTAGGAGAGAGAACAGAGAGGGGGGAGTGCAGAAACGTAAAACGAAAGCCTACCTTGTGTCTTGTTTATTTTGCGCGCCTTGCTTGTCTTCGGTCTTCGTCTTGATCTTCGTCTTCAATCCTCAAGAGTTGTCTTCAATCTTCAAACTTCAAATTACAGCTCTTCAAGTCTTCAAAGGAGGGTTGGAGGCTAGTGTATAAGTGTGTAAGGGTGTGTATGAGTGTATATAAGGCTTACGGTTTGTGTATAGTGGCTAGGGTTTGGAAACCTTAAAGAAGCTAGGGTTTAGGGAGTGTTCAAGCTCTGTATATCGAATATTGGTGTTTTTAGATTGAGTTTGCAGACCTCTTTCATGCTGGAAGAGGCTCTGTATTTATAGAGGTATGACAGACCTGGCACCTGTTACAGTGGCACTAGGGCAAAATTTCTCTTGGAGTGGCGCCAGACCAATTCTTGGCTTAGCGCCACTAATAGTGGCGCTAGCCAGTTAGGAAAGTATTTAGGTCGGCAAGTAACGTATCTTTGACTAGATTTAGGCGCCTGTACTGGTGACTACCATGCAATTTTTAGCCTGGCTTCACTAAGAGTGACTTCGGAAAGTCCAAAAATGATTTGAAGAGGCCAGGAATGACCCGGAGAGCTGGAACAGGGCAGGAACACTTAGAATAGTGTCCTGGAGGTATTTGACTTTAAAAATGAGGATAGGATGTGTCGAAAGGGTTGACCGGGCCTTTAGGGGCAAAACGGTCAATCGGGCCGGAAAACTACCGGGACGAACTCGGACTGTCCCGGAAGAAGACTCAAGATTTAAAAACATTATTCAGAATGTTTCCAAAGGTTTCCGATTTGATTCCCAGAGCCGATGTGGTCAAAAAAGGTGACCGCCCCATCAGGGGCAAAACGATCATTTCGCACCGGGCTTACTGGAACTGACTCGAAACGATCTGAAAGGAAAAAGAAAGGTTGAGGACACTATAAAAAGCATTATCGGGAAGTTACCGGTTTGATACCCAGAGCCGGTGTGGTCGGAAAAGGAGACTGGCCCACTAGGGGCAAAACGGTCATTTTGTACCGGGTTTGCCGGAATTGACTCAGAATGATCCGGGAAGGTAGAAGAAGGTCGAGAATACTATAAGAAGTATTCTCGGGAGGTTACCGGTTTGATACCCAGAGCCGATGTGGTTTCCTGGGCGTTTGGATGCCTAGGGGCGAAATGGTCATCTTGACCGAAAAGTCTCGAAAAAGGCCCAAGGGGCAGTTTGGTCATTTTACACCGAAGTGGGCTAGCAGGCACCGGTGTTGACCTGGGTTTTGAGTGTTTCTGCCATTCTGACGGCAGTCGCGTGATATAGGGGTTTGGTGGCAATTCCCTATATCGACCTGTTTGCGAGTATTTTTGCTACTCTAACGGTTATGATGTTTGCGAGTAATTCCGTTACTCTGACGGTTCGCAATCATTCCTGAGACTGCCTGATCTCGAAAAGTTGCTAAAGGGACTTAGCGCCTGAGAAGTCAATTTTCTCGGAAGGCGTGCCTAAACGGACATTTCTGCATTAGTGGGCTAACAAGCCCCAAAGGTGGACCGTTCTACCATCTAGGGGACTTGGGGTCTCGTCTCGGTTGACAGGTTTAAAGGGACTTACCATTTAGAAGAGATTTTCTTTGAAAACGTGCCGAACCGTTTCGAGAGAGGGATTAGAATTGGAAAGGGGTCTTATCGTCTTCAGAAAGACGTGCCTGATTTGGAACCGTATCGAGGAATAAACTATCTTGAGAGAGGGATTAGAATTGGAAAGGGGTTTTATCATCTTCGAAAAGACGTGTCTAATTTGGAACCGTCTCGAGGAATAAACTGTCTCGAGAAAGGGGTTGGAATTGGAAAGGGGACTTACCGTCTTCGAAAAGACATGCCTGATTTGGAACCGTCTTGAGGAATAAACTATCTCGAGAAACTGTCACGATTGAGAAAGGGGACTTACCGTCTTTGAAAAGAGGGATTTGGAACCGTTGGGAATTTTGCCTTTATTTGGGCCTGGTGGGGCCCTTTATTTGGGCCTGGTGGGCCCGCGAGGCGATGGACAGATGGAATTTGGACTTAGAGAGTTGATTTCGATTAGAATACGTTCATATTGACTTGAGTACAAGTCTGGACGGAGCGTAGACTGCCGAGTGGTCAAAAATGGGGTACTTACACTTGTCTGAATGTAAGTCATTACTTGTCAACTTTGTTTAATTGGTATTTAAGGTATGAACATTCTTTTATGAAGTCATGCTAAGTTAATACACTTTCATTATTACATTCTTTTGTATTATGGTTTGCTTTCTTGCATGTTATCACGTTTACTCCTTCTAAAGCATTCTATTAAGAGTGCATGTCTGATGAGGATTTGGATTGAGGCTCCAAGGTTATGAATTTGTGAGTAAGTACATTTGAGCATGATTCTATCACACTCACATGAATCTCACTTTCGTGTCCTTATTGATAGATTCTTGCTTCCATTAAGAAAAGGGATGTCTTGTTGAGAGTATTTAGGTATGGTGATGCATTACTCTTATATTGTTCTAAATCTTCGATTAATGATCATGGATTAATGTTTATGGGTGTCATCACTATAAGTCCTCACAAGACACTACTCATCCACTAGGGGAAGGGTTCAAAGGCTTAGTGCATAGGCTAAATACATCAGTGACTCCTACAAAAGTGGAGATTATCTCTTATTTAGTGATTTTCTAGGGGCTAGCAAAAGCTAGGTGGGAGATGGTGATTACACTCCAAAAGTGTAATCATTAATCCCTAAATAGCTTAAATTAATCCAAGTAGTTTAGCATTTAGCTTATTTTAGTTACATTATGATCCTTATACTATTTTGTGCCAGATTTGTAAGTTTGGAGCTTAAAAGAAGCAAAATGGAGCTTCGAGGAGCCAAACGGTCATTTGACCGTGCACACGCTTGGCCAACCGTGCGTATGATGAACAGTTCTGTGTGCATGAATTGCAAGCTCAGAAGTTGGAATCAAGCTTTGCAAAATTGTAAGTAAGATACAAAGAGTTGATTTCACTATACGCAGGTCATGGGCAGACCTTCCGAAGACCCTGCGCACGATCACTAGAGTCTATTATTTTTTAGGCTATACATCAGATTTTTGTAATTAGAATTTGGGGGATCTTAGATTCAACATTTAGGTAGGACGATTTTTAGCTATTTATCTCTCATTTCTACGTCATTGTATTAGTTGATTCAACTTGTAATTCATTTTCAATTCCTTGTAATCCACCTTCTAGTTCAATTGTAATTCAATTTCTAGCTTCAATTCATCATAATTTCAATTCAAAGCTTTATTTCTACTTTGGGTATGAGTAGCTAAATTTTCAATTGGATTTAATTGTGAAGACTATCTAAGGAATTCAAGGTTTCGATGGAGGTATCTCATGAATTCATTGCCCAATCTTCCTAGATCATTAATTCCTTATATGGAATGTTAGATTTCATATGAACACTTAGATTATTGACTATGTTTGGTGGTTTCAATGCATGATTTAGCAAATTGCATGTTGAATTCATCCAAATCGATGATATTAATGTAAGGCTCTCTACTAGATAATGAATCTAACACCATTACTATGGCATCTATTCTCATCAATTGAGTATTGGATGGTTCAGACTCCATAGGTTATTGACTATGTTTGATTAATTCAATGCTTAATTCTCTAATTTTGTATTGATCCTAGTCAAATCGATGGTATGAACTTATGATTCTATTATTGACTAATGAATCCAATTTCAATTACTTGAGAATTATTGGTTTCCAAAGCTAAATCTTACGAATTGAATCATCTTCATTGTTTGGGTTCAATTTGAGAGTTATAAGTCTCCTAGAAATACCTTGGAAGAATTGGATAGTTGGACCAATTGGATCCAATCCCTTTTAAATTGTCTTAATATTTATTTTACTTTCAGATTGTCTTGTTAATCAAATCAATTTCAAAAACCCCAAATCATTTTTTATTTCTCTTTTTTATAGAAGCATTCTACTAATTGAATTCAATTTCAGTGGAGTTCATGCTTGTTGAAGCCGATGTTCTATATTTGACCCTGTCCCGAGAAAAAATACGATACTCAAAATCTTCGGGTTAAGCTACTTCGAAACTGTGCACTTGCGAGAGCGAACCAGCAACTGTGGAAGATTCTTCGTTACAAAAGCTAACCAGAAAATGTAATGATCATGGCCAGAGAAGTTGTTTGAACTATTTGTGCTAAGAGATTGATGGAAGAAAAACATTAAGAGAAGAAAGGGGAAAGAGAGAGAGAGAGAGAGAGAGAGAGAGAGAGAGAGAGAGAGAGAGAGAGAGATGATGATGATGATGATGATGATGGGACGGATGATAGGCTGATGGGGGTAGTAAGGGAGGGTTTTTTGGCACATAAATTTTGCTCCAGATGTACATATATGTACATATGTACATAGCATGCCAAAAGACATTAATACCCTTAATATTTGACAATTTTGAATGACTATTCATAGTAAAGGATCTAAGTGCCCATATTTGAAAGGTAATGGGTTTTGCTGCCGAAAGGTCAAACCTGAGAGGGTCTAGGTAAAATTTACCCAATATATTATGACTAGAAACTCCACCTCACACATTATGCATGGGTCTAATTCTAGGTGGCTATACCTGGTCTTACCCGATATGCAAGTCGTGTAGGTGGATGCAGTGACAAAACTAGAAAATTTATCTAGAATGAGCAACCATTAATGGTAATTCAAAAAAAAATTAAATCAATCATAAGGCACTTGACTTCTATATATATATATATGTACAAGATAGGAAAATTGCTATTTTTTCAAAAATATTGTACAGAAATTAATAGAATGATGTGATAATGGCATTTTTATAATTAAAAAACATCATTGTAAATGTTTGTTTTATAGTGAAAGGCTTAAATTCAACCATATCACTTTTTATAAGAATATTGTATAAATTTTATATAAATATATCATTACTTATAACATATATGAGCTTGTATATATTGTATAAAGGGTTCTTTGAAGAAAAAAAAACTATTTAAGGGTGATATTTATATATTTATAGGTGAAAATTTGTGAAATATATTTAAATTGTATGTGAAAATAAAAATTTTAACTATTGCGTGGGACATTTACAAATTTTTAGAGGGGGCAAATTGACAATTTTTTAAAATTATAAGTAAAAATATAATTTTTTAAAATTAAGGAAGGGCAAGTGCCCCTCTGGATGCGTGCATGTATTCGGGATTTATCCTGTCAATGCAAAATCCTAAAATCAATAAGAGAAATAAACTTATAACTATTGACATATATATCAATGGTGAAAACTGAAAAGAAATGTAAAAAGAAAAGGCCAAAAAAGGAAAAGAAATGATCAAAGAACGAGCTTCCATGGACTTATACATGTAAAAGATATCTATAATTAGTTGCGAACATGACAGTTTAACTTCTTTCTTTTTAACTAATTATAATATGCTGGTTCGCGACAAAGAATAAACATTCACCAACTTCTCCAATTAATATGCTTGTTTGACTTTAATAATTCCCAGTATTTTAGTTTTGATTTTTCATAATTCAAAGATAGACTTCAAGATAATTCTTTAACAATATCTCCAGGCATCCAAGTTACAGGTTGAGTGGCTGCCAATGGCATATACCCCATGTTCTCCAGTATCTCCAATTACATATTCTATGTCCAAAATGATGTGATTGATGCTCTCAAGTTAGCCATTTGTTTAAATATTTCTCTCTAGGATCTCCTCAACCAAATGGCTCATCTGTTGAAAAACTTATATTATTTCCCTTAAGAGTAATTCAAAGCTTATATACGGAATAATGTGACTAAATAGGAAGACATTATGTTAAAACAACATAATTAATAAAATAATTTTTAATTATAAAAATATCACTGTCATGTAAAAATGAAAATTATATTATCATTGGAGTGACATCAATATATGGCACATAAAACTTCACCTATTTACAGCATCCAATTGCACCCACTATTATCATACAAGAAAATTTCTCCAATAGGGCATATAAGAATGAAGAAAGACTAATTTGTAAAGAGAAAGTCTAGCTTCAGCCACGACTGTGCAACAATCGCCAGTTGATGCTAGATAACTCAAGTGGAACCCACCATCTGATTGTGGGTTCATGCTGAGTTGTTTAGCATCAGCCGGCGACTATTGCACAGTCAAATGGTGGATCCCACTTGAATTGTCCAGTATCAACTGGCAACTGCTGCATGGCCGTGACTAATGCTTAGACGTCTTCATTTGTAAAAGCTCTATCAGGGTATTACTCACTACTGTAATAGAGTTGTGTATTGCCTTTTAGATAATAAGTGATACAAAATATAAAATGAAATGATACAAAACAAAAGGATCCCTTTAGTCATAGGGATTCCTTCCTAAATGTACTACCCATCAAAGGAAATATTATCAATCAAATATAGTTGAAAAAGGTTTCAACTTGACAAGAAAATATTCAATATAATGATGCTACCATATCATTTTGTTGACATGGTGTTACAAATCAATCGCATCATGTCAAATGTATATGTTGGAATCTAATGACTTAAAATTAAGGGGAGATTTTCTCTAACTATCCTACCAACTAATGATGTGTCACAGTGATTAAGATTTCAAAACATGTATTTGGCATGATATGATTGGCTTGTGATACAACGTCAATAAAATGATGCAGAATCATCATTGCATTGAATCTTTTCTCCAAATTCACACCTTTAGCACATGAGATTTTACTCATTCGTTTGGTTACTCATGGCAGCTACATTTCCATGAATTCAGCCAGCTACATAAATGATATATGTGAACTAACATGGCTTTGCCAAGGCAGATCTGTGATCAAACATGGTAGTCTCATGAACTTTGTCAGTATCAGAAAATCCAATAATACATTTGACTTTGGTATTGTGGGTTTCCATCGGAGAACTTCAGCATGCACCATCCCGCGAGACACGAGCGAGCAGTAGCGGACCCAATGTTTGTGTTGAGAAAGGGTAAAATTTTTCAAATTTTACAAGGATTGAGGTAAAATTTTTAAAATATCTAGCGGGGCAATATCTATATTTTTTTTTAAATACTTAAAAATCTATAGGTATTATAAAAAAATTTTGAAATTTTGAGAGGGCTGTGGCTCCCATCCGCCACTGTACACTAGTAACTTATAATTTGTTGAAGCTAGCATGAGCCGGCCTGTGTAAAAAGTTGCAAGTGTGGTGACTCAAACCCAAGCTTTGAGGGAGGGGGAGCACACTTATACGACTTCAACTAATTCCCAATGTTTCTTGTTTCAATCAGGCAAATGAAAGGAGTACAAAAATATATGTCATCTCCACGAAAACCAGTGAAGTACTACAGTTAATCGCAAAAACATGATGAGCAAGAATCAAAAGCAACCCAGTCATACTAAGAGGTTTTACAATCCTGAAACCAGAAAATATATACGTATCTAAATGGTAATGATGTTTTCTTTCTTTTTTTTCCTTGAGCTGTTTTGCCAATTTGATCTTATGAATAATAAGTAAAAACAGAGGGTTATTTCACACTCTGATGTAAAATAGAATTCAAAGCAAAACAAACATACATCACAATTAACCAGTCGTGTTGACGCAGCAAACTATAGTGCAACTATAGAGTACCCACAACCCTAATGGATGATCTGATTAATTTTCAAAAAGTAATTAACTCTTTTATTTCAAAATTTTGGTAAAATTAATTCACAAGAGGATTTGAACTCTAGACTTGTCCCAAACCAAGACAGAAGATTATACAAAGGATCTCCACCTTAGACCCTTCTAAAATTGAAAACAATGCCAAACTTGAAACACAACTCCAAATGAAATTATTATTATTATTTTATCAAAATCCCTTGCAGACTAACACTTGACCATATCCATCTATGACAAGCTATGTATTTCGTGAAGTACTTAAAATGTAGCTTGTTTTATCCAATAGTTTGAAGCAACTTGATGATCAAAATCCTTCGCAGATCAGATTTAAAGCATATCCATCTTTGATATCAAATATTAGTATCAAGTGACATTGAATTCAAGATATGATCAAACAGCTGTGAAAAAATAGGTTTTAAACAAGAAGTTGAATTGATATTTTGTGACTTTTTATATACATGAAACTAGTTGTCAATCGCAAGAACTGTGGCTCTCCATTGCCAAGGTCAATGCTATTTTTCTTTGCAATCTTTCATCATAATGCAATGTATAATAAGAATGTTGTTGCATCACTAAATCACCTAACAGGTCTTGTCATATTCCAGACAACTGCCAGGACCCACTCGGGGTCGACAAATCAGAAAGTTTCTTATGAACCCCAGATCATACCTTCTCAATCTCCTAAAAATGTAGCATTGTAGATATTGACTGTTTCTGGGAGAAAGGGTTAGTGGGAACCCTTCATCCAGTTGTTGAAGGAAATGATAGATTTTTGTGAGAGGGTGGAAGCTTCAGTGAGTATTAAACAAATGCTACAATGATTGAAGGGATCACTATATAAAGGGTATGCTTCCCTTTTGTAGAGCCATCAATGAGTAGTAGTCTTTGGATGTATACAGTCTAAGAAGTCTTCAGTTAGTGTGAGAATTTCTGGTGCCAAATCGAAGTTGCCTGAAATGGCCACTTTTTGGCCAAGGGCACTATGTGCCTTGGCAATTTGTTTCTTAGCCACACATGTAGCAGCAGAGTACGAGTCTTACATTTATGCATCTCCGCCACCACCAACTTACGTATATAAGTTCCCACTGCCACCATCACCTTATTACTACAAGTCACCACCACCACCACTAAGCCCCGAGTACGAGCATCCTTACCATTACAAATCACCACCCCCACCATCACCTTCACCATCTCCTCCTTACGTCTACAAATCCCCACCACCACCTTCTCCCTCACCTCCTCCTCCTTACGTCTATAAATCCCCACCACCACCCTCTCCATCACCTCCCCCTCCCTTTGTCTACAAGTCTCCACCACCACCATCCCCATCACCCCTCCTCCTCCATATGTATACAAATCACCACCCCCACCTTCACCTTCACCACCACCTCCTTATGTTTATAAATCTCCACCACCACCATCTCCATCACCTCCTCCACCTTACGCATACAAATCTCCACCACCACCTTCTCCATCACCTCCACTTCCTTACGTTTACCCCCCACCACCACCATCTCTCCCCCCCGCCACCACCGTATGTTTACAAGTCACCACCACCAGCTTCTCTCCATCACCCCCCCCCCCCCCCCCCCCCCCTCCACCTTATGTCTACAAGTCTCCACCACCACCGTCTCCATCACCTCCTCCTCCTTATGCCTACAAATCCCCCCACCACCACCATCTCCCTCACCTCCCCTTCCTTATGTCTACAAGTCTCCACCACCACCTTCTCCGTCACCACCTCCACCTTATGTCTACAAGTCCCCACCACCACCATCTCCATCATCCCCCCCCCCCTCCTCCTCCTTATGTTTACAAATCCCCACCACCACCATCATGTTTACCCCCCTCACCCCCCCTCCTTATGTCTACAACTCTCCACCACCACCTTCTCCAAACACCACCTCCGCCTTATGTCTACAAGTCTCCACCACCACCATCTCCATCACCTCCTCCTCCTTATGTCTACAAATCCCCACCACCACCATCTCCGTCTCCCCCACCTCCTTATGTCTTCAAGTCCCCACCTCCACCTTCTCCATCACCACCCCCTTCTCCATATGTGTACAAGTCACCACCACCACCTTCACCATCACCACCTCCACCTTATATCTACAAGTCTCCACCACCGCCATCTCCATCACCTCCTCCTCCTTATGTGTACAAATCCCCACCACCACGTTCTCCATCACTACCTCCACCTTATGTGTACCAATCTCCACCACCACCATCTCCCCCCCCACCTCCTCCTCCTTATGTCTACAAATCCCCACCACCACCTTCTCCATCACCACCTCCTACATATGTGTACAAATCTCCACCGCCACCATCTCCATCTCCCCCACCTCCTTATGTATACAAGTCCCCACCTCCACCTTCTCCATCACCCCCTCCTCCATACCTGTACAAGTCTCCACCTCCACCATCTCCATCTCCCCGCCTCCTTATGTCTACAAGTCCCCACCTCCACCTTCTCCATCACCCCCTCCTCCATATGTGGACAAGTCACCACCACCACCACTTTCACCATCACCCCTCTACCTTATGTCTACAAGTCTCCACCACCACCTTCTCCATCACCACCTCCTCCATATGTGTACAAATCTCCACCACCACCATCTCCGTCTCCCCCACCACCTTATCTCTACAAGTCCCCACCTCCACCGTCGCCATCACCCCCTCCTCCATATGTGTACAAGTCACCACCACCACCGTCTTTGTCTCCCCCACCTCCTTATGTCCACAAGTCATCACCATCTCCTCTATCTCCATTAACCCCACCACCATACTATTACAAGTCCCCTCCTCCTCCTTCTCCATCACCCCCACCTCCATATTACTACAAATCACCACCACCACCATCACCATCGCCTCCGCCTCCTTATGTGTATCGCTACGGCTCTCCTCCACCTCCTCCCACTATTTACTAAAGAAATCACTACTCATTCTCAATTCATGTAAGTATAATGTACATATGCTTTTTTTTCGTGTAACAAAAAAAAATAATAATTTATGCCATCAACTTCTTTTTTCTTTTATTTTGTTCTACAGCTCATAAATTAATGGAAAGAGTAATTGCTGCAAGAAGGAAAGGATGCTTTCTTGGGGGTGCATTGATGATCATTTTAGATCAAAACAATAAAGCTGATTGGAGAACAAAGAAGGTTCAGCAGTCATTATGCTTCAAACTTCGCTCTTATGAAGATTCATGCTACAGTCATGTATTTAAATACATTTCATTTGTTTTCTTATATGTCCATTCAACATCTCTCGAGATGTTGACAAATTTGAAATAAAAAGAAGATGTCTGCACTAAAAATAAATATATGTCCTTTCTCACTTTATTTTTCTTCGTTTTCTTCTTTGTCTTTAAATTCTGAATTGGTCATGATCAGAGTTAAAGAGCAACACATTGCAAAATAGGTTGGCAAATAGGTTTTGTTTTTTTTCTTTTTTGAACAGCAAATTTCATTCAAGATGAAAGAGAGAAAGAAATTAGCAAAGAGAAGTTTCCAATGCTGAAAAGCAGACCAAAGCTTGACATAAAAGAAAAATAACAGCCTAAACTCACGAACAAGAAGAAAGGATAAACAAAATGATTGGCAAGAAGCCAACAGCAGAAAAGGAAAACACCATGGACCTGAGTTCAACTACAAACCCCTTGGATGCAGTAAAGATAGTCATTGATGTTGAAATCCGCATTTTGCACGTCTGCCTTTATCCAAAAAGCTGAGAGAACTTTGATACTTTCGACTACTTCTGAGCAATCCGGATGAATTTGGTCAAAGATGGAATCATTTCTTGTGAGCCATAAGTTCCAAATAACAGCAGCAAACAGAGAATGCCAGATGGATTTCTTAAGATTTTTAAACCTAAAATCAAACCACTAATCCTTTTAATCTTTTAAGTTCATTGGATATACCCATTAGAGATCCCACCACTTCAAAATTGCTAACCACACTCGCCATGAGAAGCTGCAAGATAAGAAGAGATGATTTGAAACCTCAAGAGCCTTCTTACAAAGAGCTCGTTTAACTTGGAGAGTAGCTGGCCAAATTTCACTATATTTCATGAATTAACTATAGAAGATTCTGAATTCCATACGCCTTAACATTGAAGAAATTGATGAATGAGAGCATGATGGTGACCTGTCGTTACATGTAAAAGAAGTTAAAATTACCGAACCTAAGTGAAGGCCCATGTTTAGTTCATTAGGATTCAGAGCTGTATGATCCATTGTCAGTGAAAGATAAAAAAAGATGGGTATTGTTATGTTATATAATACATATATGTGCATATTTTTTCTGGTACTTTTATAAAGTAACAGCTAAAGCAAGTGCCAGTTAATTAAACAATGTGTTTTAGAAATATTTAACCTATATTTATATATAGAACATGCTTTTTTACATAAAAATTTGTACAGAAAGTTTCACCAGGCAGAGGCATGCATCCACACTCCGGCAACCTGAGACGAACATATAAATACTATAGACAACTGAAAAATCAATTCAGCCTTTCCGTTTCGTTTTTTCCAATTTATTTAACTTTTTTGGGTTTAACGCTCCCAATATATTCTAAACATTTATTTTTTAAAAAAAGACCCTAATCTAGTTGAGAAACAAAGATTCGTAAGACAAAAAAAAGGCAAAAATTAACTACACTAGTAAATTGTACAAATAGAAAAAATTGAAGGTCTTAAATTTTTTAAACCTGTACTTGCTATAATTAAGGCCCTGTATAGTTCTATAATTTTTCTTTTGAAAAAAAACATCAGCCCAGATGAGAAAAAAAACCTATATAAAAAGAAGACTGAAAATCAATTATGCTAGTTAACTGGAAAATAATAATAATAATCTATCCCCAAAAAATAAATTGTAAATATAAAATTTTGAAGGCCTCAAATTTTAGAAACATAATTTTTTAAGGCCCCAAGTTTCAACAATTTTTTTTTTTTTAAAATAACCGTCTAAGACTTCAAATGAAAAAAAGGCCCAAAATCAACTCACTAATAAATTTCAAAATAAAAAAAATGATGATTTATCCCAAAAGAATTTATAGCATATTAAAATAAAAGCAAAAATTTTTATTTAAAATTATTGCTTTAAGCCTCAAATTATCTCGCCTAGAAATCACCTCCCATGGGTCTCTCATACATATGTACATGTGTGTGCGCGTGTACACGTCTCACGTCCACATATGTAAACATATATACGCATATATATATACACTTCTCATCACTTCTAAATTTTCTCTGTAACCAAAGCCATGGATATAGGAAAATGTTATTATTTTAGAATTTTTGTACACAATTTTAAACCAGAATGATGTGACAGTGGTAGTTTGGTAATTAAAATGAATCTTGGTGGGTTTTTTGTTTTAAAGTGATCGGCCCACAACTCAGCCACATCATTCTGAATATAAATTCTGTATGAATTTTCTGAATGTATAATATTACCGTATGTTAAAACATATAGTTTTTAATGATTGTAAGCTAAACAAATTTATGATACACCAGAGAGACTTCTACAAACCATGCTAGTCCACGTTGATTTCCGATAAGTCGAAAATTGTGATACGTGAGTGATGGGCTTAGCTTTGTGATCATGGTCTTTTATGGGTCTGAAGACTGAGATGTGTGCGTGCTAGTATGGTCAGGAATGGAATAGAGAGAGAGTGAGAGCTGCTTCGTTAAATTAAAATGTAAAAACTTAGTTGCTTTATTGATTGCCAAAACAAATGAGAAAAAAAACTGTTTTCTGACAATGATGGGTTTATAAGCAGTGTTGGTCACCCTTCCATGTCCACCAGTACCACCGGGGATTGAGATAAGGGACTTTTTGAGAGAGAAAAATGCATGGGGTTTGTGTTTTTAGAGACGGACATGTTTAGAGACACGAGAGATGGGGAAGAGGGAAGGTGATGCAGGATGCCATGGTAAAAGAGGAAGAGAGAGACTGCCAAGTGGTTGGTTCAGTAGATAAAAAACTTGAATTTTCTCGCTCAATACTTAGGTTTAAGTCTTTATAATCATTTGATGGGGCTAAACATACTCCTTAGTGCCCAAAATATGCGATGGGACCTAAGTTTCGGCCTCGACGTAAGTGCGGTGGAATTTCCCGCAAATGTTCTATGGTGCTAAATGACAATATTCCCCAACGGATATGTAGAATAGCCTATCTACAAATCCATTTAATGTACCAAAAACAAAAGAGAGGAAGAGGGAGTCCTCAATCTACCATTTTACAGTCACTATGTGGTAGGAGTGGTCATGAACCCAAGAGCTCGATAGGCCCATCTAAGTCCGCTTATAAATTATAGGGCTTAGAAATTTTTTTTAGGCCCGATTAGTTTATTGAGCAGACTTGAAACTATTTTTGAGGCCTAGCCCGGTCGAAAATATTTACAAAATAATATATTTTTATATTTTAAAATTATTTTTTAATTGGACAGGCTTTAGATTTGATTTGGGCCCAATAGAAATTTTTTTTGTGTGTAGGCTCGGCCCATTTAATGTCCGCCCCTACTATGTGAGGATATTTTGGTCTTTTTATAAATGTCAATACATTTCTTCTATTTTATAATAAATATGGATTTTCTTGAACTTGAATTGTAGAAACTCTTATTGTCTTTGTGTATGTGGTAGCATTCTATTTGGTCATGTGTTTATATATTTATTTTTATTTGAATATCTTTTATAGATCTAGAAATCCTATGAATAATGTCTAGAATCTAGGAAAAATTTAAGTAAATTAATAATGCAATTTTAATATGCAGTAGTTTGGTGTGTTGCCACATAAACAGAGAGGTGATACATGTTTTTGGTTCAAAATACAGTGAATTATGCGTTCATTTTCTGAACAATAGGGAGGTTATATGTGTTTTTGAACTAAACTAACAAAATTGCCCGGTGGGACATATGAAAATGAATAAAGACCAATTTGTAAAAGCTCTATCAAGAGTATGACTCACTGTAACACGGTTGGATATTTACTTTCTAAGTAATAAAAGATCAAAAAAAATGTAAAATGCAACTATACAAAGCAAAAGCATCCCTTAAATCGCGGGGCTTCCTTCCAAAATATACTATCCGTCAAAGAAAAGTATTTATGAATCAAATAGAGTACTTAAAAAAAATGCCTCCATATTCACACCTTCAGCACATGGGATTTTACATATTCTTTAGTAACTCATGACAGCTACACTTTCATGAATCCAGCAAACTTCATACGTGGACTGACATGGCTCTGACAAGGCAGAACTATGATCAATCATCCATGGTAGTCTCTTGAACTTACCCTTATCAGACAATCTAACGGTACATTTCTATATTATCCGGACTCAAATATGGGTGTTGGATATGGGTACGTATCTAGAGGTTAGATTCGCCTCTCTCTCGACTTATAGGATACGGGGACTCAGTCAAAAAATGTCGAAAAATTGAATACGAGTACGAGAACACAGCACATAAAACTATTTAAAAATAAACAATTATAGGTTTCATATATAGTTTTTAATTTCTCTAAACATAGATTCATACTCACAATAATGGACATAGATTTCAAAACAATATAAGCTACTTATCATGAATCCATGATCATGATAACCAATTCTAAATCAAAAGATTTAAAACAAAGACAAATAAAGGTAAAAGACTGAAGGCATACCTCATTAGTTATGATGCAATTTCACTTCTTTATAACTTCTGCTTCACAGCTCATTAGCAATGTTAAATAATGTTACATTTGATGAAATCATTAAAGCACTATAAATCAATTGAGCATAAGGTATAAAGACTTGATCAGGAATTCACAAGTTTTTAATGGCTTTGAACTACATATTTCATATCATGATTGTAAGTTATAACAATGTGATATATCTTCAATCTTATTTCTTAGAAGTACCCTTAGAAATTCTTCTACCATTCATTGCTTAAATTTACAATGACTTTCAAATTTACAAAACTACTAGTTAGTTCAGCATCACATATTTAAACTGTCATCATGTCATATTGTCAAGTACACAAAAAAAACTATGAGCCACAAAATATTTCTTATGAACAACATCAAAAGGACAAAATATAAAAGTTCTTGAACCACATTGCTGCTAGCCTGCTAATGCAGTTCATTTGCATATTCTCAAAAGTCGAGATCTTCATCATTGAGTGGTTGAAATTCCATTGTTGCTCTTGTTCTCGAATCTAACCTCTCATCAAATGTCACACATTCTAGTTATGGTTCATTAAGAGAAAGTGTTACAAGCTCAATTGGATTATCTCCATCAATGTTAAAATTATCTCCACCCACAAAAATACACAAAATCATATGAAAATGTACTACAGTTAGTTTGATTATAATTAAAAGAAAAATATTAAGTAATAAGTGAACTTACACAAGTGCTAATACTTCGTTGGTCCCTCTTTGTACTCTTTTTCTTTCTTAACATCATGTGAATATTGCAATGCACAAAAACTAAATTCTCAGCTCTACTTGTTGCCAATCTATTTCTCTTTATACTTTAAATTAGAGAATATGAACTCTAATTTCTTTCACAGCAAGATGATGCTAGCTGTGAAAGTAATTTACAAGCCAAACTCTATAATAAAGGTGTTGAAGCAACGTAATTGGCCCACCATGAAATTGGCTCCTCATACATTCTTGCCTCAATAACATGAGGTTGGTTGAAATGACCCAATCCACTAGAAAAAACTCCATATTCAACATACACTTCTCGAAGATCATTTGAATTCTGAAAAAAAAACCTTTCAAAGCACTTACTTCTATTCAAGAACACTTCTTGATCTTCATGTGATGATAGTCGTTGAACCCCATTACTTCCACCTTGAAGCCAAATATCACTATAATATTTAGAAACCAATGAATGTGCCATACAATGTAAAGAAGTATTGCTTTTATTCCATCTATTTTCAAAATTTTGGTAAATGGCATCAAAGAAATTAGATTGGCCAATAAGGGGATCCTTCCCTTCATGTTTAAAGATAGTTTTCTTCATATTTTCAATCATTGTATCCCACATGTCATATAAGCAAAAGAGAATCAGTGTCAGCAGCCCTTAGCATATCAACAATAGGTTCTGTAAAAGTCAAAAGATAATCTAAGTTATCCCACCAAGTTTCATCAACAATACATTGCTTTACCTCATGAGCTTTGACCTCCATTGGATTTTTTCCATCTCTATAGATCTTCCAATTAGCATCCATGATCATTTTTTCTAATGCGGGCTTCACTGCTTTCAAGTGTCTAGCCATGACAATATTAGATGCAAATCTTGTTCTGCTACCCTTAACAAACTCAATTGAGAATAACTATTAAAAATGGCAAATGGCATGCTATGATTAATAACGAAATTTCTTATGTTTTGCACTTCATCCACCAAATTAGCAATCCATTTGCATTGAGAATATTGAGGTGATCTTTCGGAAGCTTCACACATGCTCCTTCGTGCCAAATTAAGAGAATACACAACACATGTGGTCCAAAAAATCTGTGGATGTTTGTTTTCAATAATTAATCCAGCAGCTTTGAAGTTACCTGCATTATTGGTAACTATTTGAATAACATTCTCTTTCCCAACTTCTTCAACAGCCAAAAAAAAATATGTTTGCAACATATTCTCCATCTTTCACATTTCTACTTGCATCAATTGCCTTTAGAAACATTGCTTCTCCACTAGTTGCAACCATTATGTTTATAAGGGGTCTCCTTTGTCTATCTGACCATCCATCTGAGCATATAGACATTCCTTTCCTTTTCCATGAATCTTTTATGGGCTGAAGTTTTCTCATCACATGTGCTTTCTCTCGCGCGAGTAGTGTTGTACGCAATCTATCAAATAAAGGTGGAGTATAGCCTGCTAATTTGCTATTTGGCAAGTGTTTGGGAATACTTCCGAAAATAAAGACATTTTGCCAAGTTGAATGATAAAGCCGGGGCATAAAATATACGGGTAGCTCTCTTATCTGCAATATCCCTTTCAACCATATTGAATGCTTTTGCCAAAGGTCCTAAATATAATCCCTTTCTTTTTTTAGGTTGTATCAAATCTAATCCTTCAGGTAAAGAGATATATCTGTTTTTTTCTTGCATCTAATTGTTGTTGAGCTTTTCTTCTTTCTGCTTCTTCATGCTCTTTTTTTATTATTTCAAGAACATAATCCTTGATAAACTTGCAGGTTTCAACTCCAAAATTTGGGAGTTTCATCAAATGAGCTTTAACTTTTGAATATGATCCAGTAACCTTTTTGTTGCAATAGTTGCAGGACCAACATCTGTTTCCACCTCCACTTATTGGTATACTAAGGACCTTCACATGATTCCATAGTGGTTTATCAGCATATTTAGCTCCAAGAGCAGTTGCTGGACGTAGGAGTTCTTTTCCTTTTTGTTTTTGCTTGGAAGTAGAATTTGAAGAAGCCATTATGCATGTACTATTGGTGAACTATATAAGAGTATTATGGTTTACATATGTATTATATAAGACTATAGGAACAAAACATATATAAAGAAGTAACATAATATTTAACAAAAGATGCAGCAACCTTATTTATACTATTCAGTTCCATAGATGTAACACAGAGAGAGAGAGAGAGTTGCGGGTAAAAGATAAACACACACACACACACACAGAAATTCAGACCTTTGTAGTTCCTTGTATTTTGTTTCCTTTCTGATGGTTGATGTTGCTTTGAACCCTGCTGCTTTAAATTCTTTTGTAGAAATGAAGCCCAATCTTTGAAAAGTAAAATAAGATGATTATGCTTGGTAGATTCAAAACACAGAGACTCTCAGCAACCAAATTGTTGTGCCAAAATGAAGTTCTCAAAGAAGAAAGTATAGAATCTGCCACAAGAAAATAGCAGAAAATGTGAATTGGTGCAAGGGCATATCGTCGTTCTTCAATTTCAATGGCCTTCTAAATGTGAATTGGTGGGAATGGCTATTCTGTGTTGGAAAGAACAGAGGAAAAGAAAGAAAAGGAGTGGGTGGCACCAAAAAGAAGATGTATTGTTATATCAATTGATTATATTGTGTTATTTAAATGATTTTCTTTTGTACATGTTTAATCCGAATTAAATGGAGGTGACATGTTCAATTCTTTGTTTGTTATGGGTTTATGGTTATATGACTTGGAGTCTTGGATTATGTTTACATACCATGCATCCATCATGATACATTTAAGCAAGGACTAATAAGAAAGTAAAACGGTATAAGAAATAAGAAGTAAATTGCCTTTTTTCTAATTTAGAAAAAAAGACACATTTTTTTATGAACTTCATCGGTAAATAAATATATATATATATATATATAAACATTTAAAAGGTATTTATAAACCATGAGAGTTACATATAGTGAAAATATTTAATCCCTCCTATAAGTATATGTATATATGTGAATCTAAAGAGCTTGATAATATTTCACCTTTGGCTAAGATTCTAAAATTAAATTATGCAATTTTTTCTTTATCTTTCATTAGTCTAAAACTTGTGTAGAGTTACATAAATGGGGTATTTTATTCAATGTACGTAGAACTTCTATGGAGTTACATAAATGGTGTAGGTGCATCTTTGTCTATTTGATATGTAATATCTTCTTATATCTTTTATTTTAGTCTCAAACCAAAGAGAATAAAGAACTTAATATCACTGAACTCTCGCATTGAAAAAGTATTTAACAGGTATTTATGAATCACAAAGGGCTAGATATATACTCTTTTATTTAGAGCAGTTACGAGAACCAAGTTATTTGAGGTTGACTTGTGTTCGGTATTAAAAACTTATTTGTGATTGACTTGTTATGTAAGCCCAAATAAATTAAAAAAGAAGTAAATTTTTTCAACTCAGCTCAAACTCGACTTGCTAAGCTTACATTCAATAAAAATTCTCAAGGATTTTGCAGGGTTAATTTTCTTATTTCTTTTTTTAGAAGTTATAACTACCAAATTATATTTTTTAGATGGACTTTACGATTGAGATGAGGCATTTCTAGTTTAGAATTTCAAACTAATTTTTTAAACCATGTAGTCTCATGAATTTGCAAGGTTATTTCAAAAATAAAAAATATAAGCCTTTAAAGCATGGTAGTTGGAATGCTACACTTTTATATATAGTTATTTTTTGTTTGGGGTAAGTAAATTTTTTTATTTTTTATTTTCCTTCTATTTATCCTTTTTATTTTAGTGGGAATTAAAAAATTGTGTGAGTAAATACATGATTTATATAAAGGTACATAATTTGCAAGTGAATTGACATCAAAGTGCTTTTTAACTTAAGTGGACTCTCTTCTCCCTCACAAAAATACTTCACATGGTTCAAATTTGGGTTCTTTATGCATAGATGTAACAATGATGTAACAAAAAATTAATGGAAATTTTAAATAAATTACGGAAATGGCTATTACTTTTGACATTTCTATTATTTTAAAATTTTTATAATTATGGAAATTGCTATTATTTTAAAAAAAATTTACAAAAAAATTTATCAAAATGATGTAACAATGACATTTTTATTATTTAAAGATATTATAATCAGTGTTTTATTTAAACTTAAAGACTCTTTTTTATTTTCATAGGATTTTGTACATAAACTCTATAAAAAAATTTTAGTTGTATAGCGTTATTTGTTAATAATCATTTGCCAATTATCAACATAATTATCTTAAAATGAAAATTAACCAATTTTCTTTTCTATCATGTAGCCTTTTTTTTTTTTTTGGAAGTAAAATAGTTAATCAATTTTTTTTTCTTCCATTACATATTATTATAAAAAAAAAAAAAAAGAATGCTAAATGTTGACAACCACATTTATATGTACAGTAAAAATTACTCAGGCCCTCTGAACTTTGTTGAAGAGAATTTTTATTTGTATATTTGTTTTTGGTTGCTAATTGAAAATAAATATTTTCTTCTTGTACGATAATTGAAAAGCAATCCAAAGAATCATCCTTTTAGCTATTTGCATTGCCTTAAATCCTCGGTGGTGTTTCTTTTTGGGAACTAAAAATACATATACAAATAGGTTACTTCACACATCCATTTGAGAGTTTTGCCTCTTATCTGAGCATCTGTGGAAGAGCCCACCGCATTTACGTCGGAACTGAAATTTAGTTCCTACCACATATTTTGGGCGCTAAAGAGTAAGTTTAGCACCATTAAATGACAATAAAGACTTGAACTCAAGTATATAGTTTTTCGTCCATCAACCTGTTCCAAGACAAAACCAAATGGCAAAATTAAAAAATAAAATAATTGTCAAAAAGATAAGTAAAAACCATAAAGCTTAAAAGTTTAAAACAACTCAAATTATAATTTATTATAAACTAGAATAAAGAGGTAAATCATCTAGTTCATAGTATAATTTTTATTTTTTACTTTTACAAGTTATTTTATTTTTTTATGTTACTTATTTAAGATTTTTTTATTATTGTAATACATTTTTTGCATTTAAAAAGAATAATAATTTTAATAGGTTCCATTCTTCAGCAAACTATATATTACATAGTTATGTTAATGCAACGCAATAAAAACGAATATTGTCAAGCAACTAGAGACATGTAAACATCATACTCATATATGATATATGTGCCATAACATCATATGTATTCATTAGATATATGTATTCATTAGATGTATATTCATATATGAACATTATATGTACATTGGGTATGTACAATCAAAATTCACATTTTTGGGACAAAAAAAACAAATAAAAAAAAAAAGAGAAAGTACAAGTAAATGACAGCAAGGCAAGGCAAGGCAAAAAATATTCAAAGGCTGCAGCAATGTCAATCACTTGCACCAGCAATCCAACGGCTGAGAAAAGAGTGACTAGCCATCGGCAATCTAATGGCTGGGAAACAACCACGCCTAAAACTTATCTCAAAATAGAAGGAAGAGGCAAAAAAAAATTACGACCGAAATACAGAAACGTGGCAACAACTCAAACCATCAAACTATCAAGTGACCAGATTTATGCCACGTATCAGTCCTACTAGGTCTATACGATGCCCAACCAGTACCAACACATTAGCCATCATCTTCAACCCCCACTTCCCCGTCGAAACAAAACTCCAGATATGCGATTGTTTCGCAAGTCCACGGAAGCCTGTGACAACAATGCTCAATTGGAATATCCCGGCGGCCATGGCTTACAATGGACTCCAAGAGGATGCTCGACCAAGATAGCTGTGTCCGAGAGGCATAGAGTCGTGTCCAACGCAGATCTCATACCGGCACCGGTGTCGTATTGTGTCGACTCCAGTACCCTGCTCCAAAACGGCGAGTCCAGGTAACACAGGTACATTTAACTTTGGTATATATTGTGGGTTTCCATTCTGAGAACCTCACTCTTCCAGTATACCTCAATCTATTTCTCATACCACATGTTGAGCTTATTAGGACTGTAACGTACTATCATGATTTGTCAACGTTCATGGTTGCACATCTTTTTCAGTTAAATGACTTCGTAAATTCTTTGTTTTTAATACATTATAACCCTTTTGAGGTTGCCTCTTTCCGTGTGAAAGGAACTCAAAACTCTTTTCGTGTAAAAGGAACTCAAAACATGAAAGTTGTTATGATATCAAATGTTAAGAATTTAATTAATATAACAAAAGATTCAAGTATAACGGAACGTGCAAGATGAATTTCTATATTATTCCATACTATTCCATACTAGAATAGCTCAACATTTGTCTCCTAACACTTATTGAGTCCCCTAGTACTGTAACATTGTACTACCTGTAATGCTGAAAATCATTTTTTCTTTTTTGTTTTTTTTATAGCGAGAAACCTCAGCCGTACAACACGTGAAGAGCAAACTCCGAGTGCCCGCACCACCCTCGTAAGACATGCGCACCGATTTAGTCAAAGCAAAATCATGTATGTGTGGTCTTTGGTTGCAAGCGTGGTGACCTCCGACCAGCAGGAGCACATTGGCCGCATTTGTTTGCGAGGATCAAAAAATCAAAAATAACTAATATTATAAAAGAAAAAAAGTGACGATGAGTGATAAATAATATCATAATATAATAAAAGACTATTTATACCATATTTGATTAGAATTGAATAAATAATATTATATTGTTATATTATTATATTATTTATTATAAAATTAATATTAATGTTATATTATATTAACCAATAATAATAAAAATAATGGAAGGGTTAAAATGAAATTGTCATCTTATCCCAATGGAGGGAAATGTAATATCACTTTTTACCTTTCCATGGTATTACATATCTCGCATTTTAGGAAGTTGTAATCTTAAACTTTTTTTTTTGTTTGCAAAACATGGGTTTATGGGCTTCACTAGATACTATCTCTAATCTCCCACCCCTTATCCCTCAAACAAATGTGACCTTTTTCCCATTTAACTAACCCCAAAGATTCAAGATGTTTGTTGTTTCCTCCAACCAAATAAAACTAGTAAAAAAAATATTACTAAAAATCATATAAATAAGTGGTCAAAAGTGATTAGTTAACAGAGATCAGAGAGAAAGAGTTTAAGAAAAGAAAGAGTCAAATCGAAGTAGAAATAGTAGATAACAAATGGCTTAAAAGCTATGCAATGGTCATAGTCAAGAATAGAAACACTATACATCTAATAAAGGAAAAGATGAAAAGTGAAGGGGTAGGTTGCATCAGAGTAAAGATAGTAGGCGGATGGAATGTTTTACTGCAGTTTGAGGATGAGGGTGATAGAATAGCGATGATGGAGCAAGCAAAATCTTGGTTGGAGAAATGGTTCTTTATTATGTATTTGTGGTCACACAGGGAGTTCAACTTGTTAAGAAACTGTTGGATATCAGTAAGAGGGGTTCCACTTAATGCCTGGAATGGAGATACATTCTCAAAGATCGGCAGCCTCTAGGGCAATGTTATTGCAGTAGACTACAACACATCATCAAAGGAAGTGTTGGATTGTGGCAGATTGCTTATTCAAACAGAAAATAAAGGAAGAATCCAAAAGGGATTTATTTTAAAAGTAAGAAGATTTTTATATGAAGTGTGGGTCATGGAGGAACATAGTCATGAATCTATCCAAAGTAAAGAAGTATGAGAGCATATTGGAAGAAATCATAAACTAGCAATCTCAATGATAAAGATCAAGGAAGAGCAAAGCACAACAAAGGGAGGATTAGAATCTAGAACAAGTAGTAAGAAGGAAGATGAGAACGACAGATCGCAGGGAGAGGACGAAGATGATGACATGGAGAGTGAGTTGGCTCTCATCAGCCAGGTGGACAAATCAGGGATGTCAAAGGGGATGACTAGATTTTTTAGTGGGGAGGCACATAAGGGTCAAGATCTAGTAGTTGAAAATTTGAAAATTCAAATTCAGTCATTAAACAAGCATAAAGAGCTATCCTTATTCCCAACAATCGATATTGACATTGGAAAAGTAGAAAAGGCAGACAAATTGGTTGTCATTAATGTGAATAAATCAAAGGAGGAGTTGTTAGGTGAGGAGATGCACAAAGAGGAACAGGAAGATGGGGACTGTAATTAGGAATCTTTGGGCTTCATGAATAGGAAAGATGAGGATTATGGGCCGGAACAGATACACACAGCCCAAGATACACAAAGATCTTTACTTTCAGAAAATTAAGGGGAGACCTACAAGAAAAATGGTGGTTATAGAGGGGAGAGAAATTAGAAAGAGCAGAAACAGAGGCCCAAGATAAAATTAATCAAGGTTTAAAAGTTCATGATAAGAAAAAAAACCAACTGTGAAGAGGAGCATTATAAAAAGGAACTCAGCAAATGGAATTAAGGAGCTCCAACAAGGTATAGAGTTTGAAGTCGGAGGAAAAGACAATAAGATCAAGAGTGGAGTTCAAACAAATAACAAGAAAGGGTCAAGAACAAACAAAGATAGAGAAGAGGGTGATACAGTCAATTCCTCAAGCAACTCATCAGCCTCAACTCTGCCATCCTTATTAGAAATAGGAATACCATTATACTTAGGCAAGTTGAAGAGCAATGCTTGAAAGAACCTGATAACACCATAGCCATGGGGAAAAGGCTAGGAATTCAATTCCATACCATTGAAGACCAGTTTAGAGAGAAAGTGAAGAAGCTTTAATGAAAAGGCGTGGAGAGGAGCCACAAGAAGGAAAGAAGAAATCAGAAATAAAAGTATCAGAAAGGGTGAAGCATAAGGTGTTTGACATTATGTTACAATAAAGTTACTGATTTGGAATGTTAGAGGATTAGGGGGTAGAATTAAATGAAGTATGGTGAGAGAAATGGTTATTGGAAGGAGTCTGGATATGATAATGCTTCAGGAAACAAAATGGGGGAGTGAAATTAGTGGAAAGTCAATTCAATATAGGGCAATGACAACTATCACGCCCTGAATTTTCCATGCCCAGGGATTTTCAGGTGGTGCAACGTAAACCACTCGCTAATTCCACTTCGATTGCATTAATGCCCCCAATAATGGGCCAACAGGTGGTCAAAATGCTATACTCAAAATAATAACAGTTTCGGTCTCTAAAATAACTCAAGTAGCACATTAAACCCATATCTCATCACTATATCTCACTACAATCAGTCGGTCTCTCTGCACCACTTAAACCAAAATCTATATAGTTCCAAGCTAAATTGGAAAGAATACAGCTGAATCTGGGGTTTCACTTACGACCTTTCTTGATGTACAACATAGCTCTTGGAGATCCCTACTATTGTTCTTATCACATTTACCGCCTTGCCATCTAAAATGTTACCCATAAAACGAGATGAGCTGTAAAGCCCAGTAGTGGTGTATTATCCAGCATACAATAAGTTTAAGTTTTTTTATAAAGCAGTATTTAACTAATTTATGAGATAGCAGATGAAAACAATAATTTCAAAGTCAAGACAAGTGCTGCAATACTCAATGATATACAAAATTATATAAGATATATTCAAAACTTCAGCACATGTTATGTAAAATTTTGTAAAGTCATGATATCTCAACAAGCAATTGTTCATTTCTTTACTATGCTCAAGGTACCACCTTATCTCCCCTTTTTGCGTACCAATTCTTAAACCAGGTAGCATGATTCTTTAACTCTATTTAAGGTCCGGGGCCAGGACCAAGCCCACATCGGTCTAAACTTACGACCAAGCCCGCATCAGTCAGTGCTTAAAACCAAGTCTGTATAGGTTTGGACTTATGACCCAGTCTGCATCGGTCTGGACTTTGGACCATAACCTCCCACTTCATTTCCATCACCATATTACTCAATCGAACGGTGAACAGTTCATTTTGCTATCTTATGTATAAAATTTGAAAACATACAATAGTATAGTTAAAAATAAATAAAAAAAAGATCGTAATAAGAAATTATGCATTTCAATTTAGATAATTATACAGTTTAAAATACTTATATCGAAATGAAATAGACATATTGTTGTTCTGAATTGGTACTTCTTACCTGATCATCCGAGTTGAATCAGGTAGTCCTCTTGGATTCGTCTCGATTTACGTGCAACTCTGTCATGTACAGTCGTTTATTAACAATAACTCAAGTATCGTGCTATATGGTGTAAAAACTCTCTAATGATCATAAGTTTGTTCGTTGTAAGGTGAAACGACCAAAATACCCTATGGCCCATTCGGCCTAATGGGTATAATCTCTACCATCCTTTAGTTTCAAAAATTCTAAACACACGTAAGAGTTTTTCGAAGTCCTTTGAAAATATTTTATGGAATAGTCTTTGGTACTTTAAATTTATTAAAATAAATATTCTAGGTAAGTCTTCGAGATAATCCGTGTAATTTACGTCAAATTCTAAAAAACTAAAATTTTAAGAAAATGCTAATTAATTTCTACAAATTTTGAAAATTGATTTCTAAAATTATTATTGTAAAAAAATAGTTCAAATAAATCTTTTTAGTGATTGATTTTCTTAAATTTCTTATATTTATATTTTATACAGAAAACATATATTTCTTTGTTTGAAATGTTCAAAATATATAATAATAAGTAGATATTTTCAAAACTTACTCATTCTTGTTCTAGAGTTTATAAATGGGTAAAATCAAGCTACACAAAATTTGTAGCAATCTAGAATTTATAAAAAGAATCAACCATTCAAAAGATGTTTATTAAAACCCAAGAAAGTATATATTACTTTCGGACTAGGCTAAAAATATTATCAATTGACTATATTTTTTGTGGGAGCACTGGTCCAGACTACAACCTAAACTCATGGCTAGGCCTTGCTTGGTCATTGTTCATTATCTTTTTTTCATTTTCGCTCAATTCTGACACCCTTCCGTAAATCAGGTTTTTCTCCCTCGTTTCTTAATGGATTTAATTGATTCTTGAGTCTAAATTGTAATTGAAAAGTTCTACAACTTTCATGTTTTACGATTTTAGTTTTGAGGTCATTTGGTCCTTTGAAAACAGCCTGCAAGTGAATGGTTTTGTAAATTACTACACACAAAAGAACTTTAAGTGAACTAAAGCTTGGGGATTCCTCCATTTCAGTGAGTACCCATTATCCTCAAGGCTTATAACACTTAAAATCAACCTAAAATCTTCTAATGCACATCATCTAATTCACATGCAAACCATGTAAAACAAAAACTCATTCCATGCAACTAGATTAAGTAATGTTTTAGGAAGAAACAATGCAATGGCTTAACAGTCATAGTGTGATGATTAGGATTTTTAAAACTTTTATAAAACTGTGCACAGACCTTTTAAAAATCATATCATCTAAACCACTTTGAGCATACATGTCAAATTATTCATTTTCTAGATTATTTCTACTTAACAGTGTGCCGGAAACCATGGCTTCCAGTTGGTTTTCGGTGAGTTTCAGCCATCCCAAATGCATGCATTGCATATACCGAAATAGGGAAGAGTATTTATACCTCGATCTAGCTTTCCCTCGCCTTGTTCCTGCCTAGCCAAAGCCCCTCCCTCTCTTCTTTACCAAAGGATAGCAGCTCCTCCTTCAAGCTCTCTCTCTAACTCTCCCTTTCTCTCTCTATATCTCTCTTTCTTTTTGTACGAACTAAGCCTTTGCCCTTTGGATTCCTAAAACATTTGTAACACTATAGATGCATGCAATTAGTGGTATGTTAGGAAGACCAATTGGACAAATGTCCAATACATCAACCAAATTGTTCCCCACTCCCATTTCTTTTGTCTTTCTTTTACTTACACACTTCAACTAATTGTTCCCCACTTCAATAAGCATGCTTCTTATTTTATTTTATTTTTTTTCATCTAACTTGAACAACTATATGCATATCTATATATGTATATCTATATATTTCTAATTCTTTATTTCATAGGAATCTTGTTTCAATTATTCCTGCCCTTTAGTTTATAAAAATATATATATATATATATATATATAGAACTTGGTTTTACAACAACATTGACTGGAAAGTAATGAAACTTAGAAGGGGCTTTAGGTGGTCTAATCACAGTATGAAAAAAGTGTTTCTTTGAGCCGTCAGATAGAATAATTGACAAGAGTTTTATATTTCTAGTTGGCAAGATGAAAGGAGGTTTTGAATGTGCTGTAGTGAATGTGTATGGCCCAAATGTAGAGGAAAATCAAAAGCAAGTATGTGATAAATTGAAAACCTTAAAAGAGCATTTCAGAGTTCCAATTTGCCTAGGAGGGGACTTTAACCAAATTCTAAAATCCTTGAAAAGATCTACTTATCCCACAGAAACATCAGAAATGAGAATGTTCAAAGAGTTTGTAGAGGAGCTTGAAATTTCTAACTTACCTATGCAAGGAAGGAAGTTCACGTGGTCAAACCTGCAACTAAATGAGACTTTGAGTCACTTAGATCATTTTCTGATTTGTGAGGACTGGAGGGCTATGTTCAAATGCTTTCAATGGGGTTTACAAAGGCTTAACTCTGACCATTGCGCAGTTCCATTTTCTGATGAAGAAAAAGATTGGGGCCCAAGGCCCCTAAAGGTGTATGAATCTTGGTACCAAGTGAAAGAATTCTCTAAGTTAGTAAAAGAGCACTGGAGGGATATTGTTATTCAAGGATGGGGAGGTTTTATTGTGCAAAAAAATTCCAAACGTTGAAAGCCAGAATCAAAGAGTGGACGGCCTTGATCAAAGCTTTGGAGCATGAAATCAGAATGTTGGAGGTTCAAGGTGAGGAAGGTACTCAGTTAAGCCAATATCAAAGCATCAAGGATCTAAAATTCAAGCTAAGCAAGATGTACCTAAAGGAAGAAAATGATGCTAGGCAAAGATCAAGGCAATTATGGTTGAAGAAAGGGGATAGTAACTCAAGTTTTTTTCATGTTGTAGTAAGGGTAAGGTAGAGCAGGAATTTCATGGGGCAGCTGATCATAGATGGTGAAGTTATTAGTGAGCCACATCAGATGAAGGAGAAAATTCATAGGTTCTTTGAAGAAAGCTTCATGGAACCAATGAATGTAAGACCAAAGGAGGAGGGACTATTGAAAAGTAAGCTCGATATTGTGAGTAGAGAAGTATTAGAGGTGAAGTTTAAGAAAAAAGAGATATCGGAGGCAATTAAGTCATGCAATGGGAATAAGGCTCCAAGGCCTAATGGCTTCAAAATGAGTTTCATAAAGAGGTATTGAAAGGTTATAAGGAGTGATATTGTAAAATTCATGGAGGAGTTTCATGCAAATGCAAAACTGGTAAGTGGGATAAACTCTTTTTATTGTCCTAGTACCAAAGATGGATCTTCTAGACAGCTTACCAAGCTACAGACCCATTAGTTTAGTTTTCTCATTATACAAGATATTATCCAAGACTCTGGCTAATAGGTTAAAAAAGGTGATGAAGTCATTAGTTCTAATTAGTCAGCTTTCATTTGGGGGAGACAGAATCTTGATAGCATTCTAATTGCAAATGAGATTACTCATGATTGGAAGATGAGAAAAAAGAGAGGCATTATTCTAAAAGTTGATTTTCAAAAAGCCTAAGACACAGTAAACTGGTCATTTCTGTTCCAAATGATGGAGATAGGCTTTGGCAGAATGTGGATAAAGTGGATTAAATAGTGCTTGCAATCAGGAAGGGTCTCAGTGTTGGTGAATGGATCAACTACAAAAAAATTCTCTATGCATAGAGGCATCAAACAAGTAGACCCTCTTTCACCTTTCTTATTCCTCATTGTAGCAGTTGGCTTGAACATGTTACTAAATAGAGCAGCAAAGTTGATAAAAGGAGCAAAAATTTCAAGTTCTGGGCTAGGTATTACTCACTTGCAATTCGCAGACATACAATATTCTTTTGTGAAGAAGATATAGCTGAGTTATGGAACCTTAAAAGAATTCTCAGAGTTTTTGAACTAATTTCTAGTCTTTGCTTCAGTTTCCAAAAAAGTACCATAAGTGGAATAGGTGTGGAGGGTTCTTTCTTGAGGGAGGCAGTTCAAATTTTCAGGTGTAATGTTCAAAAGCTTCCCATGAAATATTTGGGGATGTCAATAGTTGCTAATCCAAAACTCGCCAAAACTTGGGAGCTAGTGCTGGATAAGTTGAAATCAAAATTAGCTGCATGGAAGAGGAATTATTTATCCATATGTGGAAGGCTTACCTTACTAAAATCTACTCTGGCAAGTCTTCCCCTTTACTACCTATCTCTGTTTAGGGCCCCAATAGAGGTGTGCAAGAAGATGGAGAAGATGCATAGAAGGTTCCCGTAGGGGGATCAAGTGGGAAAGAAGAAAGTTCATTGTGTAGGATGGAACAAGGTATCTAGATGTAAAAGTAAGGGAGGGCTCGGAATAGCCCCTGTAATAGTAAGGAACAAAGCATTATTATCAAAATGGTGGTGGAGGTTCTCAAAGGAAAAGGAGGCAATATGGAGAAGAATTGTGTGTCAAAAATATAAGTATGACAAGGATACATGGTTTTCAGGAGAAATCCAGAGGAACAAAGGATCAGCTTTATGGGTGGATATATTATCGATTGGTAAGGAGCATGGAGTAATCAAAGATATTCTAACTAGAAATTTGAAGATAAAGGTAGGGGATGGTATGAACACAAGTTTCTAGGAGGAAGTGTGAGTGGGGCAAAAAAGTTTAAAAGAAGCCTTTCCTAGGTTATTTAGTTTGTTAATCCAAAAAAAAGCTAGTATAGCAAAGGTAACGGATGATAAGGGGGATGGACCTTGATGTATAGAAGGAATCTGTTTCTATGGGAATCTGAGGATCAAAGCAGGTTATTATCTTTGATTGAATCTGTTCCTTTTGAGAATTTAAAAAAAGATTCAATTATCTGGATTAATGGAAAGGAAGGGATATTTTCAGTGAGCCAAGTCAGTAAGGAAGCTAGGAATTGGGGTAGTCATGATGACCCAGTTTTATCAAAATTGTGGAAAGTGGAGGCTTCTCTGAAGTTAGTTGTGTTTGGCTGGATGGCTATTCAAGAGAAGATCAAGTCAAAAGTAATGCTAGCATTAAGAAATAGCCTTCCTCCAAGTTGCTCTCTGGTCTGTGTATTATATCAGCAATCTGAGAAAGACTCAAACCACCTTCTCCTTAACTGTGAAATCTAGAGTGTAGTAATTAAATGGTGGGGATTGCAATGGGTAAGCCCCAATTCCTTAAGAGAGTAGGCCCTATGGTGGTGGAGCTTTAATTCTGAAAGGTAGAAAAACAGCTATAGGTTTCTTTATTCATATCAGTATTGTGGCACATTCGGATGGCTAGGATTGAGGTATCGTTCAACAAGAAAGAAGTAAAGTGGTGGGAAGTGCTAGAAAAATGCTAAAGTTCAAGCAGTTATATGACTGAAAGTGGGATATGCAGGGTTGTCCATATACTTCTTGGATGGGGTAAGAAGTATCAAAGCTTAAAGTTAGGGGAGGTGTGCTGCTATGATTTCAGAGGGTGTTTCTCCTTTTAATATATTTTTTCGGTTGGTATCTCACTAGCTGAGCCTTATGTAGTGGTTTATAGTTGGTTGGTTTTGCTTGGTGAGGTTTCTTTGTAGCTAGGCCTTGCCCTGGCTACTCTAAGCCTAGCCCTTGCTCTATTCTTGTACCATGTTTACTTCGTTAAATAATTCATTTGTTTTTCTGTTTCAAAAAAAATATATCTATATAGATACTCAGGCAAAATTCATAAAAAGAATAAAGTGGACACCAATGAAGAACCCAATTAGTCGGAACATAATGAGTGAGAGTCAAAATTAGTCGGAACAAGATGAGTGAGAGTCAAAAGCAACCCAACCATGTCATGTTGAGAGGTCTTTAAAATCCCTGAAACCTGCATACGGAGCCTTGCTGTCGAGCTGTTTTGCCAGTTTGGATCTTCTTAGTAAGTACTAATGACAGTGGTAACTTTCACACTCTGATGTAAGAGAACGTGACGAATAATTAGAAGACTAAACAAAAACATAGATCAACAGTTCGCAGCCGTGTTGACGCATCAAGAGCCAAATCTTCTAAATCTTGTCTTCATAAAGCTATGCGCAAATGCAATGATACAGTAAGAAGACTATAAAACTTGATTATTCTCTACATGCACCTATTATTCCAACTTGGCATTCTAAAGTTTTTTTTTTTTTTTTTTGTCTTGGACATGCATTTTGGTGAAATATTGATAAAAAATTTCATTCATCATGTAAAATGGATATTATCAATTGATTAAAAAAGAACATCTTCCTGAATAATACAAGGTTATAGGAGAAATTATTGGTTCTAATAGTAACAGAAAACACAATTAGATTTATTCAAAGACTAAGATACTACTCATGCTTCAAGCCTTAAAATCTATTTGTGTCGCCTTAGCAAAAAAAATATTACGCAAGCATAATACGGCTCTTTTTAACATTTGAATTCATCGTTTCATTGCATACATGCAAGAAACTGATATTACAAAGAATGCTTTGCGCAATGACAGAAGATCATGCAAAGGATCTCCACTTTAGACCCTTCTTATTCACAATAATACACCTGTTTAAAATTGAAGCAACTCCAAAAATGTCTTCAGACACAACTCCAAAAGGAAATTAATTATTCTTGTAGCAATTCAAGCTGATGCAAGCTGCAACCATTAGTTAGAGCAGGAAGCTGCAACAGTATCGCTGAGAGGTAGCTGACAGTGGTGACTAATAATGGTATGGTGGAGGTGGGGACTTATAGTAGTATGGAGGAGGTGGCGAGGGAGATGGGGGTGGAGGAGACTTGTAGTAATATGCAGGGGGAGGAGATTTCAGTGGTGGTGGTGGTGACTTATAGTAGTATGGAGGTGGTGGTGACTTCAATGGGAGAGGAGGTGATTCGTAGTAATAAGGAGGTGGCGGCGATGGAGAGGGTGGAGGTGGGGACTTGCAGTTGTAGCGTGGGGGTGGTGACTTCAATGGAGGAGGAGGTGATTTGTAGTAATAAGGAGGTGGTGGCGATGGAGAGGGTGGAGGTGGAGACTTGTAGTAGTAGGGTGGTGGTAGAGAATTAGATGGTGGAGGAGGGGATTTGTAGTAGTGTGGCGAAGGAGGTGGTGACGGTGGGGGAGGTGACTTGTAGTAGTATGGCGGAGGAGGGGATGGAGAAGGTGGTGGAGGAGATTTGTAATAGTATGGTGGTGGTGGTGATGGTGATGACGGTGGCGGGGATTTGTAATAATACGGTGGCGGGGGTGATGGAGATGGTGGAGATGGTGACTTATAGTAGTAGGGAGGAGGCGGAGATGGAGATGGTAGTGGGGGTGATTTGTAGTAGTAGGTAGGAGGCGGAGATGGTGATGGGGGAGGTGGAGATTTGTAAATGTAGGGGGGAGGTGGGGATGGTGATGGGGGAGGTGGCGATTTGTAGTAGTAAGGTGGTGGAGGGGAAGGCGATGGAGGAGGTGGAGACTTGTAGTAATAGGTCGGGGGAGGAGATGGAGATGATGGAGGTGGAGACTTGTAGTAGTATGGTGGAGGTGGCGATGGAGATGGTGGTGGTGGTGACTTATAATAATAAGGTGGTGGAGGAGAAGGTGATGGCGGTGGTGGCGACTTGTAATAGTATGGCGGAAACCATAAGTGCTTTGGTGGTGGTGATGACTTGTAGTAGTAAGGCGCAGGCGGTGACTTGTACCAGTAGGGTAGATGATGGCGGTAAGGCAGCGGTGGGGATGCATAAATATAAGGCTTATGAGCAGCTACACTACTAGTTGCTACCAAGCAAAATACAAGAGCATAAACAAATTGAGGCCATTGCCCTGGCTTCCCTGGACTTCCCATGTCCGGCAACCTCAACCCTACTTGCCAGAAAAAAGAACCCTATAACTATTGTTTTGTGTCCTGCAGAGTGAGGGAGAGAACTATCCCTTTATATACTAACAAGAAGAGCGACTGTTTGACAACGAATGTTTGGTTATTGAGGCAAACAGGCTGGAATTAGAGGATAAACAATGCAAAATCAAATCTCAAATTTCCTTTTCAACTATTGAAGGGTGGTTTCCAACCAAGATCTGTCAATTTTATTCATGGTAGGCCATGAACAAAGTCAAGATCTGGGGTAGGTATGTGCCTAATGGCTGTATAATCTTCCTTTCTTTCCCAATCATTCACAAAAGCGCGTTATAGGCAATTGGGTGAAATTTCTTCTGCAACGGGGCAAGAGGACAAAAGTGGTGAAATGGACTGAGAACAATTATACATACATACATATATGTATATATATATAAACAGACATAGACATAGGCAATTGGGTTTGAAATTTTTTCTACAATGAGGCAATAGGACAGAGGTTGTGAAATGGACGTAGAATAAACATACATACATACATACATAAATATGTTTGTGTATATATATGTATATAAACACACAAAAACCACATATTTAAGTTAGATCTAGGTCAATTGCACACTTGCTTTAAATTCATGTGTTGCTTAATTAGACTTCGTCCTTCCTTGCAAACGGCAGAATTTGATGAAAACATATTTATGTTTAGAAGTAACTTCACATTATTGTTTTTCCAATAGATTTTATATCTAATTCATAAGTTACCCGACACGATGGCCAGTGGCAGACACCTAGAAATTTCATGAAAGGGGCGAAGTAGGAAAAAAATTTATTAGTACCATTATACCAACCACCAACCATTGCCACTTAGATTTAATTTTATAATAGGAGATTTATTAAATATACAAAAGATAAAAATTGTAATAAATTTTGTAACTAAGAATAAAGATCTCTACTTTTAACTAAATTTTTTTCTTTTAAACTAGTGGGGCAAAGAAAAATTATTTGGATTTGGGTGGGTAAATGTAAAATTACTTGAGTGTGAGGGAGACAATATATCTATTTTATTATAAATGCTCAAAAGTATAAAGGGTTTAAAAAACAAAATTCAAACTTTGGAGGGACTCATATATCTATTTTATCATAAATACTAAAACAAATATAAAAAATAATGTAATTTTTCTAAACTTAGAAGTGTCGTGATCTTGCCCGCCCCGCTTGTGGGACCGCTACTGAAGATGGCAAATACTATCAATCCCAACACTTGGCATAGTTCAAGTCATGAGAATCAGAGTCTTCAAAAAAAAAAAAAAAAAAAACATGAAAGGCCTATAACAGTATACCTACTTTTTCTCACAAACCATATTATAAGAGGGAGTCTTGTGCACTGAATACAAGCTTTAGTTCATTTCAATTCAACCGGTGACAAGTTTTCATACTTTATCCAATCTGATCAAGGATTTTGTGGCAAGTGTGTGATGTAGTAAATCTGGACAACAATATGGTTGCTATACTTTGGTTCTCTATGTATGTGGAGATGATAGCATAATAAGCTTTAACTGATTTCTTAAATTATGAGTATATCAAAATCATGATCGTCAATGGATTAGGAGTTATTTGGAGTTACAATAAGTATGGGTCTTTGTTATTATAAATGTACCATACCACTTCCAAACCGCAGAGAAAGAGACATTGAAGAAATTCCATTTTGGTAAGGGGAAAAAAAACCAAAACAATTCATGCCTTTGTTTGCCAGTGATACAGATGTGCTTTATTTGATTATCAATAATTGGTCGTTTCTTTTATCCTTTTATTCATTTTTTATGCTATTTATTGTTTTGTTATTTGTAAAAATTTTCGGCATTTTTTGTCTGTCTTTATAGAAAATCATGAACCCAACCTTCTCAGTAGAAAGGAGTGTTATGTGATTGGTTCAATTAAAAAAAAAAAAAAAAACCTTCCCAGTGGATCTACCACACTCATTTTATGGAATGAGATGCAAAGTAAATGAATGCAGGCAAACGAGACAGTCCAAACACGGCACAGTACAATTTCAATTTTGTATGTATCTCATCTCACTTGTAGTTATATATTTCAAAGTCAGCACCAAATAATTCTTTCATACATGACCTAGTAGTGAGACCAAGTGAAATGTCTGCCAGTCCCTTATTATCTCATCTTCTGGCATCCATACTTCTATTATAAATAGTTAGGCCTTTAGGCCAAAACTATCAATACATTTCTCCCAAATTTTTAGATATTTAAATTTCAAAACGTTGGGTTTGAAATTTCTTCTGCAATGAGGCAATTGGACAGAAGTGGTGAAATGGACTGACAACAAATATACATATACATATATACATATATATATATATATATATAAACAGACAGACATATATTTAAGCTAGATTTAGGTCAAGTTGCACACTTGCTTTAAATTCATATGTTGCTTAATTAGACCTGGATCATCCCGCAGAATTTGATGAAAATATGGTAATGTTTAGAGGTAACTTCATCACAATTGTTTTTATGTTAGGATTTTTTCCAATTCACCCAGCCACGAGGGCTATTTCACAGGAGCAGACTCAACTTTTGTTGACAGGGCCAAGGTAAAATAAAATTTTAAATTTAAAGGGTTTAGGTAAAATTTTAAAAATTTAAAAGGGCAACGTATTATTTCATATTATAAATAAAGAATTTTAAAATTCAGGGGGCTAGGGCCTCCTGAGCCCTAGTGCAAGTCTGCCACAAGCTATCCATTGTAGGCATGATTCAAGTTATGAGAATCAATCTCTCCGCACAAAAAAAAAAACAAAAAAGGTGAAGAGGTAAGGCAGCTTACTCTCTCTCCGATCCCTGACTGAAAGCGAAGAGCGAGAAAGTGGAAATAATATTCAATTCATCGGTGCAAGACCAATTTTCATATTTTATACAATCTGATCTATGATTTTTGTGATAATTGTGTGATTTAGTTTTCAGGAAAATCTGGACAACAATATGGTTGCTATCAGTGTATTTGACTTGGGTGCTCTATGCATGTAGAGATGACTGTTTAGTAAGCTTTAACTATTTCTTAAGGTATGAAAATATCAAAATCCTCAATGGAGTTCATTAGATATGGTTCTTTGTTATTATAAATATTCCATACCAAACTGCAAAGAAAGGGACATTGAAGAAATTCCATTTTAGTAAGAAAAAAAAATAAACAATTCAAGCCTTTCTTTGTCAGCGGGACAGATGTGCTTTATTTGATTAAGGGTCATTTGCTACAGTTTTTTTTTTTGACAAGTTTCTTTTAAGCTTACAAATTAAAAAATTTAAGTTTTTTTTTTTTTTTTTTGACTTTTCTAACTTTACTTTAACTAAAGATAAACAAAAAAGTAAAAATCAAAAAGCAAAAAAATCAAAAAAAAACTTAATGTTTTTCTTATAAGCTTAAAAAAGCTAAGTAAAAAAAACTATACCAAACATGCCCTAAGTAACAATTGATCTTTTCCTTTACATGTTTATCAGCTTTTTTTAAGCTTTTTATTTTTTTGCTTTTTTGTCAAACTTTTCTGCTATTTTTGTCTGTCTTTTCAGAACAGCTGTTCCGTTTTTTATTTTTATTTTTAGTTTTTTGGACTTTTCTTCTTAAAAATTGATTCTAGAAATTTGGTAAAACAAAGTTGTGCGAATTTGACAAGGAAATGAAATCATCTTATCAGTTCTCCAAGCCTGAAACAGATCCACAATTCAATCCATTTTTGGTGAAAATTTGGCACAAGCTTATGAATATTCATTGCTTTGCAGAAATTATTCCTTAGAATTGAGCCCTCTATTAACTTGATATGCATTGTTAGGTTCATTTTCTAACACAAATTATTAAATAACTTGACATACATTGTTGGGCTTATTTCTTAGTAGCTTAAATTTTGGGACTTCAAGATATGATAATTTGCTTACATCAATTTTGATTTAAAATGTAGATTTTGGAATGATACCAATTACTCTGCAACAACCCCTTTATTTACATTTCCTTTCCTTTAAAATTTTTTCTTTTTTGTTTCTTTTATCCAGAGAGAGGAAAACGATTATTTTAGTATGCTTCAATTTTTATTTTTTTTTTTTATCTATAGAGTGTCTAGTCGGTATTGACCAAAAAAAAAAAAAATAGGCATACTTATTCCGTTAAAAGTATGACATATAAAATGTGCATGTAACTGCAGACAAACCCAACCAAAATCTATAAAATCAGAAGGGTTGGTGCCCTCAGGGCCTCAAGCCACCAAAGGTAGACCAGAATTTATGCATTTTTATGAACAACTGTGAATTGGTAATGTTCCTTCATTGGGCAGCACAAAGGATCGTCGCAAAGTGCCTATTGTTAGAGAGAGATTGTTGCTTCTCAATGGCTGCTCAAAGTGCCAGATGAGAATAAACAGAAGTAGCTCTGACAATTACCTTTTCCTTATGCACTTCATTAATCACTACATCTTCAATCTTGATTTTCCTTTTCCTAATTTCTATTGTCTTATTCATGAAGAAAAAGTATAAAAATAAATGAAAAACTGATTCCCCTCGAATTTTCACTCGAACATGGATAATGCTAGAAGCTAAAATTTTCTGAAAAATGTTCAATAGTCAGGAAAAGAAAAGGCAATATTGATATTTAGAATTAAAAATTTTGTCCCCTCTCTAATAGTCCCAACCTTTCACCTCTTATCTTCTTTTTCGAGTGAAGCTGTACAAACAAAAAAATTTTATAGAATTTATCACCATGATAATGTGATTGAATAAGAGTCATTCATGTTAAAACAAAACACCCATCATGGTGACTCATAATTACAATAATGTCAGTGCCACATCAATCTGTAAAAAATTTTATATAAATTTTCTTAAAGAACAAGAGAAACTAAGTTCTTCGGCAATTTCTTTTTCTCTGGCTAACTAAATTCATGAACCAAAAAGAGATTTAGATTAAGGCATTTTTCAAGCACTGAAACAATTAGCCAAAGTTTATGCAAATGACACCACCATAGCAATGTGATTTAAGCCAATCGAGGTTCGAAAATCATGAACCCAACCCTCTCAGTAGATCTCCCACGATCATTTTGTGGAATGAGATGCAGAATAAATTAATTCAGGCGGACCAGACAGTCCAAACAAGACACAGTACAATTTCAATTTTGTATATATCTTATCTCACTTGCATTGATATATTTCAAAGTCTGCACCCAAATAATTCGTTCATACATGACCTAGTAGTCAGACCAAGTGATATGTCTTCCAGTCTCTTACTATCTCATCTTCTGGCATTTGTAATAAATACTGCTACCAATATTCAAAATTCAAATAAGTGCTAGTCGAAGTAAACTAAGAGAGCCAAGAAAAATTCCTTTGCAGAAAAATATAAATAAGTAAAAATGAAAGAAGTACTAAAAAACAGTCTCCAAACTGCAACAAGTTCACTAATGCATGTTTTAAATATTAGATTTGTCAAGGGAAAAAAAACAAATTTAAAACGAAATGAAATTGTTATACACATATTCATTTTTTTATGGACGACCAAACAAACAAATTAATTTGTTTTTTGGCAAATGCCTATTCATTTCTTCTCATTTTCGTAACCCAACCGAAATGAATACATTTAGCTTCTTTCACTTGATTTTCTTTTCTTATCTTTTCTCTTTCCTTTTCCTCTCTACAAATTCAAAATCCAAACATAGCACAAGTGTTTATCTGATGAGCTGTTTACTTGCAGAGACAAAAGACAGAACAAATGCCAAGCAAAGTATTGTAACAAAATCAGATCAAAATTTAAGTATAAACTGCTCTATTACTGCAATTTGCATGTAGAAAATGAGACCAATTTGGAAAATGCAATTACAAGAAATCCGTCTTTCATCAGAAAGGCCACCCAGAGTTTCACGATATATAGTTGATACTCTCACAAGGCATTTCAAATAATTCAAAGTTAGCATTAGTCTAATCTCCACATAAAATTGGGAATTCAACTTGCCCATCTACTAACAAGTCATCCTTGAACCAATATAATCAAGAACTTTGTGGCCAGAATAATGAACTTTATATAAGCAGTCGAGTTGATGAGAAAGAAACTATTGAAAGTAGTGATAGAAAACTCCAACCTATGTAACAGAACCATCCCATATTAAGTTCTTGATCTTCATTTATTACAGATGCTAATATGGAAATAGACTTAGTAACAAGACCGTGGAAAAATGAAAAGAGACAATCTGTGTGAAGAAAAATAAAACCTAAACTGAGAAAAGGAAAAAGAAAAATGGAGGTACTTTTCTTTATGCTTGGTAGCAACAATTCTTAGTGTTTTGACGAATCCGCAAACACCTCAGTGTAGCAAATGGGGCAAGCCTGAGAAAGCAAGAAACCGTTAATAATTTACTGTTTCTTGGTAAAGCAACCATGAAATTTTTTCTTCTTTTTACTTTTATTTTTACTGAAATACTTAGCAGATTTACCGGCTCACCTTGTTGATACTAAGCCATCTGGTGCCACAATCAGCATGGTAGATGTGTTTGCATGGAAGTATAATCTGCCGGTCACCTCGTTTATATTCCATTTGGCAAATTACACACCTGTTATACAACAAGAGAGAACCAATCAATAAGGAAATTCTGGGTAGTGACAAAGATCATGAGATGTATGCAAACATGAAGCAAAAAACCTAAATGTAAAGCTGTAAGTCCTGGTAACAAAAAAGAAAAGCACATTGAAAATTTTGCTTGGCAAGATAGGAAAAACATATTTACTGTTCCAAAACAAAAAAAAAAAAGAAAAAAAGATATTTACATCTTCATGATCTCTATAGAAAGTTAATGCTTGCAGTAGCAAGAGACGTTTCCCACATTAGCAGTACAGCTTGGTATTGGCCAAGGTCCCATCATAAAAAATTAACCCTAAGGATCCTTCTCCCGTGAAAAATTATATATACATATATATCCACAAGAAATTGAAAAACGAACTGAGCAATATTTTACATCAATATTGTTTGTAAGTTTGTTGAATAACTTGAATGAACTGTTAACCATCTTATACTCTTTTACTGAAGCCAAGCAAAATTAGCTAACTATAAAAATCTAAAGGATTTGACAATTTAATAATAAATTTATAATCTAAACCAAAATCTCAAGTTGTTTTCCAGCCATTTCATCCTTTTGAATCAGGTTCGTATTCAATCAAGACTTCTATAAAGAAAGGTAAATCAATAAGGGATTTTTCCATTTGTCATTTCAAAAACTATATCCAAAAGGCAAAGTGTAATTCACTTTCAACAGAATTGAGAGTAGGCAACAATATGACAAAAGGTTGTGCCTAGTTAAAATGCTCCTAAACAACAGAGCTGCAACATATTCGCATAGCTTCTACAAGACTACAACTGTCATCCACTAACAAGCATGGATACTTCTAAGAATATGTTTTGTCCATGGCGGATATTGTGTCAAACACAACACTCAACAGGCACTCCCTCAACACGTGTCGTCCAAATGTGTCCTATTATTTTTAATTTTTTTTGGAACCAGGCATGCTTGAACACTTGAAAAACTCACGTGTGTATTGCTTAAACACACATAAAACACATTGCATGTTTAAAGAAAATAACTTGGAATGCAATCGTAAAATAAAAACAATACATATTTATATCTAATTCAACATTTAATCTGTTAAACACATGGTCAATTAATTTTAATTAGTGTTATCTTGTAATTTTTCTTTATCTTTAAGTAAGATATTCATATAGACTGCATCTAAAAATTCCTAAAATATATATTTTGTCATGTCCCCACATATCGTGTCCTACATTTTCTGAAAATTGTCACATCGGCTGTCCGTGTACATGCTTCTTAGGCCATCCATTTGTAGCATTTGTGCTCTCTTTTTTTTTTCTTTTTTTTTTCGGTCAATGTTATTAGTCTAAAGCCTTTTTTCTGTTATTAAAAATGAAATCACCATAATATATTTCTTAACTTTAGTAATGTTCCTTCCAAAATCTATTTACTAATTATTTTCTATAATCTTGTTACCCCTTCCGATAATTACCATAATATGGAGTAAAGGGGAAAACAAAGTTAAAATATTCCTGAAATTATTCACACAACAATAACATGGTACTGAAATCATTTCACATAAAAATAACGTTGTACTGAACTTAAACAATTCTCATTTACTACACCAATTCTTATAGCTTCACTTTTATTTCTTACTTCGTTCACATCGCTATTTTAAATTTAATACCATCAAGCCCATGCCAAATATATTAGGTCCCAACCCTTGCCTAATGCCTAGAAAGGGGGCATAATCTACACTAGTGCAAGAATTTTTTACCTTTTCTTTATTTTCTATTTTCTATTTTTTCTTTCTTTCTTTGAAGGTCGGGGTGCAGGGGGTTGTAGTTTATGGAAGAAATTCTTTTTCATGATAAGCATATTTGTGTCAGCAATTCAGAACATTGCCCAAGCAGGCCAAGAAATCAATTACTTAGGATTACCCTCAACACTTAAAACTAACTTGCCAAAAAATTAAAACTTAACCAAGCACTAGTGCCCAATTTCTCACCTTTTTCTGTTACCAATTTCTCACCTTGTTCTGTCTCGTCACTCGATTCCTGCTACAGTTGCAAATGGTTTAAAACTGTACAACATATGGACTCTTCATTCCACACTAATTGCAAGGCTTCCTGCTACTTCAAACAACAGAAAGTTTTTTTTTTTCCTCCTCTTCTTAATTCGTTTTTCTTTCTTTGATGGCATGTTGCAGAGTTATTCAGGTGTCTACAAAAGCCCATTACTATATTTATTCTCAATTGATGAGGTCCAACTTCAGCTCACGTCCAAAGTGTTTAAGTATGGCTAGGTGAAAGCTGAGGCCAATTGCAAACATCTTGGCTCAGCTTGAATTACCATAGCACAAACCGTAAAATCAAATTTTAAGAGGAAAAAAAAAGCAGATTTATTACAGGAAAATGTTGAAAAAGGATTAGTTAATGAAAGTGACACTGATTTTGGCCATTGATTCTCCAGTATTGTAATTTATAGAGTTCATATGCTATGATGAAGAATGGTGACAACATTTCACAATATTTCAAAGCAAACTGATGAGAAAATCCACACTGAACTAATCAAAGACTTCTGCCTCAGCCAAGCAGCATTAGGCCTATGGTAAAGTTCAATGGAGCCCTGATGAAATTGATGTATCTCTAAGTGATACTAATGAAGGTAAAAATATTCCTCCCTTTATTCACTAGCCAAGGGAGTAGAGCAATACAATACTTGGGGTCAGCCTTTAAGTCCATGAGTTTAACTCATTTGTTTACCTCACAAATAAGTTCAAATCACCACGGAAGATGCCAGTTTATAGCAGCTCATCCAGTTTTGAGGTCAGGCTGGGGAAGTGTCAAGACACCACGATTCTAAAGCATCCATAACTGAGACAGAGAGTAGATTATTGTCCATTGAGCTAAAGTATCTGGGGACAAATGCTCTTTTTGGATGGAGAGGAGGAGAAGTGAAGGAAGTGTTAGTTATGAGAGGAAAGGAAGGAAAGGGAAGGGAAGGGAAGAGAAGAGCAATACTCCTCATCTTGGTTATCCATAACCAAGAAGGAAGAGAGAGTGACATTCCTTCCTCTTGTTTGGTTTGACAATAATTAATAAAGGGATGAAAAATGCATAATGCAGTTTAACTATTATATATATTCTATATATAATAAAACCCTAGCTTTTTTGTCATAAATTGACGGGTATAATTGGTATTTAAAATAAAATAATAACAAGCACTTCACTTCCCCTCCATTTCCTCCCAATTTTGGAAGGGAAGGGAAGGGAGGGGAGGACAATTCCTCAAATTGTGAGCTTTCTCACCCTCCATCCCTTTCTTTCCCTCCTTAAAAATTATCCAAACAAGATGTAACTAACTTTTCTCTTCACTTCCCCCTCAAACTACCCAATCAAAATGAAGTAAGCATTGTCTAAAATGGTGTAGTTGCTAAGAAGCATGAACATGGACACCCAACACAGAGACGAACATGCTGACACGGCTTCGAAAAATACAGAACACGACACGGTGGGGACACGGCAAAAATATATATTTTATATATGTTTTGTATCATATATACGAATATTGTACTTAATGAAAAATTGCAAAATAACACTAACAAAAATTAAAACCATGTATTCCCTAGATTAAATGTGAAATTAGGTATAACATCATAGTTTTTTATTTTTTATTTTTAATTGGATCCCAAATTATTTTTTTTCAAAACTTGCAATGTGTTTCATGATGGTCTAATTGATGGACAAGTGTGCCCCCCAAATGTCTAAAGGGAGTCCAGTTTTAAAAGATTAAAAATAAATAAAAGGACATGTTTGGACATGTTTCTAACGCAGACATGGCACTATCTTTGAAGTGTCCGTGCTTCTTAGGGCTATTGTGAATAAAATGATTCCCAAATTCTTTATGCCATTAGAGAAGTTGTAAAACTAAATAATGACAATTATATTAATAATATAAGTAATAGCATATATAAGAATGAAACATGAAATATCATGCATTTCAATATGCAAAAGCATGATCTCGATGATAGGAAATTGAGAGAATGGGATTAAGAAGCCTGAATTGTACCTCTCATCTCTTGATTTCTTTCTTAAGAAGAAGCCACGGTTGAACTTTCTTACAGGAAGCAAGGAGATAAGGTCTTGGGAAAGACCTCGGCTTTGTGTTCCAACTGCCTCACCCAACTCCAGTAATTCCTGCAAATGAAATACCATGTAGTTGGCATCTTCAAAAACAAATATCAATAGATTGTGTTACACCTAAAACACAATTCAAACTGCTTTTAGTGTTAAGTACTGTTGATTTTAATGAGCAATAGGTGTTACTCCTAAGGAAAATTTGCGACTACTTCACTGAAAATATGAACTTAATATAAGAAACGGAATTGGCACAAATTCAATCCAGTGGGTGCCATGAACCCAGTAGCAGAAAACTTAATGCATTCAAATGAAAGTGGGACAAAGAGATGTGGTTCTGACTGTATAATGGACTTAGACATCCACATTTCACAGCTTAAATTACAAAAGAAAATGAAATGTAGATCTGGCTAATAAACAGACAAGGACTTTAAAAGTCAAAGAAAGCATAAAAGTTTAGTGTATCTAACCTCGTAAGTCATGCTGTCAGGGTCAACATTGTCTTGCCAAACGGCCTGCATTAATCCACAGAGAAGGTGAATGCATTAATTAATTAATTGACTTGGTATTCTACCTCATACTACATATTTGTGTACAAATTTTATTTCTAACAAACAGTGCTGCTAGCCAACATGAAGAAAGATAAGATTGGCTTCAGCTGATAGAAATTCCCAACTACCACTATGTTCCTAGCAAGTAAAAAGAGAGAGAAAAAGTGTAAATGCATACAAGCAACAATGTTCCAACCATTCAAGCAAAAAAATTCCAAATGAGCGAATTAGGAGGTGCAGATGATCCAAAGAAAAAACTACCTAAAACTAAAAAAAAAAGATGGGCAGCCAATATGCATAAGTCACTCAGTAAGAGCAGACGGGAAAGTTTGCCTATTCATCACACATGATTCACCTCAGCCCTTAGTGCGTGGGATATTTGAAGCAAAAACAATGGCTTTTCACACACATATGACATTCAGGTACAGTTTGTTTCTTACTAGACTACCAATAAGAGAGCACCACACCTGATAACCATGAGCATTGTGATTACCTCGGGGACCTGAAAAAGATGAAGAAATAACTTCAAGTTGAGACGTCATTGAAAATCTGCAAGCAAATATTGTACAAGTTGCAACGAAATATCACAAATAACAGCAGCAAGAGGGACAAAATCACAAAACAAATAATATAATCAAAAAATTGAAGAACTATAAAACTTCCAAAAGATTGCTACAGGCTAAGAAGCATAGACACGGAGACATGGATATCTGACACGGACACAACACGAGACACACCGACACTGCAATTTTAAAAAAATGCAGGACACGACATGGTTGGCATACAGCAAAAAAATAATACCTTTTTATGTCATATATATATGAATATTTTATTAAAAATAAAGAAAAATTAAAAGATAACACTAATTATAATTAGAAACCATGTATTCCATAACTTAGACATAAAATTAGGTATAAATTTCATTATGTTTATTTTACAATTGGATCCTAATTTATTTTTTACAAACTTACAAGGTGTTTCATGTGTGTCTAACCAATAGACAAGTGTGTCGTTAGAGTGTCCAAAGCATATCCGGCCCTAATAAAATTTAAAAATAATAGGACACGTTTGGACGCTTGTCCAACACATGTCTAAGGAGTGTCCCACGAGTGTCATGTCTGATAAGGTGTCCGACACAAACACGGCATCTTCTTAGAAGTGTCCATGCTTCTTAGCTACCAAGAAATAAATGTGAGATTTTACCCAGTGTGCACATTACTTCCCTCGATGGCACAAAAGTTGGACTCCTCTCCCCTTTTGGTCATCCCATAACGTTTCTCCATTATAAAAATTTTGTGTTCTACTCATGAAATAGCCTAATTGTATTTGAAGATTGTACAACAAATGTGAATGCTTTTATTAAGTCAAAAAATGAGAGTAATGGAGAAAATTTGGAAAACTGGAATCAAACTGCAAATATGTAGAAACATTTATAACACCTCCAAACAACACTGGCTCTTTTAAAGAGGTTAGAAATATTTCTTTTGCATGCGGCAACCCTTTAGACTATTGAACTACAATGCAATATGCCAGTAACTAATTAATGCTAAGTACCTTGTGCCTGAAACCAACTGTAAAAGGAGTCTGGAAAGTTGTCAAATCATCTAAGAAATTTAAATTATTTATTAAACACTCAACGGAGTTATGCAAGCTTGCTTGGCATTTGAGACTCTTCAAATCTTTACCTGGATTCCATACAGCTCTTCTAGACAATTGATGAAGATTGCATGATGAATAATGCAATAAGTGTGAATACAGACAAAACTACAATTTTGGATATTCAAAACACTCCAGTTCATACTCCGACAGGAAAATAGGAGTTCAGGCTGCAGAACTGAGGTCCTGTCAGAGAAAGACCGGACTAGACTGAGACCTTGCTGAAGGCTGAAGCAAAGGGCCCCATCAAATAGAAACTCAGAGAACACAATTGAACAGGTGTCAATAACAGAAAGTCATATCTTATCACTTGGATAATATACTAACTAGAATTAGCATTGGAAAAGTAGGCAGTTATGATGAAAACACTTGCTTCTTGGTAAAGGTTGGGCTGCAAATATATCAAATGGGGTCCATGCACGCAGCCCTCTTGGATTAGTTGGTAGGTATTTATGAATATTACAGAAGTTGATGGTCTATAGAGAAAGATGGTTTTAGAAATTATAGGGTGGTAAAGCTAATAGTCTGCAAACAAAGATGATTTTAGAGATTAAGGGGCAGCCAGAAATAGTGAAATCTCAAGAATTAAGGAAACTACTGTTACTACACACTTATCAAAGAGAGAGAGTTAAGTTAACTACTCCTTATAGCCACAAGCCTTTATGAAGCTATAATGACACTTCTTTCGAAGTTAAAACACCAGAAAGGAAGGCGATAGGGTATGGTTGAAGGTTTAGGATGACTGCAATGCTGCAGATAAGAATGCTTAGGTTGTTAACTAACTATCCAGATTTTGAGTGTGTCAATATGGTAGTTCAGACTCCCTCTTTTTGCAAGCACCTTCAAGATTGGGATTCTCAGATAGATTGAAAAAAATTGCTTACCTGGGACCCCTAGGAAAGGTCTCAGAGAAAACACTACATAACAATAAGAGAACATTCTAGAGAATGCATTTTTCCCAATGAGCTTCCAATCCCATTTGAAGTTTTCTATGCCATTTGGTTCGCAATACTGAACAAGATAATGATAAGGGAAACCTGATAGCTAAAGATTGAATTGTCTACTGCCATTGATGCTCTCTGTGAAGGGGAGTTCAAATCACAGGATACTTTATTCACCACCCATTTGTTTGTCTTGATTAACCTTATTTCTTTCAGGTTACATCTGTCCTGCATTCTGCCTAAATCACTACAGATTCAGAGGATTGTCTGGAAAACAGGCTTCTGCCAAGGGCTGTTTATTGTGAAGCTTGTTTCTCAGTGTGATCTGATAATTAAAAAGGAGGGAACAAAAAGACTTCTTAAGAAAAAGAGTTGGACGAGAGCAATTGCAAAAAACAAATTTGGAAATGTTATACACAATTAAATTTCCAGGTCACCGCATTAGAGACGCTCATAAATCTTAGTCATCTAAATGCATGAAAGCCGTTATTTGGTAGATCTGAGACTGAAAGATAATTGCATATGCCACTAAGCATGCATTCTTCCAATCTAAATGGGTTGCACACATTGCATGTATATTTTCATAAACAAATAGCCTAGATATTAATCACAGCAATAAGACAAAAGGACAATAGATATGTGCCAAGTTGTCATGGTATCGTCATTATCTCATTTGTTTAGGATTATAAATCAAGTTAACAACTCTCTATAGAACACAACTAAAAGCAGCAGACTAGTAGGCTAACCACCTAATAGGTTACAATTGAAGCAAATTGCAATAGACACCAGAAGTAGCATATGAGAAAAGCAATTTCCATGATTCCAACACACTCGGCTCAGGTGCCAACATTTTTGGGGGGAAATACATAGATAAATAAGTAATCTACACAACCACAGAACCCATCTTTCAGATAACATATTTCATCTCATCAGTTCATGTGACTCTGGCATATATTGGCATTCACAAAGAGCATCCATTGGAAATTTATCACCAAAATGAAACTCAGAACTTACATTCTACATGGTTAGCGTTCATATTTGTGTTTGAATTTCCTTCCCACTGTGTATGTACATCTGCATTCTGTTCGCTATTCATTGTTGAAGGATACTCCAAATGCCTATTGTATTCAGCCATTGTTGGTGCATGATCATGGAGCACATGAGCATGGCTATAATCATAATATGAAACACTCCCTGGTTCAGATAACCCAAATTTGTACAAACTTGTATGCATTGAAGCGTAAGTGCTCTCCTGCACAAATAAGAGGAAATAAAATACAGTGTCATGTGAAATTATGTAATGATAAATTTGACTTCTACCTTACATGCAAAACATTTTCAAGCATACACAGAGCAACATAATGCAGGCAAATGTTTTAACCATACACATTACTCTTTTTTTGATAAGTCCAATCATAAACCTAGTCTTAGTAGACAAATAATAGGTACAATTAAGCATATATTACTGTCATACCCATATATATTGCAAAACAGAACAACCACAAACCAACAGAACAATCCTGATCATATGCATCACAAATCTTCAAACAGGAATTTAATTGTAGCTAGAAGAATACAGAAATTAAAGACACTTATGTTAATATATTTGAGAACACAAAAGGATGAAATTATCAAAAGAAAGTACCTGAGCATGCAATGAATCAGCGAAAATGAAATTCATATGTTCGTATGCAAGGTCTTCAAAGAAATTTATAAAGCTTCCAGCTGAATTATAAGGAAAGCTAGTGTTTACATAATTTACTTCCATTTGCGAGTTCCAACTCATTTTGAACCAGTCTTCTGTCACCTACAAACACAGAGAAAATCATGAAGGACAATTTTGGTTAAGAGAACGCTGAAACGGATGAAACTAATCCGTGGATGTGAACCTGATTCCCCCTCAAATTCAAGCCTTCAAATCCACTCACTGACCACTGAAAAGCAGCTCATTACAGTTTTCTATTCAGTTTTGCATCTTTCTGCAAATCCTGAAGCAAAAACACCTACAAGATGTTTTAAAATGAGAATTCACATGATAATTGTTATAATTAAATCAAAACATGAGCAGTATTTCAAAGTCCACAATATAAAACCAGCTATTGATCTAAATTCAGCATGCCTGCATTAACTGTCTTCAGTTTTCTACAATTCTTCAATTGACAATAGTCTATGCATAATGCAGTAGAATTCCAGACAGTAATTGGCGTCTGAAGAGATATTTATCCTCATAGTCAATACAAGACATAGTAAATTTTCCTAGAGAGATTCATATGAACTATTTTTCGTGGACCAAACAGCACCAAAAGGGAAACCTTCTATAAAAAGATTTAGGTCAAGACCAGCGAATCTCCAGAGAATCACCGGAAAAGAAGGAAAAAAAATCCTAAGCCAATGAACCATCAACACCACATTTGACAAATTGTAGCTAATTTCGGCACAATTTCTCATGATTTCTCCATAACACTCCATGGAAAACTAAAGCCCATTTGGTTTCTAAAATTTATAACCTCACGGATCACATCTTTTACTTTTATTTCGTAATTTATTTCCCCACATTTTCTCAGTAACCAAACGGATCGCGAGAACAGCTCAAATAGGAAAAAGAATCCACATTACACGCCAAAATGAATACCTCCAATCATATTACTTCATCAGGTAACTCACTCCTCAAACTTCATACAACAGCCACAAGAAACAATTCTAAAGAGAAAAATAATTCAATTTCTCCGCATTTTGACTAGCAAAAACACAACAATGAAAGAAAATCGAAATCAATCGATTCGACCCATTCATGTACATAAGACTAAGAATACTTACAGACATACATAATATAAATATATATATGTGAGAGTAGAAGATTGATTGCTTCAGAGAGACAAGAGACAGAGATCAAAGAACCAACATTTATCGCTTTTTGAACCCAAGCTATGATCAGACAAATGAGCCACCTCTCTCTCTTTCTCTCTCACTCTGAAACTCTACCTCTCTATCGCACACTCTCCTCTGAAGATGAGAGAGAGAAAATGGCTTCCGGTTTTGTCTCTTTATCTCTCTCAGTATTCCCTCTGTACGCATAGAGAGTGAGAGGGTGGTGCCTTTATGCAGGGGTTGCAGAGACACGCGAACTCCGTTTAAAGGGCGGAAATGATCAGGTGCGTCCCGGCAAACCACGAGACATATCATTTGTTGACCGTATGGTTGTTTATATTACGTCACTGTCCAATTAAGTCACGGGATGGACAAAGAGGTGGTGGAAATGATCGGCTGCATAGCAGTACACCACTAGACATATCCTTGTTGATTGGGCCTGTTGGCCCGCCCAATATTTATAAAGGTTTAAAATTTTTTTAAGTTAGGATTATATTAATGAATGAACTTAAAAATTATACTTGAAGCATAACTGCACTGGCTTTAAATGTATATAAAATAAAATATTTTTATATTTTAGTATATTTATATTTTATATTATTCATAATTTTTAAAAATATATATTTATTAAAAAAATTAAAGTAAATAGCAGATAAATCTAATTTTTATATTTGACGAGCCTGAAAATTAGTTTTAAACATGATGAGCAACTTTTTTTTTCAGTGCAGCCCCCTCGATCTTTGTCCCCGCCTAAATGTTGACCTGAGGTTATTTAGATTACGTCACTGTCCAATTAAATCACGTAATATAAACAAAAAGATGAAACGAGTATCGAAGCGACATGTGTTATGCTCGGCTGTTCATTTCAATCCGGAGATTGTACTAATAATCTTGTGTTTCGCCTTAGATTTATTTATTAATCAGATGAGCAGTCAATTGCTTTGAGTTTAATTTTAAATAATTTTTAATGAAGTCGAGTTTAAATAATTTAATTTTTTATCATTTGTTAGCTCATTTTGTAACAGGCGCATTGTTGGAGTCCTGGCTCCTCCCACAGTGTTTAGGAGTTGACGATTTTATGTTTTATTTCACTATGCTACAGGAATTCAATTTACCTTTCTCTCATAATACTATTTCACAATCACCCAAGAATATTTAATTTTACAAGGTGGTCCTTGCTAATTCACATGAAATTTCACGTGTCCCCTGCTACTTAGGCTTAGAGTATATATGGATTCTGTTAGTTTGCGAGATAAAAAAATAAATGATAAATAATACTATAATGTGATAAGGAATTATTTATGTTTTATTAAAATAGGATAAAGAATTATATAAGTAATTTTAATGTAATATTTTATAATTACAAAATAAATATTAATATAATATTATATTGTACATATAATAAGGTGAGGGGTGGGTAAAATAGGCTTTTTGTGCCTTATTTCCCACCTTTAGATATAGTATCCCACCCCCATGTGGGATGACTTGTCCTCCTCTACTTTTTTTTGTTTCAATCTTGGGATTATGTGAACCTTATGAATAACATATCCAATCCTCCACCCATTATACCCCAAACAAACATGGCCGTAAATTTATCTAATTAAATTCTAGCAGAGCTTAAAAAATTAATAAGTTTTAAAATATGTTTAAACTTAATTTATTTACCTAATAAATTGATCTCTTACAAGTTTTTTAACTAATTAAACACGAGTAGTTTTGTTGATTTTACATTAATATTCATGTTTGATTGCACAAAAATGAGTTAGGATAAGTAATTGGGATATGATCTTTTATTTTGAATAAAAAAAATTAAATAATTTCAATAGCCAAAAAAAACACTTTTTCATTGAGATTGGAGATCAAATTATAAAATTACCTTCTTACGGAATTTATAATACCGGAATTCCTTATCCCGTTGTACAAAACAAAGGCGGCCTTAGCGGGCGACCCCCTTTTTTTTTTATCGGTTGCGATATTAATATTTACTTGGAATAAAGTGAGCCCCAATTTGTTAAATTTTGGAAGGGCAATTGCCGGTTTCTTGTTTTTCGATCGATTATTCAATTCGATGTGATTTAGGCAACTTCTAAAAATTTGAGTTGATCAACTACTTTCACTTTTAGATGGCAGGTGGGATTTGTTCATTTAACAAGAACAAAAAAAAAAATGATACAAATAGAGAAAATTCAAGAAATGTTTATCTATATATAGAAACATTATTGAACTTTTCCCATAAAATAATACAAAAACATTTGAAAGTTAAATCGCCCTTACTATATTTTTGTAATCTAAAAATGTAATTATCACATCATTTTATAATTTTTGTTTACTCAATTTTTTATCCTAAAAAATATTATGACATTATTATAGAAAAAACATCACAGGCACACTCTGTTTGCTATAGTTTTTTTTTTTTTTTAATAGCTTTTTTACTCTTTTTTCAAGGAGCTTTTCATTTTGAGTGATATATTTTTTTTTTAAATCAAAAAGTCAAAAGAAAGAATACAAAAAAGTCATACAAACGAGACTTCAAACAAGACCTGAGGTAACAATTTTATTTGTAGGAAGGCACATTAGAATTGATTGGAGCCCACATGATAGAATCCAAAGCTAAGATTAGAGATAGTGGTTAGCTTAGGTTTAGAAAATGAATGAAAAGAGATCACCAAACCAAAAGCATCGGATTCAGACAAAAAAAAGTAAGTTGGTGTCGGTTGAGGTTTGTTTGGAATCAATTCTCACATTCTTGCTTGTTTGCTTGCTTTAGCTGCTTATTATTATTATTCTATCTTCTGTGCTAAACTTTCATGTGGCCACGCTCTAAGAGATTTTTTATTATTTCGTTGTGTATATGTACATACCATATATACGAAAATTTATTCTCAATGTATCAAAATTAAAAATTTTATATACGAAAACAGTCTCCCGAAAATAAGTGACCATTACTACCCTCGAAACCTTTACATGGACATATATATATTTATACTAAGTCATTGAGCTTCAAAGTCTTTATCTATTTTTTTTTAATTTTTAAATTTATAAATTAAAAAAAATACACATGTCATGAACTTATTAGCCATTAAATTAAAATGATAATTTTTGTAACGTACCGTTTTTTCAATATGGAAACTTTGAACCTTGAAGACAATATTCACAATTTACATAAATGTGTTATTTTTTAATTTTTAAAATCTACATGGTAACTAAATCTAATAATCTTTCTAAATTCCTAAATTATGGTGACTTGCCAAAACATTTTAGCTTCCTCACAATTTATATTTTGGCTGAATTTATATTTATGTACATTTGAATTTTTTAACAATACGTTATTAAATTTTTAAAGTTAAAAGACCCAATTCAAGTTTCTAAATTTTTTAATTTTTAAGTATTAATATTAAAAATGTTATAATAGTATTGGTCTAATTAGAAACTTTTATCTTTTATTCATGATTAGTAAATCTTTATCACAATTTAGTTAAATCTCATATTATTTTAAAATTTCTTTACATAAAAAATTTTAAAAAAAATAAAATTCTATTTTAAATTTCTTAAAATTCTTTTTTTATAATTTTAGAAAGACCTTCCTTTAATTAAGAAATGTAGAATTTGGTATTCAAATCCATTTAATTTATCTTTCTAGAAGAACAAAAGTAATATTGCATATTTGTTAGGAGGTGTTTGATTTCATAGTTTCAATCCATTTTTCTCCAATTTTTTGTTTTTAAAAATATAAAATACATGTGTCGTACTATTATTGATTTTATCTAAATTTTTTTTTATTTCTTCTAAATTTCATATAAAAAAAAATAATCAATTGATATAGTAGGATTTTCAAATTTCCTTTAATTATGAACATATCTTAACAATCTTTCCTTAAATTTATAAAATAGAAAGGACACAAATTGTTAACTTTTTTTAATAAAACAAATATTTTGGGTAAAATAAAATGAATAGACCTATAATAAAATTATTTATTCTTTTATCCTTATTTTTTCAAATAAAATGTACAAATATAAGTAACAATATACTAAGTGAACCACGTGTTAAAATTAATATATCTACATGTGTCTATTAAAGTTATGTATCATTTTTGTTTCCTCCTTTGCATCAACTCTTTACACATGAATAGTTTTAGAAATTGACATGTGCCCAAATAACAGGAGGTTCTTACTATCCGATCCAAATAAAAGTTCTTTTTTTTTTCTTATTGGGATCTAAAGGAAAGCTTCGGATATAATATTTTTCAAGATATGTATATAAAACTAAATTAGATACAATAATACGATCAAGGTCTATTCATTTATGATTGGGTCATGTATAACCATTTAACTGCTTTTCTATAATATTAAATGTTTTAGGTCAACCATTTAATTAAGATTTATTCATTTATGATTGGGTCCAAATGAATTAATCTATTGTTAGATTTTGTAGCAAATATTTTAGAATTTAACATATTCAAATATTTTTTTTTGCCATCCTCTTGAAAAAACTTAAGTTGATCACCTCAATTTATATCCGTTATGAATAAATTTTTTTGTATCATTTTAATTTAAAGTGAAAAGGCATATTCTTATAGTTTTGTTATAATATGATACTCTTGATCATAAATTTCTAATTTGATAGTTAAGACTGTATGTAACACATGCATTTAAAAATGCACATAAAAAATACTATAGCCACCGATTTTGTTTATCAAATTTTCATCGCGGATAGATACAAGTAAGTAAATCCCACATGCATTGAATAAAGTGAACCCCATCACCTTGTGTCTATCTTGACAAAAAAATCGGTAAAAGTAGCCGATGGTTCTAGCATTACACAATGCATATTCAAAATATTAAATTTGTCATGAGACTAAAATACTCAATCTTATTAAATTATTCATTATTTCTTATTCTCGTGTATAACACCGGCTCACTGTTAATATATATATATATAGAAAAATTCTAACCTTACAGAATTTTCATATAGAGAACTTAACCATAATGGTGTAACAGTGGCGTTCTTAAAATTATGAACCAAAAGTATGGGTGTTTTAAATGAAAGGTCGACGCGCAGTCACATCATTTTGTGTAGAAATTATATTTGTATAGCATTTGCTCATATATATATATATATATATACACACCATTTAGATTATAAAAAAAAAGGGTGAAGGCATGAGTACATAGAACTACTAGTGGCTGTAAAGATTGGCACTCATCCATCTCCTTTCATGTGTTCAGATAAAGTTTATTCGGTGTGAAAAATTCCCAATTCATAACATAAGCATGGATGCGTCAATGGAAAAGCCCTCTCTCTCTCAAGCATGTGGAGAGAGAGAGAGAGAATCGATTTCATAAAACCTGGCGTGCAAGGGAAGGACGAATCATGATATTCTTCATTCCTTTGTCGGCTCACATGTAATAAGCAAAACAAAGGACCAGACACCAAAGTTAGAAAGGCAACATCTGACTCCAAATCATCAAGTCCTCAAGCCCAACTTTGTGAGGGGCATTCTCGACACACCACCACCTCTCCTGAGGCCTTGCACATACAGAAATACATACATGTAGAAGGCAGATCAAATATAACACTTATAAATAAGATAGAAAACATGGAGTTTAACTCAATGTGATTGTATATATATAACTAGTAATAATTTTGAAAATGGATCTCAGAAAAAAAAAATAGAGTAAGATATGTACAAGTAATTTCATTTTTCCATCCACAAATGAAAGATACCAAACGTACCATAGAAGTATCTGTATTTATTCCCCCAAGGCACGAGAAAAATGGGGATAATGCAGTAACTCAAAGGAAGGGAGTAGACCTTTTTGTTTTTCCCCTTTTTTCCTTCATTGTCACAGAGACAATGAGATTTATACTCACATTGTCCACTGCAGCTTAGCTTGCATTGAAGAGGGGCAAAGAACTTTGAACTGGGTAGTATTGTCTTCTCTTCTTTAGAGCTTGAGAGGCCACAAAATGCACTCATGACAGCTATGCAAACCTGAAGACAGACATTTGAAGTGACTGGGGCACAGAGAGAGAGAGAGAGAGAGAGAGAGAGAGAGAGAGCCTCAAAATGAGTGGTGAAGGGAACTGTGGTACCATTTATATATATTCTCCACACTTACATAAGAGAGAACTCAATTGAAAGATACTTGAATCTGGGAGGAATTGTGTTGCATTTAAATCAGCACATTCTGCAAGAGTACACAAAATTGTAACTAATTACAGTACCAAAAGGACAGAAAGTGAACAGCATTTGCTGTCTTTTATTTAAACACGACGAAATTATCAGCTTTCGTCTCCCTCTATACCTTCATATAAAATGTCAAAAGGATCAATAAGCTTGTCTGGCAACAGTTAATCACCTTGTAGCTGCATTTTCAAATCGATGACAGCAAAAATCTGATCAGTTTTGGTGAGGAAACAAGCAGTAAGGTCATCCATAGCTTAGTTCATGAATTACTGGCTTATGTAATAGTGAGGTAGTGCCAATGTTTGCTCCATTTTTTTTGTTTCTTGCTCTTTCTCTCCCTCAGTAAAACACACAGAGCTCGTAAAATGTTGATCTGGACATCCTCAATTAGCATCCAGGCAAACAGTTGTATGTCACTTTACTTCAAATCATGGAATATACATCTCATTGTCGTCCAGGGTTTCAAAATTAGAGCATGCATGAATCGGCATACCTTGAGGATTGAAGAAATTATATCAAGGATAGTGACTGACAGACCAATGGTGCTTTAACATTGCGTTCCACCTTGGTATGTTGCGCATATGTAGTTTTTTTCAACTCAATTACTAATATAAGAATCACAAAACATATACAAATAGAAAAAAACCACTCAACAAATCTTTGTCCCAATTACTTGAGATCGGTTACATGAATCCATTTTTTCTCCAGTTAGCACTATTAAAAGCCATGTCATCCCTTATGTATAAGGTAATCATGTATTCTTTTATTGCCCAAGCCCATGTCCTCTTTAGCCTTCCCCTCATTTTCTTTTGGCACCCTTTACTTGGATCAAATCAATCCTTACAAGTGCGTTAGTTGATATACACTATTAAGTCTCAATCACAAAACTATTTTTATGTTTTCATAGTATGCTTTTCAAGTTTAATATTGAAATTAATTTGACAGCAAAATGCAGAAACACCCAGGTAACTAGCACCAACAATTCCCATTCTCTTATCTTATTATTATAGAAGTAACCAACAAAGTGAATGCACAAAATAATACACTAACCAGCAAATTTGTTGTCCAGATATGCAAGCTCGCTTAGCCGGGTCGTGAGGCCATGTTGGTGATGATGCTAAGTGCTTGGATTCAAGTTTCCTTAAGAGCATAAACATCACTGTACTAACTAGAAAGAAAGAAAAAAACAAAAAACAAACACAAAAATCTCAGTAGGATCACTGCCTCTGGAGAACCATATATGTCAAATTAAAGAACTTGCAAAGACCAAGCCCAATACCTGACATGGTGAATCTGAATTAAAGCCAAACTACACCATCGCATCAGAAAGTATTCCTCAGAACCCATTTCAGCCATCAAATTGCCTCTCTCCCCTATATTGCAGCCATCAGTTCACCTGCCAAACAGGTTTAGGCACTACCCAGGGATAGGTTTAGGGGAGCAGAAAGGGCCACCAATGCCCAGTGCCAAAAGATGCCAGGTTAAAGAATTCCATTTCCAAGGACAGGGCCAATGTCTTTTGAAATTGGACAGCCAATTAGAGTGCAAAGTTCGAGGCCTGAAGAAAAGTTCAGGCAGTAATAAGCACACAATAATTGAAAGTCAAGGCCAAAATTTTGCTATGAACTAATTAGATTATTACATAAATTAACAAAGCAAGAAGGGAAGCAGGATGGTATGACATGTTGACATGAATCCATCTCTCTCCCCCCACTGATATGATCCCTTCATTTTTTATGGTTAGGCTGTACAATCCAATTATACTACTTACTGAAAGAAATCCAACTCATTGTTAAAAATCAGAGACCTGACTAGCCTTAACTATCTAATAGTGGCTCTGAAACGAATGTTTCACATGCCTAGAGCAGCCAACCATTTTGAACAGACTGCAGATTCCACCTATTAGGAAAAGCAAAGCAGGCAAAGCCTTTTGTCTGAAAGAATTTGACAGACGGGGGTCAAGCAGTTATGAGCAACCAAATGACAGACCGCACAATGAGCTCAAGCATCTTGAAAGGACTGGAACAGATGGAGCTGGGCAGCTTCCTTTTGCATCTACAAAAATAATAAGAACAAAGAACAAAGGTGGTGAGAGACAGAGAATATGGACGCACCTTTTCATGAAACACGCACACACACATAGAGATCAAATAATCCATTGTTATGCCCCAAAATAATAACTGGTAGAAGTGGAGAAAATAATCCAATGTTATGCCCCAAAATAATCTCCACATTTTAAGAGACACGAATGTGGGTACACATGGCCCACCCTCCTACGTGACACACCATTGCCACTTTATCGCCATGTCAGCATTATCTCTATGAGCTTGGTCCCATGTGAACCTCATGAGGTAAAATCTGGACCAATGACATATATCCCTAGGCTCCCCGCCAAGCTTAAGCCTCAGCTGGTGAGGTTAACATACGCAATACCTTAATCTCAAGCTTAGGCGCTAAGGGATTCTCTCTGCACCTCCACACTGGCTTGCCAGGCACGCTCAAGGCACCCCCATGGCTCGAATGAGCGTGCCACTACTCATTTCTTAAGATGACACATTCGGTGCCTCTAGGCTCAGCCAATGGGTCGTACACCTGAGCATGCTCTTATGCATCAATACCTCCACCAGAATTATTTCTAGAAGTCTCCAAAGTTCTCCAGAGTTCTGCTTGCCAGGCACACTCGAGGCACCCCCGTGGCTCGATTGAGCGTTCCACTCCTTTCTTAAGACAACACGTTCGGTGCCTCTTGGCTTAGGCAATGGGTCCTCCACTTGAGCATGCTCTTATGTATCAATATCTCCACCAGAATTATTTCCAGAAGTCTCCAAAGTTCTCCAGAGTTCTGCTTGCCAGGCACGCTCAAGGCACCCCCATGGCTCGACTGAGTGTGCCACTCCTCCTTTCTTAAGACGACATGTTCAGTGCCTCTTGGCTCAGCCAATGGGTCCTACACCTGAGCATGCTCTTATGCATCAATACCTCCACCAGAACTATTTCCAGAAGTCTGCAAAGTTCTCCAGAGTTCTCCAAGACTACCTTGATATGTCTCCCAAAGGCACCCTGATGCTCACATTAGCAGGGATAAGGAGCAGGGCCTAACAACCTCCATGGGGTTGGTGCCATAGTCACAGGGCACCCATGATCCTCACACGGGGTCAATAGGGTCCTGTGGCTTGGTTAATAGAGTTAAGGGTTCGTCACAGTGGCTAATCCCATTCTCCCCCAAGGGACATACCTTGATCTTAGAGAGAGAGATCACCACGAGAAGATGCTAAATTAAGACAAAAGACCCATGACACTCTGTACTTCTCTATACCCAAGAAGAGCGCCCAACCACCACTACAACATTTCGGCCAAATACCCACTCACGTCTAAAGGTCTCTATATTGTCGGCACAAGGAGAAAAAGCCATGTCTTCAGTTTGTCTCTTCCTGAGCAATAATGTTACCGGTGAACTGACCTCCAAGCCCCGACCATCCTATAAATGGGAGGTCTCCACCTCCATACAAGATCATGTAATACAACACTACTCTCCGACAAGCTCAAAAGTTCTGATTCTCCATTGCCACTCTATCTCTCTCTTCCCCAACACACCTGCCGCACCCCCCCCCCCCCCCCCCCCCTCTCTCTCTCCTCTCTTCTAAGACTGCCTCAAATCTCACCCTTTCACCTCTGTTCGTCTTTGGCCATCTTAGTGCCTGCCATAAATTCCCAGAGGGCCGCCAAAGATAGTTAGCAAATTAGAGACTCAACTTTATCCAATAACCACAACTTCGAAAATTTCCAATCACAAGTAGCATATCAGCAACTACCAGTTTTGTTGCAGAACAGAGATGTTCAGGCTAAAGTAAAAACAAAGCACATGAAAATGAGCACAAAAAACCTCACTATTGAACTTGTCCAACCAAAAGAACCAAAGCCCAGAAAATAGTGTTTAGTATTTATTTCCAATAAAAAAAATATCTGTAGACCACTCCAAAATCAGATTTATGATCTGAAAATGAATCTTAAATATTTACTTATCAAATAAAGCACAAGAAAACCCCAGATAGAAAAAGGAAGTGGGAGAAATTTAACTGACCAGCTTATTCAAATATGGTTGCCAACTTCAGTGCCAAAAGGAAAGTTATCTCCAACAAGAAGAATGCCAGGTACGCATTCGACAAGTTCTATCTGCCTTGTTAACTGGTCTAAGCATTCAAAAATCTGTTCCGATTGAGGGTGTGAATTATCTCTAACAATGAACTCAAAAACACTGCCATTCACCTCAATTGAGCTGCAACCAGGAGTTTTCTCTACCCCCCTATCATTCATCATCTTCCTCACTTTGTCAGCCTCCTCCCACATTTTGGCTTCCCCATACATATTTGCAAGCAAAACATAAATTCCACTGTCATGAGGATCCAACCTAAGTAGTTTCTTAGCTGCCCTTTCTCCCATATCAACATTTCCATGAATTCTACAAGAAAAAAACAATGAACCCCACACCACAGCATCTGCCTCCATTGGCATGCTCCTAATAAGTTCTTCTGCCTCATCCAAGAGACCAGCCCTACCAAGAAGGTCCACCATGCAAGAGTAGTGTTTAAGCTTCGGGGAGAGGTTAAATCTGGAGCTCATTTGGGAAAAAAAGTTACGACCCTCTTCAACCAAACCTCCATGACAGCATGCTGATAATAATCCAAGAAAAGTAACCTCGTCAGGCATCAAACCAATGTCAATCATATGGGAAAAATGGGATACGGCATCTTGTGCATTCCCATGAAGGGCTAACCCACCAATTATTGCTGTCCAAGTCAAAGAGTTTCTTTTGGGAATCTCGTGAAAAACCTGAAGTGCTTTTGCAATGCTACCACATTTGGCATACATGTCAACAAGAGCAGTTCCCAAGGCAACATTTAGAGAAAGTTTGTGCTTCTTAATGTAATGATGAATCCATACTCCAACATCAAGCGCTCCAAGTTGTGAGCACGCAGATAAGCAGATAACCATAGTCACCTCATCAGGTTTTATGTTTGTAGCTTGCATCTGATGAAACAAAGCCAAAGCATCCTTGCAACGCTTGGCTTGAACGTAACCACCTATCATGGCATTCCATGGCACAACATCTTTCTCCAGCATTTCATCAAAAAGCCTCCGAGCAATTTCCAAGTACCCAAATTTGGCATATCCCACAATCATTGTAGTCCAAGACACCATGGTTTTCTTTTCAATCTTGTCAAATAACACCTGTGCTGCATCGAGATTCCCACATTTCACATACATATCCATTAGCGCATTAGTAAGTGGAACCGTTAAATTCAATTTCTTTTCTTCAATATATCGATGAAATTCTTTTCCAAGGTTCAAATCCTCCAAGTGGGCACATGACGAAACTACCCCAATCATTGTAACCTCATCAGGCTGAATTCTCTCCACCTCCATTTCTCGATAAATCCTCAACGCTTCATGTACTTGCCCACTCCTAACGTATCCATTAATCAAAGAATTCCAAGAAACTAAATCTCTAACAAAACTTTCAGCAAACACCTTATGCGCTGCCTCTAATTCTCCACATGACACTAACACATGAATCACAGCATTATGCACAAAGATATCCGAACCAAAGCCCAATTGCAATACATGTCCTAGAATCTCATGACCCATCCAAATTAATGATAAGCGAGCACATGATTTAAGCAACAAAGGATAAGTGTAATTATCTGGCCTCGATCCATTACTACTCAACATGTTCTTATACAACAGAATAACTTCCTTCGGGTTTTCGCTCTCCAAATACCCTCTAATTGCTGCATTCCAAGAAAACACATTCGTGTTTTGCGTATTGTTCAATATTGATTTACAGTAATCAAGACTACCCGATTCCGAGATTGCACAAAAGGCAACCAAGCGACTCGAAGCGAACCCATCTAAGATCAAGCCGGTTACGGTCATTTGGGCTTGGATTTGCTTCAATTGGTTCATGGAAGTGCATTTTTCCAAGAGAGAGAGTACTGGGTTTGAGAGGACGAAGGTGTGGTTTGTGTTCCAGTTATTTGGCTTGACTTTGTGGGGTAAGAGAGAGCGAGTGTGGAGAGAAAATAGAGACGAAGGGGTTGGGAAGGGTTTTGAAGTCCAACGCAGAGATCTGAGGTTGATGAGAAAGGTCTTAACCATCAGAAATCAGATGATGTTTGTGTTCTGGCGGGAACGAGCGTTGTCTTGGAAGAACGTTAATGATGTGGCGAGAGACTCAACCTTCTCAAATCTCGCGTCCAGCATTCAGCAAACTTCAACGGGAAAGTTTCCTGATACAGTTTTTACGGATTTAATTTCACAATTGTCCAGTGTTTGAACTTTATGTCTGTAGTTGGGTTTATCACCAATTTAATTAGCGTTTTTATTAAAATTTTTAATCGAATTAACGTTTTTAAGTGTATTAAAAAATCGTATATATACTCAATAAAAAATCGTCAATTGAATTGGCGATTCTAATGAAACCATCAATTCAATTGGCATTTTTATTAACCATATATCTAGGGTTCATTGTCGTTCAGTGCTTCACGCTTATATCGCCGCTCTCGCTCTCTCTCACGCCTCACTCATTCTCCAACCCACTCTCCAGCCCCCTCTCTCTCTCTCTCTCTCTCTCTCTCTCTCTCTCACGCCTCACTCTCTGATCTCTCTCGTGTTTAGTTTACCTCACTAGTCTGTCTCTCGTGTTCAACCTCGCTCTCACAAAGTTCACGAAGGTCAGTTACGTTACAGAGCCCTTTTAATGCATTTATCATCAATGTATGTGTATTACTGTTGTTTACTCAGTTATCAATTGTTTGAAAATTTATTTCTGTTGTTTACTCAGTTATCAATAATTTGGAAAATTTATTTTGTTTGTTCAATCACATGCCCATTTGGAAAATTTATTTCTTTTGTTTGATTTTACAAAGAAAATTATTGGAAAATGATTGAAAAATTATTGTCTATTATTTGAAATCCAAAGAAAAGAGAAAGAAAAATTATTGAAAATCAAAGGGGAAGAAGTTAAAAGTTACCAGACATTCGTGTTTGGAAAATTTGTGTTTGAATAAGTTAAAAGTTATGTAATGCTATTCAAATTAGTGCAATTTACATAAACAACAAAAAAAAGGAACTTTTACACATTAATTTATTATAGTAGCAATGAAAAAGAAAACCTATCCTCTTAAAAAATTGGGGCAAATTACACATACCAAAATGTTCAAATATCTCCATGTTCATACCTCCTCTAGACTTTAAAAAATTGAAATGAGTTTGTTTGCCCAACCCTCTAGTTTATAATAGTTGCAATATAAAGCATAGATATACAATAGACTTACCTTTGCAACTAAGCATGATTAGCCTATAATGCTTAGGAAAAATTTAAAGAAACAAAATGACTTTAGAAGAAGAAAAAAATATACAAACAAACAAACAAAAAGAAAAATTACAAATAATGGTCAGTGGTCACGCTCATACCCAAAAAATCAAAATATATATCCATATATTTATTTGGGTTCGTCAGCTAGTTCTTTATTTCTCAAAATTTCTCACATTTGAATGTTGTTATTATTTGTTTGATGGTAAGCACAGGTAAGTAATGATGACAATGGTACTATTTTATTGAGGAGAAGATAGTACGAGATCGCCGAAAAAGGATAGCCTATGATGTAGAGGCTAGTGGATGTTATAATATAGAATTGGGGATATCACTTGGTGGGTTACGAGACATGATCATTCCTAAGATGGATGCGTATTGAGAACATGTAAACATAAAGTTCATATGTAGATACCCTATTAGACGAAATGGGAAAGTATAGATATATAAGAAGTTGTCGGTCAAGGACGACGAGACATTGCAAACTGTGTTAAATCTCCCTTTAAGATATCCTGACATGTATTGTGTTGAAATGTACATTGAGAAAGACATATCCACAATGACCACCAGTCACAGTCGTCCTGATTTTAATTGGGGAGATGTCCAGTCCTATGGTGAAATCTTGGCAGGGAGAGGTGATGCATCGACCTTGGGGACATTTACTAAAATGCTTACAGTCGGGCAGAGTAGTCGAACCGCAATCGGAGAGGATGCGCCAGGGCAACCGATGTCTAACTTGTTCATCCCATACAATGATTACTCACATAGTTCGAGTAATGTTGAAAAATTAAATGACTTTGACAGTCCACTCACATATCACCCACAATATACTTCAAGTGAAGGGGGGTGCATAGAGGCGGGAGGTCCCAGTGTAAGTATAGACCCTTGTGAGCCTTGATGAGATTGGTAGAGGGATAGATAAAGATGAAGATATATATATTGTTCAATCCGATCAATCAGAGGAAGATGTTGATGTTTTACTGAGAAATGATGAAAATGACGACTCTGATGACGATGGGCAAGAGAACCTTCCTGAATTGAATGACAATCCGATGCCCTTTTTTACGAACCTGGATGGGGTAGATGATTCCGCAGCTGATCAAGACTTATACCATTGCGGTCCAACATGGTCCAGAGTTTGCAAAAGGGATGGTCTTCAGAGATAAGGATGTAATGATCCGTGTATGTAATTGGTATCATGTAAAGAGAAATAAACATTATTATGTTGTAAAAACAAATAAAAAGGTTTGGAGCACCAGGAGTCACGATTGCCTATGGAAACTGCGTGCTTGTTTAAAGAAGAAGCATACTTTGTTTGAAATCACGCAATACCCTGGGCCTCATATTTGTTTACATGGGATGGAGAGTTTGGATCACCGCAACCTTAATTCGACATTCATTGCACACGTGATTAAGACACAAGTTGCGGTAAGTTCTTATAAATTCTAAATTAAAAGTAAGATATTTGGATATTATGCAGTAATGCTCATATGAATATAAAGATTGAATATTTATTTTGTTGTGGTGTACAGGAAGACCCTGGATGGAGGATAGCTTCTATAATCGAGAGTGTAAAAATTAGTGATGGTTTCATAGTCTCATACAAAAAAGCTTAGCTTGGAAGAACAAAGGCCATTGCGATGGTTTTCGGGAATTGGGATGAGTCCTATGAAAAGTAACCAAGGTACATGAGAACGTTGCAGTTCAGGAACCCGAGCACAGCTATTGTATTGGAAACACGTGACATTAGAAGGTCTGTCGACGTCGCGCTTGACAGAATTTTCTGAGCATTTCGGCCATGTATTGAAGGTTTCAACCACTATCCTCCAGTGATTTGTATCGATGGTACCCACTTTATGGGAAATATACAGAAGTGTTATTGATTGTTGTGCTGTTGCCAACAACATTTTCTCTCTAACTTTCGCAGTAGTTGAATCAGAAAACTATCGTGATTGGTCATGGTTTATCTACCATGTCAGGCATCTTATTGTACCAGGGAAAGAGGGGATCACATTGATTTCTGATCGGCATGCAGCCATATTGAGTGCAGTAAAAAATTATTAGGAAAGTCCACGGGACGAGCAACTAGCTAGAGTTCATCGATATTGCCTTAGGCACTTTAAAAGTAATTACCAAAAAAAGTTCAACAATGCTAAAGTTAAGGATCTTATATGGAAAACTGGAACTGCTCGTCAGGTGGCCAAGTTTGACGAGGCAATGGATGAGATTAAAAATTTACAAACAAAGTCAGCGGCAAAAGCATTTCATGACCTGTGCAATGAGGATCCCAAGAAGTGGACATTGGTGCATGAAGGAGGTTATCGTTGGGGAGTTATAACTACTAACTATTTAGAGTGCTATAATAATGTCTTAAGAGGTGCATGAGACTTGCCTATAACTGCATGTGTTCAGGTTACTTTCTATCGTTTGGTGGCAACTTTCACCGTGAAACGAGTACAAATTTATCGTGCTGTAGAGAAGGGGTTGAGGTACACATCGACAGTGCAAAAGAAGATAGAATCTTATTAAGCTCGATCGGCGATGCATCGCGTTAATGTCTTTAATTGGTAACGTCACAAAATTTATACAGTGTTTTGAATTCACACCGTTTATTGATAGATTTGTAGAAGTCTGAATCTCTATTACAACTATGAAGTGATTATATTCTAAATGCAGGGCTCAGGGTTCTGTTGAGGTTATTACAAATCCAGTAGGCACGAAAGGGAATAACAGACATCCGGTGACTTTGAATCCTCAATCGTGTGACTGCAGAAAATGGGTCATCTACCATTATCCTTGTTCGCACATGCTGGCAGTTTGGGTGAAAACAGGAAGACAACTATGTGGCTTAATTGCTCCTCAATATAATTTTGATGTTTTTGCTCACGTGTACGAATCAAGTTTCCAACCGATGGTACACGAGCATTATTGGGCTTCATATAATGGTCCTAAGCTCATTCTAGATCTGACCTGTCGACGAGAAGCTACGCCCGGGCATCCAAAAAATAAACAAATCCAGAATGAGATGAATGTCTCTAGGAGACGACAATTCAATAATTGCGGTATTTGTAAACAACAAGGTCATGATAGGCATAAATGTCCAAACCGGACCGCCTGAGTTATGTATTGGAATAACAATTAGCTAGCTAGTGAAGAACAATTTGTATTTCTATTTAAGATAATGGTTAGTTGTCATTAAGCATATATTTGAACTTAATTGTATTTGAACTTAATCGTATTACTTGTAAGGCTTATTTGTATTTCATTGATAGTTTTATTAGGGTTTTGTTACATCGTTTATATGCATAGATGTTATATTCGTAGGTCTGGTCCTATCATTGACAGCTTTTATGCAGAAACCCAATAACTTTTGCAGACCCTGATATCATTTATTTTATTACTGTTTTCACCACATATGTTACGTGTCAATTGCAAGTGTTATGGATACAGCTACATTTCTTCCTGGGCCTATCGATCCTACTATGCTGACGTTACAGGGCCATCATCGATCGAGTTGGATATGGGACCATGGGGTATGTGCAATTATAATATGTTTTATATTTATGCATATATTTTATGGGATGTCATGTGTATACTAATGTCCTTCCAATTAATGATGTAGGGTACAGATCCTTTTAAATGTAGACGCACTACCAGTCATTTATACGATGTGCTACAACCACGTATTTTGCAGTATGTACTACGTGCTAGGTTCTATGGTGTCTACTGAGTTGGGATGATCCGGTTGGACCATCACTTGATCACGGCGTTCGTAGAGTGTTGGCGATAGGAGACCCATACCTTCCATCTGACTATCGAGGAGGCTACCATTACTTTGCAGGATGTGTCTATACTATTAGGACTACCTGTCGATAGCGATCCTATCATCCGATGGGAGGATCGGACTACGCTGCAGGAGTGGAAGGACCTGTGTGCCCAGTTGTTAGGTGTGGCCCCACACCCAGAGCAGTTAGATAAGGGGCGCGTTCGGATTACATGGCTCCGTGACACTTTCCAGGCTCTTCCAAATGGAGCTGATGATGTTACTGTACAGCAGCATGCACGTGCATACATACTTCGCCTGATTAGGGGGGTGCTGATGTCAGATTTATCCCAGACTCTTGTGAGACTGTCATACCTTCCATTTCTGGAGGACTTAGACACTGCAAGGAGATATAGCTGGGGCAGTGCCACCTTAGCTATGCTTTATAGGTCGATGTGTCGGGTGACGAAGCCAGATGGAAAGCAGATAGTGGGCACACTACTTTTGTTGCAGGTTCAATAACATTGCACTTTATCCAGTGTGTCGTAATGTTTTATTTTTATTGCATTTACTATTTGTGTTAACATTGAACTTTATTCAGATATGGGTTTGGGAGAGTTTCCACGCATGTGCCCTAGTCGTAGAGATCAGCCTACTGATGGCTAGCATTCATTGGATATAGATGGGGTACAGTAACTCGGTGGCCCGTAGGGAGCTAGGTATGTACCAATCAATTATTTATGTTTACCTTTATATCTTCAATCATTAAACATAGTTTTGATATTATGTTCACATATCTATCAAATGGAAATCGAGATATCATACAGATATAGTGTCGACCTATGTTGTCCGTGTATACCGCGACCAGTTAGACTGCTTGAGGCCGAACGAGGTACGAATACTACATGAATATTTGTTTATTTTTAGTTTTTTGGTTCATAAATTTCAATTAGTAATGGGTACCACATTTTTATATGTTTGTAGTTCATATAGAGGCCATATGATGCTATCATGGATTCACTTCCAGATTATTGTCGAGCTGGGAGCAATATCAGGCTGACTCGATCCCCATTATTGTGCTTTGAGGTCGTAGAGTGGCATCTTCCTGATTGTGTATGCCAACAGTTTGGTTTCAGACAGGTCATCCCACATGCTCATAACACATCTCCTGACTTACATGGTTTAGATGGGCGTGGGAGACATAACACCGATTGGAGGGAGTATCATATACAGTACATACAGCGATGGCAGCAGCGCCGGGATCATATTGTAGTTGGGGTTCCTACTGCTGGAGACATACAATATGATGATCCATATATGCAGTGGTATCGCTGTATCACACGCCCATTAGTAGGCAATCCAGCTCACCGCCCGGATTGAGGCTACCTGGAGGTCAGGTCTACGGTAGAGATTGCGGTTAGTAGTCTTTTACATAATATGGTTTTTCAAAGCAAATATAAATTGGTAAAAGGACATAAAAATTATGCTTCATTTTGTAGACCCGTCATTTCACGACCGTGTATCATCTTATAGATCGTGCTATATATGGGTTTGGGACTGATCTGACACTGGAGGATATGTATAGGGCTTGTGACTTGTGTACCAAGTCACTAGAGGTATTACGTGAGCAGCAGCACATATCGTAGGGCTAGCACTCAGATGCCCAACCCTCAGTTTCGCAGGCCCAGCCCTCAGTTTCACAGGCCCAACACTCAGTTGGCCAGTTGGCCTCGATCCAGACACCTACATCACACGTCACACCGAGTATGCCAGCATATACATATCACAGTGACCCTCAATATGTACCCTCATCATCACATGCGACCAATTGCGAGGTGAGACCTCGTCGCACCGCACCCCGCCACGACGTTTTTCCTGTTTTTTATGACCAGTGATCTGGTTCCTCGCCTGTCGAAGATGATATGGGATTTCATGCACCTTTCGATCCATTATTAGCTTAAGGGTACTGTATAGAGACGCCTTTCATGGACACCCAGGGTCACGTTCCATCTACTGTGGCATCCTAGACTACACATCTCATACCACCATCACAGGTAGATGGGTCATCTCAGCTCACTCAGGTCAGCAGTAGGCCTCCCATTGATCCAGAGTGCGAAACTTAGGAAAAGGCACCAGGGTGACACGAGTGACGTGTGGGAGTTGATGGCACGTCAATTGGTTTCCCGTTTTGAAAGTTATGCAAAGTTTCGGAATTCCGGAACTTATGTTTTCGCCATTGGGGTACCGAAATGGTGAGAAAGGCTCCGGAGAGTGCGAAACTTAGAAAAAGGCACCGGTGTAACACGAGTGACGTGTGGGAGTTGACGGCATGTCAATCGGTTTCCCATTTTGAAAGTTATGCAAAGTTTCGAAATTCCGAAACTTATGTTTTCGGAGTTATGCTAACTCAGCCATTGGAGTACCGAAATGGCGAGAAAGGCTCCAGGGAGTGCGAAACTTAGCAAGGGACACCGGTGTAACACGAGTGACGTGTGGGAGTTGACGGCACATCAATCGGTTTTCCGTTTTGAAAGTTATGCAAAGTTCCGAAATTCCGAAACTTATGTTTTCGGAGTTAGGCCAACTTAGCCATTGGGGTACCAAAGTGGAGAGTAAGGGTCCGGGGAGCGTGAAACTTGGTGAGAGGCATCGGTGTGACACAAGTGACGTGTGGGAGTTGACGGCACGTCAAACGAACCTTTAGTTTGGAAGTTATGGGTTTTGAATTGGCTGGGAGAATTGCTGATATGAAACCGCCAATTCAATTGGCGGTTTTTTGCTGAGTATACATGCGGTTTCCGAATACACTTAAAAACTCTAATTCGATTAGCGATTTTAATAAAAACGCCAATTGAATTGGCGATAAACTCGACTTCGAGCATATAGCTCAAACACTAGACAATTGTGGAATTAAGTTAATAAAAACTCTCGTGTCAGGAAAACCTCCCAACTTCAACGAACTAACCCCCCGTTTGGACGTAAACCTTTTAATTTGGGCTAATTACATTTTCTACTCAGGATCTCACTTTAGAATTTTTATTTTTAATGGTAATAATTCAATCTTTAAATTTATAGAAGTTGTAATTTCAATATTACGTTATTTTTTGTTTTTTAAGCTGATGAAAAATTGTCACATGGCAATTTTTGAACTAAAATTTAAACACGAGACTTTTTTTATATATGAGTGTTGCATTATTACAATTCAAAATACAATTTTTGAAGTAAATTTCGTATAAAATGTTGTAGTGCAAAGTGTAATTTACTGTTTTTAGTTTTTACGCTTTTAACTTTAGCTCGTAACTTTTTTAATAACTTTTAGCAAAGCCCGTTAGCCAAAAAAATAAAAAAAAAAGCCATAAGACAACTAAAAACACTATTAAAAAAAAAAAGTTAAATCTAAACAAGTATGTTGTAGAGCTTATTCATAGCTTCCCACTTGAGTTTTTATCACTTGTGCAAATTGAGACATATGCTCTACAGTTAGATTAAACTTGTATGTTGATCTAATTGTCAATATTTCACAACAAATATTGATAAAATCGTACTACAATAGGTAGTCAAGATTATCTCTCTTTTTCCTTTGACCTAGTTTGGCTATCCATCACTGATCCGTGCAATTTATATCATTTTGGATTTTTTCTTTGATTTTTTTACCAACAAGACTATTTTAATAAGAAAAATATGATGACATGTCTGTATAATTTGTTATGCCCCTAGATTTGTTAAAAAGAGCACGCGAGATTAACTGCAAGAGCAATTTTATGGTAGACTTACTCAACATCTACAATGTGTTTGGATGAAAAATATGTAATTATTAAGGAATATCAAAATGAGGGGATTTAAGATGGAATGTAATGAAAATTCCTTCGCTGTAAAGTTCATTGTTTGGATGAATTTAGTAAAACAAATAAGACTGTAACATTTGCAAAAATATTTGAGTGTAAATGGATATTACAATGCCCATAATATTGTGATGTAGTGGTAGGAACACCCAAAGTGATAAGGTAGTAGCAACGGCAACGACTGGCAGTACTGACGTGGTGTTTTTGTTCAAAACTAATCATTTAATTTTAGAAATTTTAAAATAACATATTTTTCTAACGCTGTATTTGTATCAATAATTTGATTAGAAAAAAAGGAAAGGGACAATGATATGAAATTATATGATATGTCTTGTTGTTATAAAAAGTGGAGGATAACTTGGAACCTCTCATTTTGTTCATTTTTCTCTCTTCTTTTCTTTTTTCTTTTCTTTTTTCTTAATAAATTCGAATTCCAAACATAGCATATAAGAATTTCAAATATATGTATTTGAATCACTAAAGTCCCCTCTTGGAGTCCTTAGGGGGATTTGAAAAGTCTCTTCTCTTGTAACCCAAGCTAGGAAATTTTAAAATTGAGAATTCCCAAATTCTTTTCTAGCCCCAAATCCCTCTCAAAATCTCTCATCCAAACACACTGCTGTTCTGGTTAGAGCAGCATTAGCTTGTTTCTAATTTTAAACAAATCTAATTATGGTACGAAAATCAAAAGCTGATATTTATTTCTCAAATTGATGAACAGACCTTCCTATAAAATTTAAATTTGACTCTGTACTTGGATTTTTGAAATTGAGTATTCTACTTGTGCATATTTTTCTTGATTCAATCCTACATGACGTTTAAAGCCATTCCACTAATCATCGGCCACAAATTGCAAACAAAAGACACTAATAATGAAACCTAGCCAATTCAACAAATCCAACAAAAAGTTAAATTTCAGGATTAATTAAGTCTATTGGTTAAAAATTATAGGGACAGGCTTAAAAAATCTCCCAGACTCCCTATTTGGTTATGGTTTCGCTTTCGTTTCTGATTTTGTTTTTCATATTTTTGGAAACTAAAAAAATAAAATTGTTTGTGTTCTTGAAAATAATAAATAAAAAAAAAAAAGAAGAAGGACCATCGAAGATACCAAACCTTTCATATAATTTTTTTTACAAAAATAATTCTAAAAACCCAAAAAATAATTTTTTAATAATTCTTAAAACTGGGGTGCTTTTACAAAAAATATTCAAAAATAAATTTTGAAACAAGTCAAACAAATACAATATTGACAAAATTAGTTTTCAAAACCAATTTAATAAACATAATTTCAGTGAATTTCATAAAACAAAATCGAAACTGTAATCAGACGAAAATTTTTTTAAAATGTCAAAGGTAAAACTTCATGATTTTTGGGGTTATGCTTAAAAGTTAAGAGTTCACACACCTACATGAAAGTTTTAGAACGCATTGCTAAATTCAA
>CM065382.1:42307500-42405000 GCA_033060915.1 Euryodendron excelsum
CGACTAACAAACACGCAAGCAGAAGAGACGTGAAAAGCGGGTTATCAAGGGGAAGGACAGTGAAAAAGAAATGAAATTACTTAAAGATATTCACTTTTTATGGCTAACCAAACAGAAAAATGATTTCTTTTTTTTTTTTTTTGACAAATAACTATTCATTTCTTCTGATTGTCATAACCCATACAACAAATAAATATATTTAGCTTCTTTCAATTAATTTTCTTTTCCAATCTTCTCACTGTCCTTCCCATTCATAAATCCGAAGTCCAAAAGTTGCATAAGATTTGATGCATGCCAGAGAGAGATGAATATAAAGACCAAAATACAGAAAGCCATACCTTATTTTAAGACAATCAGATCTATGAAAACATCAATATAACTAGTATTTTACTTCGCACACAAAAAAAAAAACACTGAAAATGAAATATCAGAAACCTAAATCACAGATTCACAATCAATACCATCAGATCAACCGCTGATTCAAATTAAAACATGGTCTCCTCAGATCCAACGACACAAGTATAAATCATATATACGTATATATATATATATATGTACGTATATAAATATATAACAGAGAGAGACAGAGAGACGTACAACGAACTGACCAGCTCAAACCAAGCAAAAATGAAAACTCTGTACAAGATATAAGTAAACCGAAAGATAAACGTACGGATCTAAAAGAAACATAAAAAAGAAAATATAGAGATCTGTAACCCTAAAAATGGTTTAATACAAGCCACATTCGGAAACCGAAAATTGTGCAACAATATACAGTCAAACCAAGACCTGAATCGACCACACAAACCAGAACACCAATAACAGATCGAAAGCGTTCGGACCCCTCCGATCGGGCCAAAGAACCAAATTTAGAGAGAGCAAGTGCTTCTTAGAGAGAGAGAGAGAGAGAGAGAGTACCTGCGTTCTGGCCGCCTCGTAAGTCGCTGAGAGGAAGGAGGAGAGAAGAACGAGGGAAATGGAGAGACAATGGACAAATCACAAATGGTGGAGACGCATATAAAGGACTGACCTATAGGGGAGGAGTGTTAGGGTGTGATTGGGGTGTGGGTATAAGAGTATTTTTGACTCGGTTGATGGTTTTGTGACTGTTTGATTGATTGAGTTTATGTTTGGGAAATGTTAGTGTTACGATCGGACGGTAGGAAAGAGGGGTGATCCGAATTGGGGTTGGAGGGATGTTTGGACGCTGGAGTTGCCCTGGTTTTTGAAATGTACGGGAAATAAAAGTTACGTGGAAATTTCTTCCTCCATTGAATTCTAATGGAAACTGAGAATTGGAATCCTCTTTTCTTGGGTCCAACAATCAAAGTTTGACAAGTCTATATAATCAAACAAGGCTTTATTGAAGGTTTGGCATGTGCTTTTTATGGCTTAAAAGGAAGATATGTTTCTAGATAAAATACCCTTCGACTTTCCAAACACATCATAATAATCGAGCTAAGGTCATGTTTGGACGGTAGGAATCAAATATACAGAATGTGAATTTCATTATTACAACCAAGTAAGTTAGCCCAATTGGCCATAGCAATTGATCTTTCTTTGAGAGGTCAAGAGAAGAGCAAGTGTGATTTTTCTGCATATCTTGATAATTAAATTCTCCAGACTCGTCATAATATTATTTTACATATTAGTCACTCATATATTAACGGATGATATTATCTTATTTAAACTCACGACTTTACTTGACGTTAAAAAAATTAACAAAATAAGATCGTGAGTTTAAATCAGATAATAATATAATTCGTTGAATTTCATTTATCAGCACGAAATGAAATGAGATAAGAAGTCTGAAAGATTCTGAATATTAATGTCTAAAAGAGAGCCTTATCTCAAGAGAGTTGGCAAGGATATTCTGACTGCTGAAGAAAATCATTATTAGAAAAGCAAATTACCCAAAATAACATTATTGTATTAATGTCATTCAAGTGTTAGAGTGATTAGAAATCTTACATGAAAAATAATAAGATTCTAAATAACGTGAATCTCTCTTTTACTCTAAATGTACAACAATGTAAGATTCTCATAGAAGAATGTCCAAATAATGCAAGATTCTCATAGAAGAATGTCCAAATGAGATTCTCACTTAGGCCAAGGCAGGCTTAAGCTTTAGGTGATTAAGGCCCTTCATTTTTTATGTGTAAACAAACAAAAAATTAAATTTTTTAAAAATATTTACTTGTTTTATTATCATTTTTCTTGTCCAATTAAATTAAAAAAAAAAAAATTTTTCGATTCATTTTTTTACCTATCATTTTTCTTTCCTCCACAAATTTGAAATCCAAAGAAGGCGTAAAAATGCAAGAATACGAATTTGCAAATACAAGTACAACCTACCTTTATCCTACATATGTTGCAGCCAACTTGGTGACAGTCAAAATTGTTCATAATTCAACTGTTAGAAGGTCAAATGGCAAGTTCCTTCGAGTAAATCAACTATAAACAAGTAGCACATGAAATTGCGTTCAAAATTTTCGTCCTTCAATCAAACGAAGTTGGTAGGTATCACCAAAACAGTTTTGACGTAACGTAAAATATATTTTCATGTGCAATCTTGAGTTGTTGATTTTGACACGGTATTGAAAGAAACTCTTGAAATTGATGGATACATTGATTTCGCGTGCATGATTATGAAAGGCTCACGTACATAGTAAAGGGTAATGACATACAAAAAAAAAAAAAAAAAAAAATTTTATTATTTTGAAAGACGGAAGCACCTAAAAATGTTTTCTATATATATATATATATATTTTTTTTAACAAAATGACCCTGAATGAGAAACAAAAATGACATGCTTGCCCTGCCCTAATACTATTGGAACTCAACTTGAAAGTACGAAACGCTTCAAACCATCTACGCGTATCAATATTTGCTCCTTCACAATCATTATATGACTCTATTGTCATGCATTCCAATAGGATATATCAACTCCTTCAATAAAAATTGCTTCTCATATTTGTACAAGAGAATTAGCTCTGCAATTTTAATAAAGAATATATATAAGTTTGAAAAATACTTTTTTTCTTTTCTTTTTGTAATCTTATGGTTGGATAAAATTAACGTTGTCTATAGCAGCAATGTTGTTGATTTATTGCATCTTCTTGTACGTTATGGACCATGAATTCTTATGATGATAATTCAATATCTAGGATTTATTTCAATTTAAATGAAGTTATGGGTAAAATCATGCTGCCGTTCAATTCATTGGTTGTATATAATTAGTAGCCCAAATTTGCATTTGGAAAAGAAAATTGTGAAAAAAGATGCATAATATGTTTTGTGCTCTCATATTTGTGATTTCATTGTAGATAGTGCATAACATGAGATAACTGGAGTGTTTATTGTATAATATTACATGTCCAAATCTGCCCACTTAACCCAAAATTTTTTTTCTTAAACATGACTAGTTAGAAGAAACTCCTTTGTGCTTAAAACCAAGATGTAGATGAGGAGGAAAGATGTTCGGTATTTTGTTTGCTTTTAGTAAGGTTTTGTCTCTCATTGTTTGGCCGTCAAAAGAACAGGCTGTTGGTTTTTCGTTTAAACCAAAGCTACTCTATGTTACATATTTCGCATATGGCTGAAGCAAATAGTACTCAAAGAAGCAATGAAAGTTTTTTTTTTTTTTTTTTTTTTATCCACACAAAAGTAATCTAAGGTAGGGGTCAATAGTGATCATTTACTTAACACCATTTATTTGGTCCAAAGCCTGTCAATAAGATTACTTCTTTTGCCCCTACTTCAATGTATCTCTACATATCATCAATAGTGAGAATCAAATACAAGTGTCTATTTAAGTGGAATTATATGTTTACTTAATGAAAGTGACATTTTGAAATCTTGAATCCTGTAATGTAAAGTTGAGTCACTTCAAGTCCTTTACTCTTAAGTAAAAATTTTTAACTCATAATGTAAAGTTGAGTTACCTTAAACCCTTCATTCTTAAGTAAGTTTAATTTGGTTATCAATCTCACTTTTATTTTTCTTCGTTGATAAATCAACGTTATCCAAGACAAATAGGTACGGGAAATATGATTCGTGCTGTTATTCCTTGGGTGGGTGGATTCTATTTGAGTTTGAATTATAGCTCTAGCTAGCTTCTGATAAATTATTTTTGGTTTATAACTCCTTTCTACAAGACGGATTGATTTGCATTTGATGCCGAACTTTAATTTACTTGAAATCTGTTTTTTTAATTGGACTGCCAACATTTAAAAAAACAAATTTGTCAACTTTCGGGTTATATGAAACCATTTCCACTACCAACAATGTTGTTTTTTGCTTTTGAATCTTATATATCGTAGGCTTGTATAAGGCCCAGTGAGCATTTTTCCTATCCAATTTTTAATAATCCGTTTCATTGTAACTTCAACTTTAGGCTCGACATGCATCTTGCCTTTTTTTCTTTCTTCCTGTTGTTTGATGCATTCAACATAAAAGTTATTTATTTACAACATCGAACTTCCAATATTTAATACATTTGCTTTGCCTATTGGTTTGATTTTAAATTCAGGATTTTACTTATGCAGGTGAAGACATACTCGATCTATTAGAAGAACTTATTGCATGTTTCCTGAATATTTTGTAACCACACTATCCCAATCTTATTGGCAGATCTGATCTATTTAATTCACTACACAACATTCATTTCATTTAAGTTGAGATCATTCAAGACATGCTAATTCATAAACTTTATAAGCAGTAGAATCCTATAGGTTAGGTAACAGAATATTATAAGTGGATGAGAGATGAGTACAAACTATACCAGTTTTGTATTATATTTCTTTCCTTAAGATATATGTTTTAGTTGAATATTTCCTCAATTTTATTTTATTGAGCATGTACTTCTACAATTTCTGGTGATGATGATTTCCCGACCAGACCAAAGGTTGGGTTATTAGCCAACCGGCACTCGTTGGACGACGCCTTCCCCATGTCACCGGGTCATCTCCCGACCAGGTCTGCCCAACTATTCGTCACCAACCTCCCGAGCCGAACGAATACCCGCAACGGTCCACCGGTCGGGTTGGCGCCCGACCGTGTCAATAGGGCCTACTTCTGACACTGATCGCTCTGACATGTACCAAGGGCGTGGGCGTGGGCATGGCGTGTACTTGCAACTACCCCCCACTCTTCTGATACCGTTCTGACACAAGCCACCTTGGAGTGTAGGAATAACCCGCTCGAGTGTTTTGACACCACTCTGATCCTCCAATTGGAGGCCGCCACGTGGAGAGACCACCTGCTACCCCCATGCAGGCATACAAGGGGAAAAGTTCAACCCCCTCTAAGGTACGAAAAACACATAACTCTTGACACATCTCTCTCTCTCCAACGCTTGAATCTCCTTGAATCTAACACGAACACTGGAGGGCCTTTGGCTCCCACTACACCAGTGGATTTAGTGTAGAAGATCACCGCCCGGTATCATCAGGGTTCATCTCAGACCTGGGGGCAAGCCACCACGAGTTTGCTGCATCATCAGCTGGCGCCGTCTGTGGGAACGACTTTTCTCGTGGCATTTCATGGTCTTGACTAGGTCTGGGATTAGCACCCTCCCTGAAGGAAATTCGTTGGCCGATTCTAGTGCAGAAAAGATAGCCGCCTTGGAGAAGAAGATGGCTGACATGATGGCCAACATGCAGTAGCTGGTCTATCAAAACATGGAGTTGCTCTAACGAAACCCAGCTCCTCAGGTAGAGATTCCGTCGGGGCCCAACCTCCCAACAGAGAAACACGAGGAGCAGGAGGTCGACAAGGATCTGCCCATTCTCCCCAACAGTAACGAAAAAGGCAATGGGGGACAGGTTGAGGACCCTCTCCTCTACCGTGAGCCCCACATTGAAGAAGCACAAACAAGCCAAGCCATCCCATCGAGGATGGAGATGGTAGGCGACAAATCGGAGAGCTCCCATGCTTGGGACGAACAACTGAGGGCCATGCAAGCTCAAATGACCGAAGTTTTAGCCGCAGTTGAAGCTAAAGCTCCAAACACCACGGACGCCCTCATTGGTTGAACAGCCTCACCGTTCACACAGAAGGTGATGGATTACCCACTTTCCCCGAAGTTTAAAAAGCCGACTTTGGACGCGTTCTAAGAATCTAAAGACCCAGTGGACCACTTAGAGACATTCAGGGAGCTCATGCATCTGCAGGCAGTACCGGACGAGATTATGTGCAGGGCATTCCCCATCACGTTGAAGGGTTCGACACGGACCTGGTTCAACAAAATCAAACCAGTGACGGTCTCCACCTTTAAGGAACTTAGCAAGCTCTTTGTGAGCTACTACATCAGAGCCTAGTGGCAAAGGAGGCCCGTGGCATACTTGCTGACTGTGAGGCAGAAGAAGGAGGAGATGTTGCGGGAGTATGTGGGGAGGTTCAACCAGGAGACATTGGTCGTGGACGACAAGGTGGCTATCACGGCGTTCATGAGCGGTTTGAGAGGTGGGAAACTCCTCTTTTCCTTGTCAAAGAGGCCACCCTAAGACATGGCTGAATTAATGCTTCAAGCTTAGAAGCACATGAATGCAAAAGATGCCATGAGCGCTAGGTGAGATAGTGATGAAGGGGGTGGCTCGCGTGCGGAGAAGAAAAGAACGAGCGGAACCTCGAACGATGATAGGGAGACAAAGACGAGCAGAACTAGCAACCGGGTGAGAAGCCGGGGAGAAGAGAGACGCGAGCACTACCGCGGTCTGGATCGAACGTTCACCCCACTCACGACGAAGTTAAAGGATGTCTTGATGGAGATCAGAGATGCTCCGGACCTGAAATGGCCCGAGCCTCTGAAGACGCCCTCGAACATGAGGAGCAGAAGGAGATACTGCCAGTTCCACCGTGATCATGGCCATGATACGGAGGACTGTATCGACCTAAAGTAGTAGATCGAGGACCTAATCAAACGGGGTAGACTCAGACGCTATGTGGCTAGCCGAGACCGAATGTGGGGGGAACGATGCAGCCCAGCGAGGACAGAAACAACCGCCTAGCTTATTGGAGAGATAAGGGTGATCGCAGGAGGATTCACTGGGGGAGGAGAGTCCTCTTCGGCATTGAAGAAGTATGTTCGAGATATCCGAACCCAAGCGGAAGTAATGCTGGTCGAGATGACTAGCAAGAAGATAAAGTCCGAGGGCCCCGTGATCACCTTCACGGAAGAAGAAGCAGTCGAGCTACATCAACCCCACGATAACCCCCTGGTTATTTTCGCGATAGTCTCCAACTTCAAAACTTGGAGAATCTTGGTCGATAGCGGGAGCTCGGCCGACAACCTATTCCGAGGGGCCTTCGAAAAAATGCAGATTGGCCAAGAGAAGTTGAAGCCGGTAAGCTATCCCCCGGTCGGCTTCATCGGGGACCGGGTGGTCCCTCTTGGATCCATCGCCCTACCAGTCACCCTTGGAGAGAAATCGCACCGAGTAACGAAGATAGTCCACTTTCTGGTCGTGGACTGCCCATCTGCATACAACGCCATCATTGGCCGAATTGCTCTGAACCAGTTCAAAGCAGTAGCTTTCACGTATCACCTCCGGATCAAGTTTTCAACCGACACGGGGGTCGGGTGCACAAAGGGGCGACCAGAAGGAAGCGTGAGAATGCTACATGGCCTCCCTCAAAGGAGAGCCCAGTAGGGAGACCTTGGTCATCGAAGAGCTCGAGCCGAAGGATGAGGAGGAAGTCCGAAGGGGAGAGCCAGCAGAAGAACGGAAAGACGTCCCGGTCGAGACCCCAAGGCAGAGCAGGGTGGTAAAGATCGATGCTGCCGCACCCGAGGAGTTGAAGCAGCAGCTGAGGAAGTTCCTGAGGGATAACGCTGACTTGTTCGCCTGGTCTCACGAAGACATGCCCAGGGATGACACCCAAGTAGCGGCTCACTACTTGAACATTGACCCTGAGGCCAGGCCGATCAAGCAGAAGCGAAGGAACTTTACACTAGAAAGGAATGATGCAGTTGTTGAGGAAGCAGAGAAGCTGGTGCAGGCGAAGTTCATCAGGGAAGTGCACTACCCCACTTGGCTCTCCAACGTTGTCATGGTGAAGAAGTCCAATGGGAAGTGGCGGATATGCGTTGACTTCACCGACCTGAACAAAGCATGCCCCAAAGATAGTTTTCCACTACCGACCATCGACCTCCTCGTCGACTCTATTGTAGGGTATGAAATGCTAACCTTTATGGATGCTTTTTCAAGATATAACCAGATCCGGATGGCGAAGCGCGACCAGGAGCATACGGTATTCATCACAGACCGGGGGCTCTATTGTTATATTTCATGCCTTCGGATTAAAGAATACAGGGGCAACATACCAACGGCTGGTCAACCTCATGTTCAAATCACAGATTGGGCGTAATGTGGAGGTTTACGTGGACGACATGTTGGTGAAGAGCAAGGAGGCCACCAACCACCTGCAGGACCTTGAAGAGACGTTCCAGACACTCCGCAAGTACCAACTGAAACTCAATCTCGCCAAGTGTGCCTTCGGCGTCGCCTCGGGAAAGTTCCTAGTCTTTATAGTCTCGCAAAGGGGGATTAAGGCGAACCCAGAAAAGATTCAGGCCATCATCGACATGCAGGCCCCCCGGACGACGAAGGATGTTCAGCGGCTGGCAGGGCGTGTTGCAGCCCTAAACAGATTCATCGCCCGCTCTACCGACAAGTGTCTTCCGTTCTTCAAGATCCTACGAAAGGCGTTCGAGTGGAACGATGAGTGTGAAGTAGCATTTGGTCAACTGAAATAATATCTTAGCTCAATCCCGCTGCTTAGCCGAACTATCCCCGAGGAGGAATTGTTTCTCTATTTGGCAGTATCGGCGACAGCAGTGTAAGCACCCCATTTTTGACCGCTCGGCAGTCTACACTCCGTCCAGACTTGTTTTCAAGTCATTGTGGGCATATTCCAATCGAAACCCATTCTCTAGGTTCAAATTCCATCTTTCCATCGCTTCGCGGGCCTGTCAGGCCCAAATGGAGGGAAAATGACCAAAATGCCCTTAGGGGCATTGTCCTTTCTTATTCCAATTCCAATCCCTCTCTCGAGACAGTTTATTCCTCGAGACGGTCCAAGTAGCAAAACTACTCACAGAGCCGTTGGAGTAGCGGAAATACTCACAGAACCGTTGGAGTAGCGGAAATACTCACAAAACCGTCAGAGTGGCGGAAATACTCACAAAACCGTCAGAGTGGCGGAAACACTCACAATCCAGGCACGTCTCCTCGGAGACGGTAAGACCCCTTTCCAATCCCTCTCTCAAGACAGTTTATTCCTCGAGACGGTTCCAATCCAGGCACGCCTCTTCGGAGACGGTAAGACCCCTTTCCAATCCCTCTCTCGAAACAGTTTATTCCTCGAGACGGTTCCAATCCAGGCACGCCTCTTCGGAGATGGTAAGACCCCTTTCCAATCCCTCTCTCGAGACAGTTTATTCCTCAAGACGGTCCGAGTAGCAAAAATACTCACAAAACCGTTAGAGTAGCGGAAATACTCACAGAACCGTTAGAGTAGCGGAAATACTCACAAAACCGTTAGAGTAGCGGAAATACTCACCGAACCGTTAGAGTAGCGGAAAGACTCAACAGAACCGTTAGAGTAGCGGAAATACTCAACAACCCCGTTAGAGTAACGGAAATGCTCACAAATCATCAACCCCGTCCGAGTAGCGGAAATACTCACAAATCATCAACCCCGCCCGAGTAGCGGAAATACTCACAAATCATCAACCCCGCCCGAGTAGCGGAAATACTCACACCGTTAGAGTGACGGAAACACTCAAAGCCTAGGTCAACACCAGTGGCTATTAGCCCACTTCGGTGAAAAATGACCAAATTACCCTTAGGACCTTTATCGAGACTTTTTGATCAAGATGACCATTTTGCCCCTAGGCATCCGGATGCCCCGGGAACCACACCGGCTCTGGATATCAAACCGGTAATGACCCGAGAGTAATTTTTATAGTGTTCTCAACCTTCCTTTACCTTTCCGGACCATTCCAAGTTAGTTCCGGCCAATCCGGTACAAAATGACCGTTTTGCCCCTAGAGGGCCGGTCTCCTTTTCCGACCACACCGGCTCTGGGTATCAAACCGGAAACCTCTGGGAACATTCTAAATAATGTTTTCAGATCTCAAGTCTTCTTCCGGGACAGTCCGAGTCTATCCCTGCAGTTTCCTAGTCCGATTGACCGTTTTGTCCTTAAAGGCTCGGTCAACCTTTCCGACCCACCTTATTTTCATTTTTCAAGTCAAATACCTTCAGGACACTGTTCTAAGTGTTCTTGCTCCCTTCCGGCCTTCCGGTTCATTCCCGACTCCTTCAAATCATTCTCGGACTTTCCGGAGTCACTCCTAGTGAAGCCAGGCTAAAATTTACATGGTAGTCACTAGTACAGGCGCCCAAATCTAGTCAAAGATACGTTGCTTGCCGACCTTAATTGTTTCCTAAATGGCTGGCGCCACTACTAGTGGCGCCAAGCCAAAAAATGGCCTGTAGTGGTGCTAGTGTATAATTTGGCCTGGCGCCACTGTAACAGGCACCAGGTTTGTCCTCCCTCTATAAATACAGAGCCTCGTTCAACGTGAAAGGGGTCTGCAAACTTAACCTAAGAACCATATATTTCGATATACAGAGCTCGACCACCTCCTAAACCCTAGCCTCCTTAGGTTTTCCCAAACCCTAGCCACTATACACAAACCCTAGCCTCCTATACACTCATACACTCCTCCATACACTCATACACTAGCCTTCAACCATCCTTTGAAGACTTGAAGAGCTGCCCTCCAAAGCTTGAAGACAACTCTTGAAGACTGAAGGTGAAGATCAAGACAAAGACCGAACACCGAAGACCGAAGACTGCACGGCGCGCAAAATAAACAAGATACAAGGTAGGCCCCTATTTAAATTTCCGCACTTCCCCCCTCTCTCTTCTCTCTCCAACCCACTTGGGTTTTCTCTATTTTAATCCCCCATCTCTTTCCCCCCCCTTTCTTTGTATGCTTGAAACAAGGGGATTCCCGGTCCATGTGTAGGATTGGGCTATTGGAGAGTCACCGTGTCGGGGGCTTTCTTCTAGTCTAACCAAAGACCACGTGGGTCCGGCCCCCTTGATTATGTGGTGAAGCCTTAGCCTTGTATGTTCACGACCCCAAATTGCATTGTGCATATCATGATCTTGCATCTTCTAAAAATTCATTTTCAAACTCGTTTTCAAAATCGTTTTCAAACTTGTTTTCAAAATTGCATCAAAAATCTCTTTTTCAAAAACTTGTTTTCAAAACCACAATTCTAGGGTGATTCTAGCCTTTTCATGGCTAGGGTTGCTTTAGGAAAGTGTTATATTAAAAGTGGCCTTTTGGTCTATATTTTCAAACCTTGTTTTCAAAACCACTTTCTTAAAGTGGTTCTAGCTCTCTTATGGCTAGAATCGCTTTAGGAAAGTGAGACGTTTTCATACCTTCTAAAAACTCTCTTTTCAAAAAGTCTTTCTTCCTAAAAATATCTTTTTCAACATACTTTTCTAAAACTCTCCTCTTCAAAATTGTTTTCAAAAACTCCCTTACAAAATCTACTTTTCAAAACTTCCTTTTTCAACTCCTTTCCAAAATCCTCTCCCCAAAATCCGTTTTCTAAAAACGTTCCCCAAAAATCTTTTCAAAAACTCTCTTTCCAAAATCTTCCTTCTAGAAATTCCCCTTTAGGATTTTCCTTCTAAAATTTACGTCTCTAAAAAACACACTTTCCAAAACTACTTCTCTTTAAACTCTTTTTCCAAAAACTCTATCTTCAAATTCACTTTCCAAAAATTCCTCCCTAGGATTCCCTTCTAGAAAACCTTCGTTTCTAAAAACGCACTTTCCAAAAACTCTTCCCTTAGAGTCCAAGTCAAGCCTTAAAGCCCACAATTAGGAAACCCTAATCTTTTTCCCAAAAACATGGTTTTCAAACTTTGCCCCAAACCTAGGTTTTCAAAACCTCTTGTTTTCTACATCAAAACTATACACGTTTCCAAAACCTATTTTCTACGTCGAAACTATAATTTTCCAAATCTAGGGTTTCTAGAATCTCCCTCTCCAAATCCTCGCCAAATCCTATCTTCCCTTTAGAAAACCAAATCAAATCTCCCTGTTTAGGAAACTAGATCCAATCCTCCGTTTTTGGAAACGAAATCCAACATCTCTTTTTAAGAACAAAATCCAATCCCTTCCTAATCCAACTCTTTCCTAACTCAAATCCTTCCTAAACTTCCACTTTCCTAAATCTTAAGTTTCCAAAACTTGAGTATAAAAATCTTTCCTAAATTTTAAAACTCAACTTTCAAATCTTCCCTAATTCAACCCTTTCCTAATTCTACCCCTTTCCAAATTTTAACTTTCCAAATCCGAGTTTTGAAATCTTTCCTAAACTTAACCTTTCTTAATCTCAAGATTTTCTAAAACTCAAACTTTAAAACTTTCCAAATCTTAAACTCTCTAAATTTCAAATCTTTCTTAATTCAAAACTTTCTTAAGTCGAAACTTTCTTAATTCAAATCTTTTCTAAATCTTTCCTAATTTAAAATCTTTCTAAAATTCTAAACTTTCCAAATTCAAAACTTTCTTAACTTGAAACTTTTCAAATTCTAGACCTTTCTTAAACTAAACTTTTCCGAATTCAAAACATTTCTAAATTCAACACTTTCCTATTTCAAAACCTTTCTTAAAACGAAACTTTCCAATTTCAAAACCTTTCCCATTTTAAACTTCCCTATTTCAAAACATTCCAAATTCAAAACTTCCCTAAGTTGAAACTTTCTTAATTCGAAACTTTTCAAAAATGAAACTTTCTAAATTTGAAACTTTCCTAAATCGGACCTTTCCTAATTCAAACCTTTTCTAAATTCAATCTTTCTTAAACTCTCGAGTCTTTCCTAAGTCTCATCTTTCTTAAGTCTAGGTTTCCTAAAACCAAGTCTTTCCAAAATCAATCTTTCCAAAGCAAGTCCAATCTTCTCAATTTCAATTTTCAATCTCCTCTTCTAATTTCAAATCAAATTCAATTTCCAATTCAATCTCTTTCTTCCAATCCAACATTCTATCTTCTATCGGACTCCGGTCCGAACTACGACTGACCTGATTCTCCCAAAGGGATATGTAGGCAACCTTCATAGGTGCGGTCACAATACTTTTCAAACTTTCAATTCCACCCTCATGGGTGCAGTTTCCAAAATCTTTTCAAATCTCAAATTCCCATCTACTTTCAAAATTTATATTTTCAAATTTCTACTCTCAATTTTCAAACTTTCCAAATTCAATTCCATCTCTTCAAATCTATTTTCAAACCAAATCAATCTCTTTTTAAATCTATTTTTCAATTCTCTTCTATTGCACTTGCATATCATGCATCATGTTAGTTTCTTTTTTTAAAACATTGTTTTTCCAAAATGGATAGGATTGGACATGGGTTGATTAAAGACTCTCATAGGTGAATCCAGGGTAGATTGACATGTAGGTACCGAAAGGGCGGGGTAGGGTGATAGCTTAGTGCGTCTTCCCTACACGTAACCAACCTTCGAACCTAGGATCACTGATTTCACAGACCAAAAAGGAGTTATTTTTCTAAAAAGGGCTAAATGTTTTCAAAAGGGTGCCAAACAACCCGTTTTTCTAAAAAAAACCCTCTCTTGGAGATGTTTTTCAAAATTGTTTTCCAAAACCCTAAGTGTAGTTTTCGGATTATGCTTAATTTTTAGGTGACCTAACTCACCTTAACCAAGTTAGGTGGCGACTCCGAATCTTTTTCAAAAGCCCTTTATTCAAACCTGTTTTCAATTCAAACCTAGTCGCACTCATTCTTTTAGGAGGGTGAGTTCTAACGAGAGAGTACAGCATTTTTTCCGCTTGGGTGAGTATTCCTCGAGTGCGAAAAATCTGGGCGCAACAAGCAGTGAGCTCAACTCTTGTCTGAGAAGAAGGGGGGATCCAAAAGCCAGTATACTACACCAGTCGCGCCTTGCGTGGAGCAAAAGAGCGGTACCCGAAGATGGAACTCATGGCTCTCGCGCTGGTAACTGCAGCTCGATTGTGGTACTCACTGACCAGCCCTGAAAAATATCTTACATAAGCCAGAGATGTCAGGACGATTAGTGAAATGGTCCGTTGAACTTAGCCAGTTTAACATCCACTATCGACCCCGATTGGCGATCAAAGGGCAGGCAGCTGTGGATTTCATCACAGAATTCACTAACCTACCCCCTGCCACCCTTGAAGCCGACCTACCTGACAGCCACTAGGTCCTAAACATTGATGGTTCTTCCACTCATGATTCCGGTGGTGCCGGCGTGGTCCTCGTCACCCCGAATGGCTACAAGATGGAATATGCGCTCTGCTTCAAGCTCCCTGTCACCAACAACGTTGTAGAATACGAAGCACTCATTGCTGGTCTCAGAATGGCTTGGCGAATGGGGGCCGAGCAGATAGTCGTGTGAAGCGACTCTCAACTGGTGGTGGAGCAAGTCCAGGGAGAGTACGAGGCCAGAGAAGACAACATGAAGCAATATTGCCAGGTAGCGAAGAGCCTGGCAAGAAAATTTGCAAAAATCCTACTGGAACGTGTACCCAGATTGCATAACGAAGAGGCAGACTAGCTGGCCAGGATTGCCTCGTCAAATGAGCTCGACCAGAACGTCCCGATCGAGTTTCTTGATTCACCAAGCATTCAGAGCCCAGAAGTCAACCAGATTGTGCCCAAATCCTTATGGATGAGCTAGATCAAGAATTACTTGGAGAGGGGAACCCTGCTTGAAGACCGGAATGAGGCGAGGCAGATTTAGTACTGTTCAAGTAGGTACCTCATACAGGACGGAGTACTCTACAAAAGGGGGCACACCATGCCACTGCTTCGTTGTGCCAATGAGGAAAAGGCAGATTACATAATGCGGGAGGTCCACGAGGGGGTCTGCGAGAACCACTCTGGTGGCCGGTCCCTCGCCAAGAAGATACTACGAACGGCTTACTATTGGCCTATCATGGAGAAAGATGCCCAAGAATTCGTCAAGAAGTGTGACAAGTGCCAACGGTTCGCCAACATCCCAAGACTTCCCTCTCAAGAGTTAACCCCGATCCAGACCCCCTGGCCCTTCGCACCGTGGGGGATCGACATCGTGGGACCATTGCCGCTCAGCAAAGGACAGACGAAGTTTGCGGTGGTGGTGATCGACTATTTCACAAAGTGGGCAGAGACAAAAGCCCTACAGACGATCACTGAGGAGAAGATGAAGAAGTTCTTGTGGCAGAATATTGTATGCAGGTTCGAAATCTCCAAGGTCGTCATCATGGACAACGGGAAGCAGTTCGAGGGCCAGCAGTTCAACCAACTGTGCACTGACCTGGGAATAAGCCATCACGCTTTGTCCCCCGAGCACCCTCAGGCGAACGGCCAAGTTGAAGTTACCAACAGGTCCCTCTTGAAGATCCTCAAGACGAAGTTGGAGAAGGCCAAGGGCTTGTGGGCGAAGGAGCTTCCTAACATCCTTTGGGCCTACAGAACGATGGAGAGAGTGTCCACGGGGCAGATGCCATTCTCACTTACCTTCGGCACCGAAGCCGTCATCCTAGTAGAGATCGGCCTTCCCAGCCCCAGAACGTTGCAGTTTGACCCTACAACTAATGGTGAAGCGATGAATGTGAATCTAGATCCGCTGGAAGAAAGGAGGCTGCAAACAGCCATGAGGGTGTCCTACCAACGGAAGATGCGCCAATACCACAACTCTAGAGTTTGACCAAAAAACTTCACCACCGGGGACCTTATCTTAAAGAGAGTCAATCACTCCACCAAAGATCCCAAAGAGGGCAAGCTCGGACCCAATTGGGAAGGACCTTACGAGGTGATCAGCAACACAAAGAAGGGGATGTACAGGTTGAAGAACTCAAAAGGCAAGGAGCTCCTGCACCCGTGGCACGCAGAGCATTTGAGAAAGTACTACTTTTGAAAGGCTCCCACTTGTAATTCAACTGAATGTCAATAAAAGAGATTGTTCGACAATTGTCTGCCTACGTAAAATCGACACAGAATCTGCCTATTTGTGTGGAAACAAAATTGAATCTGCTCGGCCAAGTGCCGAGCAGAGCCAGAGGACCTTAAGTGGCAATGGCACAGAAATTAAATCTGCTCGGACAAGTGCCGAGCAAAGCCAGAGGGCCTTAAGTGGCAATGGCACAAAAATTGAATCTACTCGGCCAAGTGCCGAGCAGAGCTAGAGGGCCTTAAGTGGAAATGGCACAGAAATTGAATCTGCTCGGCCAAGTGCAGAGCAGAGCCAAAGGGCCTTAAGTGGCAATGGCACCGAAATTGAATCTGCTCAGCCAAGGGCCGAGCAGAGCCAGAGGGCCTTGAGTGGCAATGGCACAGAAATTGAATCTGCTCGGCCAAGTGTCGAGCAAAGCCAGAGGGCCTTAAGTGGCAATGGCACAGAAATTGAAATTGCTCAGCCAAGTGCTGAGCCAAAGGGCCTTGAGTGGCAATGGCACAGAAATTGAATTTGCTCAGCCAAGTGCCGAGCAGAGTCAGAGGGCCTTAAGTGGCAATGGTACAGAAATTGAATCTGTTCGGCCACATGCCGAGCAGAGCCAGAGGGCCTTAAATGGCAATGGCATGAAAATTGAATCTGCTCGGCCAAGTGCCGAGCAGAGCCAGAGGGCCTTAAGTGGCAATGGCACAGAAATTGAATATGCTCGGCCAAGTGCCAAGTAGAGCCAGAGGGCCTTAAGTGGCAATGGCATAGAAATTGAATATGCTCGGCCAAGTGACGAGCAGAGCCAGAGGGCCTTAAGTGGCAATGGCACAGAAATTGAATCTGCTCGACCAAGTGCCGAGCACAGCCAGAGGGCCTTAACTGGCAATGGCACAAAAATTAAATCTGCTCGGCCAAGTGCCAAGCAGAGCCAGAGGGCCTTAAGTGGCAATGGCACAGAAATTGAATTTGCTCGGCCAAGGGCCAAGCAGAGCCAGAGGGCCTTAAATGGCAATGGCATTGAATCTACTCGGTCAAGTGCCAAGCAGTACCAGAGGGCCTTGGATGGCAATGGCAGTGAATTAGCAACAGTGATGGGGCTGTTTGTTCGAATATTGTTGCCGATTAGGCCCGCGTTAGCACTCACAAGCATTCTACAAGTCACTCCAATCCAACATTCAGGAAATATAACCGACACAAAGCATATGAAGATAAGTCCATTTCATCAATGAAAAGAGGGGTACAAAGACGAAATGCCCATTTTCAAAAAAAAAAAAAAAAACAAAGCAAAAAACAATAAGAAGGAAAAGGAAAGCAGGGAGAAAACAACTAGCAAAGCGAAGCGAGTGGGCCCGAACTACATTTGCTCCTGAGCGTGCTTGGCAGTTTGTCCCTCAGTGTTAGTATGCTGAGCATCCCCAGCCTAGCCACTCGCAATGGCCTCTTGCTGAGCCTCGGTGGTCTGGTCCTCTGCAGTAGCATTCAGTTAGGCCCCTTCTCCGACCGTCGAGCCAGCGGCGTCCTGGCCGTTTACAGGCAGGACTGCGTCAAGTAGGTCTAGACCCGAGAAGTCTGAGTTAGGATATTTCTTGGGCACCTGCTTCACAGCCGTCTCAAAGCCCAAGAGAAAAGTGGGCTCCAATAAAACCTGGAAGTCATCCCCGTCCTTGAACTCCTGAATGGCCTCGGCCATTGCCTTCTTTAGCTTTTCGCCGTGGGCCGCTATGGTCTTCTCCAGCTCCTGCCTTTTGGCCTCCTCGGCCGAGAAGCTCAGCAGTAGCTTATTGGCCTGCCTGGCGAGCCTTTCGTTGTCGGCCCGAGCCAACTGGAACTCCTCAAAAGCTGAATCCCTCTCTGCACGGGCGGCTGAGACATCACCCTTCAGAGATTGGACCTCCTGGATGAGTGCCGAGCTGGTTGCCTTCTCCTCTTGGAGGGCCTTCTCTGAAGTTCCTAGGCGGTGGCCCAATGCCATGACCCTGGCAAGAGACTGAAAACCGAGCGATTAGAACTTAATAGATTACACAAAGGTTGATGAAGAACGGAATGATGACTACACAGAAGCTCACCTTAAACAGATCGTGGTTGGCATTCCTGACTAGCCGCGAGTTGGGATGTTTGCTTAGCCTCGTGATGTCCGAAGGCCTTACCGCCTCTACCACTCTCTCCTAGGCCACGTACGAGCTATCGATGACATTGGTTGGGGCAGAAGTAGTTGGAGTGGCACAGGCCGGGGAGTTTGTCGGAATGACCGCGCTGCACCTTGGCTGGGATCCCTCCGAATACCCTGGAGGAGGCCTAACGACCACGGATACCTGACCCTTCCCCTTCTGGGGGGACGCCTTCTTCGGAGGAGCAAGGGGAGGGGGGAGTTCTTCAATAGCCTCAGCGGTCTTTTGGCGCTTCGATCCTGAGGAGCCAGCCGCCGCCGCCCTCTTCCTAGCCAGGTAGTTGATGTTGAAGCTCATCGCGACCGTCTCGGAAGTTAGCTGGGATGCTTGGGGACATGGCTAGACCGCTGCAGTATTGGCCTGAATAACCATAACAGACTGGCGATCGGCAAAGAATAACTAGAAAGGTCAGAGAACGACCAGCATAACAAAAAAAAAAACGTACTCACTCCTTTCACTTTCTGCAATCAAGGCCTCTCTGCTCAGTTCGGGCCCCAAGAGGTATTGGGCAAGCGCCTCGACAGTCACCAAGTCTTTGGCGGTCCAAAAGTCGTACTCTTTGACCGCCTCTGCGGCCGCCTTGTGCTCTGCAAACAGAAGGGGCTTCACCTGACCTAACACCTGTAGGACACCTAAGTCAAAACGGGCGACACATACAACAAACATAAAGCACAAGGGGAGGAAAAAGACTCGGGGAAAGGATCATACCCTTCTTACTCGGGTAACCCCATTGCCTGGGGATCCGAGCAGAGAAGTCTGTCTCCCAGGGGCAGAACTCCCAGCCTTCTCCGCTAATAAAGAAAAACTGGTCCTTCCAATTCTTGTGTGAAGAAGGAAGCTTGCCGACCAGATCGAGCCTTGTCGACCGACCTGAGAAATACCAGTACCCCTTCCCACGCTCGGCCGGCCTGTAGCAATATGAGAACTCCTCTGACGTCACGTCCCTCCAATGGACGATCTGCTAGAGGATCATACAGCCCGCCATGATCCGTCAGGCATTCAGCGAGAGCTGTCCAGGGGAGAGGCGTAACCTCTGCAGAATCTCTCTAACTGGCCGAGGGAACGGCACACGAAGACCACCAGCCAGTGTGCCCTCAAAGATTACTATCTCCCCCTCCTTAGCCAAGCACGCCCAATTCCTAGGGCTGGGAACCCTGCACCTTACCCCTTTTGGGATCTGGTACACCTGCCAAAGGGTAGCGACCTTCTCCCTATCGAGAGAGGAAAAAACCCCCACCGCTTCGTACCCGGGGTCATCCTCTTCCTCCCCCTCTCCCAGCCCGACCTCTTGAGCTCGGGCAACAACCTCAACGGGTTGGTCCCTTTCCTCCTCGACCCCAAAGTGGGTGGCCCCGGCCTCCCCTGACTCGGGAACTCCTTGGGACCCCCCGGAGTTCCCTATAGAGGCCTCTTCCTAGGACCGACGCCTCTCGACTCAATACCCATTAGAACTGGTCCCTTCCGAGTTCGAGCTAATCCCTTCCGGATTCAACATTGTCCCGAGGGGCCTACAGCCCTCAATCCTATCAAACACTAGGTTGAACAACTCACACAAATCCCCCAGGCCGGATTCTAAGAATTCCGGCCTGTCAACAAACCTTGAAAGGTCGGGAATCTGGCCCCTGCCCTAAAAAACGGACACGCAGCGAGTAATAAACCAGTACATACAATCAGAAGGCAAAGCTTACCGCGGTTTGAAGCACCGACGGCTCAACTCGAGGAATGGTGCCCTTTTAACTGGCCGGAGACGACGGAGATGGCGTTAAGGACAGAGAAGGAGGTTTTCTCTTTTCTCTCTTTGCATATTTGGTAAAAGGTACTAGGGGAAAATGGGGGTAACCACCTCACAAAACTCTCCCCACACCTTTGAAATCAACGGCCCAGATGGCCTGCGGTGATGGGACATCAACGGCTGAAAAACGACGCATCTTTTCGACTACTGACAACCAATCCCTCGCTGCCATGTGGGGGTAGGTGAAGAGACGCGATAGCACCTGTCATTATTGCGCCACCCCCGCCACAAATGCGCTCCGTATTTCGTGGTCGTGCTGTCCCGTGGAATTCCTCTGACTCCGAGCAGATGGCCAGATGAATTAGGGGCATCTGGTGATGATGATTTCCCGACTAGACCAGAGGCCGGGTTATTAGCCGACCGGCACTCGCTGGACGACACCTTCCCCAAGTCACCGGGTCGTCTCCCGACTAAGTCTCCCCAATTGTTCGTCACCGACCTCCCGAGCCATACAGATACCCGCAACGGTCCACTGGTTGGGTCGACGCTCGACCGTGTCAATAGGGCACACTTCTGACACCGGCTGGCCTGGCATGTACCAGGGGCGTGGGCGTGGGCGTGGCGTGTACTTACAACTACCCCCCACTCCTCTGATACTATTCTAACACACGCTACCTTGGAGTGTAGGAATGGCCCACTCGAGTGTTCTGACATCACTCTGATCTTCCAACTGGAGGCCGCCACGTGGAGAGACCACCTACCACCTCCGTGCAGGCATACAAGGGGAAAAATTCAACCCCCTCTAAGGTACGAAAAACACACAACTCTTGACACCTCTCTCTCTCTCTCTCCCCAACGCTTAAATCTCCGTAAATCTAACTCAAATACCGGAGGGCATTTGGCTCCCACTACACCGATGGGTTTAGTGAAGAAGATCACCGGCCAGTATCATCAGGGTTCATCTCAAACCTGGGGGCAAGCCACTACGAGTTTGCTGCATCATCAGTTCCTACCTAGGAGATAATATTTGGAGAGAGGGAGAAAGCCCGTTGATATTAATTTAACATTAATTTAGGAAATTAATTTGAAATAATATATAGATCATTCGTTCTTTATATTAATACCTTATTCTGTACTTAGAATGCTATTTTGTGGCTGCAGTTCGTGTTGTTATAAGTAATGTACGTTGTGGTAATCAATATCATTTGCTATTATTTGCACTAACAATCAATCACAAGAGCCAAAAAAAAAACAGTCAAAGAATTAAACTATTGTGTTCTAATCATTCCTCCACTTTGGTTTTATTCTTTTGTATTTTAAATCCATAATAATTTAATATCACATTACTTGCAAAATTTAATAGTTCAAATTGGCAAATATGATCAAATGTTCTTTACATGGTAATGGCATTGTACAAGTCTTCAATAACTTTTCACAAGAAGTACATTTCACGTGCACCTCTACTAGTAAAAATAAAAATTGGTACGTAATTAAATTGTGAGTTATTTAACTACAAAATTGTCCTTGCCTTATCAAGTTATTCATATAGTGCAAGATTCTGTACAAAATTCTAAGTGCATATAAATATGCGTCTTCTACTCTCTTTTTTTTTGCAGCATGACTACTCTCTCAGGTTCATATAGGAATACTGTCCATATGAACCATATAAATTTCATGCATTGCATGAATAATAACTGGCCATAATGCAGCATAAGTAAAGATCGAATTTAAAATCTCATATTTAACATGAAAACAATCTGACCGTTGGCCCACCTTTTCTGATGCTATTGGATCATCCTGAGCTTGAACCAAATACCAAGTTTAGGATGATCCTGTATTTGTGTGGTTTAAGGAATGGGGCGATATAAGGAATTAATAATGGTGTTCTTTGTTTGTTGGGAGTGGCTCAACTGAGATGGGTTTGGCCATGTAGTAGAGAAAAACATAATAGAGAAGGTGGTGGCCGGCTGTGGTGGAGTGGTGTAACAGGAGGAGGATTAGGAAGAAGAGGAGAGGATGGGCTCGGAGGTTGTGGAGAAGGAGGTTTTGAAGTCGTGGACTCAACCCACGACTTTAGGTGTGGTAAATAATTAAATAAGAACCGAGTTTGGGAAATGAACTTTCCAATTAACTAGGTTTGGGTTAAAAAAAACTCTTGGAGCTGGAGGCAAAGGAAAATTACCTCGTGCCCCCTGAGGCTAGCCTTCGTTTTTACCCCAATATTTTAAAATGCAACAATTTTAGCTCCAACAACACGAACCACACAGCGGAACAGTTAGTTTTCCCATAAAAATTTGATGGTTACACAAAAAAAATAATCTTTTTGGATAAAACTGTTTTGATATCAAATTAAAATATCAAAATAAAACAACAAGGAACGAAATAGTCTAGAAGGGGCTTAAACACCATTTTAACATTAGCATTTTAATATAGTGAGAAAAAATTCCTTAAGAGAAATTCAATGAAAACTACAAAATTAAATTAAACAAAATTTAACATCAAACTAAATATTTTAGTTTGGTTAGAACATAATTTTAGTTGGAAATAGGTTTAATTCTGGCATGCAAGTGCAGGATGCGTTGGAAAAAAAGATTTTAATTGCCATAAAAGAAGACAAAAAACTCACAATGTAACAAAAAAAAAAAAAAAAGACCTAAAAACTGAAAGTGTTACCAAATGGCTCCTTATTGTTTATCCAATTTTGCCATAGTTACGAGCGAATTAATGGCATCTGTTTCCTATTCCAATCAAGGTATTAAATGTCAACAAGATATTGAAACTGTGCTCTTCAAATGTCAAGCTATTTCAAAACTCTTGCCATGTCTCAAAAACAAAACAATAACATATTTTATTTCAATTTGAAGAACTATTCTATTAGAGATGACTGGAGATGAACTGATGTGGCAGACCTCAACTACTTCGGTATGCAAATATGGTAAGGTGTGCCTATGCAAAAATATACTGATGCTGAAATCCGAATGTCTAATTACATAAAACCCAGGTACTGTTTCGTAAATAAAACAAAAAGCAAAGAAACATAAATAAACAAAACAAAACAAAACATACAGACTTTTCCTCTTCAGCACAAAAATCTACTTTATTAGTCATAAAAAAGAGGATCACAATAAAACAGAGACAGACAGACACAGACAGACAATTAAGGGTCAAGACTTTGAGCAGTTATGAAGGGCGAGACTAATTTTAACTGGCCTCTCAACATTTGTAGCAAAGAAATAATATCACATTTATCAATTTCTGGATAAAAGACAGAAACCAATTGTCTCTTTGTCTCTTGGTTAAAAAAAATCCTAACAAAATAAATTGTCCATCAAAGAACCCATCCAAATACCAAGTCTTTGGTTCTCTTTCAATTCAGCTCATATAAAATATCTTACAATCATTCAGAGACTATGTTACCTGGAAGGTGTTCCAATACATGGAATGAAAATGAGAGACACCGCATGCTCATAATATGGTATGATTGAGGTAGACTTGTATAGATTACACCATTAGAATTTAAGATACTTTTATAGCAATTTTATTTGAGCAACTACAAATCCCTAGAATATAATCAAATTTTTTTAAAATTAATCATATAAAAACACATTTCTATGATCATTATGGCACCTTTTCACTTTTAGTAAATCATGCCAAGATTTGAAATTGGGTAATCTTTAAAATAAATAGATAAAAATTTAGGGATCAACTTGGATCGCTAAATTAACAATTTTACAACAAAAGTACACCATATTTCGGAACATTCATCTCAAGACATAAATCGCTATGTTTTCTGGTAACACTATTTGGGGATAACCGAAATGAACATGTCCATAGCACAACATCTGAAAGCTAGTATAAAGGTTTATAGCGTTTGTCCATAGCATAGCTCTCAGGCAAGACGAAGACTAGCTATGTATAATAATTAATATAGGTCACGCTTCTTATTGCAAGCAATCCCAATATAACACACCATTAAACTTTTGTGAACAATAAACTTTAGAAAGGACGGATGCATCATTCGCGATCAATATTGACATCATAGTTTATCGGATTTCTGAGTTCTAAAACATATAACCACAAAAAGAACTCTTACACGGTCAGGACAAGTTAGAAACCTGGGACTATAAGGAAATTAAAAAAAAATTAAAAAAAACTGGTGCTACTTCCTCAACTTTAAAGAAGAAAGCTCCGCAACAAATGATGACATCAGATATTCCTACCGAAAAATGAAAATAGAACAAGTAACTTACATAGTTAGCGCATTTGTTATGCTTCAAGACTCAGGCTTTGAACCAAAAAACAAAGATTGGTCGACTGTCACTCATGATACCAGCAGTAAATTAAAGATCATTTTCGCACAGGAGCTACTGATGTGTACCCAAATGAATCTGATCTCTTCCTTGCAGTCTATCAATGTTGAAAGTAGTGGGCTCAAAAGATGCATCTGACCTCCTTCAATCTATCTCCAGTTCCTTCTGCTTCAGTTGCAATGCCGTTCGTTCATTCTCTAATATCATCCTCTCATTCTCCAGCCTTGACCTCTCCAGCTCCCTCTCTTTCTTGCTGCAGAATCTCCGCCACTTAAAACAACGTTTCTCCAACTCAAATGCTTCAGCTTGGATGCTGACTCTTTGCTCTTGGAGTTGCAACATCTGCTTCATAATCCCATCTTTCCATTCCCATCGCGACTTTGTCGGGTCTTGAAAGATTTCAGCCATTTCAGCTTCAAAACCACCTAATGCACTAGCTTGGGACCAGATACAACCATCCTCTTCATTTGGCTTCTTATGCTCACCATACTCCCCCCTTCTCTCCACATCTCCAACAGTATTATTTGTGTCTTCATTGTCTGATTCATCATCCTCACTTTCACCATTTTCTTTGGCTTCTTCCTCCTCAAAACCATTATTGTCATGTGAGCATCTCACAAGAGGTAAAGAATGAACTTGTAAATCAAGATCATTACAATTGGGTATCTTTTGTCCATTATGATAAGCACATATTTCCTTATAAAACAAGTGTTTTGAGCCCAATATTTTTCTTACATCCTCCTTCATCTTAGCCGAGAGTTGTGGCATGGAGTCCATAAGAGTGGGGTCTTCCACTACCCAACAACAAGTTCCCCTCCCAAGAATGTCATTCAATTTCTTGTATCTCTTGTTCAAGTCATTAAACTTATCTTCACACTGCTGAGGTGAAACATAACAATCCTTAGCTATCATTAACTTCGAGACTGTTTTCCACTTCCCCTTCTTTTGTAAAACCCCAGATTTCCTCTTCAGCCCCTCTATGTCATCAAGGGTTTCGTCATCCCCAACATGAGCAACCAGTTCTATTAAAAGCCTAACAACATTATCGGTCCACTTCATTCGCTGCCAAGGTGACCTCCTTTTACCCTTTAACCCATTGAAATCCTCACCATTCCCATCCTCAGAATAACTTGGCTCATCGTCTTCACTAGTATTGTTATTGCTACTATTCCCAACATTACCAAAGGCAACCGCCTTCCCTTTACCAAAATTCAGTGGGATACCTTTCTGGGTTGAACCCTTTGCTTCCACAAACCCAATGGGCTGAACATTTTCAAGTCCCATCATCACATTCATCGACGATTGCATGTGATGGTGATAGACATGAGACTGATGACCCAACTGTGTCTGATGATGCCTTTGAATCGACGATTCAAGGTCTAAAAAACCCCCACTCGGACCCAACAAAAATCCTCCTCCCAAGCCCGGATTTTCCATTTTCCAACCCTTATTTCAAAACCCAGACACCAAGATTAACAAGTCATCTGATATGATTTATACCATGTAACTTCAATGATTATGTCTCTAATCTTCCAATCCCCATTGAAAAACCATGAACCCTACCACTACAACGGATTAAATAACAGAAGCATAGCAATCCAAAAGCCTAAAAAAATCTAAACATTCCTTATTCAGAGTCACATATTAGGCTTTCCTAGACAGAAAAGTCAGAATTTTTTTTTTTTTCCCTGATCGAAAGGAGAGTGAAAGAGAGGTCTTTTTCAGATCAGTATTCAAACGAATAAAAATATAATCTATAGATGCAGAGATCACAAAGAGTTGTTTAAGTTGTCGGCTTACCTTTTCATGATCTGCAAAGGCGAATTCTCAGTCGGAGAGAGAGAGCGCGCGGGTCTTTGTCTGAAATATAAACAAGTAGAGAGAGAGCACTTGGACGGACTAACGAGGTAAATTATCTATTAGATGACAGCTTAACAGCTTGTTTAGAACTTGGGAAGAAAAGGGAAGAGAAAGGAAGAGAAAACGAAGGATATATATATACTTTCTTTTTTTTTTTGTTTGATTTTGTAAATAAAATAAAAGAGAAGTGAAGAAAAATTAGAGAGAAAATATTTTGTTCTCATCTTTTTTCCATTCTCTTTCCCTTCTCTTTCTCTCCTAGATAATATCAATCAAGAAAATTGATAAATTTAAAATTTTCTCTTCCTTTTATTTCTCTTCTCTTCTCTAAGTTCCAAACATATTATAAAATTCTTAAACCAAATTTTTAATTTTTTTTAATTTATACACTATAGAAAAATATATATATATATATGTATATAAATGTACGGTGATGGACGGAGGGGGCAAGCGGGGGCCACAGCCCTCCAAAGTTTGAAATTTTTGCTTTATACCCTATAATTTTTTAATATTCGGAATGCAATATAGTATATCGCTCCCCCCTTCCAAAGTTTCAAAATTTTACTTCACCCTTGTAGAATTTTGAATATTCAAAAAACAACATGGCATATTGGCATCCTTAGAGTTTCTAAATTTCACTTCACACTTGTCAATTTTTTTGAAATTTAAAATATTATATAGTGTATTGTTCCTTAAAAAAAAAAAAATTTGGTCCCCGCCCTGACCCAAATTCTGAGTCCGCCGCTATGTATATATAATGTAATTATTGATTATTCCCCTTGAAATGAATAATCAGACCAATATGATAGTACCTTTGTGACATTTTTCATGGCATCTATGTTGAAAGTCAAAATTTTAAATTGTTAAAAATGTATGACATTTATTTTTATTGATTCTTGATCAATAGTCAACCAACCCACTTAGAGATTTGTAACTCTTTTTCTCTTCCTATTCGTAGGGATGTAAATTTGGCTCGAGACTCATGGGTCGTTCGAGCCTGGCCTGAGCTCGTCGAACCAAAGCCCGACCCTAGCCCGACTTGGGCATAGCCCAGCCCAAGCTTGAGCACCCTATGGTTTGGCCTGAACCCTCCTTTTAGAAGCTAGAGCCCAGTCCAAAGCTCGACCCGCAAGCCCGAGCCCGAGCCCGAGCCCAAGCCCAAGCCCCGTCCAAGAGCCCAAACCTAAGCCCAGCCGTGAGCTCGTGAATCTCTCCTCAAATGGCTCTTTCCCTTTTAAATTCACTTTAATTTTTTTTTTAAACACCCCCCATCCATACCCATGACCCTGCATTTTCAAATTCATTTTTTTTAAGCACATTCATTAATTGTATAAATAATTTATCTTGATAATTTTATTAATTATATATAATAATAAATGTAGATGTACAGTTTTTTATATATGTTCAAAGAAATTAAATATATATAAGTTTACAAATAAAATTTTAATTTATAGAATCATAGTGTATAATTTATTATAACTAAATTATTAGTTTTAAAAACATAATGCTACAAAAAAAAAAAAAACTGGGCTGAAGAGGCAGACCCAAAGACCTGCCCAAAAAGCCTATCAAAGCCTGAGACCCGCAGCCCAAACCCAAAACCCAAGCGCATTCCTAAGGCCAAGGCTGGACTTGGGCCTTCCCCTTCACATATTAGCTCGGCCCAGCCCGAAAAATGACGAAAGCCCGCAAAGGCAGACCCGAGCCTAGTGGGCCATGGCCGAATTAATATTCCTAGGGCCAACTCAATTAACATCCCTACCTATTCATTTTTGACAGTGGTAAGAGAAGACAAAATCCAACCCAGGTGAGGGGGTGCGGAAACCTCAGCAAATAGGTGTACGCTATATAGGTAGGGAGTATAGAGTATCACACTGTGGAGGTGTAAACCATGCTAGTTTGCAAATTATAGTGTTGGCCCAAGAGTATAATCCGAGATGAGGGTGAATTGAGTTTAAAAAATAATTACAAATAATTTTAACTAAAAACTAATTAAACAATCTAATAGTAGAATCAAAATATGTGTGCAATGTGGTCAGGCAATCTCAAACAAGAAATGAAAAACAGAGCATAAAATGAACAAAATGATTTATCGAAATTCAGCCATAACTCATGACCTATGTCCTCACCCTTAAGACCCCTTTGAAAGCTCTTCCACTATGCAATAAATAATTACAAAGCAAGTGCTAGTTGGTTAAGTGCCTAGCTCATTTTTCACAAGAGCTCTTCTTATGCTCTTAAACTCTTTAAGTGATTTTGTGCAAGTTTCACTTAAACTTACAAGTGTTCTTAATAAGAACGCTTAAACTCATAGATTTACAAACCCATCCAAATTGAGTAAATGAGGTTTACACGAAGTATTTCTCTCAAAGAGTGGATAGAACAAATGTAAAATCAGTAAATGCCCTAATATCTCAACAAAGCAACTGTAGCAGCTAGGGTTTATACCTTCAGATTTGATTCAACACTTAAATGTGTGTCCTCTCTGTATATAAATGTTGCAGGGGTCTTATATATATGCCTTAGCATTGATTTTAACCATTAAAGGTAGTTGGGGTTACATTAAATGCAAGATAATAGCTGTAGAACGTTTAAAAATATAACCGTTACAGTGGCATGGGTCGACCCTTCGGCTGCATGTGTCGACTCCTTCCTATTCTGAACACAGCTCTTTAAACAATCTGTCTCCATGTGTCGCACTCTTAATAAACGAAGTGTCGACTCCGGTAAGTTTTAGCATGTATCTTTAAGGCACTGCCTCGATGTGTCAATTTTTGTAAGCTCATGTGTTGATTCTTTTAAGAACATTTTCAAAGTTATGCAATCTGTACGCATGTGTCGACTCCTATAGTTGAAGGTGTCAACTCCTTTAAGTACATTTCCAAAGTCATGCAACCTGGACGCATGTGTCGATTCCTGTAACTGAATGTGTTGACTTTTGCCAATAATATAGGCTCAGGTTCAAATCACTATTTTCATGTGTCGATTTCTAGAGTGGATGTGTCAACTCTTGTTAATTTCATAGCCTTCATTTTGTAGGACTTCTTCAACCTTTTTCTAAACCTTCAAGTACTTCAATAATATTCCAGATTAGGCTTCTAAGGCTTGAAATGTCTCCTTCTATGCATCTTGTTCTTCAAGACTTTCTTCAATTAATCATAGCTTTACTTGGTTTGTTGAGACTTTATCAATCATTCCAAAAGATTTTTCAAAACTTGTGATATTCATTTCACCTAATTTTTAGCACCTTTAATTTCTTCGAGATGGGATTATTTCAATTTGATTGTATCTAGGACTTTTCAATCCATATACTTCTTCCATCCTCTTAAGATTTCAACACACTCTTTAATTCTTTTTAATAAGCTTCACAAGTTCTTTAATATATTTAAAGTGTCAAGCTTTAAGTCATAGTTTAATTAATACATAATATAATCTGCACACTAAGTAAAGTAATTACACATTAAACAAAGTTTTGTTACCATCAAAATTAAAGCATGAAGTCAACACATAGGTACCAGAAAGGAAAGTGGAAGATATGAAAAATGAAAACATGAAATGTGACTTTAAAAAATTATGAAAAATGGAAAACGCTAGATAATATAAAATTAACTTGGATATTTATAAATAAAAAACATATTTAAAAACTCTAAAAAAATAATATAAAGCATTTAGAATACTCTTATGATCAGATAAAAAACTAATGCAACACAATACTAGACTTTTGTTAAAAATTTATATATAATTGTCAAATAATAAGATTTGATAGTATAAAAAAATACTAAAAATTATGAAAAGTGAGTTTTTAGGGAGTTTTTCCGATATTTTTTAAGAGTTTCTGACCAGCTTATTTGTCACACCCCTAATCCAATTAAACATTAATTATGTCACATTAGGTGAGGCGTGGTCGCACAGGTCATCATACCTGCGAACGACATCTCAAAACATACTTGAAATAAAAGAACGCCACAGAATATAATAGATAAACAATACAATAAGAAAAATATAATAAACTGTCCAAAGGAAATCATAAATCATAGATACATTACCACTGGAAAATAATCAACATCCTTTCACAAAATTCTCTACCATTGTACCAAGTTAAAACATAACACCAAAAGCCAACGTCTCATGTAAAATACAACCATGAAACTGAAAGTAAGACAATGGAACTCTCCCAAGTCCCGAGACTCGACACCCTGACATCGACATGATTGCCACCATGGCAAGGACCAAGACTGCAGTGAACCAAACGTCATTTTTAAATTACCTGTCAACACAGTCTGTGTGAGTGTGAGCTAATTGTCAACGTGCTCACAATAGATAATCAAATTCATAGAGATTGGTAATAAACACTCACAATGCACACAGGTATAATGATCAATATATATATCATGGATGCCTCAATACAATGAATGTATCACCAACATGTGTGCGCAATTTTAGATAACATTGGCCCAATATATCGATGGCGCGTTATCAAGGAATGCTCATCGTGGCACCCCTAGGCTAGTCCATCGTGATTAAGCCTTGGTTAACCTACCGTAGTTAACTCTCTCCAGTGCAATGCAAGACATACAATATGAATGATATGTAATGCCATCATATATATATAATCAACAATGTCTCCAAATAACTTCTCATATATATTAATACCAACTTCATCTCATGTATGAACATGTTTAACACCTCATATGAATTCACCACCATTATACATATAGAAAACAATTAATTCATTCAACATGAATGAGATTATCCCAAAATCTCACCTGTCACCGCACACACACTACGTCAAAAATCACTTATTGGTTGACGTTGAAAGATCTTACTCTCCGTTAGCTCCTATCATCACAACCGTATTAGTTTAAGAAACTCAATGTATACTTCAATAATCATCAATATAATGTATATACCCCAAACAAGTTATAGCACTGAAATTATGCATTAGAACTATCATATGCTAATTTCAATTAAACTCCCAATATAAAGCTAGAGCTGAAAAATACTAAAATACACTAAGTTCTCTAATCTGCCAAAACTGATACAGGCCTCATAATTTCGACATAACTTCGTGAGCTTATACCCAAAAATTCTAAAACTTTAGAAATACAAAATAGACAAATCAAATAGTATCCAGACCAAATTGTATAGTTTTTAAACATGCCTAAGTATTTATTTGGTATTTTCTAAAACAGGGTAGTGCTACAGAAACTCAAATTCAACAGCAGATGGTCTATCTTTGACAAATTAATAACATAGGTAAACGACATCTAAATGACCTGAAATTTAGTACAGATTATCATAAATCTTACTCCTAGATACAGTAAAAATTTCATAATTTTTAGGCTACTCTAACTTAGTCGAATGCTCTGTCAAACCAAAGGTTACAGATTTGGGCATCAAAAATCTACAGAAACAGTCTCATTTCAAAAATTCACCATAATTCAAAATTACAACATTTTTAAGTGAATCCAATGCCCAAATGATCCTCATAACTCTGACTTACAGTGTTCAAAAATTCAGCCACAAATAAAATTTTTAGCTAGGTCGAATTATCTTCAAACAGTAGCCTTTTCATAGAGAATACTCTGTTATGGCTGCCATGGGTGATTCTAAGTTTTTACCATAGAAGATCTCACCTCCATCCTCCTCCTTCCATGGCATGACTCATACAACATACAATAATTAGAGCAAACAAGATAAAACAAGAATGATACTCACCTTAGATGAGGAAAACAAAGTGCAAGAAAGCTTTCTTAGATTTTTCATCTCTTTTCTTCTTCTTCCTCTTTTCCACCGATTGCTCCCTGTCTCTCCAAGCTTCTCTCTCTCTCTCTATAACTCTATATATCTATCTCTCTTTATAATGACAGCTATCTTTCCTCTCTTCTCTCTCCCATCATGCTAGGCTACTTACCCCCCACCATTCTTGTTTTTTCCTTTCTTTTTCTTTCTTTTGTTTCTTCACTCGTCTCCTTATCCCCTCTTGTCATCATTCTGTCTTGCTGTCCACCGATACCCTTTCTTCCTCTCACTTCACTTCAATAAAGATACAATAATATATCTCACCCCCTTAGGTATCTTATACACTCACTCACTAATGACTCACCACTCAACTCACGATCTAACTTACCACTAATGAAATGACACAAGGGGCACACACAATTTATAATTAACCATGTAATAGATGTAACTTAAATTAAATAAACTAATTCAACTAAATTTAATATGCAATTCAACTAATCATAAAAATATGATATTAGGATTTCACATTATTTAAATTATGTTAGAGTTGCGGAATCATCTCGAAATCATTTTCTATAAGTTTTCCTTAAAATTTTATAAGTGTTTTGTCTCCGTTCTGGAAGCGACGTTTTGGGGAAGCAAGTTTCCCCTCTCAAAAAGAGTTTGTTGCTAACTATGGGGCAAATGCCTCTATATTTTCATAAACCTCATGTTGCCCTATAATTTTAAAAATATTTCTCAATTGTCTTCTTAAAATTTGTGAATTGGGCCCTAAAAATTTTAAAAACTCCATTTTTACATATAATTTTAGAAATATTTTTCAATTTTTCCCCTTAAAATTTGTAACTTGCTCCTTGCACAATTATTATACATATGAAGTCTAGTTTTGACTACAATTTTTTTTTAAGATTGTGATTAATGGCTGCCTCTGCATAAATTTTGTTGCTCCAGCGAGATTATACACATATAATGCTTATATCACAATACTTTTGAAAATGATCAAATTTAAAAAATTTTAGAATCTGAAAATACATATATCTGAAACTTAATGTACTTTCATACATATCTTCCTATATTTGGGAACCTTTTCACTTCTTTGTGTTTCCTTTTATTCAAAACATTTATTTGATTGTCCATATTTTTATAATTTCTCTAATTTGAGTATCATAAAAAACATGAGTTAATGTTCCATTATACTTTTTAAAAATATCATCCATTGACAATTCTATGTTAAGTTTCAAATTCTTTCCACTGTAGAAATAGACCATCTGTAGGTGGGATTATTTGATTGTTTTCATGGGTTTAGTTGACTAATTTTTCTATGTAAAAAGGTGTACATGCCACTTATAAAATCAAAATTGGTCAGCAAGGTACACGAATTTGGGATTAGGTTTCCGTGATTTTAGACATGAGGATAAACATATGGATCAATTTATTTTTATTTTAAATTAAAAATAAAAATAAAAATAACCAACTAAGAATTTAGTGTAATTTCTTAACAAAAAATAATATTCAAGTTTCATGGTGAATGGAAGTAAATAGATTTTTAGCAACATCAAACAAGTATGAGAGAGACACTAAAATGTATATAAAACTAAATTTAAAATGCATTAACATTAAATATGTTTCATATATTTTTTAACAGTTGAGACGATTACAGTGCGTTGCATCATCATGTATGATTTTAATAGTTAAGTCGATTACTTAGGCCACGATTTTTGCGGGATAAGAAAATAGAGATAAGTAATATTATAGTATAAGAAAAGTGACGATGGGTGATAAGTAATACTATAATATGATATGGGATTACACATAATATGTTTAGTTAGGTGCGATAATTCATATTATATTGTTATATTATTATATTATTTATTACAAAATTAATGTTAATATGAGATTTTATTGTAATTTACTTACATAATATTATATTAACTATACTAATAATAGACGGTAAAAAAAAAATTCCATCTTTCTTCAATGGGGGAGATATGTAATGCCACCTTCCCATGGTATTATATATCTCCATTTTGGGGATATGTAATCCAAAACATTTTATTTTTGTCAAACAGGAGTTTTGTGAGCCCCATTGGATACCATCTCCAATCTCTACTCTTATCCCTCAAACAAACACGGCCTAAGTGCGTTGTATCATCACGTGTGATTAGCTCATATTTTTAATAATTTTTGACAAGATTCTTTAAATTATATTAGAGTTTCTTAAATGTCTCAAAATTTTTTAACTCTCTCTTAAAATTTTATAAGAGTTTCATCTCCGTTTTATAAGCGAGTTTTCGGAAAAGCAGGTTTACCCTCTCAATGGGAGTTTCCTGGTAACTATGGGCAGATGCCCCATATTTTCATAAACCCCATGTTGTCCTATTATTTTAAAAATATTTCTCAAATTGTCCTCTTACTATTTTTTATTGCCCCCTTAAAATTTGAAAAACTCCATTTTACCTATAGATTTAAAAATATTTTCCAATTTTGTTCCCCTAAAATTTGCAAATTGCCCCTTACATAGTTATTATACATATGAAGTCTAGTTTTGATTACAATTTTTTTAAGAGTGTGATTAAGGGCTGCCTCTGCAAAAATTTCTGGCTCCGGTGAGATTATACACACATACTAATGCTTATATCACAATGCTTTTGAAAATGCTTATATAGAAAAATTATCAAATTTGAAAATTTTTAGAATCCAAAAATACATATATCTTAAAATTAATGTACTTTCGTACGCATATCTTCCTTTATTTGGGAACTTAATCACTTCTTTGTGTTTCCTTTTATTCAAAACATTCATTTGATTGTCCATACTTTTATAAATTTTCTAATTTGGGTATCATAAAAAAATGAATTAATGTTCCATTATACTTTTTAAAAATATCATCCATTTATGTTAATTTTTTTCATGGGTTTAGTTGACTAATTTATCCATGTAAAAGGGGTACATGCCATAAAATAAAAATTAGTCAGCAAGATACACGAATTTGGGATTAGGTTTCTGTGATTTCTGACATACGGATCAATTTATCTATCTTATAAATTAAAAATAAAAATAACCAAATAAGAATTTAGTGTAATTTTTTTAACAAAAGAATAATATTCAAGTTTTACAGGTGAATGGAAGTAAATAGATTTTTAGCAACATCAAACAAGTATGAGTGAGAAACTAAAATGCATATAATTAAAGCTAAATTTAGAATGGATTGACTTTAAATATGTTTCATATATTTTTTAATAGTTGAGTGCGTTGCATCGTCATGTATGATTTTAATAGTCGAGTCCATTACATAGGCTACGTTTGTTTGCAAGATAAAAAAATGAGGATAAGTAATAATATAAGATAAGAAAAGTTATGATAGGTAATAAATAATATTATGATGCGATGGGGAATTATTCAAGTTATATTTAGTTAGGATGAGATAAGTAATATTATATTGTTATGTTATTATATAATTTATTACAAAATTGATATTAATATTATACTGTAATATACTTACATGATATTATATTAACCTATCATACTAATAACAGAAGGATAAAAATAAAATTTTCATCTTATCCGAGATATCCCCATGGCATTACATATCCCTATTTTGAGAATTACATCTCTCAATGGATATATAATCCGGAACATTTTATTCTTGCCAAACATGAGTTTTGTAGACAGCACTGGATACCATCTCCCATGGCCACCCTTATTCCAAGTGCATTGCATCATCTGTCATATTTCTGATATTGAGTGCTCGCAGTTGAGTATCTTTGTCCCTCTCTTGAATAATGTTTCTCTAAAATTTGAAGATTAACTTAATTATAGTTGAACTTGACACTTTATATCTCACAAATTGATAAGAATGCATGAGCTAAGTTCGAGTCTGAATGCGCCAAGTGTAATATTTTTAGAAGGCAAATCTTATCGTGACTAAATCAAATTGAAACATAGCAATGTCACAATTTGAGATCATTCACGGTAACTCCAATTCAAATCGAATACGCCCCCAAAAAGACTCTCTTCTTCGAATGTAAATTAAATAAAATATGAGTAGAAATTTTTGTGAGTTGGTACCCCTCCAATAAATGTTGTATTTGCAAGATGCAAAGTTGCAGAACTGAATTTAAATGGGTATTACAATGGTGGTTCTCTTTTGCACTATTTTCTTCTTTTCTATGATATTGTCTATGCTTGAGTATGGCAAATACTTGACCAATGTCCAGAAAAATTGAAGATCATTTATAGGCTAGCTTCATGTAGAAAGCAAGGGCATGTATGCTCATAATAAATTCATGCACATGAGATGCCAATCCTCTCTATTCATTTTTCCAACATTGGGTTTCAGGGGCAGTGGTATTACTAGCTAAAGCCATGACAAAGTATTGGGAGGTTCTTCTAAGTTCTTAGAACTATATGGGGAAACCTCAAACCTACATCAACTTCAAAACAACCTATCCTTCAAAAAAAAAAAATTGTAATTAGTACCAAAAAATGCAAATCTAGAATGGTACTCTGAAAGTGGTAATTAGTCAAGCTCACTTTTGCACAAAATAAAGAATAGTTAACATCACTGATTTTACCAATCACATATTGAAAATGCAATAGTCAAGTGTTACAAGTGCATTAAAAAGTGGTATTTTTTAAAAAAAAATTGGTAAAAACATTTCCAACAAGTGACTGATACATTCGAAAATGTTGGCCACTCTTTATTTTTCTCAAAACTGTTGTTAACTTATAACTTTGTCCTGCTGCAATAATTCAATCCTCTACATGTTCCAGTTTGATGTAGCTATCAGAATCTAGATTACCATAAGGAACGCAATCTCTAAGAAAGTCCAATGATCACAACAACCATAATAAACCCAACAATTACACAACGGCTGCAACATAATCCACCTTTGAAGAGAGTCGAACTAAAGACATTAACAACTGAAGCAACCGGACTCTACTAAATGACACAGGTGATGGCCCCCGAGTTAGGAGATTCATCATACAGCATAAACATGCCACTAAACACAATTAATTTTCGTAACTGCTTGGACCGGAATGGAATTTTCACCCAAGTAGACCCATCATTTTTAGAAGAGTAACTCTATACAACTAGAAAATTCATATAGAATTTCTGTACAGAATGATGTGGTTTCATCTCAAGAGACTTTCACAGTAGTATTGATATACATATAGACATAACTTTGAGGCTTTACCTTGACTACCCTACTAACCTTCTACTCCCCCACTTTGTCGATTCTTATTTTAAGAAACATACTTCTAATATTTCGTCAGAATGTTTGACATCTCATAATCTTCAAATTGCATATTGATCTTTTATTATAATGTTACCAATATATTGTTTCATGACAATGTACTAGCTAATGATAAAAACGGCCAATCAAATTGTGCCACATAATGCGCGTAAATACCTGGACAAGGAGTGTGTCGTTGAGAACCATGAAGCTATGACGTTTATAATTCTTAATGAAATTGCAGTGAGTGGGCCCTCAAGCATCCTCGGCGTGCAAAGGTTTCTTGTAAGACTGCAAGAGGAGTGAAGAACAAACCACGCTAATTGATGAAGCCGCCATGCAAGCACCAGCAAGCCAAGGGGGTAAGCGAATCCCAGTGAAAGGGTATAAAACCCCAGCAGCAATTGGCATGCCAAGTACGTTGTACCCAAGTGCCCACACATAGTTGAGTCGAATACGTGATATAGTCTTTCTAGACAAATCTATGGCTGTGATTACATCTTCCAGGTTGCTCTTGATAAGAACTATATCAGCTGCTTCTATAGCTACGTCAGTGCCTGCACCAATTGCCATGCCAACATCAGCTGCAACTAAGGCCGGTGAATCATTTATTCCGTCTCCCACCATTGCCACAGTCACACCTTTCATCTGCATTGAGTTTTTTCAAAAAGTCAAAAAGCCATGTCACCTTATCAAGTTATACATCAAATTCCTCCAGTGCTGGGGATAACTACCTACCTCACCAATTATATGTGTATGTGCGTGTGCAACTGTGAATTCAATGTTTTTTCAATAAGATACTATTAAATCTCATCATTTTTCCCAATTTTCTTTTCCTTAATGACTTTCACATAAGTTCTGTATCAATAATATATTGCACTTAAGGCATGCCAACATAGACGCCTGTGCACCCACCATGTGCCGTAGGCATGAGCTATGACAGCATGGATGTGTACTTTACACATCATCATAAGGACTTCCACGTGTCAACCAGTATCGGGATATTGTGCTTGGTCATACCAAATAACTCAATGGACCAACGGCACTTAGTGAGTGCTTTGGTCCAAAGTTTGACGAGGCACCTTCTTAAAATCCCTGGAAAATTCAGAATCTAGGTTGCACCGCGTGACTGTCACCTAGGCCAAGAGGCAGGACATAAGTGTGCCAAACGACTCAGCATGCACAGTAGGACTCTAGGGTCTTGTGGTTTGGTGGCTAGAGGGGAAGGCTTCACCGTGGCACTACAACCTGCATGGGTTTACCTGCCTTTGGGGCTAGTACAAGTGAGAGAGAGAAAGAGCCGGCTCCACAAGTTCACCCTAGAACCAGGGGTGGACTGCTAAGGGAGGCGCCAATGTTTTGAAAATTCCTTGATGTCCTATGTATTTTGGGTATTTTAGGATGAGAAATGTTACATTGCCACACCCCCCCCCCCCCCACCCCTAAAATTCAAATAATGTTATCTTGCCCCTTCAAAGTTCAGAAAATTTGCGTAGATCCTATGTATTTATGAGTACCAATAGTGAAAAATAGTTCATCAGCCCTCCTAAAATACAATTAATTTTACTTTGTCCTCCTTCCAGGTGTTACCCAATGTTTTTATTTTACTTATTTCAACATTTGCCATTGATTATCCAACTCTTTATAATTTGAATTTTATCCTCTTAGATTACATTTTTCTTCACCTTCCACATATTTTCATATATTTATTAGTAATTTTTTCAGTGATATCTTTTTGGGAATAATGGTAAATATTTCATTACCCTGTTTCTATATTTTCTTTATTAATTTCTTTACCCTCCACAATGTTTTTTCGTTTTGAGAATAATAGTAAGGATTTCATTGATGAACAAACATTTTATATTATAACAGTCTAGCACTATAATATATAATTAAAATGAACTGTAGTTGGTATCAAATATTTTAAAAATAAAATTGTTATATGTTCAATAAAATATAATATCTATATAGTTATAATAGGTAGAAAAAATCAGTGAAGAAATAGCGTTCTTATTTTTAGATAATACTTTACCATGAATTTTGTTTTTTGCATATTCAATGGGTCATCCACTGTAAAGCATAAATCTGAGTGGTTCGTACCACTAAATTTTTTTTCCTAAGTTGCCCCACTCTTCAATTTCTGGGTCCCCCCCTGCCCAGAACCTTCTAGAAGTTTGGTTCCTTTGCATGCTTTTCCGGCACATGGGACTCCAACAGCCTGACCACTTCCCCTAGCAAGTACCTAACAGCCTGTTTGGAACTTGGGGGAGGGAAGGGAAGGGAAGGGGAAGAGAAAATGAAGGAAAAGTAGTTTCCCTTCCCTGTTTAGTTTTGCAAAGAAAATGGAAGGAAAGTGGAGGGAAAGAAGAGAGAGAAAGAGAGAGATTGATTTAAAATTTTCCCTGCTTTTCCCCTTCCCTTCTTTATTAGGTAGAATCAAACAGGGAAAGGATAGCAAACAGTGATTTTCCATTCCCTTTCCTTCCTTTCCCCAAGTTCCAAACAGGCTGTAAATCTCTGGACATGTTGCTACATGCATGAGCTCACATTCTATAAATAGAAGGTTGTACTTCTCTTACTGAGGAAGAGATTCACTTCTATACTGCTGATTCCATTTAGAACTCTACTTCTAACTCTTCAGGTCCTAGAAGTTCTCCACTGCCCCTCTCTCTCTCTCTCTCTCTGGTTGGGCTACTTTGTCTCTAACCCAGACACCCCCAATAGTCTTAAGTGCCTATGACATGCTTTGCTGCCTCTCCATCAAACAGTGGTGGACCCAGGATTTCAGTTGAGGGGGGGCCAAGAAAAAAAAAATTTGTTGAAAGGAGGGTTAAGGAAAAAAATTTTATATTTGGAGGATCAATACATTATATAGTATTCTAAATATCCAAAAATCTATAAGGGTGAAGTGAAATTTAGAAACTTTGGGGGGGCCAATACACTATATTGTATTCTAAATATTCAAAAATCTATAGGGTATAAAGGAAAATTTCCAAACTTTGGGGGTGGCCCTTCTGCCTCTGCCATCAAACCTCCATCAAACTCAACTACACCAACAAAATTGACATGTCCATTCTGTTTTACTTACATTCAACTGCATTCGATGATAACCTAACAAGGAGCAACATGGCAATCACCAAGAAAAAATAGAATTGAAATCATCTAATGAAAGTTTTAGTTATTTAAAAAAGTGTAAATTTTGAACAAATAAAAAAAAAGAAGGATCAATTAATTAAAAAGATACAAAATTCCACAACTTTCATATCAAAGATTATATAAAACAATGAAATATATCAATGCCCGTAGAAGGGAAATATGGTTGGCATTCCCACAACAGGGCCAGGAATGGCCTTCGGGCTTACCTGTTACCAACAAAATGAATTACTTCCATATCTAAAGGGCAACTACACTTATCCAAAAATGAATTCATGCACTAACAAACTCCATTGACAAACTTCTTCATCTGCCATCTTAATTCAAATGGTAAAACCACTATTACTGGAAACTAGTTTTAGATAAGATAATGCTAGAGTGTGCCCTCAAAGCATGCAAATTTATGCTAGAATAGTACCTATAGTTCAACCAAAGGTCCAAGGAATTTTTGTTGAAATAGTGGACCATTCTTGCTGCTGAAGAATCCATTTTTGGCCCTACTTGATAATGAAACTTGTAATAATTGAGACAGTTCTAGACGTCTGGTAGTTGAGCCATACATGGTTGGAAGGTACATGAGCCTAGTTTCTAAATTTTGAATTGAAATGATTTTTCTAGACACAAATATTGCCGTTTAAGTGACGGTGTCAAAACTGTCTGCCGAGAGCTCTACTTAGGAAACTAATCTTCTTTTTTATCCAAACCTATGCTCAGCTCAGTTCCAGCACACCTCCAATAAGTTTTTATGTTGTTCTTTTATGTATCATTGACATCCTTGCAGGTTTCTCTGTCTTCTAGTCTAGGCTTTCCATCTTCTTTTTCTTGGTTTTGGTGTAGTCAAATTAGAATTTATCTCTTGCTTTGGAAATGTACCTATGGTAGAGGGTTGTTCCATGCCAATGCTCTAGATTCTGTTATGTATGCGAAGCAAAGAAGATAATTATGATTATCGAGAATTTAAGCCAAAAGAAATTTGAGCCTTTGGCTTGTTAAAACGAAGGATTTCTTCTTGTTTTTGCTCTCATCTTTGGCAGATTCCTTAGGGTGGAGGTCATCTATCTCTTGACTTCTTGCGCTACCTCCTGTTTCTCCATCAGCTTCCCAGTGTCATAAAAAGACTACTAGTCAGCAATGGAGGACATCATTCTGGTATAAGCTACTGATTACTCTATTTTCCAGCTTAAAAGTAACTGACATATATGTTACATATCCAAGTTCAAGGCCGAATTCAAACTTCATATAAAATGAAACAAGGGAAAAATTATTATCCACCATTCAATCATACCATACTATTTGGCACTTGTATGAGTGTTGTGGTATCTGTTGAAACTTAGATCATTTAGTTTCCAGCTATGTTACATAGACTCTTCTAAAATGCATGAAGTAACCGCGTTTGACACTCGACACTTGAACTTTGACACTTGGGTAAGGATATGCGTATGGTTGTGTCCGACATGTATTGTTGGACATTCATCTTACAAAAATATTTAATAATTCGAGTAAACCATATAATTATGCATAAAAATAAATTTATATATGAAATACTACATAATACCTTATAAACACTATTTAATCTTAGAAATTAAAATAACTATATTAAGAAATATGAATATTTTGTCGTGTCTCTATATCCTTGGACATGGAAATTAGACGGATCTGACACTTAGACATATATCCGCACCCAACACCCGTACCCAACTCTATGTCACATAGTTTTTGGGACATTTTTACAAAAAAATACAAACATGTCCATTTTGTTTTACCTACATTCAATCCTACCATTCTATCTCATGAACTGGAGTGATCACCACAACTTTTGTATATTTGGAAAGGGTTTCTTTATTAAGTCATAAAAGTACCCCATAATGCAAAAGAAAATGATTTAGATAATAGATTACAATGCAATGGTTTGAGTTCATATATATGTAATATGTATGAAAACACCTAATTCATTCTTATGTGTATAAGCATCAACTTATTCTTCCAAGTCATATATATGCCATATAAATTGGCAAATGACTGGCTGTTACAAGTCCTAAGGTCAGAGAGTACTGCACCAGATTGCACAGTATAATTTTTATGGGTAATTTTCTTTAATTGGACCCACTTCTGCTTCTTTCTTTTGCCTCTGATTTAGGGATTCATAATTGTTTTCAAAATTATGCTGTCATCTACTCATTACTTCATTAGTGACTAACTCATTGCGTAATGGAATAAATCAACAGATTCATAACTCATTTTGATCTGTGCAGAGAAAATGAGTTTACCTGTAAATCTTTTATTTTATCAGCCTTTCCCAATGGAACCGTCTCAGCAAACACATTCTGAATTCCAACCTGTTTCGCTATTGCAGTTGCTGTGGCCAAGTTATCACCAGTTACCATCATGGTGGAGATGCCCATTGAATGGAGGAAAGAAATGACACGTTCAGCCTCTGGCTTCACTGGATCAGTCGCAGCAAAAGCTCCAGCAACCCTCCCATCAATGGCAACTAGCACACAAGTACGAGCCAATTCCTCAGTTTCTGAAATGTAGTCCTCAACCTCAGGACCAATTGGGACATTAAAAGCCCACATGAGCCTCTTGTTCCCAACCAATACCCTTCTGTCACCAACTTTTCCACTCACACCAGCTCCCAGGTGCACTTCAAAGTCCTTCACCTCTGTGACATGTTCAGTTTGAGAGCCAAACTTCTGACTTAGCTTCTTCGCATGCTCCAACACAGCTTTTGCTATTGGGTGCTCACTATTTGCCTGAAGAAAAAACGGTTTTTGAGAAAAAATATATATATAAGTTCACATATACGCCATCTAAGCATTACAGAATTCCAAGAAATTTAAGTGGTAATATACATTTTCTTGTATAATACGTGTGATTTAAAAACTCACAAATCATTTTTTTTTTTTTGCTGAGTAAAAGGTTAGTAGGGGCCGACCAGTGTAGCTTCCTTGGAGCGGGGAACTTCACCCCATCTGTCAAGGCAAACTCGGCTACCACCTCGGGTGTACAAATCATCATATTTATCTCAAGTATCCACAATGTTCTAGTGTTATTTCTCTAGCTAATTCCATGATCACAATGATGCTTCCTTTTTTCTTGCATGCATCACATCAAAAACCCCACCCAAAAAAATTCCGCTTTTTTCAAACTGAGGTTCATTATTGGTTTTTGTATTTAAGTAATTGACAAAAATCTTGCCACAATTCTCTGTTGCCACTGGCTTTCATACTCCATTTTCCTACATACTTTTAGTTAGCACCTAAAATCCATGCCGTACACATCAAAAATTTCACATTGAAACTACTCCAAATACAGAAACGCACCTCTGCCGCAATAGTCATGTCGCAAAGCTCCTCCATGGAAAATTTGGAAAAGAGCATGGCACTTACCACTGCTGGTTTTCCAACAGTCAATGTCCCTGTTTTATCGAAGACAACTGTATTTACCTGCATGGTCAAAATATGGCTACATTTACATCTCAAGTCAAAACATCAACGTAAATCATGGCATGAAAATGAATCCCTAACAACCAAGCTCCAATCCTAACTGACGGTGAACAAATGGTGGGGATGGGTGAGGCTGTTTGATAAGACATCCACGTTCATTATTACTGCTTGCATTACCAAAATGATGTATAATATGACATAAATGAGCAATTGTAAGTAATTTACTACCCAAAAAAATATATCAAAAAATAACTTAAGAACAAAATTTTCTGGCATTTGAAGAAAAAGAATTTCTACTATCAACCAAGGCTTGGTCATTTAAACTAAGAAGCTTTCTTAAAATGTCAACAGCCATATGAGTTGTCCGTGTATGTGTTTGCATAATAGAGTATAGATGAGCTATGGGCAATCACCCAATTTCTGGAATTCACTCTCGTGATCCAAAAGGATTACATAATTACCAACCAACAGTGAATGAACTTCTTTTAAGCCACATATATGAAATTTTTATTAATTTGAAAGATATATTTCACTGAGTATAAACAAAAGGAAGGTGTTCATTTTCTTAAGCACAACGTATAACTTAGACCGCATTCCTAGCTTATATCAGTGCACATACCTTGTGTGCATTTTCAAGTGCATTTCCACTCTTGATGAGCACCCCTTGTGAGGCACCCTTTCCTGTGGCTACCATGACTGCTGTAGGGGTTGCTAACCCCAGAGCACAGGGGCAAGCAACCACCAGGACTGAAATGCCAAACTGCAGTGCGAGCTCAAAAGCGTCCATGGCTTTTGGTATCCAACGGTTGGGGTAAAGACCAGCTTCTCCAGGGATAAACCATCCCAGCCATGTTATAAATGCTGCCAGAACAACCTGAAATTTGATGAACAAAAAAAAAGCATCAATCTTCACAGAATGTGAAATCATGCAAACTGATTTGTCATGGACACAAGCCATGCTGGTTTAGAACCAGAAGAGAAGAAGAATAAAGAAAGAAAGAAAGAAAGAAAGGAAGAAAGAAAGGAGAAGGAAAGCCGAGCTATGGCACCAGCGAAGGGTCAACTAGGTGTTGAATCACAATGAGCAACAAGAGTCCAACAAGGCATCAATTACAATGTTGGTGAGGCTTCAATTGCAAGGCTCTGATACCAAAATGGTGTAGAACCTGTGAGTAAACAGTGAAGGGGAAAGAAGAGAAGAAAAAGAAGAAGAGAAGAGGAAGAATAAGAGAGAGAGTTGTTTTCTGCTACGTTACATGGACTCCTTTAAATTTGTAAAGTACCCATGTTGGACACTTGACATTGGGGTTAGGGTAAGGGAAATATGTTCGACATGTCTAATTGGACATGCACCCAATGCCTAACAAATATGTTTAAGTAAAAAAGTTACTACGAAACTTTGCACAAGACTCCCATTCTATACATGAAAAGCTCTATACTAGTTTGTAAACATCATTTTACCGTAAATAAATATAAGAAGTATTTAAGAAAGATGAAATTTAGCCGTGTCCTAGCGTCTTGGGCATGAGAATTAGATAAATCTAACACTTAGACAAACTTGCATGTGACACCCGTACCCGAATTCATATAACATAGGTTTCCCTAGAGAAAGAGAGAGAGGTATGCAAAAAACCTTGATTATGAATGATCAACTATTACACGAAACCATATAATATATTCATTCATATATAAAAGCACTGTCCAAATAGGAAAATAGGAATAAATCCGAATCCTAATGAAACTAAAGTCCTGTATATATCTAATTTCTCTGGTGCCTCCTTCACCTAAAATATGTGCAGAGTTCTCTTCGATCCCCATCAAATGCCTATCATCAAAGCTCTCCCCTAAAAGCAAAAAATGTTTCTGATTTTGATTTTATAATTTTCTTCATTACTGTTAGGACTTTTGTTAGTTAGCAAATTCCATAGACTAAAACACTTTCTTTGTAATATCTTCTTATTCTCTATGTAATGATTAGCTAGATAGATTGTAGATATTATAGAGAAGTTTTTGTGTGGGGTAGGATGTTCAAACCAATGCTAAGGAGGGCTTGGACATTCATTCGAGGACAAAGGAGTTCAAATTCAGTGTTCGCAGAGTTAGCTACCTTCGCACCACCTTGTCACAACCTTTTCGCCCCAGTGAGACCCCAACTAGAATTGAAGAATTTGGCTAGTGAGCTTTGCTACCTTCTTGCCACCTTCTCGCCCCAACGAGAATTGGCTGATCTTACAATTTTGGAAACTCAGGAAACCTAATTTTAGAGGGTTTTGGACTGATTTAGAAGTCTAGGTTTACCCAAGGTCTCCTACTATAAATATGAGGTTAAAGGTAGGCCAAAATCAGGTTTTACACCTCCTCTCTGCAACCCTAGAAGAATATACTATCAGAGAGATATCATTGAGAAAGCTTATTGTTTATGTGAAGAAGATATCATAGAAGCTGCTCTCTATTCCTTGGCAAGATGAAAAACTTTAAATCTTCAACTTAATCTTGGTGGTGTATCAAGATAGGAATTCGTGGTGTGAAATTCGCCATGGTCCAAGCATGGGAGAATGGTGAATCGCGGTGTGCAAGCAAGATCAATTCAACTTAGATTCGTGGATTTCGAGTTGGTACAGTTGTAAGTTGTTCTTGTGAATCGTTCGTTGTTTATGGTACTTGGAGATTGGTCTGGAACGTCTAGTGCTTGGTGGATTCAGACGGTGTTGTGGTGTTCAATAGTCAAGCAATTACTGAAGAACCGTATCGTGGGTATATCGGTATGTGATTGTGGAGTTCGGTCAATACAAGGAGAACACGCCCGAAAGTGCGAGGATTCGTCACCTGAGGATTGGGGTATCTAAGGTTGGGTTGTAAGTTGATTCTCCTATATTCAGTTCTTGATAATGATTGCTTGGCTAGACTAGGGCCTGTGGTTTTTTTCCGGTTTGGGTTTCCACGTTAAAAATATCGTGTCTTGTGTTGTGTGTGGTTGATTTATTTTTACTTATGCATGACATGCGATTGTGACTGTCTTGATCATATCCATGAATTGAATAGTTGATTAGATTAATTAATTGTTAATAATCAAGCACCCCACCAAGTGAAGTTAAATCCACGTATTTCAGAAATTTCAATTAGATTTTCTGCATTATGGGGAACAGGTGGTGAAAAGTTCCTACGTTATCCATATCTCTCGATCTCTTTTGGAGGTTTATACAGTAGCTTCCACAAGGATTGAAAATATTGGGCTTTTCTAGTCCAGAAGTCTGAAAACACATGAAATGAATAAAACTTCTTGTGTCTTACCAAAAAGGTAATTTACTGTATAAGCAGTCTATAAAGTGCAGCTGCAGTGAATAGCTGAACTTGAGATAATATTATTTTATTTTCTTTTTAAAACTTTCCCTGCTTAATTAACTGATGATCTTGTCTGGTTAAACAAAACTAGATGTATTCAGAGAAGCATATGCTAAATGATGATATCAAGGGCACTTAAATAAATATATCCATGACGTATACAAACAGTGGGAAAATAGCACAATATTTAAAGAGGAAAATTTTTGTCAGAAAGCATCACCCACAAAACAGCAATATGCAGCAAAAAAACAGCAAAGTTACTGAATTTTGGGATGCAGTATGTTCTGCTGATATCCTCATCGCATTAATGGCATGATTTATATCTCATAACTCACAGCCAGTTTCTCAATCCTGATCCTATAATTTAGAATTATAGAGGTAACTATTCAAAAGCTTGTAATAACAGATTCAGTTACAAAAGATCCAAGTAAACAATCCAAAGTGGACTCTAATGCTAAAGGAGCAATGAACTCACTGTAGGTACAAAAAACTTCGATATCTGGTCAGCTAGCTTCTGAACAGGTGCTCTGGCAAGCTGAGCAGCTTCAACTATCTGAACAATTTGGGAAAGTGCAGTCTCTAGTCCAACATGAGTAGCCTTAACCAGCAAACATCCATTCTCATTCACAGTCCCACCAATAACCTGTTCATTATATTATAAATGACCTAGTTCTCCATTAAGCTTTTAGAAGCATTTCTAAAATCTCACAATATCAACTTTACTAAGAGCAAACAAACCATCTGTACCTTGTTACCAGGTCTTTTAGCTATTGGTCTTGCTTCTCCTGTGATCATACTCTCATTCACATGACTCTGACCATTAATAACAATACCATCAACAGGGACCTTTGCCCCTGGAACAATCTTAATAATGTCATTCCTCTGTAGTAGTTGAGTGCTGGTTTCCATCTCTGAGGTAACATTACCATCGTCGTCCAATGTTAATAGGTAAGCTGTATCAGGAGCAAGGACTGTCAACTTTGCTAAAGCATCAGATGTCTTCCCTTTAGCCACAATCTCCAAATATTTTCCCAAGAGAATGAAGGATATCACCATAGTACTAGTCTCAAAGGAATCTTCCCCTTCAAATGTATGTGAAGTTAAAGCTTTTATCACTGTATATACAGAGTAAAAGTAAGCAGCATTAGTGCCCAATGCAACCAGAACATCCATATTAGCAGATCTTCGTCTCAATGCATGATACGATCCCACATAAAACCTGACAAAGAGATCCAAAACCCTGAGATTTAGATTTGCAAAATTATGTGCATCTTGAAACATCTCAAAAGATGAGAAAGGAAGTAATATTAACATGACTGGGATACAAATAAATTATTAATCCAATACCTTCGGCCAATAATAAATTGCACTGGTGTGCAAAAGATCCATCGTAAAAGCATCCCAACAGTGAGCATGTTGTGAACCTTATAGTCTAACCAGTTCCCATAAGGATGAAGCATTGGAAGTACCATGGAGAAAACAAATACTGGAACAGAAAATACGCAGCTCCAAAAGAACTGGTTTCTATACATCTGGATTTCATGCTGCCTCTCTGTTTCTCTTCGTCTAGGTGGGATGTAGAAGCTTGCATGATAAAAGTTGGGGCAGCCATCGCCAGCTTCACGGATGCACTGTATAATAGACCTTGGTCCAGTGATGTCTGGGTCATAACTAATAGCAACCTTGTGCTCTTTCCAGTCCATTTCAACATCATTTACACCTTCCAGTGCCTCAAGGGAGGATTGTATAACAGTCAAGTCTTCAAGGGAATTGGTTCCTTCAAGCTTTAGATGCACTATGTTCACTTCACTTCCAGAGCTTATAAGATCAGCTCCAAAGCCAGCATCCTCTACCGCTTCAATGATGATATCGGGATTGGTGACATTTGGATCGAAGTGAACTTTTGCTTCTTCCAGGGCCAGACCGACCACTGCTTTTTTCACTCCATCAACCATTAAAAGGGCACGTTCAACAGACTCAGAGCAGCTCGTGCATGCCATCTCTTTAATTTGGAGTCGGCATACTGCCATGTCTTGCTCTGGAAATTCATCAACTTGAAAACCTGTGTCTTTCACGGCTTCTTTGATTTTTTTTTCCTAAAATGAACACCCATGGAACATGATTCTCAGACGAGAATATAGAAGTCAAAAAAGCCACATTAACATTTCCAATAGCATAGAAATATAGGTAAGCATCTAAATTAAGGTTCACATTTAAGTTTTTCAGAGTATATCAATATTGCAAATCAAGAATACAAACTGCTTTTAGAATAAGAAACTAAAAAGGTAACATGCCATTTTATTTGAATTATCTCTTTCCTTTTTTGGCTTTTGAGGACATTATAAACCTCAGGCGCACAGGCTCTTTCACACACGTGAGAGAGACAGAGGGAGAGAGTCCCTATCGAATATCCAATATAAATGATGTTGCTTAAACGAATGTGTAAAAGTTTCTATTTTTCCTCTTCTGTTATTTTTCTCACCAACAACTCCATCCAATTGCTCTGAATGCAAAGCAAAGAAATCGACATCATGGTTATTCAATCACTCTTCCAATCCCGAAATTTTCATTTATGAGGTACTAAATTTCTGTTCTTTTTCTTTGATCCTTTGAATGAGCAACAATATAGGCGAAGCAGAGTTTGGTTTGGTCCATCCATACCACCCAATATCACGACTTTAGACATAATTAAGCTCAACATTAAATAAAACTAAGTGCACAATCAAAGTACACATTAAGAAACAAAAATCAAGTTAATGTAATTGTTTATCCACTGCAACAGGTGAAAAGATAACCCAAAGTTTGCACAAAAGATATATAGTGTGTATATATATATAGAGAGAGAGAGTGATCCCACCATCTCATAATTGCCATAACCAGAAGTCGTTGACCCATAAGATCAAATATATACAAAGGAACAATATAATTCAACTGTTATCGTAAACTAGACTTACAGTGATGAGGTCTGGCATGTATCTGACTACAGCCTGGCCTTGAAGTGGCGACACCATAACACTCTCGACACCACTAAGCTTTCCGAGCACAGATTCTATGGAAGTTGAACAAGATGCACACTCGATACTCCTTATTTTGAACATAATCATCTTGATTTTCTTATCTCCATTACGAGTGGGATGAGAAATACTGACAGCAACACTGTCCGAAGATGGCAAAAGCAGTGCCTTCAGATCATCCTTCCCGTTAACTTCCATTTCTTAGTCCAAAATTTCTATATCATCCACTGTGAACAGAAATCATGCATAAACAGAATGTCAAACTCTTTATAACTATGTTCGCCAATTACCCAATTGTTAATGCAGATATACCCAATAAAAAGTCAATTCAACAAAAATAGTAACTGAATAATACTTCAAATGAGAATAAACCAGAAAAAAATTCAAAAAATAACTATTTTCCACTTCAAATCCAAACCTTCAATGTCAATAAACCCATATGCATACAAAAGGCATGCATACAAAGCAGGAGTAGCTTTATTGGTCTGATTACGAAACGATCACGTGATACGATGGAGCAAGAAAGAGCTAATTAGTGTTTGGGCGTTTCGAAGAACTTTTCGAAAAAGCTATGGATAAAGTTGGGGCTTGTGAATATGTGCGTATATATATAGATATATATATATATATATATATATGGAGAGCGGGACAGACGAGGAGGCTATATGACGGGAAACGAAGATGAAAAATTAGGGTTTGTGGGAAGATGAGAGAGAGAGGGTTCCGTGATCGAGAGAGAGACGGAGGAAGATGACAAGTGCGTTCGGAGGCCTAAGCAAACGCCAAACTTCTACCGCAGAAATGGGGCTGCTGGCTGGAGAGTCGTCGTCTTTGTCAATATGTAAAAGCTCTCTCTCGGTCCACTTCCTTCTCTTTTTTAAAATTTCGAATTTAACGTTTTATATGGTTCCGTTCCCACCAAAGATCGACTTTCAGAGAAAAGGGTCAAAGTGTAATTCCATAAAGTACTGGGTATTGGTATTTAATATCACTAATACTTTCTTATAAACTAAAGTGGTACTATTTTAATTCCTTCCTGTTGTTTGGAAGTAATTTCTTGTTAGGGTAATTTCGTATATCACTAATTGTGTATTTGTTACATCAGTATTCCTCTTATTAAGACAGACTCTATTAGTAAAAATATGATAAAAAAAAAATAAAAAAATGTGGGTACATGAGCATCTCTATTAGTCAAATAATCTTCTTGGGTGAAAGAGTAATGTTATCTAAATAGAATTTTTATACAAAATGATGTAGTTCTTATGGCTATGTCATTTCATAACAAAACACTTATTACAATGGCTCATAATTTCAAATATATCACTTCAATGTTTTAATCTTCAAATGTGATTGGTGGAACGTTGGCGATAAGAAAACAGGGATGAGAAAGGATGACAACTTTATTGCGATTAATATCTCCCGCAAATGGTACATTGACGATCATTTTGTGCTAGCGTCCTCGAGTATAATGATTTTTTGTTATGTCAATGACACCATACTGGGTAGTGATTATAGAGTTGTACAGAGAATACAACCTAAAATTTTATATGATATTTCATAGACAAATGAGAAAAGGGGGATGAGGACGAAGGTGCCATTATTGATGAGGATGCATATCAACAATATAGGACTGATCATGTTGATGAACTTTTCTAAGTTGGTGTTCAAGGCATAGGTTCATTATATAGTACTGACATGATACCAGTCCACGCTTTTGTTTGTTGTGGTCATCCACGCAAACAAGAGGTTAGGTCGAGGATATCATAATACTTTAATTGATGATGAAAGTGATGAAGAAGATGACACAATTGTTAATTATTGTAACGATGAGAAAGAAGATTTGCCAACCACTGAGAATAATGGTTAAAATAAAATTAAGTTGATGTCTTTTTGCTTAAGAGTGTTCATCAAATATCCACTTTTCTCCTTATTTGGTGTCTTAAACTATCTTTGCGCTGGACATAGTTTCTGCCTTTATAGCAACTTGTATTTTACAACTCTAATTTTGACTAGGAATGGAAGGGGTGTAAGACACGGGCTGCAGGTAGTGAGGAAAATATGTGAGTCAGAGAAAATAGTAGCAAATATTCTAGAAGGCAAGTGTGAACCAATGGGGGATAGTCGGATGGACGTAAAGAATTACCAACAGAGATTGGTGTTATTTATCAGTTGTAGGGACCACTTCATGTCCTAAGGTGATGCAGCCAATAGACGAACAACCAATTTTTTACAATCTTGAAGTAAGTGATCAAAGATACAACTACATCCCTTTTAATTAGGTGTGATATGAATATGCAAGGAAGCAATAAAAAATTTCAGTCATAGACCAACTAGGATAGTTTGAACCATTTCATCTTTTACATTATATCTCTTCTTTTGTTTCCGAAATCTGAAAAAAAATAAAAATATTTTATTTAACTTATACATAATGCTTTTCAGGAGTTGTTCAATCTAGATTTCTCCGAGATTGGAATCAGAAGCAATATTGAGTCCTTGCTTTTTCAAGCCTATGACAAGTAAAGACATAAGCTGCACAAATACTAGAAAAATTTCATATACCAGAGGAGGCACGGACGAGCCCCCCACTCCTGTTAAACAAGAGAAGTAAGACTTTAGTTGTATCCATTTCGAGTCAGAGGGGTTTTAAGGCACATTTTAGAGTTTTTTTCACTGTTTTGTTGAGAACTTGAGACAGTGAGCCAACACCTATAATGCCTAGAGGCTGGGAGGGGGCACAATGCATGCAATAGTGCCCAGAGGCTGCTACTAACTATTGTAGCTCCGAAGAGCATAAAAAGGCCTACTTCCACCAACACAAATCATGAAAAGAAAACACAAATTAAAATTTTTTTTGATGGTTACTACTTTTAGAATCTAATAAATATACTAACTCCTCTAATGCATGCTGAAAGTAAGAAAAATAATAAAAAATTGGGCTAACATCAGGGTCATACAACGGGTTCAACGTCATTTGTGTAGCATTATGAGAATATGGTACAAGATTTTTTTTTTTTTTTTTTTTGGTTTAAAATCTTTATTTAGTACACATATTGATAAAAGTACATGCCTGCAAAAATATTGTTAAGACATCACTTTGCAAAAGTGTCACTCCCATGACTCAAGAATATCAATTTAAAGTTGTCTTTTTATGACACTATCCACTGCAAGAGTGGCACAGAAGAGTTGATATGTCCACAAACACAAATAAACTTTGTGAGTTTGTCAACTTTTTAATAACATAATTTATATTCTTTAACTTTGATATATTTGAGAGATAATTTTACTTCTTTGCATATAATTTTCAAATTACAATAAAAAAATGGAAATTTTGCAATCTCAGCCCACTCTAGAGGATGGTATGCCCTTCACTGAAGATCAAATTTGTGAATGAGTCCTTGGGAAGAAACCAGGCTATGTTCCTAGTCTTGGTCAAGGTGACGTACCGAGGTCCACATCCTCGTAGCATGAGATTCAAGACACTAGGGCGAGGTTAGAACAAGTTGAGAGATGGGCAGAGGAAGCAGAGAGAAAAGCAAAGGCATCTAAGAGATAGGCTGAAGAGTTGGAATTCAGACATTCTAAATTGGAATCATTAGTTTAGGCTCTTCTCACAAATAGGCTTGTCAAGCTGGTCAGCTCCTACTATACCACAGCAACGAGGCATCATTCACTTGGGTAAGCTTTGTGACATGGTTTTACACAGTAAGCTTAGACTAGCCATGATAAATTATGGTACATGACAGTTTCTGTAATTTTAAGTATTAAGTGTTGGTGCTGCAAAACTCTTTTTTTATTTTTTATTTTGGGATAGGTTCCTCATAACATTGACAATACATGAAATATAGCGAATATATGAAAAATAACTCTACCACAAATTTCTACCATACTTTAGATGAAACACTATTTCTATTACTCAGAATATCAAACCATTGAATTACGTGATTTCAAGATATAATACATTTTTTGTACTTGTTTTAGGGCTCCATATGAGCACATCATTTGTGCTTTATTAGTTACATAATGAATACAAGCTTCCCTATGAGCATAATTTTTATTTTTGTTTTTCCCTTTTCAAACTACAAATGATTTTGAACATAGCTGGGGTAGGTTTCACTTAGCTGGATTCAATTCAACTTGCATTCTAGATGTTTTAAATCTGTTAATATCTACATAGATTGAGTCCAATTCCATTTTGCATTATTTGCATCATGTAATGGGAGAGCAATTCACTGTAAGTATCTTAGTTTGAGGTATGGCTTGCATGATACAATGACTTTGAGCTAGGTTTTGGCTCTATTGTATGAAGTAAAGCTGCAGAATATTTTTTTATTGGTTGCTTGCTCTATGTGTGTTGTTTAAATAATTGAGGTGTTAACATTATTGGCTTATTATATTACATTGTGAGGTATGGTTCTAGCTTCTAAGGTTCTCTTGTTAGTGTTGTTCATAGTCTAGTTACAAATGGGTTGGCTTATATGCTATTTTGTTTGGATTTATCATCTTTGCTTGCTTTAAATGGCCTCTTTATTTGTATGTTTGTTTGGGGTTTGTCCCTTGTAGTATAATACCTTCTTACTCTTTTTTTTTTTTCTTAACTGAGTGTTCGGTTCAGTTTGCGCACACTTCAACTAATCCCGAGCATATGCAGTCCTCCCATCCCACACAAACTGGGTAATTATAAGGCCAAAGACCCTGAGGGTGCCCTCAGAAATTGATAACGCCTAAGAGATTTTGAACCCGAGATATTAGAGAAAGTAGACTCTCAAGTCCTAAGTCTTAACCACTAGGCAACCCCTTGGGGTTTAATACTTTCTTACTTACTAACAAAAAATATTAATATTTGTATGATTCTAAGATAGATGGTTAATTCCAAACCTTTGATTATTTTATTTTGAGATTACAGAGAAAAATGGAGTCTTTTACATTAGTCACAATATTTGGGACAAGCTGGAAATATTCAGTAAGTCTATTAAGATTCAATTCATTTACTCTATATCTATCACGTCCCGAATTTCCCACGCCTTGTGGATTTTTAGGTGGCACGACGTAGACTACTCACTAACCCCTTATCAATTGGATTGAAACCCCCAATGAGGGACCAACCTATGCTCAAAATGCTACAATCTAAATAATCCGAATTAAGTCTCCAAAATAACTCTAACCGCATAATGAAAATCCATACATCATCACAAAATCTTGTTACAATCATCGGGTGTCTAAGCACCACTTAAACCAAATCTAAATACTTTCGAAGTCCCTACTAAACTAAAAGGAATACAATTAAACATAAAAAAAAAAAAAAAAAACACTTGGATGCAGAGGTTTCACTTGTGGCCTTTCTTAGGGTCTAATTTAGGTCTCGAAAATCCTATCGTTGTTTCTAACGCGTTCACTGCCTTGCTATCTAAAATATTACTCATAAAACGGAGTGAGTTGTAAAGGCCAGCAGTAGTGTATTATCCAATAAATAATAATTTTAGATTTTTTACTGATGTCTGAGATAGCAGATAAAAGCATTCATTTTGAAATCAGGACAACTGCTACAATATTCAATAAGACAAAAAAGTATATAGTAAGTTTAAATCTCTAACACATGTGTAAGCACCCCATTTTTGCCCGCTCGGTAATCTTCGGCTTGACCAAACTCCTTTTCAAAACTCCGTAAGCACATTCAAGCCTAAATCAACTTTCAAACCCCTATCCAGTCAGTCAACCGCTTCTTGGGTCCGCTGGGCCCAATGGAAGCTTAATAACAAAACCTACCCCTTGGGTCTCCAGGCACATTTTGGAAAAGTTCAAAATCTCTCAAAATGATAATTCCACCCTTCCAGAATGTTACTAATCAGTTGGGCATATTTTACACGCCATTCGGTCCCATTCTGGCTAACTTCGGTTAAAATGACCGTTTTGCCCTTGAACATCCCGACACTGCACAAACCCCACCGAACGGTAAAGAACTCTTCCAAAACCATCCCTAAATGACCCGATACGCTTAACACAACACACCAAACCATTCCTGACCATTTTCAACCAAACCCGGTCAAAATGACCATTTTGCCATGACAATCCAAACGCGTCCCGAAACAACACCGGTCCTAGGTTATTGAACGACGGATCTCGTCATGAATCCCCGGTTAACCTAAGGAAGACCTCACGACACCAACACCCACGACTCGATAAAAGTTCCCTGGAGCGTCTCACAGACGCTCCGCCTAAATTACCTTTTCCCCCAATTCCCTAGATTATAATGCATCGTCAAATGACTTGAAAAATGCGTAAACCAGAGAATTCTCGAAAGCTCGTTCACAGATCTTTCCATCGATATGGCTCCATCGGATAGATCGCTTCCAAAAACCCCCCATCGTACGGTGCAAAAACTACAACTCTCAACGACCCCTGGAGCGTCTCGCTGACGCTCCACCAAGGTTGACTTTTTCTCTAATTCCTTGATTGAAACGCACTATCAAACGACTTGAGAAATGTGCAAATTTTGGAATTCCCAAAATTATTTTCAAAGTACTTTCCATCGGTACGGTTTGATCGAAAAGATCGCTTCCTGAAGGCCTCGATCACACAACACGAAAACAGCCACTTTTGAACACCTTCGGAGCGTATTACAGATGTTTCTCAAAAATGCTCTTTTATACACACTTCCCGAGATGATATCCCGCATTTCTAAACACAATTCAAACTTTTCAAAAACATGAAAGTCCACGAGAAACCCTAAGAGAATACCGTGGGTGCAACCGATTCCCCCGAAACCTTCTCGATTGGCTCAATTATCGAGGCAAAGTTTGGATGAACCTTCCCGGTGATGGAGCGTATGCTACATGTGCTCAAATTTTGATCAGATCGACCAAATTTCGATCAACAGTCGAGATTTAACCAGTACATAGGGTGCCACGTGTCATTTTGGCAATGAAACAGTACTTGCGCATGTCCTACATGCGCCAGGACAAATTTCAGCCAGGCGCATGTAAAACATACGCCAGGCCTGTTCCAAATTACCTATAATATACTAGACCACCCCTTTGCATATTCCATCTCTGAAATTGATGCGAAGCTCTGCTGAAACTGCTCTAGAACCTCGAATCCTTACATATATTCTATCCCTTCAATACTTAGGCTAGATTCTACCTCTCTCAAGCCTATACACTTCACCTACAAGGCCTTATATACCATTACACACTCCATTCCAGCCCCTCAAGCCTTTTTGAAGTTACTTAAGCTCCAATCAAGACATCCATTGAAGAACTACAAGTGTATTAAAGGCAAAAGGTGGTATCCCTTTTACATTTGTGTCTTCCCCCACTCTTCTCTTCTCCCTCCTAACTTACTTAGGTTATTCTCTATTTTAATCCCCATCTACAACCCCCCATTCTTGCATGATTGAGCCAAGAGGACTCTTAGATCATACCTAGAGGAAAGCAAGTGAGAGCCACCATGCAGAGGGACTTCTCACTAGCCTATTTTGAGATGGAATGGCCTAGGAGTCCCTTATTTATATGGTGTAGCTGAAAAGCCTTGTATGTGATCATGACCCCTTGCATATTACTATTTTGATCATGTCTTGTATGCTTGGCTTCATTTTATGCTTATTATCATGTTCTACAATACTCACATTGCTCTTATTTTCATGCCATTTTCAAGCTCTATATTTCTTTCGAAAATGGTTCCAAGAGTTGTCCCCTTGAAGCCTAGGATAAGACCTTAGAAATCATGCCTTAGAGAGTTCCCCATTAACCCCCTAACTCTCATTTTGGCATCATTGCATTTTCACTTGCATAAGAGTTGTTTTCTAACTCTCTAATTTTCAAGGCTTCCATTCTCTCAAGTTTAGTGGTTGGAATGGCCCCATGGAACCCTCTCTTGAGTGGTTCCCCTTTTATTTAGCCATAGGAACCTTCTCTTGATAGAATGGCCTCCTACAAAAAATGGTTTTCAAAACTCTTTTCAAAAATGGTTATCAAAAACTCATTCTCTTCATCTTTGCATTAAAAATGGTGCCTTAAAAGGTTGTCATCACCATATTGATTTTTGGGCCCCTTACACTTTTGTCAAGATTATAGTTATAATGGCTATGAAGAAACCTTCCTTGAAATGGTTTCCAAACACCAACCATATAAACCATACTCTTGGCTAGAGTTAAAATTTTCATGGAAATGATCTTAAAAAGGGTTGTCCACCAAAGTCCATTGCATAACATGTTTTGTTTTTCAAAGCTCTTTCCAAAAGTGCATCAAACCAACTTTTAAAACAATTTTCCAATCCAACCCTAGGTTAACTTGACCCTAGTTACCTAACCTAACCTTAGGTTAACTTGACTCTAGTTACCAAACCCTAGGTTAACTTGACCCTAGTTGACTAACCCTCGGTTAGCTTGACCCTAGTTATCCAACCCTAGGTTAACTTGACCCTAGTTCACTCACCTTAGGTTAACTTAACCCTAGTTAGTTAACCATAAGTCATCTTACCCTTAGGTTAACCCTACCCTAGTTAGTCAACCCAAGTTTGTTAATCTTAAGTCACTCGTAACCCTAAGCTAACCCAACCTAGGTTAGTATACTTCAAAGTTCCAACTCTTGAACCCTTTTCTAAATAATCACTCAATTTTAAACCATTCGTATAACCCATTTTTCCAAAACTTCCTACTCTCTTGATTTCAAAAAACCAACTCCATAGACTTTTCTAATGTTCTTACACTCCATCTTCAAGGCATTTCGAAAAACGTTTTCAAAAGGTCACAAACCTAAGGGGTCCCTAGCCCTCTCATGATTAGGGATTCCAAGGACAAGTGATAAATCAAGAACAACCTCTAAGGTTGTCCATATTAGGATTCCAAACCCTTAGCCATTTCCAAAAACCACTTTCAAAAACTAATTCATCAAAACATTCTGAAGTCATGCCTCCAAAGTCTTCAAAACAAGATTTCAAAAAACACTTTCAAGCTCTTTTGAGTCATTCCAAAGTATTTTTCCAAAACTCCCTCAAGTTGATCCAAAAACATTTTCAAAACATGCCACTATCCAATTTCAAGTCAAAACTTCCAAGATCACAAAGAGTCTTCAACTTCCAAAACCTCAAAGTGTCTTAAACTTTTCCAAAGACCTCCAAGTGTCTTAAACTTTTTCAAAAGACCTCCAAGTGTCTTAAACTTTTCCAAAGACCTCAAAGTGTCTTAAACTTTTCCAAAGACCCTAAAATATCTTCAAACCTTCCAAAGGCCATAATACGTCTATTTTCCATCGGGCTCTTGCCCGAACTACGAATGACCTGATTCTCACCAAATAAGATACGTAGGCAACCTAAAATGGTGCGTTCATAACTTCTATTTCAACTCTGATCCCCTTTTCGAAAACTTTCAATCAATTCAAAGTTCTCATTTCAGACTCCTTCAAAACTCCCACATTTCAAACTTCTTCCAAAACTTGCCTCATGCATCATTTATCCGAAAGGTGGTGGCCAAACTCTGTTTTCAAAATTCTAAAGTGGATATTAAGTGGACAATGTTAACCGGTTATTCTAGTGAGTGAACAAAGGGTGATTAGACATGTAGGTACCGAAAGGACAGGGTAGGGTGATGATCTTAGGATATCTTCCCTACACGTAACCAACCCTCGAACCATAGATTTCTGTTTTTTAATGACCAAAATGGAGTTATTTTCCAAAACGGGCTTAAATCTTTTCAAAGGTTGCCAAACAACCTATTTTTTTAAAAATCCTCTCTTGAGGGAGTTTTCAAAACCTTTTCCAAAAAAACCCTAAGTATAATCTTCGGATTAACACTTAGTTTTAGGTGCCCTAACTCACCTTGATCAAGTTAGGTGGCGACTCCTATTTTTCTGAAAAGCTCTTAGTCAAACAAATTTTCAAATCTAGTCGCATTTGTCCTTCTAGGAGGATGAGTTCTAGTGACAGAGTTCTGTACTTTTTGTCTCTAAGCCGAAAGGACCTTGAACACCCAAAAACTGGGGCGCGACAACATATCATACAAAACTCATAAAAACATGATGAACAATTATTCATTATCATTTTTGTGCTCATAACACCACCTTATCTCCCCTTTTTGCATAACAATTCTTAAACTGGATAGCATGGCTCTTTACCCATTTAAGGTTCAGGTAAAGACCAAGCCCTCATCGATCTGGACTTAGGACCAAGTCTGCATAGGTTTGAACTTACGAATGAGTCTGCATCGGTCTCGGCTCTAGACCAAGTCTGTATCAATCAGGACTTATGACCATCAACTCTTATTTCATCTTCATATTCCAATATTTCAATGTTAACAACATGACAGTTTATTCATGTGAAAATAAATATACTAGTAGTGCAAAAAATGAGGCAAAACATGCTTTTCAATTCAAAAAGTAATTTCAGTTCAAAGGACCTATATCAATGAGAAATAACCATATTGTAATGACTGAATTGGTACTTCATTTGATAGTCTAAGTTGACTCAAGTATTCTTCTTGGGATCGCCTCGGTTTACATGTAAGTATGCCAAATACAACCGTTTATTAACATTGGCCTAAGTGTCTCATTGTTTAGTATAAGAAACTCTAAGGACCTTAGGTTGCCTCATTATATGTGTAAAACGACCAAAATGTTCCTTAAGGCCGTTTGACTTAATGGTTATAATTCTTACTGCACTTCGGTTTTGAAAAATCCTTAAGCATTTGGGAAACTCTTAAAATTATTACAATGTTATAATCATGGAATTATGGTGTCTCAAAATTATTAAAACAATTTTGAGTGATTATTTTCTAATATTAAAAGTATTTTATTTGCCTTTATCAACTTCAAAATTATCTTTAAAATGCTAATAATTCTATAAAAATTTATAATAATATGAAAAAAGTTCTAAATATTCTCTAAGTAATTTTCATAGGTACTACAACTTTCGGTTGTCAATAATTTAAATTCTAACATTTTCCAAGATAAAACAAGACTTGTTTTTCCTTCAAAATTCTAATTTAATTTGTAAATACTTAGAAAATTTAACACTCACCATCCGGAGTGCTTGTATAGGTGTTGGAAACTCTCATAAAATTTTCATAATTTTTTGTATTCTTTTAATAATTATTTTGGAATATTTCCCTTTAAACTATACAAAACAAAAATAGCTACGGGCATCGGAAAAATATAAATATAATTTTTATTTTTAATATAATTTATTTTAGAAAAAATTTTCAACCTAGTAAAGTTTGGCACGCGCCAATTCTGTGCTCATCAACTTCCTCTTTGCCTAGGTTTTGTCTAAATTTGACCTCTGTTGGTGTTTTGGCTATAACTCCTTCATTTCTCAACCTTTTTGAGTGATTCTTGAGTTGAAATCATTTATTTTGAAGGGATATACAACTCTCATGTTTTACATTTTTGCACAGGAAGTCTTTTAGACCTCCAAAAATTCCTCTTAAGTTCATGAATCTGCCAAGACTTTCGGGACAGACCTGCACTCGATGTTTCTCAATTTTTTTTTACATTTATGGACATCCCTAAGGGACATTCATGGCTTCTAAACATCTTATACTAGCTTCCCATACCTCCTTTACATTAAACCCAAACAAAAACTTATAATTTCATGCATGCAATTGATAAATGCCATTTTTTTTTACGTAAAACACTAACCATTTTGTTTTGAGAGAACTTGGGCCTCAAGGGTTGAGTTTTGGAGTTTATAATACTCCCTATAACAACCCTTAAATGTTAGGAAAACATGGGTTAGTCGGGCTTCTATGTTTTGATGTGTTGAAGCATTTAGAGCTTCGCCAGAATCCATGATGTGTTTTGGAGCCACTGTGGCCCATTGCATTGAACATTCAGCATACATAAAAGACTCAGGAAATTTCTTGAGCTTACCTCTTCCTTCTTTGTCCCTCTCTTCCCTTTTGTCCTTCTCTTTCTTGCCTTGGCCAAACACTCTCCTCTTTTTCCTCCTTTCTCGTTCTTTCTATTTTTCTTTCTTTCCCTCTCTTTCTCTCTTATTCTATCGTGTATCTATCAAGAGATGGAAGAATCACTTTTCAAAATTCTCATGAGGTTTTTCCCCAAAGACTTGTGGGAAAGGGTGGCCAATCCCCTCACGCCCTTTTTCTCCTTTCCTTGCCTTTTGTTAAACACCCCATTTTTGTTCGCTCGGTAATCTCTGGTCTAACTAAGCTTACTTTTACACATCACAGGCATATCCATACTCTAACCTACCTTCTAAATTTGAATTTAGTTCACCAGTCGCTTCCCGGGCCCGTAAGGCCCACTTGAAGCTAATGACCATTTTGCCCCTAGGCATCCGAGTACCCTGAAAACCATACCGGCTCTGGGTATCAAACTAGTAGCCTCTTGGGAATGGTCTTTATAGTATTCCTGGCCTTCCTTTATCTTTCCAGATCATTCCGAGTCAATTCTGGTAAACCCGGTGCAAAATGACCGTTTTGCCCCTAGCAGGCCGGTCGCCTTTTCCAACCACACTGGCTCTGGGTATCAAACCGGTAACCTTTGGGAACATTCTAAATAATGTTTTCAAACCTCGAGTCTCCTTCTGGGACATTCCGAGTCCGTCCCGGCAGCTTTCCAGCCTGGTTGACCGTTTTGCCCCTAATAGCCCGGTCAACCCTTCTAACAAATCTCATCATCATCTTTCAAGTCCTTTGTCCCCGAGACATTATTCTAAGGGTTCCTATCCCTTTCCGGCTCTCCGGGTCATTCCCGGCCCCTTCAATTCATTCTTGGACCTTCCAGAGTCACTCCTAGTGAAGCCATGCTAAAAATTGCATGGTAGTCACTAGTACAGGTGCCTAAATATTCTAAAGATACGTTGTTTGCCGACCTTAAACATTTCCTAAATGGTTGGCGCCACTCCTAGTGGTGCCGGTGTAATTTTTGGCCTGGCGCCACTACAATAAGCGCCAATGCATTCCTCTCTTTATAAATACAGTGCCTCTTCCAGCGTGAAAAAGGTCCACAAACTCAGTCTAAAAACCCTAATATTTGATATACAGAGCTTGTAGCCTCCCTAAACCCTAGCTTTTCTAGGTTTTCCAAACTCTAGCCACCATACACAAACCTTAGCCTCCTATACACTTATACACTAGCCTCTAACCTTCCATTAAAGACTTGGATTGCTGTAACTACAAGCTTTGAAGATCAAAGACAAGCCCTCGAAGACTGAAGTGAAGTGAAGACCGAAAAAAAGCAAGACGCACAAAGCCAAGTGAAATAAATAAGACATACGGTAGGTTTTTTCTTTAAGTTTCTGCACTTCCCCCACTCTCTTCTCCCTCCTAACCCACTTGGGTTTTCTCTATTTTAATCCCCCATCTTCTTCCCTCCTTTCTTTGCATGCTTGAAACAAGGGGATTCCCAGTCCATGTGGAGTATTAGACTATTGGAGTGTCACCTTGTCGGGGGCTTTCTTTTAGTCTAACCGGAGACCATGTGGGTTTGGCTCCCTTGATTATATGGTGAAGCCTTAACCTTATATGTTCACGACCCCAATTTGCATTGTGCATATCATTATCTTGCATTATTCCAAAAATCGTTTTCAAACTCATTTTCAAAGCTTGCATTAAACTTGTTTTCAAAATTGCATCAAAACCTCCTTTTTTCAAAACTTGTTTTCAAAATCACAATCCTAGGGTGATTCTAGCATTTCCATGGCTAGGATTGCTTTAGGAAAGTGTTACATTTAAAGTGACCGATATGGTTTATATTTTCAACTCCTTGTTGTTTTCAAAACCACTTTCTTAAAGTGGTTTTAACCTTCTTATTGTTAGAATCGCTTTAGGAAAGTGAGACGTTTTTATGCTTCCCAAAAAACTCTATTTTCAAAAGTCTTTCTTTCTAAAACCCTTTTTTTCAACATACTTTCTAGAAGCTCTTCTTTCCAAAGTTGTTTTCAAAAATTCCCTCCAAAAATCTATTTTTCAAAAACTCTCTTTTCAACTCTTTCTTAAAACGCTCTCTTCAAAATCTACTTTCTAAAAACATTCCCTAGATTTTCTTCTTACAAAACACTCCTTAAATCTCTTTCCTAAAAACTCTTTTTAACAATCTCCTTACAAAATCTTGTTTCCAAAACTCTCTCAAAAGTTTTTTTTTCCCAAAACTTCCTTCCTAAAATTTCTTTTCAAAACACACTTTCTAAAAACTCTTTCTTTAGATCTCCTTCTAAAAATCTTCCTTCCTAAAACTTACTTTCCAAAAATTCTTTTTCTTGGTACCCAAGTCAAGCCCTAGAACTTACGATTAGGAAACCCTAGTTTTCTTTCCAAAAACATGGTTTTCGAACTTGCCTTAAAACCTAGGTTTCCAAAATCTCCCTTTTCACATCCAAACTATACATATTTCCAAAACCTATTTTCTACGTCAAAACTATAGTTTTCCAAATCTAGGATTTCTAAAACCTCCCTTTCGAAATCCTTGTCAAATCAAATCTTCCCTTTAAGAAGTCAAATCCAATCTTCTCGTTTAGGAAACTGGATCCAATCCTCCATTTTTGGAAACAAAATTAAAACACTTCTTCTTAGAAACAAAATCCAAATTTTTCCTAATTCAACTCCTTCCTAATCTTCTACTTTCCTAAATCTCAAGCTTCCAAAACTTGAACATAAAATCTTTCCTAAATCTTAAAACTCAAAATTCAAATATTTCCTACTTCAACCTTTTCCTAATTCTATCCCTTTCCAAATCTTAACTTTCCAAATCTAAGTTTTCAAATACTTCTTAAACTTAAACCTTTCCTAACTTCAAGTGTTTTCTAAAACTCAAACTTTGAAACCTCCTAAAATCCTAAACTTTCCTAAATTTCAAAATTTTCCAAATCTAAAACTTTTCTAAACTCAAAATTTTCTTAATTCAAAACCTTCTTAAGTTGAAACTTTCTTAATTCAAATCTTTTCTAAACCAAAACTTTCTTAAATTGAAACTTTCCTATTTTGAAAACTTTCCTAATTCGAAACCTTTCTTAATTCAAAACTTTCCTAAGTCGAAACTTTTCAAAGTCAAAACTTTCTTAAAACGAAACTTTCCTAATTCCAAAACTTTCTTAAAATGAAGCTTTCCTAAAATGGAACTTTCCTATTTTGAAACATCCATAATTCGAGTCTTTCCTAATTCCAAGTTTCCTAATCTTTCAAGTCCAATATTCGAGTCAATTCTTTTCAAGTCAAGTTCAATCTTTCTTTTTTAAGTTCCTAAGTGTAGGTTTCCTAAAACCAAGTCTTTCAGAACCAATCTTTTCAAATCTTCCAATCAAAGTCCAAATTTCTCATTCTTCCAATTCCAATTCGAATTCCAAGTCCAACTCTTTTCCAAATCAACTCTTCTATTTTCAATCAGACTTTTGTCCGAACTACGGCTGACTTGATTCCTCCAAAATGATACGTAGACAACCCTTACAGGTGCGGTCACAACATTTTTCAAGTTTCTATTTTCACAAAATCTTTCCAAATCTCCAATCTATTTTCAAACTTCCAATTCCAAATTTCTATTTTCAAATCTCTATTTTTAATTTCCCAAACCTTCTTTTCAAATTCAAACTTCTATCTCTTTCTTTTAAAATCAAATTAATTTCTTTCCAAATCTATTTTTTAATTCTCTTTTCTTGCACTTGCATATCATGCATCATGTTAAATTTCTTTTCAAACATTTCTTTTTCAAAGTGGATAGGATTGGACATTTTGTTAGTTGAAGACTCTTATAGGTGAATTTAGGGTAAATGGATATGTAGGTATCGCAAGGGCGGGGTAGGGTGATGGCTTAGTGCGTCTTCCCTACACGTAACCAACCTCCGAACCTAGATAACTATTTTCGTAAGACCAAAAACGGAGTTATTTTTCAAAAAGGACTTAAATGTTTTCTAAAGGTTGCCAAACAACCTGTTTCTTAAAAACCCTCTCTTAGGGAGATATTTTCAAAATCGTTTTTCAAAACCCTAAGTGTAGTTTTCGGATTATGCTTAGTTTTTAGGTGACCTAGCTCACCTTAATCAAGTTAGGTGACGACTCCAAACTTTTTCCAAAAGCCCTTTATTCAAATCTATTTTCAATTCAAACATAGTCGCACTTATTCTTCTGGGAGGGTGAGTTCTAACGAGAGAGTACAGTGTTTTTCCTGCTTGTGTGTGTATTCCTCACGTGCGAAAAATCTAAGCGCAACACTAATGCTACACACAGCAGCCTTGCTTTGGCAGCCTCCCAATCTTGCAACATGCCTAAGCATGCTATCATAGTGGCAAGGCTCCTCACTACTCTCACACTTGCATTTTTAAGAATTTATAATGGTATATATATTCTCACTAACATATACATATATCTATATGTTGTAAAAGATGATGTGAATATAAAATGACTAAGTCATGTTCTAGTAACATTAAACTATTCTACTCAGTTAGTCCAAGCAATCCCATACATTCACCAAAATTCAGTCTAAGCAATTCAAATGCAAAAGAAAAAAAATATATACTTACGAATTTTTTTTTGGTTTTTGTTGGGGGGGGGGGGGGGGGGGGGGGGGTTACAATCTAACCTTCTAAAAAAAAGCTTCGTCTTTGAAACTTGCACTTACTTGTTATTAAAATAGCTTCGGATAATTTGCTCTCATATCCATTTCAGCTTCCTAAGTAGCTTCCTCTACTTTGTGGTGTTGCCATAATACTTTAACTAAAGGTATGACTTTATTTCGCAAAACCCATTATTGAGTATCAAAATCTACAATGGCTTCTCATCGTAAGCTACAGCCTCTTGTATTAGGATGTCTTGCCATTTGATCACGTGGGTCGGGTCGAGAACGTACTGACGAAGTATTGACACATGAAACACGTCATGTACTTGGGTCACTTATTGTGGTAGATCTAACTGATATGCCACTCTTCCTATACGATGGATAATTTTAGTAGTACAATAGATCTTAATGCTAATTTTCCTTTCTCTATGAATCTAAATATTCTCTTATGGGGCATAACCTTCAAGAATACCCAATCACCCACTTTGAACTCTAACGGTCTCCTTCAACGGTCAGCATAACTCTTCTATATACTTTGTGCCATACGTAAATGCTCACGAATGAGTTTGATCTTTTCAGTTGTATCTTGTACAATATCTGGTATGCCTCCAGATGTGCTTCACAACCAGAGTCACTTTGTAAGAGTACGAAGGTCGTGCATGTAGTAAAAACCGGAGGATCCGGTGTTATTCTCTCCCAAGGGAATTCTGCAAATATAGCAACAAAGCTCAACTAACACGAGCACTTATCTTGATGGATTGCAAATGAAAATTATTTTCTTTTCCTAACATAAAACAGACCGAAAATATGTTAGTTTTGAGATGATGGTGGTTCAATACTTAATGCAATAACATAATGACTAATGAAGGCAATAAAATCTAGTTTTATGTAATTTAGGAAAAAAGCTTGGACATGGTTGTTTCGATCTACCAATTCACAACAAGGGTTTCCAATAAGAGGTTTATAACTCAAATCAAGAATCACACCTTGGATTCTTAATTTGGAAAATGTCGACTATAAAAATGTGGGTTTTTGTTTGATTGAGCATAAAGAGGAAATCTATGATTGGCACCCTAGAATCAAACCTTAAACATGTGCAATACCTATACCAAACATTAATTTGTGCATAAATATTGCCAAGGGGTTATGAATCTAAGTTTTTTTTAATGAATCTCATGCTAAATCAAATGGAACTATAGAATTTTAAGGATATGACTTTAAAGTTCATACAACTCATTTTCAACCCTTTGAAGATCCTTGGTGGATCTTCACAACCACATCCAAGGGATGTTTAGCTACTAGAATCCATGTCAAAGAGTATAAAAGAAGACAAATCTACCATTAAACTATATAGAACTAGTGTTTGGTTGCTAAGAAAGTGAGGAAAAATGGCAAGAAAATAAGAGAAAATGGCTAGAAAGAGTAGAGAAACATTCACTTCATATATATCAAGCATTCATTTACAATGATCCAAAAGCAATAAATGACAACAATACAAAGCATTAAAGTAAATCTAACTAAAAACCTTACAAAATAACAAAAGACCCCTTTTGGAAGCTCCTCCTCTGTCCAGTTCTGCAGAAAAAACCCTAGAATCCACTTTGTCCCTTATATACAGCTTTTATACTCTGCAGAAAAACAGAGTCTGTACAAACTGATCGATCGGTAGGGCGACCGATTGAACGGTCATGGCGATCGAACGCCCGATCGATTGCAAAACCGACCCCTCTAAAGTTTGCATTTCTGTCGTCTGTCGAGGGAATTCCGACGTCACTGATCAAACGATCGATCGTTCGAAAAAACGCCCTCTCTGAAGTTCGCTGCAAAAGGTCAAACAAAGATCACCGATTGATCTGTGATCTTACGATCGATCGGCCGATCGAACGTTCCGTGGATCATTCAATCGGTCGATCGATCGGTCATCCGCATATTTGCCCATTTACCTTGGTTTAAGCTCCAATTCCTGTAAGAAGTGCACAAAAAGAGTTTTAATTCATTTTAGGAGTTAAAATACTAAATTAACACTAAAATTCAACTAATTAACTAACAATTTAAGCCTAGAGATTACTATTTCTGAGAGTAATCAATATCTGGACCATAAAATCAACTCTCTTATGCTTTTAACCGACAATTTGGCGCCCTACAGGGTTGGCTATATAATGCTTCATATGGGGCCATCCTTATACTTGCTTAGTAGCTATTGTTATAAGAAAATTCTTCTAATAGCAGGTGTTTATTCCAACTTCCTTGGAAATCCATCACACAAACTCGTAATAGATCTTCTAAAACTTATATTGTCCTTTCCGACAGACCATCAGTTTGAGGATGGTATGCGGTACTCATATTCTACTTGGTCCCTAAAGCTCGTTGCAAACTGTGCCAAAACTGCGACACAAATCGAGGATCTCTATTAGACACTATTGATAAGGGTACTCTATGTTGATGTACAGTATCTCTATGTATAGCCTACTCAACCTGTTCAAAGAGTCTGTCATCTTTATTGGAATAAAGTGTGCAGATTTGTTGAGTCGGCCAACTACGACCCAAATTGCATCATAGCCTTGTTGTGCCTTAGGAAGTCCCATCACAAAATCCATGGCAATACATTCCCATTTCCACTCTACTATAAGTAAGGGTTGCAGTAATCCACCTGGTCGCTGATGCTCTTCCTTAACCTGTTGATAGGATATGCACTTCTCCACATACTTAGTGACATCATCCTTCATTCCCTTCCAATAGTATTGTCGTTTCAGGTCATAGTACATCTTGGTACTTCCTAGGTGTATGGTGTATGGTGTATTTTGACTTATGAGCTTCTGCAAAAATCTCTTCTCTTAGGGTTGGGTCTCTAGTTACATATAGTCTATCTTTATACCGCAAATTGCCATCAGAGCCTATTGCCCATCCCATCTCTCCATCTTCGCGTTCTACTTCTGCTCTGGTCACTAGTGCTTCAGCATCACTTCCTTAAACTTCTATCACATGCTCTATCAATGTAGGTTGAACTATAATGTTATATAGATAAATTTGGGATTCTTTAGCATCTATATACAACTCAAAATTCTCTATGACATTTATCATTCTCCACAGATCCATCATGATACATTTCATTCCCGCTTGATTCTTTCTACTCAGTGCATCAGCTACTACATTTGCCTTTCCCAGATGATATTGTAAAGTGAAGTCATAATCTTTCAGATATTCCACCCACCTTCTCTGTCTAAGGTTTAAAGCCTTCTATGTAGTGATGTACTTTAAAATCTTATAATAGGTGAAAATTTCATACTTGTCTCCAAACAAGTAACATCGCCAAATATTTAGAGCAAAGATCATGAGTGCTAATTACAAATCATGGGGTTAGGAATTTTGCTCACATCTCTTCAATTGCCTAGACCCATATGCCACTACCTTCCCACCTTACATCAAAACACATCTTAAACCTTTTTGAGATGCATCTGTATAGACTACATAAGGTTTCCCACTAATGGGTATGGTTAGTACTGGCATTGTGGTCAACCTCTTTTTCAATTCTTGAAAAGACTATCCACATTTCTCACTGCACCCAAACTTCACTCCCTTTTGCATTAGCCTAGTCATTGATCCTGCGATCATCGAAAAGCCTTTGACAAAATCGTCTGTAATACCTTGCTAAACCTAGAAAGCCCATAATCTTCATCATCTTCTTTGGTCTCTCCCAATTGGCTACTTCTTATATTTTAGAAGGGTCAACTGATATTCCTCTTTCTGACACCACGTGTCCTAAGAATTTGACCTTTTGCATCTAAAAATCACATTTACTTTTCTTTGCATACAATTGATGATCCCTAAGTAACTATAACACCATCTGTAGATGACTCTTTTGTTCCTTTTTGGTCTTCAAGTAAATCAATATGTTATCAATAAACACAATAAAAAATTAATCTAGATAGGCTTTAAACACTCAGTTCATCAAATCCATAAATGTTGTTGGTCCATTGGTCAACCCAAATGGCATCACTAGAAACTCATAATGGCCATATCGAGTATAGAAGGCTGTTTTGGAGATGTCTAACTCCTTAATTTTTAATTGGTGATACGATGACCCAAAATCAATCTTTGAAAAGTACATTGCTAGCCTTAATTGGTGCCATACGATAAGGTGCTATAGACACTAGTGCAATTCTGGGATACAATTCTATGGCAATTTCTATCTCTAGGCGGTAGACCTGGTAATTCTTCAGGGAAAACTTCTAGAAAATCACTGACTATAGGTATGGGGTCTATTGCTACCTCTCCTTCCTCTTTTACAATAATATGTCCTAGAAAACACAGGTGGTTACTCCTTCATGACTGTTTTCCCTTATCATCTAACAATGAGTATCATCTACTGTTGCCTCTTCTTAATCTTAGTTAATCCTCCAAGTCACAAAAAGTTACAAGGTAACAATCTAGCTTTGAAAGGAGTTTACTAATGAAGGGGCTAATGTCATGACCCCAAACCCATTGTATGCGGATTAAGGATTATAATCGGTCAGTAGCGTAGCTATTGAAGGCCAAACACATTAAAGGGGTTGATCACTTGTACCTTATAATTATTTTATAAGAAAATAGCAGAAACTTTATATATGAAAAATTATAAATGATATTACATGATAGTGCATTTCGTTTATTCAAAGCAAGCGCGAAGTTTCAATTAAATATACCATAACATGATATATTACATCAAGTAATTACAATTTGGGCCAATCGTGTGACCATACGTAATATACATAACTTGCCTCCAAATGTATTACATGAAAGTGATACATAGCTCATCACTAATATATGGAATACATCCCTAGCAAAACATGGTAGTGGTCCTTAACAAGATGCAATAAACATCTGCTAGCAAATCATGGCACGACTTCACAAAATATCCATAGCAAGCATATTCAATAAAGTCCACAAAAGCATAACAATGGTCATAGGTCTTCATTCTCTAAAATTGTTGAGTAAATGCATAAGTTAAAAACCGAGTGAATAATAAAGCAATTGAAGCATGAAAATGTCATGGACTTGATTTGAGTATATCATAAGTATTATAATGTATAAAATTGAAACAACTCTCTTGATACTAATAAATTGCATTTCTTAAACAGTAGCAAAAGATACTTTATAACTTTATTTCAAAGAAAGAATCATTCATAGCTTTCATCATATCAAAACCTTCATTGTTTTATTAACATAACAAAACATGTTTAATGTGCCTATTTCTTCGTATCAAAAGTGATTTACCACTTTTTTCAGGTAAACCCCTACGAGCTCATATCCACTAGTGGTACATCTTGAGTTGGGACTTTTACCCATCTCCTAGGACATGGACATTTGAGAGCAGACCTTCAATGGCCACCCTAAGAATATCTCCACTACAATAATATGTCATACTTCCGAATTATTTTAAGTCTCTTGGTGTAGGACCCTCGAAAATGGTACATATTAGCTTCAAATGTATATTCCAAATACCATTCATATAATTAAATCCATGAGTTTGCATAGTATGATAGATACAAAGCTTATCATACTTTAAAGATATCATAGATAAAACCTTTATATTAGAAACATTTCAATTGTGCAAGCTTCTACTAAAGAAAAACATTTGTATAGAAAATACACTAGAATTACTCCAATTACTCCATTACTCACATTAAATCTTTAATCACTTTTTTAAAGTCCTCTTATGATCATTGATTTAGTAATCCTTAAGCCTTATGCATTGATTAGTAATCCTTAAGCCTTATGTATTGATTAATAATAATCTTATACAATTAAAGGATGCACAAAATAACATAAACATATAAGCCTTTAAAAATTAACTTAAGATTCTCATTGATAGGTCTTGAAATAGTACATAAGTAATTGAGAGTGAAATTTTTTTGATGTTTTAACAAAAGTATAAGCTCTTCGGTCAAGATTCAACACCTGGACAAAAGGTGTCGACCTCTGGAATCAAGTTGTCAACTTTTTTTCATATAATGCATGTGTCGACCTTTTTTTTTTTTTTTTTATAGTGAGTTTAGATTCAAGTTCTCGGTTCAGAGGTGTCGACTTCTAAACATAAGGGTTGACCCCTGTAAACAAAAAGCAATTCGAGACAAAAAGAGAGTGTCAACTTCAAACATCCATAAGTCACTTGTCTTAACTCAAATTTTGGCCTACAACCTATCGTTAGAAACGTATTGAAGTCTATAATGGCTTTGATTGCATAGCAAAATTTTAAGTATTGACGGACTTATGGTTAGAAATGGGAGACTATCCAAACAGAATTTTCTTACACAAGGTAAAGTGTCAAAATAGAAGAGCCAAAATCTCCAATAGAATTTAATGGTTTTAACCCTGGGTAAATTAAGGTCATTACATGGTAATAGCCACAAAAGATCTTCAAACAAGTTGATGAAAATGGATTCTTCAAAATCTTCATAAAACACTACTTCTTTTCAAAATCAAAGTCTTGATTAAAACATGATCTTCTTCCAAACATAAATTCTCAATTTTTCATTATAAAAGGGTTTTAAAGGGGTTTCTAACAAATTAAATACATGGGTATGAACACATTAAATCAATTACATACCTTGGTCAAGCTAGGTTTAAATCTTCTAAGAGTTTCTTCCACTTTCTCTACACTTTCCTTCACTTTCTTTGTAACCAAACACCATAACTTTGTCTCTCTCTCTCTCTATAATGTATACAGAAGTCTTGCATGCAAAAAGGATAGATACAAAGTGTGCGGGAGATAGTGGGTTATGCCTACAAGATCCATTCATTCATTCTCTCTCTCTCTCTCTCTCTCTCTCTCTCTCTCTCTCTCTCTCTCTCTCTCTCTTCGGAGGAATGCACCAGAGGCCACACAATCTACACAAAGTCTTGCAACGTGCAAGACCAAGGGGATAATAGGACACATTTCTCACTACAAGCTTGTAAGGGAGGTGAGATGTCATCTCCACATGCAACAAGGTTATGATCCATTTTCCACTAAGTCAATCTCTAATCATGTGATTAAACTTAATTAAGTATACTTACATATAATTAATCGAGTTATCTATATCAAATATGCTTGACTTAATTAATATCGATTAGTGTAGTTAATCGTACTTGCCCTGAATTAATCAAAATTGGTGATTTACATAAAATATGAATCACGTTCGATTAAATACACATAATACAATTTGATATATTATAAATTAAAATGTGGTGGTTGGGGTGTTACATCCTCCCCTCCTTCAAAATGTTTGGTCCCAAACTTGACATATCTCAAAGTGCCATACAGTTAAGGTGTTATATTCAACACATGGTTGAGATTGATTACTCACTTCTATATCATATATATCAAATCAAACATACCAAAATGAATCAAATGAATAAATTCACATTGTAACCCATAACACTTATCACCCTGCTGATGCCCTACTCTAATCATAACCTTCATCACCTTTACTCAAAGTGACCAAGATTCACTTATTTGCATAAACTGAAACATTCATAACTTATTTTCTGTATACCTCGATATTATTCACTTTTGCTAAGCAAATAAGATACAAATTTTTCAAATTTTCTTACACAAATACCACAAATCCATGACTTCATATATTAACTTTAAATTTCAATGGTTAACATCGTCCACAAATATCTTACCTATCAACATCTATACATTTACTCAAATTGTTATCCAACTGAATAATTACATAAGACATGCCAAAATATAAGTTTTTCATACAGTTAATGACATAAAACACAATAGCCATTTTATCCATAATTCAATGTTCTCCAAATTATTATAGAATCACAAGTTCATCATAGTATCAACATAAAAGTATCATGTCTAACAACTTCAAATAAGGAGAAATATAAAGGGTAACTTCAAAAGTTTCATTTAAAAGACTCTCATGATAACTCCATTATTCATTAACATTGTATCGTCAAATAATTCAATAAATAGGTCACAAAATTGAAATATGATTGCATTAACCACGACAAATAAACAAATACCTGAAGCATCATAATATATAGCTAGATCGTCTCTAGAATTGAGTGTAGTTACACCGCCTTATCACTATGTATCTTCTTTCTGACTTTCAGATTTAAACGTTGTTGGTTTTGAACAGGTTGTAATCTAAAAGTACTTAATGCAGGATCTCTTCTATTCTTGGTATAATTTTCAACTTGATGACCGAATTCTCCACAACCAAAACTGTTGACTCCATGTTTTGATTTTGATGATAACAAAACATTGTGTTAAGGATCTAATGACTCTACTAAGTGTACATACTATATCATTATGACTTGAAACTTGATATATTGGAAATCTTAAAGATTTTAATGGAATCTTTAAGAATAGAAGACCTAAAATCCTTTGAAGCCACTTACCTAAGTTGAAAAGGAGATTGGCATCACTGAAAAGGAGATTGACAGCCAATATTGACATCTAACTTAGACATGCTGACATTTAATTTCAAAGAACATCAGAAATGGAGACCGGCAGCAAGGAAAATGAGATTGGCAGCCAGTACTGACACAGAGGTCGATTGCAAGTATTGATGTCGAGGTCGACAATAAGTACTGACACTAAAGTCGGCAATAAGTACTGACACCTTTTTGAAAAGTTAACAGAGATCAACAAGGAAGAAGGTCGGCAACAAGTACTAACACCTTCTATAATGTGATATGAGAAGATCTGGAGATCGGCTAAAAAGGAGATTGGCAGCAAGTGGAATAAGTTAACACATTGATGAAAGACTTTTAATAAGATTATGGTCATAATCTCATCTCGAAGAAATTGAAGATGTTCAAAGATGATGAAGATCTATACAAGACTTTACTTGAAGATTTGAAGAAGTTTGGGATCAATGGAAGAAGTTATGTTGATTAAAGATCTCTACAAATGATAAAATTGGATTGATTTTATCTCGAAGAGATTGAAGGTATTCTTGAAGATCAATAAGCTTTTGGAGAAGTCATTTTAAGCTTTGGAAGCGACACATCTGGACAGAGCCTTGTTGAAATTTGATGAGATCCTAAAAAAGTTGACTCTAAGTTCTTATGGAGTTGACACATCAGAACAGAGCCTTGGTGAAGTTTGCTGAAACACAAAAAGATTAAACTCTTATTTCTCAGGGGTTAACACATTTGGACAAAGGGTTGAGGAAGTTGGCACCAGAACCACGGCTATAAATTTGAACATTCTGTCAGCCCAATCTCACATTAAATGCACTCTTAACCACTACCAACGGCTAAAATCAATGCAAGGCTATATATACAAGATCCCCACAACATTTATACACAAGAATTCAAATATTTTAATGCTGAATCACAAAGAACAAAGCTGAAAATTTGAGCCCTAATTGATACATTCTCTTTGCTGGGTTGCTAGGGTATTTATTGAGCTTACACCTGTTTATCTACTCTTGTTCAGAGTTACTTATTGTATAACCTTCATTTATTTCACTTGGGTATGTTTGTAAACTTGTGAGTTTAAGTGTTCTTGGTAAAAATACTTGTAAGTTTAAGTGAAGTTTGGACAAAATCACTTGAGGATTAACGAGTTAGGAAATAACTCTTGTACAAAGTGAGATGGACACTTGGGCAACTAGCATTTTTGCATAGTGGAAGGCTTTCAAGGGGATTTTGGAGGACATAAATCACACGTTGTGATTAAATCTCAGTAAATTTGGTCTTCTTTATTGTATTTTGTTTTTCTTCCTTGCTCATATCATTTGTTTGCATTGTATCTTATTATTTGTTTGTTTGGTTCATAGTTTGATTAGCCACTGTTCTATTGCTTAATTAGTTTTTAATTGCTTTATTTGCTATTAATTTTGAAAAATCCAATTCATCCCCCTCTTGGGTTACATACTTGGGCTAACAAAAACATACTCCAGTTACGTGGAGACAAGAACCCTTATGCCATTTTCGACAAGAAGAATATTGTGGAATATTCTTAACTCATTGACTCCCCTAATTAGAATAACTTCTTTTTCTCTATTTTTTAGGACCGTGCTTGTGTCTTTCACCATCAACTAGACTTTCTTTTTGTCTGTCTCGACTTTTTGTTGTATCTTCATTAGTTTCCTTAATAGCCATAGCTTTTTCCCTCGTCTCTAGAATTTTCAAAGAATCATTACTATCATCATAGTGAGTTTCTTGTACTACCTGGATGAACTCTTCAAATGCACTATTAATCTTTTATATATATTTAGTAGATGGCCCAACCTTCTCTTTCTTCTTCATCTTCTCAAACTATATGTGCAAATGAATTATTAAGGCAAATGCAATGTCAATACAAACATGTAACATGTAAGATGGCATATTGTATATGAAACATATGGCATCAGTTGGACACATACTTTCACTTAGACTCATAAAATAAACATATTATATGCGTTTAAGTAAAATTTTTCAAAATCACTCCTTACAAAAGCTCTATCTCCTACCTCTCGTTATCATAGGACAACCCTATTACCATTAGGTTAACTCATTATATATTCACTTTAAAAGGTAAAATATTCAAGATAACAACAAATCTGCTCTCAATTCGTTCATCCTAAGTCAAAGTATTCCTTAAGCAAGGGGTCAATACAAATAGGGTACATAGAGAAAATAAACGTTCTTAAACTTTCACGTCTCTACAATCCTTATAATAATGTAGTAGGAAAGAGTATCTCGTAATCAATTATTTAATAACCCAACTAAATTTTATTGGTTACTGTAGGTGAGATTTTTAGGAAAGTCTACGTCCTCCCGGAGTTCGTACTGAATCATCGTGATGACTTGACTGGTAAGTGATTGTACTTCAAAAGTGCGATTATAAGACCTCAACTAGTGCTTTGTTAGTGTTAGTTTATGATTTTATATGTGTTTTAGTTATGTTTTAGTACTAACTAAGTTTATTATCCTTTGTATAGGTTTTGAGCATAAATGGGAGGATTTCGGATACATTTTGGACATAGGTTTTCAGAGGATGCTGTTAGAGTACAAGCTGCTAAAGCACGCAAAGCTAAAACTTTGGAAGACCATATTTCTCAAACCAAGAAGGCTACCAGGGCCCATAATATGTCGATTCCATACAACTTTTTGAGATCTACAACTTTCCTAAAGGCACACTAGCTGTCTAGGGCGTTCGGACGGGCCGTCTTGACGGGCAGTGGTCGTGTTGGTGAAACTATGAAAAATTTTCTAAGTGTTGCGACCCATCTGGATGCCTTTGAGACCTTGTCTGGACGCCCCATCACCAAACATGTCAGAATGCCCTCCAGAGCCATCTGGACGCCCCGCTGTAGGCCAAAAACCTGTTAGGGTTAGGAATGAGGTCTTTTTAAGCCCATATGAGTACTTTTAAGTTAGGAAGAGTTATAAACTTTATAAAGAGTTAGAAAACCTTAGAATTAGAGTAGTTTTAGGAGTAGGAGTAGTTTTATTGATCTTTTCATCTTTTAAGACCCTAATTTTTATATTCATTCAATTTTTCTTTATATTCAAGATTTGATGTTCTTCCAATTGTTGTAAGCTTTCAATATAATTTTCATATGCTTTCTTATGGCTTTAAATTGCTAAATCTTTGTCTTGGCATGGATTAAAAGGGTAAGTAGGTTACATGTAGAGATTCAAGATAGTTATTTATTTTTCAAGATTTCAAGATCTTGAACCAATATTCATTTTCTTGCCCATGAATAGTTTTGAAAACAATATTCTTGATCATATCTAGCATGCATGTATAGACTGATTTGTAAGTAGGGATACATATATCTAAAACTTCTGATAAGGGTATTGATTATAATTGTTTACATATTCCTATTAGGAGTACTTTAGATATCTACTGTTTTTTATTAAGCTTCAAACGTACTTTGTAGACAGGTTTATAAACTGGGACATGTATAAATGGGAACCTAGTATGAACACTAGTAAATAACTAAATATTAACTCCAAGAGGGTAATGGAATCTTAAGTTTCTTTAATCACAGCTATCTTGGGGACCTACTTGTAGGCCTATTAACTAGATCAGTCCTATCAAGACCTTTTACTTATTGTTATTTAATCAAGCTTTCTTAGTATAAATTTATTTTCATTGCCTAAAATGATTTCTCAAATTAAATTTTTCCTTTACATTCTAGAGTTATTTTTCTTGAGAGTTTTACTTTCCCAAAGTGAGTTTTACTATATTCTATATTCCATATTCCATATTTCCTGTGGTTCGACCTCGCACGTACCGAGATATTATTACTACATCGCAACCGTACATTGGCAAATATAAATTGCATTATTCAGGAGTGATCAGTAAGTGCCGTCACGACCATAAACATCATGGCTGTCTTCTAGCTCTTTATTAGTGAGATTGACTCCTCCTTTGAGAAAGCTGGTACTCGTTGTTGTGTTGACCTTCCCACAGATGACGCCAATTGTAGGTAGGATTTTTAGGAAGACCTGGTTAAACTCTCAAACTAATTTGAAGAGTACGAACAATCTGTGAGAGAAGAAAACAGTGAGAATGCGTCGACCCTCTTTGGGCTGGAGGCACTCCGATGATTAAGTTAGCAAGCTTAATCACAATGAATCGAATAAAGTGTTGAGAGATCGAACTCAAATGAACGTACCTCGCCCCCTTAGTGCTTGGGATATTTATAGGTTTCGAAATGCGATGCTCCCCCTAGGAATGGGAATCAATTTCCTTCTAGGAGTCTCCCACTTTGGGTCGGTTTAATGTCAATGTAGTAGATTGGACTCATCTTTTGATTACCCTAATCTATTTAGAAATAGAATTCTTATCTGTTTGGTCCTATTACTCCTATAGCTCTTAGATCAAAACTCTTGGCCCAACCCATTTTGGGATTATCTCTGGAGGTCGGCACGGGCCCGACATGATAGGCCAGCAACAATGGGCCGACCTCCTTAAGCTGGTCCTTTCTGTCTTGAGCTTGACTCTCATTGGACTCACAGTTACCTTAAATGACTAAGGATCTAGAAAAATCATCATAATCACTTAATGGCATAACAATAATTTGGTACTCCAAAGTCATTACATGCGCCATCTAAAATTAATTGTCATTGCACCACTAGTAATCTCTTCATAATTAGTGAATCTATCAAATGATGAACTTCTAATCGTCACATCAATTACCACCATAGATTGCCTTTATGATAGCTTCCAAAATCATCCCCCTTATACATATAATTCTTTTTCTTTTTTTTTTTTGAAATCAAGACTTTTCTATTGAACCACAATTAAGTTCTTAAAAATAATTTATATTATTCCAGTTACAATTCTCGAAGTGACACGGAGGTTACCATAACTAATATAATTATACTCCTAGAACCAAACAGATGAAATAATTGGCCTAGTTTCAATAAAATTGCCTCTTATGAAATTCAATAGAGGTTCCATTAAATTGGGAGAGAATAAAAATATAAAGACATTAAAACTCCAAAAATTATCATCCAAAAGTTCTTAAGATCCACAATTATGCTATTAAAATTCACTATCAATCGTGACTATACGTCAATCTACTATACAAATTACATCACAGCATCCAATACTACAAAATCTAATATACTCCAAATAAAAATACTTTAAATATTAACATCTCAGTACTAATATCACCAGGCAAGAAATCAGAAATTCATTGGTCACTAACATTTAACAATTGTTATCCTTGCACATTATCATTATATGTTAACATACCCACACGTGTACAAGTTCAGAACATTATAACTCCCTGAAATATTATCTTCTATGATTTAAAAGTCATCTTCCACTAAACACTTGTCATCATAACAAGTTGACATATCAACTTGATCTTACTAAGTACAGTCATCTTATATGCTTCATAAACCTCAAAATATAAACTGATACAATCAACAAAAAACTCTCAACCTATACCATCATCCCATAAGCAATATGTGCACCTACTATAGTTTACTAGTGATACAATCATCATCATGATTAAATCTCATAGCAAGATAATACAACCTTAATTACTCAAAGATCGACACTAGTTATTCTCATTTATAAAAGTCATAACCCACACTTGGAGACCCCATAATCAATTCGTAAGGATTTAAAATACTCGCTTTATGTACAATCTCACAAATATTTCCATCTATATTGCTAACACCTCATATTCAAAAATCATACATCATATTTAAAGTCGTAGAACTTTGAACTATAATAAGACCATTTGCACCTCAAGTTACTTTCAAGATTGTCCTTTATAGCTCTAACTTACAACTCAATCCACTAATCCTCTAAAACACTATATTGTTATTCAAATGCAAAATTACTTAGAGAACGTATCATGTAGCCAAGCGTATTATAGATTATACATACATAGCATCACATAATCATACACATTTTCTTATAAAGAATGTAATATATCACATATTACATCATGTAAATTCTATATTTTGTTTTCTATGAAATGTCATTGCATCCATAACTGACTAGTAGCGGATTAAGGATAATAATCGGCCAGTAGCGTAGCTACTAAAGGGCAAACACATCAAAAGGGTTGATCACTTGTACTTTATAATCATTTTATAAGAAAATAATTGAAACTTTATATATGAAAATTACAAGTGATAGTTGTGGGCCAAATAAATCAGAAAGTCCGAAGAATACAACATTCCAGTCTTGATCTAAGGAGGATAGGCCCGGCAAGGTGAATTTAGTCCCAAGGGACAGGTCCAATAAGAAAAGAGTCCCAGACCGACTTGAACTAGGATACTTAAAGATAAGTCCAAATCCATCTTAAACTGACCCAAAAGTGATTGAATTTTAGAAGGAGAATGAATATCATTCCTAGAATGGACGGGGCCTCCGAATACTATAAATATATTATGCCACTAAGAAGCAAGAGACGTTCACTTAAACTAGTGCATAGTGCTTTTGTTCGATTCATTGAGATTAAATTTGTCTAACTTAATGTTCAGAGTGCCATACCCATAGAGGATTGACGCATTCTCACTGTTTCTGTTCTTGTAAATTGCTTGGAGCTCGTTACATTGGTTTGTGGAGCAGATTAGACATTTCTAAAAATTTCACTTACAATAGTATATAATAGTGCATTTCGTTTATTCAAAGCAAGTGCCTAAGTCCCAATTAAATATATCATAATATGATATATTATATCAAATAATTATAATTTGGGCCAACCATGTGGCCATATGCAATATACATAACTTGCCTCCAAAGATATTACATGAAAGTTACACATAACTCATCACTAATATATGAAATACATCCTTAGCAAAATATGGCAGTTGTCCCTAATAAGACACAATAAACATCTCCTAGCAAATCCTGGCATGACTTCACAAAATATTCATAGCATGCATCTTCAATAAAGTCCACAAAGCATAGCGACGATCATAGGTCTTCATTCCCTAAAATTGTTGAGTAAATGCATGAGCTAAAAGCCCAGTGAATAATAAAGCAATTGAAGGATGAAAATGCCATGGGCTTTATTTGGGTATATCATAAGCATTATAATATATAAAGTTGAAATAATTCTCTTGATACTCATAAATCACATTTCTCAAATGGTAGCAAAAGATACTTCATAACTTTATTTCAAAGAAAGGTTCATTTATAGCTTTCATCATATCAAAACCTTTATCGTTTCATTAACATGATAAAATATCTTTAATGTGCCCATTACTTTGTATCAAAAGTGATTTACCATTTTTTCCAGGTGAAACCGTACGAGCTCGTATGCACTAGTGGCAAGTCTTGAGGCGGAACTTTCACTCATCTCCCAGGACATAGCAGATCGTTAATTGCCACCCTAGGAACGTCTTCCTTATAATAATCTATCATGCTTCCATCTTATTTTAAATTTCCTAGTTGTAGGACCTTCGAGAATGGCACATATTAGCTTCAAATGTATATTCCAAAATACATTCATATAATTAAGTCCATGGGTTTACATAATATGATAGATGCAAAGCTTCTCATCAAACATGATAATTATACTTCAAAGATATTATAGATAAAACTTTTATATTGGAAGCATTTCAATTGTGCAAGCTTCTTGTAAAGAAAATCATTTGTATAACAAATACACTAGAGTTACTCTGATTACTCCATTACTCACCTTGAGTCTTTAATTACCTTTTTAAAGTCCTCTTATGATCTTTGATTTAGTGATCCTCAAGCCTTATGCATTAATTAATGGAGTAATTATACTTTACCCTATTGTGGTTTGAGCCAAAATCAAATGACCCCCCTTTGGTTTAAAAGTGAATATATAATTCCCTTGTGGTTTGGACTTATTTGCCAAATAGATAAAAACCATTGAATTTAACGAAATTTTTTTTCATAGATGTATTTTTGTCATTTTATCTCCTCAAATTAGAACATTAAAAAGACGATTTTACACTTTTATGCCAAAATAAAAGGTTGTCTTTCTAAGGATTTTTTTTTTTTGTTATTTTACCAAATCGTCTTTTTATTATTCTAATTTAGAGAAATAAAATAACAAAAATACTCCTATGACAAAACTTTTGTTAAATCTAACGGTTTTCATCCATTTTGTAGATAAATTCAAACCATAGGGGGTCATGTGTTTATTTTTAAATTATAAGGGGTAAAGTGTAATTACTCCTTGATTAATAATGATCTTATACAACAAAGGGATGCACAAAAGAACATAAACATATAAACTTTTAAAAAGTAACTTAAGTTTCTCATTAATAGGTCCTAAAATAGTGTAAAAGTAACTTAGAATGAAGAACTTTTGATATTTTAACAAAAGTATAGGCTCGTAAGTCAAGATTCAACAGTTGGACAAAAGGTATCGACCCCTAGAATCCAAATGTCAACTCTTTTTCACGTAATACAAGTCTAGTCACTTGGGAATGTTAAGGTGTCAACCCCTGAATTACAGGTGTTGACCCTTTTTTACATAGAGTTCAGATTCAATTTTTGGGTTTAGAGTTGTCGACTCCTAAATGCAGGGGTCGACCCCTGTAGACAGAAAGCAATTTGGGACAAAATTAGAGGGTCAACTTCAAACAGTCATTACTCACTCGTCTTAACCATTGTTATTAATCCCGTTCTATACCAGCTGGTACGGACCGAGATGTACTGTTCTGGCAAAAAAATGGTACTCTTAACCTTCAGTTTCCGTTCTGCTAAAGTTACTGGCGTTTTTCGACATTTTTTGGCATATTCCGGCCATACCAGCATATTTCGTCCATACCAGCCTTATACTAGTCTCCGTCCAATATACCCTCAACGACCATGATCAAAGGTGGTCTCACCAGATTTGAACGAGCATTGATTTGAACGAAGATATAGAGTCCTTAACAAGCCTCATTGATTTGAACCAAAGTTGATTCAGTGCAAACATGTGCTTGAAGCAATACCCACTACACAAACTGCCATTTCCAACCCACAACCACAGCTAGAAAAAAAGAATTTTTCTTAGATGAATTAGTTGATGGGGAAGACGATTTGCTGAGAGTGGGAACTTCAGAAGAGAGAGAAGGACGGAGGGAAGGAGAAGAGGGTGTAGCCGATCATTTGTTAGAAAGTAATATACTAATATGATGCCTTTTGCTTTTCTTATTTTAATTTTGAAAAAGTGAAAGGTTTGCTTTTCTAGACACATTGGAGAATAGGTTGGTTTGGGTGCAAAACAATTGGTTGCACATTGTGGCTTTATTATGTAATTCTTTAAAATTTAAAATTTGAATTTCATGATGTATATTAAATTTATTGTAAATGTATATATATTTTGTATGAATATATAATAAAATTGCTATAAATTTGAAACAATACATAGTAATTTACCGGTACCGGTATGTACCTTACCAATAACAAAAACGAGACGTTTGCTGGTACGAGATTAACAACTATGGTCTTAACTCATATTTTGGTCTACAATATATCATTAGAAAAGTATTGAAGTCCATAATGGCTTTGATTGCATAGCAAAATTCCAAGTATTGACAGACTTATGGCAAGAAATGTGGAGACTATCCAAACAGAATTTTCTTGCACAAGGTCAAGTATCAAAATGGAAAATTCAAAATCTCTAATAGAATTTAATGGTTCTAATCCTAGGTAAATTAAGGTCATAACATGGTAATAGCCACATAAGATCTTCAAACAAGTTGATGAAAATGGATTCTCCAAAATTTTCATAAAACACTATTTTTTTTTAGAATCAAAGTCTTGATTAAAGCATGATATTCTTCCAAACACAAATTCCCAATTTCTCATCATAAAAGGGTTTTCTAACCGATTAAATGTATGGGTATGAACACAATAAATCAATTACAAACCTTGGTCAAGCTAGGTTGAAATCTTCTAAGAGTTTCTTCCACTTTCTCTACACTTTCCTTCACTTTCTTTGTAACCAAACACCACAACTCTCTCTTTCTCTCTACAATGTATACAAAAGTCTTGCATGCAAACTGGATAGATACAAGGGTGCGTGTGGAAGATAGTGGGTTGTACCTACAAGGTCCACTCGTTGTCTCTCTCTTCATATATATATATATATATATATCTCTTCGGAGGATTGCACTAGAGGCTATACAATCAACACAAAATCTTACAACAAGCAAGACCAAGGGGATAGTGGGACACATGTTGATCCCACAATAAGCTTATAGGGGAGGTGAGGTGAGGTGAGGTGTCATCTCCACATGCAACAAAGTTATGATCCATCTTCCACTAACTCAATCTCTAATATTGTGATTAAACTTAATTAACCATACTTATATATAATTAATCCCATTATCTATATCAAATATGCTTAACTTAATTAATATCGATTAGTGTAGTTAATCGTACTTGCCCTAAATTATTCAAAATTGGAGATTTACAAAAAATATGAATCACGTTCGATTAAATACACATAATACAATTTAATATGTTATAAATTAAAATGTGATGATTGGGGGTATTACAGCTAAACTATGGTCTTGTAGGTCAAGCAGTATCGAGTTGGTCTCTCAACGTTCATTATTTATTAAGGAATTTAACATGTTTACATTGCTGTTTTTGTTATGATTTTTACTAAGTGTGGTTGGATGTGTCCTTCTATTATTAAGACTTAAATGTGAGTGTCAATAATTTGGTGATAATTTTTTATTATGTAGGCTAAAGAATTCTTATGCGCCTTTTGCTGCTCGAAAATGATAGGGAAAACAAAAAGAAATGTAGGGGAAAATTGTTTTTCTTTGAATTTTTTCACCTACTTATCTAATCTCAACAAGTAAAATTTTTTTAGATCATAAAAATGAAAATGATAAATAATATCTAAAATCTTAGTTTTTATCATAGATATTATTTTCCTTCTTCTTTTTGTGGCAACCAAACAACAAAAGATGCTTGGCGGGAGGTCAATGCATGTACAGATTGGTTAGCCAACGAGTCCCTAATGAGCTCTTCAAAGCTGTCCATTCTAATTGATCCTCCTACGCAACTGAAACAATTCCTGGTTACTGATGATACCTTGGATTAGGGATATCTTAGGAGATTTCCTTTGTATTTTATTCCTTTTTCTTTTGGCTTCGGCTTGCCAAATACCAAAAAAAAAAAAAAAAAAAAATGATATTGTTAGGTGCATAACAAGAAAAATGACATTCTTTAAAAAATTTTCCCACTCAGTGAATCCATGAATGACGGTGGAGTTTGTATTTCTTTTACTTAGGTACCACGAAACTTGTACAATTTTGAGCGACTCAGTTAAAAGTGGGCTCATCCCCCAAAACAAGGTTAGCTTGATGGGTCTAATATAACCTCCTTTCAACCAAGTGTTGATGTCAAATTTTGATAATGTATTACTTGACTTAATTTGGATTTCAAAACTTAGCTATTTCAACAATTGAAATTCAAAACAAAATTGCCCATACGGTAGTCGGGTCTCAAGAGGCACGCTGGACTAATTAGAGAGCTCACAGTCCTAAAGAGGTACAATCAAGTGCCCAGTGGTCGAAATAAAATAACCCTAACATTAAGCATTTGACAATTAGCATTCAAATATTATTCAAAATACTTAGCCAAGGAGTGTTCGACAATTTGTAATTAGCTAAGTAATCGAATTTAGATATATAGATTCTTGACCAATATTCTAATCAGTTATTTTTCAACATTTGCATTATGCAGACCACATTCTCATTCATCTTGCTACCCATAAAGGGTTTATATCACTTGGATTGAACTCCTAAAAATCAAAACCTCTTACGCTTGGCAATTTCTCTATTCGTCCCAAATTTTTTCATTTCAGTTTTCAAATATCTTGGGTCCAGCAATAAATCATTGCAGTCTTATCTAGCTCTCAAAATCAATGGGTCCAACATCTGAGTCAAAAGCCCAAAGGCCGTGGTAGCTTGGCAAATTATTGGGCTTGTTGAAGCTCAAACTACATGGCCAAGTCCACTTTACGGCTCAAATTTTAGCAATTCATCGGCGCTTTTCATTCCTAGGTTGTGGTGTATAATCCTTAGCCAAACTTTTCTAAGGGGTTGTTTGGTGTAGTGACCATTTACTCTTCGGTTGTAGTTTGGTTGTGTGTCTGCGTGTGCTTCTAGACTTGGCTTGGCTTGGTTTTAGCTCTCTAAATAAAGCCTAGGACCTCTTCGGACTTGGTACAACTTGCCTAGACATAAGAAAGCAATTTTGACCTAGTTTAAGCTATATTTTGTCCAATAAAACTTATCTTATCACAAATTTCGATTGTTGATGTATTCACACACCACATGTCATTATTTGAAAGGAATTACTACTTAACCACTAGATTTTTTTCCCCTAAAAATGACATTATTTTGGTTTTCCCTCACCAAATCCATAAAAAGGAGCGTGCACTCTTTTTCTTAAGTACCATAAAACTTGTACGAATTGGGAAATTGAGTTGAAAATGGCATACTGTCCAAATCATGGTCCGCTTGATGTAGGGCTTGGAAACTTTTTTAGCTCCGATTATTTTAATAGATGGACTTAAGAATTTTATATGAAACTTAGCCCGACATGAAATATATATATATATATATATATAATATTTTAATATATATGTAGTTAGGGTTTTGTGTTATTTAAGATTTTTCTAAGAAATAAAATTATTTAAGTCAAATGGATGGGCTTGGTAATTTATTTTAGGCCGAACTTCTGTGTAGGACCGGCTCAACCCACCCCTAACTTGATGGGTCAATAGAGCAGCCCAGCGAAATTTATTATAACCAGAAATTTGTCCAGAATCTTCATATTTCCTATCACCGAGGCGCCCCCACCAAAAAAAAAAAAATACAGGGTTTTGTTTCTCTCTCGTAGATTCCCCCAAACCCGTGAAATCCCTGAAAATTTCAAAAGCCCGATGAACTGAGAGCTACGGTTTTTTACTTCTCACTCCAAAACCAGCATCAACCTCTCTGTAACGATCAAACAATGCCGAAAAACGAAGGCGTTCGTTTCACCTCCTCTTCTCTTAGAGTCCCTCTCTCTCCACTCAACCACCGGGACCACCCCCACTCCGCCATAGCTCTCTTCTCCAACCTCCAATTCACTTCCCAAACACTATTAGCTTCAACTCTCGCCAGAACAAAATACGCAATCGACCAATTCGTAAAAAACTTGAAGACCCACAAAAGAACCACTTTATTTCACTCCAAGTCCTCGCTCTTGTGCTCGGCGTCGCTTGCTCTGAATAGGCCCGACGAGCCGGCCACTCAGGGCTCGTCTGAGGTTGTGGTGGCTCAGCCGAAGGGTGGGCACTCGGCTGGGCGTCATGAGGAGGAGAGGGTGTTGATCAGTGAGGTGTTGGTGAGGAACAAGGACGGCGAGGAGCTCGAGCGGAAGGACCTCGAGAGTGAGGCCCTCGCTGCATTGAAGGCGTCCCGGCCCAACTCTGCGCTCACGGTTCGGGAGGTTCAAGAAGATGTTCACAGGATCATAAGTAGTGGGTACTTCTGTTCCTGCATGCCCGTGGCAGTTGATACGCGGGATGGTATTCGGTTGGTGTTTCAGGTAGGAATATCTATATTTGTTTTATTGTAATTTATTATTTTTTTTTTCATTTGTTTGTTGGGATTGGATAGATAAATTTGCACTTGGGATTTTTAGGTCTAGGTAGAATATATAGCTGAAGGGGTTTTTTACGAGTTCTTTTATGTAGTTTCTAGTCACGTATGAATAACAAATTGTCGGTGGAATTTATGAGGATTTCCTAGAACGTTGAGAATGAAATCAGTAGTAAAATGTTAGATGTTCATATTCATGGAAGTTTTGACAATGCTATTTCAAATTTTATCTTTCCTTTTGTCCGTGGTGTGCAAAATAAAGAAGAAAGGCAAGGTAGAAGGTATGGGGAGAGCATTATCTCTCTCTTTGTTTGCTTGATTGAGCTTGAAGGGAAGGAAATAGGTGTGACAATCCACCTAGAGCTGTAAGGTGAGAAGGAAAGAGAAATAAGGTTGTGAAATTTTCTTTTTGACACTTATTTTGCAACAATTTATCTGCGTTTGATACATGGGTGTTGTTTAAAGGGCAAAAACACAAAAGTAAAACAGCTTGCTATCTCTTCCTCCAACATGCGCTTCTATCCTGTTGGTATTTTGCCCAAAAGAAATGAACTTTTGGTTTTGGTGGGTCTGGTGGGATTTAATCCTTTCTAGATTGCATTTTGCTACTCAAACTCTAATGGAGCTAATAATTATGTTAGACTATACGCTCCTCATGGACTTATTCAGATGCTAATTCCTCTAATCCCACAAAGTCTGAATGTTGTTTTATATGAGGCACTGGGGATTATATAGTAGCACTTTTGTTACTTTCTTGTTTCAAGCTTATCATGCCAATCCTTGACCAAATAAACAAAACAACCTAGAAGAATGAAGAAATTTCACTAAGCTTTGAGGTTTTGAGAAATCACTGAACCACCCATTGTTTTGTAAGTAGGAACCTTCCTCATTATGTTCTACAAATGGGATCTTAATTTTTAATTGTTTTAGGATTTATTTGGTGCTTGTAAATGGTATGGTAAAGGGAGAAGGAAAGGAAAATCCAATGGAAAACTGTTTTACATTGTGTTTTCTCTGCTACTCAGGTAAACTTTGAAATTAAGAATCACTAAAAACAGTTCAGAAATTTAGACAAAATGAAGAAATGACATTTTTAAAAGTAAAAGGTTCTCTTTTTTTTTTTTTTTTAAACATATTTTATGTTCCTCGCTGTTTTCCATGGTAAACAAGCAAAAATGGTTTCCTTTTTCTTTTCCTTTCCTTTGCCAAACCATGAACAAAAAATGAAACCTATAGTGTTTGGTTGAGTGTACTTGATGGAAGTCATAATGCACTTGTAGAAATTAAAAAACAACAAAAATGATTTTCAGAACCTTTAAATGACCCTTAAGTGACATTTAGAATTACTATTTTGTTTCGTATACCCTCATTAATAGAAATTAAAAAAAACAAATTTAACTATGAATTTTGGCTCGACTCTCCCCACAATCATCATGACACACCTACTCCAATCATTGAACTGCCACCATTTTGTGATCCTCTCTTGCCAATTTCGCTCACCTCCTTCTCTTTCTAAAGCTAGACTCGTTTCAGTCTTATATCATCACAACTCTTCCCAAGCCTAATTACTTCACTTCCCACCACTAGTCTCATTGAACCTTTGCCACTCTTTCATTTTTTGACAAGTAAATCAAAATTCAGGGTAAATTACACTGACCACTTTTGAGGTTTGAAAAAAACCAAGATAGTACTTCTCACTTTCTGACAATTATGCTGCCCTGCCTTTCTCTTTTAACAATGTAATAGGTCCCCTTTCCATTACAGAGCTGTTTATCACTGTGAGTTGACTGTACTGACATAAGAAATAAAGATAGTAATATGCGAAAAATGCCCTTATACAGAACTATTTGTCTTAAATAACCTTAAAGAGTTACATGCACATTTACACAACCTAAGCCAAATGCAAAACCCAATCAAATATGATTGATTAATCAGATAATCAATTAACAAAACCTAAACAATTGGGTAATCAAATAATGAATTAGTAAAGCCCATTCAAATAAATAATGAGACCAAACAATTAATTACTCAAATTAATTACCACAAAACCTAATCCAATTATTAACGAAGCCGAAGTAAAAATTGACAAAGCCCAAACAAAACCTCAACACACCACAATCATCATCATAATCATAATCTCCGCCCCCCCATCAAAACAATGGCCTAACCGCCTAACCACCATTAACTTCCCTCCTCTCTCTTTCTCTTTGTGTTAACCACTATCCCATCTCCTTCCTCCTCTTCCCTCTCTGTCAACCCCCCCCTCTCTCTCTCTCGTTCTACAAACCCACCATCCCCCCCAGATCCGGTGAATCCCTCTCTCTCTCTCTCCCTCCCTCCTATCTAAAACCCTCCCCCATTAACATCATCTACAACTCCCCCATTAACATCACCAGCAAACCCGCAATTCTCTTGAGCCCATAGATCACCAACCACAATCAAAACCCCCCACTTACCATCATTAATAGAGTTGGAAAAATTAAAAGGAAAAGAAAATTGGAGATGATCAGAGAGACCCGATGTTGGTTTGATAGCCCCCCTCTGTTTTTGAGTTTGGGTAGAGCCATAGAGGTGGCCAGTGGATGGTGTTTGTGCAGATTGGGTGTGTGTAGTTGTCGTTGTGGCAATTGATAAAATTGGAGGTTGCGGTGGGCTTTGTTGGGTGGTGGTGATTGTTAATGGTTGTACATATATATTTAGTGATGGAGACTGTTAATCGAGGTAGGGCTGTGGCGGAGAGGGGGGAGGGGCTGGTGGTAATAATCGTGGCAAGTCGGCAGCTAGATGTGGTGGTGGGTGGCTGTGGGGGTAGGGGTGGTCATGGTGGTGGTTCATTGGTTGTGTGGTGGATGATTATGGTGGTTTCAGTGGGGTTAGGGGTGGGGTGGGGTGGGGTGGGGTTGGCAATGGTGGGTAAAGTGGTTCGGCCATAGTTGGAGCTGGGGAACGTTCTTTGGGGCATGCTGGCGGCAAGAAACAAAATTTTTATTTGTTTTTATTGAAACGACTGAAATGTTTCCATTTCTAAATAGACCGAAATAAACTAGTGGAATAACGAAACTCTATTGTTTCTATCAAAACAAACTAGAACATAGAAAAATGCGTCAAAATACAACACTATATACCAAAACAATAAGTAAGTTGTATCAGTACGCATATAAAATTTCTCATAAATATTGTATAACTTTTATTGAGAAAATACAAAAGATTTTACTTTACTGTATTAATATTTATTATTTTTGAAATGCTTTTAAAACATCTCGAAACATTTTCAAAATGTTTCCGAGACGTTTCTGTTTCCGAGCTAATTGAAATTGCCTATCAAAATGAAATTTTGATCTTTGGATGGTGGAGCACTTTGGTGGATAGAGAGAAAAAGGAGGCAAAGAATACAACACTATATACCAAAACAATAAGTAAGTTGTATCAGTACGCATATAAAATTTCTCATAAATATTGTATGACTTTTATTGAGAAAATACAAAAGATTTTACTTTACTGTATTAATATTTATTATTTTTGAAATGTTTTTAAAACATCTCGAAACATTTTCAAAATGTTTCCGAGACGTTTCTGTTTCCGAGCTAATTGAAATTGCCTATCAAAATGAAATTTTGATCTTTGGATGGTGGAGCACTTTGGTGGATAGAGAGAAAAAGGAGGCAAAGAATACAACACTATATACCAAAACAATAAGTAAGTTGTATCAGTACGCATATAAAATTTCTCATAAATATTGTATAACTTTTATTGAGAAAATACAAAAGATTTTACTTTACTGTATTAATATTTATTATTTTTGAAATGTTTTTAAAACATCTTGAAACATTTTCAAAATGTTTCCGAGACGTTTCTGTTTCCGAGCTAATTGAAATTGCCTATCAAAATGAAATTTTGATCCTTGAATGGTGGAGCACTTTGGTGGATAGAGAGAAAAAGGAGGCAAAGGTGATGGAGGGGGCAGTGGCGGTGGCGGTTTTTTTTTTTGGGGGGGGGGGGGGGGGGGGGGGCGGTTGGTTTGGGTTATTGGAGAGAGAAAGAGAAGGAAACGAGGTGGAGTAGAGGGCGGTGCTGCTATGAACGGCTCTGGAGGGAAGTGATGGGCGGCGACCGAGGGAACTACTGATAGAGGAGGTGGCAAAGGGTATTTGGGTCTTTCTAATATTATTGACTTTATCTGAGGTTAATGTGTGAAAAAATAGTTTGCACAATAGAGGATATAATAGTGATTTTACCTAAATGCCTAATGCTATTTGCAGACAAACTTTGACAGGGGTATATAGTGTAATTGTCAGAAAGTGAGGAATATTCAACGTCAGGGGTGATCAGTGTAATTTATCCTAAACTTAAAGAAAGTGCCAAGGGGCATCACCCATTACAGAAGAAAACAAAGCAACACCATTGCAACAGCTTAAGCCTCCATGGAGGCCATAAAGACCAAAAAGAAGCAGCTAACCAAGGCCTCGTGCAAAAATCAAGGATGACCATCAACAAACCCTTCCTCTACATCCATTCACTCCAACTTCTCTAGCGTTGCTTCTCCCACTTCTCCTAATGAAATTTTCATCCATCTTTGGCCTCTTTTTTTGCCTCAGTAGCTGCTAACAGCTTGATAGCATCATTCTCAAATATTTTTCATGAAATGTGCTAAATCCTTTAACCTATTCATAATCCACTCAGACCTCTCAGCCCCATTTGCGCCCAGTCAGTACCCTTTTTATCCCTATCATCCAAAACATTTTTAATAGATTCCCCACAAATACCTTGAAATAGTTTAAATAGCTGCCTCAACTAGAGCAACTCCCCCTCCTTGATGCATAGAAGCTATGTCCTCACCCTCATATTCTCCGAAGTCCGGCCAATGATTGCAAAAGAGACAAAGACCATTGTGAACCTCTGCCTCTCTCCTCCACCACCATGCATCTATGATCCCTCCTCCATCCACCAAGTTAGTCAATTTTGACCCTATCTGCAGGTTCACTGTTGCCATCTCAACTTTTGATTTTCTTTTCTCCTTGTATGCCTTTTTCACAACTCCATCATCCTTCCTCTCACCAACTTTTTTTCTTACTAAACTCCATGCTTTTTCTCTCTCTACTCCTATAAGCATACACAGTTTTGTACTTTCTCTCTTTATAACCAATACCTAGAGCAAAACTATTTCACACAATAACCATACCCTAGTTAAAATCGCTATCGCCATGTTCAACTCAATCTACTCCCTATCTAGGAAACCCATGAGCAACAACCAGAGTTGCTTCAACAACCACCTATGTAACACAGCGTAATTACACGTCCCTCCTTTTGTCCTCTCTCTCTCATTGGAAAAGACCCACATAGCTTATACGAACTCTCCAATATTAATTGGCCATGGAAGCACCATTTTGCATGATAAATATCAAAACACCTTTACCTCCCCTCTAGTCACCACCTCCTGCAACCGAATTTGTTCTTATTAAATGAATACAATTCTGATTAAGAAGGTCAGTTATTAGATTTTGTATGACTTTGTGGTTTCTTTTTGTCAGTTCTTTTTTGCCTTAAATTGATTATATGGATAAATACAGGTTTGTATGGTTTCTGTGACATAGGGTAATTTTAGAAAACATGGACTAAGACTGCCTATAATTGAAATTTTGGTGGGTTTTTGACTATGGAAAGCTTCTAGGGTTTGGGTTCTATAAGGTAGAAGGAAGCTTTGAGGGTTTCTTGACAGAAAGGACTAAAATTGGTTTGATTTCAAAACTTATTTTAGTTTGATTTCAAAACTTTCTGGTTTTAGGATTTACCATATTTTAGGTGGTGCGCTATTAGCTCAGGTTTTATGGTTGATGTTGGCACTATTCTGGAGTTGTGAACTGTAATTAGAGAAGTGCTGTGTGGAAGAAGCAGCATAAGAAGAGAACACTAGGAATCCCACCTGGAACTCTTTAAGAATAACCTCCTAAGGTGAGGCCGCCCTAAGCATCCGACAAAGTTCCACAAGCTTCGACCAATTCTCTTTAATTAACTCCCATGAATGGAACGATTATACAAGTATTTATAGGTTGCTATATTTATTCTATTCCTACGAGGACTTTAGCTCCAAAATTATGAAATTTTGAAACTTCAACTAATGGCATATTCGCGACACCCTTTTTAAAAAACATCTACGATGCCCCGCTGCCTATGTATCTACAAGCATATACAAGTTACCTCAGAAGTCAACCAAGGAAGATAGGCAAAAAGAATTTGACTTTGCCTGATTCCTCAAATTGGGGCTGAGGTGAAGCTTGAAAAAAAGTGAACCTCTCTTTAGTTGCATTTGCAATCTCGAGCATGTAAAATTCTTATTTTAAGTTTTTAATTGCTTGGTTGTCTCTTGGGTTCCTCAAATATAGATATTGAATACAAAGTCGTTTTTGGGTGTTGGGGTTGGTAAATAATTCTGCATTAGGGTTTGGCAATGTAGGAACATGTGGACTTGTAAGCATGTTTTTGTGTATCTTAAAATATTTTGTGTTAGCAAAAAAGTTGGGAATGGAAAGCTCTCATATACATATTAGAAAAACCCAGTAGTCTGCAAATAGATGGGAAGTTGTTGGAGTTTAGGGTTTCAAGGATGAAAAAGCTCAACAAATTGGAGCGCAAAATATGTAAAGGAAAATGAGGATTTCAAAAAGGGAAAAAAAAAGAAAAAGAAAAAGAATGATAGGAAAAAAATTCAAAAGTAATAAGTTAAGTTTGGACACGTACTAGTACGTGTTTGCCGGCTACATAAATGTGCTTCCCTAGGGGGCATGTTTGTCCTTCCAGATGGGTTTTGTGGTCAAGTTTTATTCGGGCATGAAAGAATCCATAAGTTCAATTGTCAGGATAAACATCAATTCCCTTGATTTCATTGAGGACCCTGTCCTCTGGTTTTCAGTTCTCTTTGCCTTGAATAGAAGGCCCTAAATATTGAACCAGGTGACTTTGGATCAAATGGGAGAGGCATTACCAGAAAGCTACTCCAAGAAGAAGTTATGACTAAGTTGCCTGAAAAATATTAGGTGCAAAGAAACTAAGGCAACATTAAATGCTGTGAGATTAAACAATTACAGTAGTGGAAATGGAAAGATACTTAATTAGATATTGCACTAGTGGAACTTATTTGCATGGGAAATTAATATGCATTAAGTGCATGGAATTGAAACATTACACTAATGGAATTACAAAGGTACTAATTCTAAGCTAATGGCATAAAAAAGAAAGAAGGTATGCCTAACCCATTGAATATCTTTTGTTGGTTGGTGATGTCCTTGTGCTTCATGGCCATGTTGTTTATATAGATAAGGCTTCCTTGTCTTTACTTTCTCTTCAAAAGTAGCCACTCTGCCAAGAGACTTGGTCCTTACACCATACTTTGTTCCACCTTTGCCGTGTTTTATGGCTTTTGTCTTCTTTACAATACTTGATCCTCAAGTTGGATGGTTTGGCTGCTTATTTTTATTTTGGGATGCAAACTATAGTATTAGGAGATTACTAGGAACATTTCCTACACTTCTTCAATGTGTCTTAATTTAAAAATAAAATTTCATTATTTCAGACATTCAGTGGCACTTCGGTGACCCTCCTATGTGGTGAATATCTCGATAATAACAATGCTTGAGATTCTTGGGACCGCAACCTACACATCCGAAATATGTCTTAAAATATTTCTAAAACGAATATGCTATCTGTATGACCAAACATAAAATAGAGTAGAGTATGCAATTGATAACTTCTAATATGTGAAAAATAAAGCAATAAAGATTAAAAATAAATGTAGTAAGAAATCAAGCAATAGGAGAGTACATTGTATGTACGATATGTGTGGAGCTCTATCTTTCATAATTTTTTATTCTAAGTAGAAAAATATTAATAATAAATTAGATTACATGTTTCCTATATAATGTAAATAAACTAATGCGTTGCCATGTAGTGTCTTACTATTTGAAGATTTGTTGTGTTGGTGTGCATTATCCTGTCGTGTCCACGTCCCGTACCTGTCTATATGCTAATGGGATGCAAACATTAAACCAATGGACTGTTCACATGAGTTCTCCAACTCTGAGGCCAAGTGAAAGGTGAAGGCATGACTTTGACAAAATGGGACAAAAGCCTCAAATCATAAGAAAAAGGTGGAAGCAAAGCTTGGGGTGAAGACCAAGACTTTTGGAATGTTGTTTCCTTTTGGAGACCTATGGCCATGTGGCTTGCTGATCAAGGGGTCTTGTCTAAATAAAGCCAGCATGGCCATGAAACAAAGTGCCCCAAACACCTTAGACCCAGTCACCCAAAGTCTAACTACTCAACTTATTTTCTTTGCCTAGGAGTAGGGACTTTAGTGTAATCTTTACTTTACATGCCCTTAGTCTAGATTTAATTTCCTTGCTCTTAGGAGCAATTGTAACCTAGTCTGACTATTCACCTTCTCCCATTTTATCAAACAAGTCTCTTGGTGTCCTTGTCCCAAGGCAAAAAGATCCCAATGGGGAGGGCCCTCCCTTGCCTTTTATTAATTGTTTGATTGAAACTTTAGTTTTAGGCCCTGCAACTAAAATAAAGGGAATTGGTGTTTGGGTTGACAATCGAATTAATCAATTTTGGCATGCTTAAGCAAAGATTGACCAAATTTCCTTTTGGCACCCACTGTGTGACAATCAGGTGACTTAAATATGTTGGGTATCACAAATCTACTCGTAGATTAAGTTACAATTAATTTGCAAGAAAAACAAATCCAAAATAGGTGCAAGGAAAGTGCAAGGAAATTAAAGGATTACACTAGTGGAAATAGAAAGAAACAAAATTAAAAATTACATTAATGGAACTATTTGGCATGGATAATACAGTAAGTGCGTGAAATTGAAACTTTACACTAATGAAATTTAAAAGGAACTACTCCAAGCCAATGGTGATAGTGGCTTTACAAAGAAAGAAGACTTTGCGCTCTATGATAATTAGTGTAGTGA
>CM065382.1:42410000-42937500 GCA_033060915.1 Euryodendron excelsum
GAGAAAAAATGTAGCAGCAACAGCAGCCAAATAAGAGGATGAAGAGGCGGAGGAGCAGAACAAGCGAAGATCTGACCTTTCATGCTATTGTTATTTTGATGCCATTGATTTTGTTCCCCTTCATCTGTTATGTGGCAAGAAATCAGCTAGATTCATCTACGATGACAGCTTCAATTTTGCCTCTGTTGTGAGTTGGAAGAGGAATATGGTCGGGCTTATTTGGCAGACTAATTTCTTCAGGCAGTGGGCTAATGAAGTGGCCTCTTTTTGTGGATGAAATGGGTTGGGACCTGGCTGTTTAATGTGTTAAATTTGGGCTAATTTAGTTTATGTAATAAGCTGGGCCTAAACTTTTAGCCTGGGAAAAATAAAAGGCGGAAACCATGATGCAGTTTTGGTGTGGTTAAATAACAAAGAACATAGGCTAGGGCCAAAATTTGAATTCCCTTCTTAATTTTGCAGCCCATTATAGCAAAAGTTCTCTTGCCTTGTGTCTTACACTCTTTTTAGGCAGAACAAAAATAAATAAATAAATAAATAAAACAACTCTGTTTTCAGGTAATTTGATTCCATATCGAATTTTTTAAGCTTAGTTTTGGAGTAGGGTTTTAGATTTTTTGGTTACAGTGGTGTCACCCCTTTAGCGTCTCTTTAACAAAAAGGTGACCACAACCTCTACTTAAAAGTTTGGCTCGAAGCGAAATTTTAACCAAGAGGCTGACCTCGACTGTTAATGAACTTTGTAAACCTTATGTATTTGTATGCTATGTGAACCAGACTTGGTCAATTGAGCCAACTCATAGTTGAATTATCTGACCTGTGATCTGGACATAAAAACCGGTTGACTGGTTGGTTTAGTTGTGATTCCGATGCTGTGTAGTATCATTGGCAAACGTTGCTTCATCCCCAATACATTTGAAGAAGATGGACAATTCCGACTCTCAACTATGTCGGACACTAGTACTTCTTGGACATGTGAATGACACATCTTGGATATTTCCATTGTTTTGGAAAATATTACCTAATATGAAACAATTAATGAACTTCATGGACATTTCAAAAAGTAACTAATATACTTGGATGTTGGGAATTGACTTCCTTTTAGTAGAAAACAGTACACCGAAACATGAAATTAAATGTGCACATAAAATCTAGAAATTTTGACAATATTTGTAATATGAGCTTAATGGCATAAAGCTTTTAATTAGTTAGTGGGGTTTCAAAAGCATGTATGCTTGCTGGAAGGAGTCATACGACTCTGGTATTAGACACATGTTAGTAGGGGTGGACATTGGGCAGGTCGGGACAGTTACCCTCTATAATAACAATTGTATTACTAGCCTGAGTTTGGCTTGGCTTGACCTCGGGCCTATACTTACACTCCCGATCCTGCACAAAGAAAATAATGTATATCCCAACCAGCCCATGTGGCCCAAAGTTGTGTAACACAAAAACTGACTTGTTTGACTCTCTATCTCCTGACAAGTCGATGCTCTTCCTCTTAAGTCTGTACCTTACTTTAATTATGCCATCTCTCATCATTCACTTTGCAACTATCCCTTGACAAACCGACTACCTCCAACCGGTTTCAAATCCTTCCTTCCCCTCATCATTTCACTTTCCACCTACCCCCTCACAAAATCTTTGCATGTATATGCATAGACAACCTTGCAAGTATAACGGTTGAGTGCTGGTGACATCCGCCATAGTTGCTTTGATGATATAATATTCAAATTGCAGGAGAATGTAAAGCAGAAAAATGGAAAAGCTAGCACCCCACACTACATCACACCACGTCACACCAGAGGGAAGAACGGATTCTCGTTCGATCCCACGAAATCCAAAATAGAGGCGATATAGCAACAAAATAAAGTATAGATCTGGAGATTTTACATGAAAGAAACTGATGCAGGGAAGCAGTGGAAACATTGATAAACAGACTAGGATTTGTTGACTCATACAGAAAATCAAAAATTAGGCTGTTAATTTACACAGAAGACCAGAGAAAGGCATCGACTAGGTTAATTTACACAAAATAACAAAGATGGAAAAAATAAGAGAAATCTCTCAGTATTATTGCTTAAAAACTAATTTGGGGCAAAACCCTTACATCTGATTATAGCGAAGCTCTAAACTCTAATGGACACTAAGTAAGGCTATAATTAAGAAAATTACCAAAAATGGAATGATTTGAATTATGACAACGTTTGGATTCTAGAAGACTAGATGAACATTCGAAAACAAACGGTGAAGAAAACGGAAAGTTGTAGCCAAAGTTATTATTAAAATAAAAGTTTCCAAAAGCACAAAATTGTGCTTTTGAGGCGTAAAGAATAGAATTAGCCCAAAAAGCGACGTAGGTCACGGTGGAGCTGTGAGTTTGATTTGTAGGGCCGTTTCCCATTGAAATGTGCCTTTCAAAGAAATTTGGACAACGTCGGCCCGAGTTCATATCTATCGCCATGTTCCAGGTAAGCTACTCTTATGCAGTTTGCATTATCCTTCCTAGGGTGGAGAGAATCTACCCTCGAATTCACAGCCCCCTTGTTTGAACTATCCCCATAGTAGGGAATGAGATGCATGATGTTGAGGACATTTAATGTAAGAATATGACTAGGCAGCGTCAATTTGTAACCATTTGGGTTGATATTCTCAAGAACCTTAAGAGGCCCGATCTTCCTTGTAGCTAACTTCTTGTACTCTCTTGGAGGAATCGTATCCTTTGTAAGAATAGCCTAGGCGAAATCTACAACAACAAACAAGTACAACATCTTCAAGAAGTTAATCATCAAAATACACCATCACAAATCTCTTAATTAATGATCGAAGTAACTGAATCAAGATGTGAATGAAGGTGCTGGGTGCATTGGAGAGTTCGAAAGGCATGACCCACCACTCACACAACCTTTTCACTAGTCTTGAAGGCAGTTTTCCCCTTGTCGCCTTCTCAAATTTAAATTTGACGATATTTGCTTTTCAAATCTAGTCTGTTGAATATCGTAGCTCTGCTCAACTGGTCCAGTAAATCATCCAACCTTGGAATAGGGAAACGATACCTAACTGTAATCTTCTTGATGGCTCGACTGTATACACACATTCTCCATGAGCCATACTTCTTTGGGGTTAACAGTGCAGACATGACATGGGAATTGTCTCTCTTTGATGTGGCCTTTAGCCAACAACTCCTCTACTTGACGCCGAACCTCCTTGTGCTCCTGAGGACTCATATAGTAATGTGGTCGTTTGGCAAGCTAACTCTAGGGACAAAGCCAATCTGATGTAGAATATTTCGTGTCCTGGGGGTAATTCTGTCGGAAAGACATCTGCAAACTCTACACGGATTGGTTGAACAACTTCAGGAACAGTATCTCTTGCAAGACTTCATTTTTCAATCAACAAGAACATCACTTGATTTTCAGTCACCTAATCCATGAACTAATTGGGATTCTTCTTGACGGCAGGCCTTGGATACACATTTCTCTTAGGCATCAAAATAATCTTGATTTTGTTGAACAAACACGAGTAGGTATTTTTAGATCATCATGCTGGACATACCTATCAAATTGCCGAGGTCTCCCAAGCAGTATATGACATGCGTCCATCAGAACCACATCACACTAGACTTTATCTCTATAATTTGAGCTGATGGATGGAGGAACCAAACAATGTTTGGACACTATCATTTCATGACTTTTCTATAGCCACGACAACTTGTAAGGAAATGGGTGTGCTCAGTTGCTTGCCCCCATTGTTTGATGATGTCATTTGAAATTACGTTCTTGCAACTCTTAAAATCTACTACAAAATGACACACCTTTCCACCAATGGTGCAAATGGACTGAAAGATGTTGTTTCAAAGACTTCTGTCACCTTTTGCTTCCTGTGGCACAAAACAGGCCCAACGCAATACCAACAGCTGTTCCTTATCGCAATAACATGATCCTGCTATTCTTGTTCCTAGTCATCTCCTATGGGATCATAATAAATTCAATACCTTCCTCTTCAACAAATTTGTCACAATCCACGAACAGGCCCTTTGCTTGGCAATCAACATTCTTGCATTTGGCCGGATGATGACCTTGTTCATCGTGCACTTGAAACATGCCTCCTGTAGTGGGTGTTATTCGTGCAACAAGTCCTCCCGCTGTCGGCTTCCTTGTGGCTGGTTGAGCACTGGCGATGCAACTAGATGAAGCTAGATGGTCTCCCTTAGGGGTGCACATGGGTCAGTTTTGTTCGGGTTGATGCCTAACCCAGAACCAAACTGATCATGATCGGTTCTTCAAATATTGACCCAGGACCGAACCATGACCTTTATAGAACTGAACCAGACCAAACCGTGAAACTACGGTTCGGTTTAGTTGAGAACCATGTGTCACTAGTAAAGCCTTAACTAAATTTTGGTTTTATTTTGAGAAGGCTTCCAGCTCATCCTTTTAGCCCAATCTATTACAAATGTAACCATAATGACCACTCTAATTGGGCCAATATGCTCAAGCCCAGGAAATGCTTGATGTTTAAACACCTACTTTTAGTACCCTTTTATAATGAGTTGAGAAGTCATCAACTTCACTTCCCAGCTGATGTGGGATAAGCCAAGTGTGAATCAGTGGAGAAGCAAGGCAAAATTTATATAGCAGCCAATGTGAGAGATGTCAAAGTCTTTAGTCAATGTGGAATTATTTCACCTGCTATCAGCGCAATTGCTTCAGGCAAGTTATGTTTTATTTTTGTTTTTGTTTTTTTCCCTTTCAAATAAGTAGCTTTAGAGCAAGCAAGATATTCTTGTGATACATATGTATCCCACATCAGTAGAACAGTGGTAGATGTAGTACTATATAAACAACCAAGTGTGTTTTGTGTTGTCAAACACTTTGGAGGTGCCAACTAACATGGATTGAAAGTGAATTTTTTGACCTTACATAGGTCAGTTCTCGGTTGGGTTAGCATTGGTTCTCTATGGGTTGGTTCGGGTAAATCACTATGCAAACCCAGAACCAAACCAAACTCATCGGTTCTTAATTAATTAGACCTAGGATCGAACCATAGCACTAAAAAATTGAATCAAACCAACCTAATCCCCTCGGGTTCGGTTTGATTCTCGGGTAACTTCGGTCCAATGTGCACCCCTAGTCACCCCCACGGCTGCACCGCCAGTAGACGAAGCTAGATGGCCTCTCCCACGGTTAGTAGTATGATCCCCAACCCAACTAGATTGTCCACCAGATTTTCGACTTAATTGTTTTTCCAGTTGGAGAGCCCCGCTGATAAACCTCAAAAACTGAAAAGGGATCAAACAAATTAAGAGTGTCCTGAAATTGTTGGTGCATACCTCCAATATATCGCGACACTTGCTGATCTTCTTTTTTAGTTAAGTTACTGTGGGCCAGCAATTGATAGAATTCAACCATGTAATTATCCATAGACCATGTTCCTTGGTGCAGATTTTGCAGATTTTGATAAAGCATCCTCATGTAATTATGTGGCAGAAAGGAAGCTTGCATTTGTTTCTTCAACTTCTTCCAAGAGAAGAATCTTTCCTTTTCATTGTCTTGCGCGAGTTGCCTTCTTGTCCTGCCACCAAACGGCATTCCTTCCTCGGAGTCTTGTGGCCACCAATGGAACTCGCTTATTTTCAGGCACCTCCTTGAAGTCCAGGAAGTCCAAGACTTTCTCCACGACATTAATCCAATCCAAGAATTCTTCAGGTTGCAGGTTACCCTTGAAATTAGGGATGTCGATCTTCAGGTTGGATTCCCAACGTCTAGGATTGCCCTTATTGTTGTGGCTTGTCGTTCTCTTCACCTAGCAAAAGGGTTGTCCTCATCTTCGAATACAATGTCCTCCTTGTCCAAATAACATGGGCGTGGGGTTTGTTGTTGCTGCTATTGTTGCATGGCAGTGGTAATGGTAGCAACTTGTTGAGTCGGAGCCTTAATCTTTTGATTTATCCTTGTGTTGTTTTCCTCGTAGATCTCCTTCACAGCGCGAAACTTTTTTGGTGGCATGATTGCAAGGACGTAGGCTCGCTTTGATACCAACTGATGCTGGGAAGTGTGTAGAAATAATGATAAATAGGCTATTTGTTGATTCAAATAGAATATCGAAAACTAGGCTTTTCTTAATTTGTTGCTTCACAGAATATCAGAGAAAGACATCAACTAGGCTAATTCACAATGAATAACATAGATGAAAGAAATAAGAGAAATCTCTCACTATTATTGCTCAAATACTGATTAGGGGCAAAGCCCTTACATTTGATTATATTGTCATGCTCTACCCCAATGGACACTAATTAAGACTATAATTGCCAAAAATGGAAAGAACCGAATTAAGGTAGTATTTGGATCCTAGAAGACTAGAGAAACATTATAAAACAAATGGTGAAGAAAACAAAATCTTCTAGCCAAAGTTATTACTAGAAGAAAAGTTTCTAAAAGGCAAAACTATGCTTTTCGGGGCCTAAACAATGGAATTTGCCTGAAAAGCAACGTAGGTCACAATACAGCTTTGAGTTTGACTTGATGGGTTGTTTCGCATCGAACATGGGCCTTTCAGAGCAATTTGGACAACATTGGCCCCGAGTCCATATCTATCCTGATGCTCCAAGTAAGCTACTCCTATGCGGTCTGCCTCAGAAATAGAGAGAGAATGACTTGGTGTATATATTTGTATATGTAGGTGAGAGAATATTTATTAGTTTTGATAAATAATATTAAAAATAATATATTTATGATTGGGCCAGGCTTCAAACAAAATTCCAAGCCTTCTCATTAACATAATCGTGCCTAAAGAAGATTTCCCAAGTCCATCCCTATTGGCCTATGTACGGTAAAAAAAACCCTATAAATGATGGGTGGGCTTAGCGGGCGATCGGGCATTCACCCAACCCTACATGTTAGAGACCATCATCTCTACACTCTTAGGATGTGATCGTAGCATTTCATATGCGGATGCGAGTTAAACACAATCTTTGTAGTTTTAGACATTTGGCTGACACTTCTTGGGCACTCCTAATGAGTGTGTGATAAATTTGGGATCTTGGGATGTGACTTTCTTCCAATGTACTCAACTCTGCAAAAGACTGAAAATTGCTTTCTGATCTATACATTGGTTCCTCTATGTCCTCATTTTTGTCCACTAAACAAAGGAGACAGCATCAAACCCTTCAAGGCTGTGGTAGAGCTCTCTTCTCTATAAGTCTATTTCCTCTCACTCTAAATGCTCCACATTATGCACAAAGCAATAACTCCCCACGCTTTCCTATTAGCCCCCCATCTTGGGAAACCTTTGCCCCATCATGGCACAAGCTCTTTAACAGATATTGGCATAACTCAAGCAACACTAAAAATAGCAAGAGTGAACACTAAAAATAGTCCTCTTTTAATTCTATGGACATATGATTTTTTTTTAATGTAAAACAGAGCATTAATTATGGTGACCCCAGTGTTGCCTGTTCAAGTTCATGCAACATAAGTTTCCCCAACTCCCTATAATTTCCCCTGCTCTCCAACCTGTAAATAAACCTAATGATGTATTTGGGAAGACCCAAGCAACTCTAAAATCAAACCAATGACAATCCACAATTTCTTGGCCACCATACAATGGATGAGAAGAGGATCCACGGGTTCTTCTGGATCTTTGCACATTCGACACTGCTTGGGTAGATTTTTCTGCTGTATCAATTTAGGTCATCAAGATCTTCCCGTGCATCGTAGAGCATGCAACAGAAACTGCCTGTGATGGAGCTTTGCTCCCTTGATTCATTTGTATGCGCGGGGACAAGGTGCTGCCATAGAAACTGGTAGTTAGTACAATATGAGAGTGCATCTCTTCTCCCACATCCCACCACACACTTCAGATTGCAGTACAGACTGCAAGTGACTTCTCTCTTGATCTGCTACATCCCCCCACACCATTTAGATTGCAGTACTTACTGCTTGTGACTTCTCTCTTGATCTGCTATGTGTTCCTATCATCCTACACATGGCCGCTGTCTGGAAGGATTCCCTGTAATATTTTATGGATACATGTGGGGGGTTCAGTATGAGTTAGAAGGTGCTTCTACAAATTCCATGAATATGCCGCATGGGAGAAAAGTGCCAATTCAACGTCCATTACTGGTTCCAAAGCAAAGGTGAATTGATAAAAAAGAGTGATTTTGTTACCTATGAGATGAAGGTGGATGAAAAAAGAGAGAGCAAACCCAAGAAGGCTTGCAGATACCATGGCCGTAGAACAATTCAAAAGATGTCCCTTCCCTTCACAGTAGTAGCGATTAAGTTGTTTGGAATATAGGCTGGTGGAATACGTGAATTTCTTTAGTAATATATTTGGTCAAGCAACAGCTGTTTAGTTAGCAATTTTGAGATGGGAAAACAGGTCCTAAAAGATGTTTGTTGAGTTGCGACTTATCAACCTGCAAGCAATGGGAGAAAAAAGACAGCATATGGCAGCACAATCTTGATTTGAGGCAGCATTACAACACTGCTGTTTCATCTGGAAAACCAAGGCCCTTAAGTGCCTTGAGAGCAGAGTAGGATCTGCTACTCACGTAGGCAATGATTGCACCAACTTGAAATGGAGATCGAGGTGAATTTTTCTGTTGGCCTACCTGATTCATTCGCATAAAAGAATTAAGGGTGTGTAGTAAGCACTTTCATATGTTTGCTTGCTTCTTATTATGGTGGCGACGTTGGCTTGGCCAGAATGAATGAGTTGTGATGCAGACATACTTTTTGCAATTAAGTTAACAGATAGTGTGCTTGCTTCTTATTATGGGGTATTTTGCTTTTCAACTGCAGCATCAGGTTGTGGAAACGAGATGGTTCAAGTACTTTACCTCTCTCCTTTCGTCTTTCTTTTCCTCAAAACAATTTCTCATTTTCCTAGTCCTGATTTTTAGTATTATGGCATAAAGTGGTTGTCCTCAGACTGCCTCTACATACTTGGTGGACGTAGTTCTTGTTATTGTATCAGGCAGTGTGCAGCCATCATAATTGTTTGTGTGTCGATGTCTGCATATAGATAAATACTTGCTTAAACACAGGCATTTTCTTGTATGTGTTCATGTCTTTTTTATTGAACTTCACTAAATGGATGTGCTCATATCTGGCCTGAGAAATATAGATTGTTCTGGTGCTTGACTTATGACAATCAAAAAAAGTGATGGATAATCTTATTGTGGTTTTATTTGTCTCAACGGATATACGATGCTGTTATGTGAGATTTCCCAGTTTGAACATTGATTGCATGCTGGTTTTTATGCATTGATGCTAATGATAGCTTCACTTGCATTGTTTTTGTTTCAAGATAATGTTTTCTTGTAGTAAGCCATTTAGCCTATTACTATCTTTTTGACCAAATTTAATATTATATTTGTTTCTGAGCTCGGTGAATTAGTTTCGGAATTGGTAGCTAGATTCTCTTATTATTAGGGGCAATTGATATTTGGTAATTGGATCCCTGATACAGGTCTACAGTATGCTTCAAGGGAAAAGAGATGTTGATACTGTGTTAACAATGGGAAGTATGGAAGATGTTAGTATTGTTCCCCAGCCTGCTGGAGGTAACTTGAATATAATGCATAATTTATGATGCTTTAATGCTTGGAAATTTGTGTTTTATATACACACATATGCATGTGTGTGTGTCAATGTAAACATATCATTTGTACTGGTCTTTTAAAACCAAAATCTTCTGCAGATACTGGTAAGGTGGATTTGACAATGAATGTTGTTGAACGTGTAAGTGGAGGCTTCTCTGCTGGTGGTGGGATTTCAAGTGGGTATGTGATGTTATGGAGGGCACAAATATGAAATAACTTTTAACAAATTACTTGAGAATTGGGCTTAAAATTTGTACTTTGGGAGTTTATCAACAACAACAAAAAAAAAAGGGTACTTTGCTGGTATCTACAGAAATATTAACTTCATGCTTCTTTTATTTGTAGGATAACAAGTGGCCCTCTATCAGGACTGATTGGAAGGTAAGATTATTATATCTAGGTTGCAGAATCCTTTAGTTTTATGTTCTTCATCTTTCTTCATCACTGTTCTTTGCACGTGTTAACTATCTCAATGGGGCATTTTGTTTGACTACAGACAAATAAACTTTGTTTAATGTGGTTTTAATGCAATCTCAAGTAAGAACTCAAATGACGAAAGTTTTTCTCCTCTTTTGCTGCAATTGAGTCAGTGATGGATAGAACCTTTTTGAACCATTCCTAGTTGCGGTTTGGCCTTTTGGGCCATTCTTGTCTGAGATGTTCAGAGCGTGTTCATAATATTATTATTTATGACTTAATTTTCATTTCATGGTTTTTTTCAATATTAGTGACCCATTTAAAATGACCCATCACCATACCGTGCTTCTAATAAAGGAGAGGTTGGGGAAGTTCCACTCTCTTTTAGATGTTTGGTTGCTTGAATCTGAGTCTTGCTGTTTAACTTATTTATGGCGCTGTTCGTTGTTTCTGTGGTGTGGGGCGATGATTGCAAGTCAACTCATTGACAACTAGCACACAATCTTTGCTAAAGGGTTGCTTTGTTCAAGTGATCAACCTAGAATAGATGTCTTGCCATACTGATCAGGGTACATTTTATGGATTTAGGACAAAATCAGTTACATCAAGAATCACTAAACCAACAGGATGAGATTACTAGGTTCTGATGTTGCATTTGGCCAAGTTGTCTGTTGCAAAATGAGCTAATCTTGCATTTGTTACATAAAACTCGGAACTTGCATTTGCGAAACTTTTTGTTCTTTGAACCTCAGGTTTTCAATTAGCATTTTGGTTTTTTATAGTAATGCCTTGTGGTTATGTTACTATTTTGGATGTGGAGCAAGTAATCAGCCTAGTCCAGATCCATTTACCCATTGCAAGTAGTCAGCCTGAAGTTGGATTTCAGCTAAGTAAGAAGTATGGACAAGCATACGTGACTCGGGCATGACTTGACAGAGACACGCTGACATGGCGATTTTAAAAAAATGCAAGGCACAACACAGCGGGATAAAGGAAAAATTATATATTTTATATACGTCATAGATAGAAATATTTTACTCAAAGGTAATGCAAAAAAAGTAGAATAATTCTAATTGAAATTAAAAATTAGGTATTTTATAGTTTAAACTTCAAATTAGATATAAAATTACATTATTTTATTTTATAATTGGATTGCAAGTTATTTTCTTCAAATTTGCAACGTGTTTCATATGAGTAAGTGATGGACACGAGAATTCAAGTACGGACACACGTGTCCCCCAAGTGTCTGAAGTGTTTCTAATTCGGAAAAAATAATAAAATAGTAGGACACATTTCAAAGTATGTCCGACGCGTGTCGTGGGAGTGTCTAACAAGTGTCGTGTCCTATATGGACGTCCACCACGCCTTCTTGGAAGTGTCCGTGCTTCTTAGGATTTTGGCAAGTACCTTGAATCAAATTAGAATGAGTTAGGTTAAAACTTAAAACTTGTCAAAGCTATATTTTAAACAATAAAGAATTTCTGTTTATCTATTATTTCAGCATTCGGAGAAAGTCATAAGGAGGAGATGAAATTTTGACAGTACTTGGAAACTTAAAAGCTATGCCTATACCCAGACTTCTTGTTCCCGGATTAAACTTGATTCATTGAAGAAATGACTCACTTAGAACTTGTCAACCTCCTGAGAGTAGGTTTAAACTTTGCTCTCTGTCATGAACTCAGTTTCATTATGTGCTTTTTAAGCTCTGCTCAAGCATATCTAAAATATTATCTATTATCATTCAGCATTTTGAAACGTAAGCTAACTATTTTGGTTAACATACATAATTTTGCATATAAATATTGTAGTTTTAAATATTTACGAGGCGGTTGTTGCCTTTTGGTGTCACATACTTTATCTTTTCTACATATCGAAGAAAGAATTATGAGATGTTTGGTGTTTGACTCTGTCTCTTTCCTCAAATTTTGGGGCAAGGCTTTGTTGATTGAGGTTTGGATTGGATTGTTCAATTTTGAACCTTTTCAGTTCAAAGCAACTTGAACCTGATGTTTTTTCATCCATAGTTGTCGCAGATTTGAGGTAGGGACAAAGATCGTCAGACCCCAAGTAGAAAGAGGAAACAATAGACTAGCGAATATCTTGCATTTTGGAAGGAGTGAGAATTCTACACATCTTGGTGTTTCAGACCTCTTGGGATTTTGAAATCCAAGTATTTAGTTATGAAGAATGGTTTTAATGGCTTAAAGTCCCATTATCAAAAATTCCTGTTTTGTAATGCTTCAAAATGAATCCTATCTTAATGATTATCATGTCAGATGCTTGGCAACTTGGCCTGTGTCAACCTGTATATGCATGCATTTGAAAAAACACAAAAATTCACTCATTCGTGCTATAGATTCACATGCTTAAATTGAAAAAATCACAAACTGAAAATCTGCAGTTTAATGTGTCAAACACCTACTTTCCTGCAGGAAAGCAGCGCTGTATTTCTGCTAACAGTCTTCTGATTATTGTAATTAGGAGGGGTGTGGATCTGAACATGTGCAATATTTTTTCTGGCTATGGTATTTGATGGAATCTCCATTAAGAGAAAAACCTTTTGTTTGTATTCCATGTCTTCACTGATTCCCTCTAGGTCACATTTAAAATGCGAAGTAGTAATGTTTGTATTACAAGATATCTATACATCTACATTGTGCCCTTCTTGATTTTGATAAAGTCATTTATGTCATATATTAGTATCTTTTTGCCCATCCCAAAAAAAAGTGTAACAATGCAAGCAGAAACAGAACATGATACACACCCTAATTTGTCGATACCTTACATTGAGGTTGTACATGAACAACATGACATTCTTGGTATCAGAATGTTATAGTTGTAGATGCATGGTGGCCAATAAGAATATAACTTTCCTTTATACCAAGTTTTCTATTCTTTAGAAAGGCTGTAGACTTGTGCACAGCACTTCCCCTATTTTTCTTTCTTTCCTGACAAATTATATGGAAGTGTGGATTGAATTGCACCTATCTGTATCAGAGAATCAAGTATGCTGCAACTGGTGAACTAACTCCAAGGCATATTACGTAAGTCCTTCCCAAATACCAAATCATAACAAGAGGAGAGCACATATTAATTGACTTGACATTGAAATTGGTGACTTAAAATGGTGAGGATAGGCTTGGAACTAGAGGATAATCTCTATTGATAAGGCGTAACTTGGTGTGAACTTATTGGTCATAGCTTGAAAGCTTCTAGTTTCTCGCGAATTTGACATTTTTTGAATGCGATATAGTTCAATGATGAAGTAATGCCTAACGTATTTGAAAGTTCCCAAATACGTCGGTCTTGAATCCTTTCACTAGTCTGGAATGATGAAGTAATACTTAACATATTTAAAGTTCCAACTGTCTTTATCTTGAATCCTTCCACTTGCAATGAAGTAATTTGTCTGTGCATTTTCGTAATTTGGTAACTAATATTCCATGTTATTCTCTTGCAATTAAAGAATTATGGACATAATGACATAGTACCACTATTGAGTTAAAATGAAGCCATAAAGAAACAAATGAAGCACACATTAATCAACAGATGATTTGTAGTGAACAAAGAAGTAGCAACACCCCCCCCCCCCCCCCCCCCCCCCCCCCCCCCCTCCCCCCCCCCCCCCCCCCCCCCCCCCCCCCCCACCCCCCCCCCCCCCCCCCCCCCCCCCCCCCCCCCCCCCCTTCTCCCTCTTCCAAACCAAAAATAAAAAGGAAAAAAACAAGGCTAATCAGAAGAGGAATTATATTATTGCATATAAAATAACTAACAGGAAGATAGGGTTGAGAGGTCGAGATCCGATGCAGAACATTGATAAAAAATGTTGGGTTCATTATTCATAACTGCAGCAAAGGTGGGGCAAGCATTGGTGATGGTGATACCATGATGCCTCTGTGGTGGAAATTCAGTCAGTTGATGTGGTTGACGGCTTGACGCTGGACCAACACTGAGAGTAAGGGAGGGGGTTCAGGGTTTAGTCCGGCTGGGCAGAAATATGCCCCTTATGTAGAGTTTGAGGTGCTAATGTATGAAGTATAAAGTAAACTATATTATAAAAACAATTTTTTTTTTTGGCAATAGTGGTTTTATCAATTATAATTTATACTTGTAAAAGGTAGAAAGATGAGCAGGGAAGGGATCTTGGCGACTAAAGCTGGGAAAAGAAGAAGGTGGTAGACTCTAGAGGTGCAGAATGGAGAGTGGCTTTTTCTTCTGCAAAAGAAGAAGAGCGCCAGGGGAGGGAGGCCGGGGGGACTAAGAGATACTTGGAACTCAAGATTACCTTTTTTTATTATATAATGAAAGTCAGAAACAAAAAGGACTAAACGCCACCAGACCAAACCTGTGTACAAGACCAAATCTACCATCTTATGTAGTATCCTGCAAAGTGACTTTTGATTTTAGGCCATCTGATTTTGACCCTCTTAACTTAGAATTTCTTAATTTTAAAGGTCGTGCTATGAAGAGTGTGGCTGGAAGGGGTTTCAACATCTTGTCACTTTGATTTTTGACTTCCGTATCTAGTAAAGAAAAGGTTGACTTTTGTATCTGGTAAAGAAAAGGTTGACTTCCATATGCTTTTGTACAAGGACCATCAGGGTGCTGTATTGGCATCATTAGAAACCGTGCAATTGGGGAAGTTGGGTACTTCTCTGGTTGTCTTCATGTTGCCTTGTGACACAGCTATTATCACACCGGGTAAGGCACAATGCAAGCATAGGTGCTTAGGCAAGATCACCTAATTACTGTTTCATGTTTCCGGCATACAAATATTTGAGATATGGAAGTGGGTTCTTTCAAAAGAGATATGTGGACCTTCACTCGTACGTTTAAATTTCTTATAATTAATTATTGGTTTATTGGTCTAATTTGATTTGACTTGTGTTAAATTTAAATTCCACCATTTTTAATCATTAACCAGTTGTGTAAATTTCTTATAATTAATTATTGGTTTATTGGTCTAATTTGATTTGACTTGTGTTAAATTTAAATTCCACCATTTTTAATCATTAACCAGTTATGTGTAAATTTCTTATAATTAATTATTGGTTTATTGGTCTAATTTGATTTGACTTGTGTTAAATTTTAATTCCACCATTTTTAATCATTAACAGGTTATTTGCTTGGTGTAAGCTTGTTAGCTAAATCTTAAGCATATTTCATAACTAGATCTCTTTGACCTATCATCAAGCTATATTAGAAATTTTGTTTGTTAAAGTAGTAATGTGACATGATCAGTTTATACATTATGTATGAAAGAAAAAGAGACTGTTTTATATATTAATGTGTGTGTACACGCATCCACATGTATGTATATTTTCTCTTCTTTTTGGTCGTAGCATCAGGCAATGGTTACATTGACGTCCTCATTGTTATGAGATTCTCATATATCTGTATATTTTGATTGCAGCTTTGCATATTCTCATAGAAATGTTTTCGGGAGGAACCAAAAACTTAATGTTTCATTAGAGAGAGGGCAAATTGACTCAATATTTCGAATAAATTACACAGACCCGTGGATAGAAGGAGATGACAAGCGGACATCAAGATCAATAATGATTCAGGTAATTTGAGGTTATCTTTATATTTATCTACCATGAAATTTTTAATGATGAGAAGCATATCAATATTGGGACTTCTTGTGGATTAGAATTCAAGAACCCCTGGCACGCTTGTTCATGGAAACCAGCCTGACAATAGTAGCCTGACCATAGGCCGAGTCACAGCTGGCATTGAGTTCAGCCGACCATTCAGGCCAAAGTGGAATGGAACAGCAGGACTTATTTTCCAGGTACTTCACTACAATAATACTTATTTACACTTTTATCCCTAGTAGAATTCTTCAATTTCCCATCAATGTTGCTAGGCAAAGGAGGGGAGGGTGGAAATCTTGTTAGCATCCTAGTTGAGACGGTGGAATTTTTAGCTCTTAGTGATCTTGAGAAGTGAAATGTTGACTTGTACCTAATTTCGTAGCTGTAGTTTAGTGGTCCATTATTGTTGTGTCTTGTACAAAATGCTTTGGACATTGCTCGTTCTAAATGACTAGCAATACTTCAACATCTCTAGCATTGGCCAAGTGTTGCCTAGCCTAAAAAAAAAGGAAGAAAAGTTACAATCTTTGCAAATTTCTGTTATCTTTGAGTTAATATTGCCTTGTAGCACTGCTTGTTCTAAATGACTAGCTATACTAACATCTCTAGTATTGGACAAGTGTTGCCTAGCCAAAAAAAAAAAGGGAAGAAAAGTTACAATCTTTGCAAATTCCTGTTGTCTTTGAGTTAAGGCTTTGGATAGGTTGGATTCGGTGTAGATTTGCATCCAATAAAATATTTGAAATCCTGAACTTGATCATAATCGAGCAACTGTAGTTTTAAACTATGTTACCTGAACTCTTCTAAATATGTGAAGTACCTGTGTTGGACGCTCGACACTAGTTAGACATGCATCTAACGAGAATGTATAACTAATTGAGTTTACTATAAAACTAAGCATAAGACTTTTATTTTATGTATGAAATACTATATTTTAGCTTGTAAATATTATTTTACTTTAAAAAAATAAAAGAAGTATTTAAAAAATATGAAATCTAGCTGTGTCCTAGTGTCATTGGACATAAGAATTAGATATATCCGACACTTGAACACGTATCCATACCTGCGTCCAAGTAACATAGGTTTTAAATATGTGAAACATTTTAAGAATTTTATAATTACCTCATAAATATATATATATATATATATATACTAGGAAGCACGGACACTCTATTGGAAGAGCTGTACGCGTGTCAGACACTTGTTGGAAACCGACATGCGTGAGACACTCGTCGGACACGTGTCGGACACTTCATTCTATGTGTCTAATTATTTATTTATTTATATTTACATTGGACACTCCATGGACACGGCTTAGACACGCGTGTCTCGTTTTGGACACTTTAAGGATACGCGGGGTCTCAACTATAAATTTTAAAACTAATTGTTGATTCGAAGAAGAAGAAAAAAAAAAAAAGGAAGAAGAAAAATAAGTATGCTATGATGATGGATAGTTGATTAAATGTAATGATATTTTAATATTTTCGGTAATTTATGACTTTATAGTATTATGTATTGAAAGAACAACTTTTTTGTTGTTAATGTGTGTTAATGTGTTTGTTTACTTTATATTTTTTATGGAATATAATTGACTAATTATGAATTTGTTGCTGATTAAGTAGTGAAATGTGTTTTTTTTTTAATTTTTAATTCGTGTAATCTTCCATATTTTTCACTTCTTTTGTATAATTTTTATATGTATAACATATAAGAAATATAAAAATATAGTCTTTTGTCGTGTCCCTGCCGTGTCGTGTCCAGCATTTTTTAAAAATTGCTGTGTCGGCGTGTCTAACATGTATTGTGTCCGACACTCGTGTTTGTGTCCGTGTCCGTGCTTCTTAGTATATATATATATATTAATGTATAAACATTACTGTATTAATTGATTGAACCAGGCTCGACACTTAATCCAACCAAATATTGACAGAGTTAGTTTGATATGATTATAATTTTGTAACAAGTGTTTAATTTGATTATAACTGTGGATGGTTTAAGTAGGCTGGTTGTGGATCCCTTTGGGAAGTATGGTAGGCAGTATGATATTAAGAGACCATTGGAGGTGGACAGAGAGAAAGTTGAGGTGGTCTTAGGAGGAGAGAGAGTGGTAATCATAGAGAGTTGAAGATGATGAACTGTGGAAATTGAAATTAAAGCCAGATCCCAACAAGCCTGAATTCTATCACTGGGAGAAGGAGAACTGATATGGCTGCTAGAGAAGTGTTTGCTTGGAGATGAAGGTGGAGGGCCAGCTCACCGCATATGTCGAGGGGCATCTAGTCGAGGGACAGCTGCTTGGTTGGTTGGCTCTAGATGGTCTGACATCCCGTTTGTGGAGCGACCTTGACTAGTAGTGTTATCGATTCCTTCTAGGGCACCCAATTTGCAAATGTAGTGGAGACGTGGCTTCTTAGGTACAATAAAGTACGGAGCACAATAGTTGTCAACCCTTTATCGACCATCGTACGATCTTTGCCCTCAGTATGGACAATGTGAAGGCTTCAACAGCCTCTATTGTTGAAGGTTGGTGTACCTTGCGTAAATCTCATTTGTGAAGGACTTACAAACTCCCTCAAACTAAAGTTACGGTTCAAGCCCTACATGCCGAGGGTCTCTATGAACTCAAAAATGTGCTCTCGGGCATTTTCCTTCTTGACATCGAAACAAGTAAACTTGGTTATGATATGCACTTTTGGATGAGGCATGCTTGTGATTTCGAAGGGATATGGTGGGTGACGATCGAGGTTCGAGATTGCAGGAAGTTATGAGCGTTTCTTGTTGGAGGAGGGTTCAAACATGCTCCTTAACACAATCCAGAGTGAGCTAATGCTCTGAGGGAGGAACTTGAGGTAATGTGGTCAAGGCTATCCATAAGGAGGGACCCGACCCCAATTAAGGGCACTACAGGATTAGGGCCTCTAGTACAACAATTTTCATTTTGAGGTGGAGGATTAAGTGGAAGAGTTTCCACTTAAAGGTGGAGGATTAACCTCTGAGCTGTTCTGAGGTGGATGTTCGATTAAGAAATTAGCTGGAGTGAGAGGTGCAATGGGCGGAGTTGGTGGTTGAGAGAGCTCATGATCCTTTTACAAGGCTAACAAAGCCTTAAATTTCAGTTGTTAGCCTTAATTCATGCTAGATAGGTTATCGGCCATGGAGTGGAGTTGGTCTATTCACAGTTGCACGATTGGTGAGTCAGGCAAATGGGGCTGCTCCTTTGGTAGAGCGAGGGAGAGGTTGCTGGTTGAAGGCTTTTTACAATGTCAATACCACCTTGGCTGGTCGTCGTGCTACCTTTCTTAAGGGGTGCCATGCAAAGTAAGTATCACTCTTTTCCAGTGGAGTAAAACATCAATGGTTGAAGGTGAGTAGATTGGTTGTGGAGCTCTCTGAGAAGTATGGTAGGCACTGAGATGGCAAAAGATGGCCATAGGTGGACGAGGTTATCTTAAGCGGAAAGGGGAGTGGCAATAATAGTGAGCCGGAGATGATAACCACATTCACCAAGTTGCTAGAGGAGAGTGCTTGCTTGGGGATGAAGGTAGAGGCAGCTTGCTATATGTCGAGGGGCCAAACTATGAGGGTTAGCTCACCACGTTCAGAGGGGCATATGGTCAACACACAAGTGGCAGGCTCCTTTGTGGTTTGACCTCTCGTTAGTGGAGCAACTTCAACTAGTAACAACGAGATGCAGACATTCCACATGCTGCGGTTCCCTCCGGTCCATGGTGTAGATATCCTTAGAGGCGTTTTGCTTACAGAGGTGGTGGGGATGAGCTCCTTAATTATGGAGCATGCCACATTTCTTAGTCATGGTTTGATGGAATCATATTTGGGTCACATCCTGGCTTTGAGTAGTTAAAAAAAATTATGACGACAAAAAAGTATCATGAGTCATATATTATTCTTGATGATATAGATATTAAAGAAGCATCAAGAGGATGCAACTCAGACAAAAGAACCTGTAACAATAACAAAAGGTCGCCAAAACAAGCTTGAAACTCTTTATACCTCCATGTTTTCTATAAAGTCCAAAAATGTCTTAGGTCATGATTGACTTTTCTTGAGAGCCAACTATACAAAACAGACAAAATTACTTTTCAACCTATACAAAGGATGCTCAACACCTTGAAAAGTTCTCCTATTGCGCTACCCTCATATTAACCAGCTCAAGCAGAAAGGTGAGCTCCCCACTAATAGTGAAGGGCCTCTGCTATCCCCTCCGGGCAACACCTGCGACATCCCAAAGACAGTCAAGATTAATGCCCAGAACTCCCTGCACAATGAAGAAGAAGGTGAGCCACTGAACTCCCTGTCCTGCTCACACGGGCAACACCAATTTACAATAACTCTATACCTTTTAATCATCTTATCAACTTAAATGAACTACTAAAGCACTGCACACCACCCAAAAATTGCCACCATAGGAGGACTGTAGAACCAAATCTTTTTCCAAGAATAGCCTACCTTTCCAACCCCCAAATGAGTCACATAGAACGATTTCACCTTAAAAATCATATTATGACATGCTAACCACCAACTTTAATCCTTCATTGAACGATTTCATGCCAAAAATCTCCTTATGAGACGCTAATCACCAAATTTCATCCTGCCCCTCCCCAACCCCTTTTGCCAAATAGACCGCCCGCAACTACTACAAGAACTCTTCCATTTCCCCATCTTGGAGGTTCCTCGTAAGAGGGATTTCCCAATACACCTTATTATTTTAGGACATATGATGCAACCAATACCTTGAGATCCAAAGCCAGTGAGAAGATTACTGGAAAAGCCTTTTCCAACCTAGTCTCTTCTCACCAGTTGTGATGCCAGAACTTCACCCTTACCCCCCTCCCAGCGGCCAATGTGATGTGCCCCATCAAGTCCTTCCAAGTAAAACGAATCTGTGTAATGGACCCTTTATTCTTTTTCCATGTTTAATTTTGTCATTTTGAACTATTAATTCATCATTTTTTAGCATGCTGGTGCTCGCGACGATAAAGGAAATCCCATTATTAAGGACTTCTACAGCAGCCCACTTACAGCAAGGTATGCATCTTTGGACTGATAGAGTGAAACCTTTATTGAGTTGACCACCAAGAGTAATCTGCTCTTTTTTTTTTTTTTCCTCTTTTTTGCTGCAGTGGCAATACGCATGACGATACATTACTTGCTAAATTTGAGTGTGTATACACTGGTTCTGGTGACCCTGGGTCCTCAATGGTTGGTCGCCCTTAATTTTCTCAGATTTTTTTATCAACTAAATCTATGGTCCATCATCATTGTTGTTTTTGCAGTTTGTATTCAATATGGAGCAAGGACTTCCTGTATTACCAGAATGGCTGTTTTTCAACAGAGTGAATGCTCGTGCAAGGAAGGGTTTAGATATTGGTCCTGCTCGCTTTCTTTTGAGGTACGATGTTGCTTTTACTATTCTAACTTTGTCTTCCTAATGGGAGAAATTTATCTGAAAATCCGAGGGGTATAGTAAGGAGGATATTGAGCAGGTTGTTTCTTTTTACCCATCAACTCCCTTCTTTTGTTCTCCTTCTGCCTAGTAGAATGTGCTGTATGTTTGCCTGGACTCTTTGTCTGCTGACCAGCATTGGTTTCTATTGCTGCTTAGTTTATCTGGAGGCCATGTGGTTGGAAATTTCTCCCCGCACGAGGCATTTGCAATTGGTGGGACTAACAGTGTGAGAGGTTATGAAGAAGGTGCAGTAGGCTCAGGGCGGTCATATGCTGTTGGCTCTGGAGAAATTGCTTTCCCAATGGTATCTGATAACAATTTAATTGTTTCTGATTGCATTTATTGGACAATAGGCTATTTACAATCTCTTAGTTTTGTTGGATTTCATTTACTTTCCTTCTGACTGAAACTTTTCTTCCAAAGTTTGCCTGTGCACATGTGATGGTGCAAGTCTGGCAGCAACTGCTTTAGATGTGGTAAATAGAGGGTACTTCTGTCTTTCTTTGTATTTTGTTTTTGTTTGTTTGTTTATTTGTTTTTTTTTCTCTTTCTTTCTGTGATTAACATTTCAAGCTCTGTATACAAGCTTCAACAAGGAAGACTGTTACATTAATGAAATTATAGCCAAGCCTTTAAATTAGATTAGGCATATTTGATCAGAAGATTGATTAGTAAAATGGATGAAAAATGTAATGGTCAAGTAATAATGATCATATGTCAATATTTTAAAGTGCTTCTTTAGATGCAAAAGGTTTTAAGATGAATGGGTTAAGACACAGTTTGTCAAATGTCATGATGGTATGTGTGTACAAAAAAAGAATTAGTGAACTTGATGTTAAGGAGGCTTTACCAGCTGCCATTTTAATTATATTGAATAAATATTCACGAGGAGAATGAAGAGGCCATAATAAATATAGATATAGCTGGATGTTTTAAGTGTTGTAGATTGTATAATTTTGTATACTCATCTACTAATATGAAAATTTCTGTAAGATACATATAATTCTAACATGGTTGATGGTCAATGATGCTGTTTAGTGAAAGGAGCATCTAGAAATTGAGCTTCAGTAGGATTGAGGAGATTGAGATGGATTAGTGACAAGACAAGAAAGTAGCTAATTAAGTTGAATGCATTTGGGAAAACCTAGTACTGCTGCCAATTTAGATGTGGCCACGTGACATATTATTGTTTGGCCATGTGCATGATGACTAGTGACTGTTTTGGTAGAGAAAACAAATGTGGTTGATGCAAGATCTTAGGACTCAGCACTATTTAAGGTTTTATGCTTTTATGGTTAGGTTTGGCTTGTAAATAATTTAGCATGATCAGGGAAAGTTAGAAATGGTTTTGGGATTTTATTTAGTGTTTATAAGGACTGGTCCATGGGTTTTATTTAGCAAGGATGGCAGGAATTACATAAAGTACCGTAGGTACAATGAGATGATGAGTGGAAATAAGAAAAAAGGGAGCAAGCCCAGGGTAGGAAGTGCTTGAAGGATGAGAAAGAGACGGGAGAGAGGATTGGAAAAAGGACAGAGTACGAGAGAAAAGCACAGGCAATGACATTATCTTAGGAGAGAGTCATACCAAACTCATCACAAACAAACATACTTTTATTCACTCCATTCGCACAAAGCCATGTACGTGACAGACAATGTCTAAAGAACTCTAGCTTGGTAACCAGTGGTGGACCCAGAAATTTCACACAGAGGGGGCCAAGTAGGAAAAAAACTTTAGTGGTACCATTATACTACCTACCTACTACTGTTACTTAAATTTAAACTCTATAGTAGGAGACTTATTAAATATAAAAAAGGTAAATATTCCTATTTTGTTAAAGAGTTTATTGATGGTGTCATGAATACATTGGTGATATTGAGAATGTTCATTTCATATTGATGTTAATTCACTGATATGTAGGTCTGCACTTTCAAATGGATGTTAGTTACCAATCGATACGTGTAGATTATGGAGATATAACTTACAGGTTGATAATAGTTCTGAACAGAGATATGTCTTGAGTCAGTATGTATAAAAATTTTTTGGGTCATTGGTTTGAAAGCTGTAATTTTCATGTTTATGAACCATTTGTTGCTTCCCTTTCGTGTCATTCTCCACAACTTAATGAGTTATTGTGCACTATTTAGGCCGTGTCTGGTTGCTTGAGATTTTGACTGGAAAACCCTGCACAGAGGAGGAATGGCACTGTTAAATACCAACTCAATCATTTAGACGTTCATGCTTAGTAAAATGTTATATTGAGAAGTAGCTAGGATCTGGCTTTTGTAAATAAGATCACGTTCCAGGATTCCTTTTATGTGGCCTCTATCCCTCCCTGTCTATTTGTGGATAATTGTTTATTTGCAATGATGTCAACCCATTTTTTAAACAATATTATTGCCATATTTTGCAGTTGGGACCAGTAGAAGGGGCTATTTTTGGTGATTATGGAACTGATCTTGGATCAGGCCCGACTGTGTCTGGTATGTATTTCTGGTTTTTACAATTTATAGTGTCCCCATTTTTATTTTTTGTTAATTCTTGAAGATGGTGAATATGAGATGCTTAAGCTGAAATTAATCCCCTGCATAAAGGCAAGAGTTTGTTCCTGTACGTACAAATGCGTCTTGGTACAAATACTTTAGGTGCTTAAATGGTCCATTCGTATTGTTTTTCCAGTTACAGATGGTCAAGGATCAAAATTTTATTTCGGTGTATTGTTTCCATTGGCACGGAAACAAAAAGGTTTCAGAAAGTTTTGAAAAATTTTCAAAAGTGACAAATATTAGTTTAGTAAAATAAAAGCATCTCAATTTTTCTCAATAAAAAATGTACTACATTGATGGAAAGTTCTAAATTAGTGTTAACACAACTTATTGTTTTGATATATAGCATTGTGTTTTAATGTTATTTTTATGTTCGGGTGAGTTTTGGTGGAAACTATAAAGTTTTATTATATCATTAATGTTTCGTTTCGGTTTCTTAAAAAATGAAATGTTTTCAATGGAAACGAATAGAAAATTTGTTACTTGCAGATGGCATTGTAGTTCGGGCAGTTTTCTCTACTTATTTGATAAAGACAACACAATTTTTCTGCTCACATCAGGTGATCCTGCTGGGGCAAGGCTAAAACCTGGAAGTGGATACGGGTATGGGTTCGGTATTCGGGTGGACTCTCCTCTGGGGCCTCTACGACTCGAATATGCCTTCAACGACAGGAAAGCAGGGAGGTTTCACTTTGGGGTCGGTCACCGGAATTAACAGAGGTCATTACATTCAACATATTTGTGTTTACATTATCAAATTTTGTTGTGTAGGTGTATTGGCGTGCTGCCTGTGATTTTATTTTATTTTTTATTTATATAAATATTCATTTTAAGCTGCTTTATGAATAACATTAAAAATCATTTTAAGATTACCATACCAGTGAAAGGACTAAGGTCACATGTTGTTTATAATGATGGTGGATTTCCTTCGGATTTTCAATTTTTCCTGCTTTCCATATTTGGGTAAAACGAAGTTATCGGGAGCTAATTAAATTACTTTACAGCTAGTTACTGATTTTAATTACGTTAGGGCTAGTTACTAATTTAATATCCAAGTCTTCCAATTATTTATTTAGATGAAGATTTGATTATAAGGTTTGCTTTTTTATTTTTTATTTTATGGTTTTCTTGACTTAAGCTTCAGCTTTGGTTTGGTTTTGTGATGGGAAAAGAAAGGGAAAAAAAATCCAGTAGTTGGGTACTATTGAATTTTTAGTATTCATCCATATTAAATTGTGACCTGATTTTTTTTATTACATAAGCAATATTAATTTATTATAAATAAAGAGATTTTTAAAGAAATAAATGTCACATTGCAAAATCTTGGAAGGCATATGGAAAAATTATAATACATCTTATAATATTAGTTGTGGCATGTTGCTAAAATCTTCAGAAAGGAGTTGCAGCCGTGCTGTACATTATAGTTGATGGAACATTATTAAAGAGCAATGCTATTGAATTTAAAAAGTAAAATAAAAGAAAAATGAAGGGTAGGCGGCTTTAATTACAGAGCATAATAATTTATGCTGGTATTGACTTTCCTATCTGAGAAATGAATAGCTATATAAAACACACTCTAGCCCCTTAAATAGTACTAAAAATGAAAATTTCCCATGCATGGTTCACATCAGGAAGTAGAACTTAAAAAAAAAAAAAAAAAAAAGGAGGGACGAAAGTGACGTCCAAAATTAAGAACTCGCTGCTTCACCTCAAGTGTAGGCCTGTCAATGTACTGGGTCAAGTTCGGATCTGGCAGATTCTAATCTGATCTGAATCCGATAAGTCCCGGATTGAATCAGAATCCGAATATTTGCGGATGGGATAAATGGTCACATACTTGATCTGTTAATAAATGGGCGCCTGATCCGAAGACATTATTCGATCTTTTCTTTTTCTTTTTGACAATGAAAAGTTTGGTACATGCTACAAAGCTAAATTTGGAGGAAAAAGGAGAATGGAGGATGTTGAAAATACTGTTTTTTTTTTAAGGTTGTTAATTGCATGGATTCAAAATATCCTAATATCTTAATTTTGCTCAATTAATGAAGTCGTAAATTAAAAAAAACTGATTACATGCATATTATTTTGTAGTTTAGGATAACAACTTACTCTAATATCCTACAATAATCAGATATAATTTCACCTTGTCCTACTTTTTAATGTATAACACTTCTACTGTCTTTGGAATCAAACCAAGTAAAATTATTATTTTTTTCAAATTTTCTCACCAAATAAAAACATCAAAATGATAAAACAAACAAAAAGGAATGAAAAAAAAAAGGTCACAAATGGAGTAAACACCATTTTGACATTTTGATTTGATGAGAAAATGATTTATTTATGACAAAATTGATGTTTTAAAAATAAAATTATGACTTGTTCAAATCGGATCAAATAAGCTCTATAATCGGATTTGGCGTTATTTTTTATTTTTATTTTTTTATCCATATTCAATTTGACAACAATTGGATTAACTGATTAGCGTCTTATCAGATTATCGAATGGGTTGGGACCAGATTTAGATTAGACCTGGCCAGGTCTATTCATGTGTATATTTTTCTCCCCATATTCCCTGGTAATTCATTCGGATGCTTTTTTTTTTTTTTTTTCTATAGGTTTTTGGCTTTTGCTTTTGACTTTCCGCTAAAACCAAAAACACAAAAAACAAATGCATCCAAACAAGAGAATAGTGAATTGAGCTATGTAAAACAAAAATTTTAATTAGCTCTAGGTGAGTGTTTTCCATTGAGGCGCTTACAATTAATTCAGGTTCAAGCTTAAATCCTTGCCAGCATCCCATCCCATCCCATCCCATCCTCTCTAATAGCAAAAAATTAAAAATTTATTATTCTCTAGTTTGTTTGGATAAGTTTGTACGACGATTTATTTAAGTGGTTTATAACTATCCATCAGATGTTTTTTATTTCTTATTTTCAAAAAGCATAAGCTAAACTGGTAAATAAACTCATTCAAACAAGTTATATATTTATATTATTGATAAATATTATAACAAAAATTTATGTACTAGGAATGCACTTTGTTTGGGGACTGACGTGAACCCCTGGGTAGACATTTGTTGCCGGGTTTACAATAATTTTTTTTTTTATCAGGCCTAAATTATATCTTGATTCGCCTAAAATGAAACTTTAATTTTAAAACCTATCCAAGCTCGTCTATTTAATTTTAAAATATCTTTAATAAATTTTTTTAAAAAATTATATTAAATAATATCATATCTAAACACATAAATATATTAAAATATATTATTTCAGATATATTTATGAACGAGTTTCAAAAATAATTCTCGAAACCGTTTATTAATTTAATTGAGTCTGTACATACATACATATGTATATATACATACATATAATGCTGTGTGTCTGACGGCAGCCAGAAGGGTTGAGCTCCACCTTTACTTTTGCGGGTGACCATAAAATGAAAAGGACAAACCCAGTGGTTGAGAATATCCAATGTTACAAACTTACAATACATATATGAGCTTTGCGAGCCTCACTCGCGGTTGCGCGAGTGAGGCTAGACTTTTTTATACATATATATAGTACATATATTATTAAATATATTTATACATATATACATATATTTATACATAATTTTTTTATTAAAAAATTATTTAATATTCTTAAAGAATTATCCCATGCTATTTTATTTTTATATGAGAGTAAGGTTGCTCACCTATGAAATTAAATAAACTCTATCACGTGAAAAATGAAGTATCACGTGCTGAATAATTTTTTCTTAGAAGAAAGTGAGGTCATGTCCCTGACTAAACAGTGCCCTTCCAATCGATCATTGCACTTCCACTGTAAAAGTCCAAAAACTGACGTGCACGTGTCACTTTGGTAGGGGGAAACTCAGGGATCTCTTCTCTTCTTCTTTTTGTTATTGTTATTATTATTTAATAAATATCTATATTTAAAAATAATTTTGGAAGTTATTGAAAAAAGAGAGAAAGTAATAGAGAACTTCTTATTTTTATAAGCAACCAAATAAAGAATAAATTTTTAAAAAATCAATTCATTTTTTTATTTTTCCAAGCAAACAAAACAAGAAATTTTAGAATTTTTTATTTAATTTTATTTTTATTCCACTACTTATATTGCATATATCTGTAATTATATAGGAGAACTAAGTAAAAGAGAGAAATAAAAACAAAAAAAAGTAAGAGATAGAGAGAGCAATGATAGCCCCAAAATTTCAAGCACATCCAAACCAACAATTTTCCTCCATTAAATTCATATCCTGGTGTTTGAAGAGCCTATTAACATAAGATGGTGATTACTTTTTGGGTATTTACATTTTTATCTATGTAGTTTGAGCGGAGATTAGGTGATTCTTTTTTAATCTTAAAGTAAATATATAATTCTCTTATAGCTTAAAGTTATTTGCAAAATAGGTGAAACATTGATATATTTGGTGAAATGACAAAAAGGCTCGTGTGAAGGATAACCTTTTATTTTGTAATAAAAGGCAAAATCGTATTTTTAATGTTCTGTTTTAGAGAAATAAAAATATAAAAATACCCTCGTGATAGAATCCCTGTTTATTTTAATGATTTTCATTTATATTGCGGTTAAGTCTAAATCACTTGAAGGTTATGCGTTCATTTTTAATAGAATTATCATTTATTCTAATAGCTTTCATTTATTTTAGAGTTAAGTCTAAATCAATGGAAGATCATATGTTCACTTTTAAACTATAAGGGGATAAAGTGTAATTACACTTACTTTTTTTTTTTGTTCTTCATCCAAACGAAAATGAAGACAACTAATTATTAATTAGTTTTAATTGATGATTTCATAAAATAAAATTCCATATGTGCAGGTATGGATGTTTTCCTGAATTAATAATGTAAAGAGTAATTGATGGAAGTCAGCTTTATGAATTTTAAGAAAAATCTCGTCTGAAATTCTTTTAGGGTAAATTACATTTAGTGCCCTTACAATTTACAATGAATTTTCTTTTGGTCCCTCATTTTTAAATTGTAATAGTTTACCCCTTACAATAATGGTCAAATTACAACATGAACCTCCCACTTGTCATGGTTTGCCGAACTAATAGAAAATGCCCATTTGGTATCAAAGTAAAATTCAAAGTAAAGTGTAGAGATGCTAGATATAACGATTCTATATGTTTACTTGTAATTGTTTTAAGGGCAAAAAAAGTACTTGACCGTAAGTGCAAGAATTTGACTGTCATAATTGAGAAAATGACTAAAGTGATATTTTAAATGAAATATAGGAGTGTTAAGTATAATTAATCCAAAATTTTAGATGACAAAATTCAATTGAAGATGGGCTGGTTGACCCTTTCACATTTTAAATGGATCTTGAGTTAAATCTAATCATATTTTATACGTTAATCCCACCTAGATGTGGATTAGTATGATCTTCTCATAAGCTTATTGAGCATATCAATGAAGCTGACAAAAATCATTTAAAAAAATAAATGAGAAGGAAAAGCGGAAGAAACCTTCTGGGATATGGGTAGAAAATAGAAAGCGAGATATGCCTGCAAATATCAGGACAGAACATGGACATGGAAGCTCGAAGTACTCATTGCACAAACACACTTCATTTATTTATTTCGGAGTATATGTAGTTTTTGAAGTGTTAACTCACTGCACACTCGTGCAGTCTAGGAAAGATGAAATTGGTTTAAAGTACTACTTGTTTTGTTGTTTTCTTACATCTCTTTGGTGCCCACATATTTTCACAGAGAAAGTTTCGCATCAGCCCGTGACAGATCGGCTGTGGGTGATGCTAGACGCTTCAGTTTGAGCTCACTTTAACGGGTGAGAATTAGTCGTGACTGATGTTAGATACTTAAAATTTATATCATGCTCAAGGTGGTATTTCATGCTTACCCATGAAGGCTTTCCAATTGTGAAATTGATAACGTAAAAAAATTTGAGAATTGAGTTATATAAAGAAGATACCAACTTACCAAGTTCATAAGGCTCTCAGTTTTTATTAAAGAGACTCTCAGTTTTCAAATTTTTAAAAGATGATAGTCGAAAAATATAACTGCAACTTAAGGTAGTGAGGTGTAACTAAATGTAAAACATATCACTAACAAAAAGAGAAAAGTGAATACTTGCAAGGGTCAAGGAATGTAATTTACGTAGAAAGGGCATAGCACATTTGGCAGAGGACATTGCCTGGCGGGCTTATAATAGAAATACTTTTTATTGAACCTAAAACTAAGTTTCAAGCCTGCTCATTTAATTCAAAATTTGTCAAACAAATAATTTTTTTCCTTAAAAGAATCCTAAATAACAAAAAGTCTAATTACATATATAGATTAAAATTTATAAATGTATTATTATATATATATATATTTTTGGTTGGGCCTGACCGAATTTTAAATACAATTTTCACGCCACCTATTGACATAATCGGACCTAATTTTTTTTTCAAACCCCTTAAATTATGGGTAGGCTTGGCAGGCCTAGCAGGCTATCGGACCCATAGCCACTCTTTCTGTACGTGCACAAAGCTCATACAAAATGATTTGGTTGATTTTAAGCATTTTACTTTAATATAAAATACTCATAACAATAGCTTTTAATTACAAAAAAAACATCACCACATCATCCTTCGCATGTTAAAACCCACATGCATGAGTGAGCTGTCTCTAATGTGTGTGTGTGTATATATAGGCCAGGAACAACAAGGATATGACTGTTGTATTTGGACTCTTTTTTAAATACTATATGCAATCTTATTTTTTAATTTTTTTTTCACTTCTAAATATAAGTGAATAAGTGATACATGAATTTATTAATGCGGGTCTTATAACCTTATATTTAGAAGTGAGAAAATAAATTGTATATAACATTGAGTAATGCTAGAGCAACTGACTTTTTTTTACCATATTATCATCATGGATAGACACAAAGTAATGAGGTCCATATTATTCAATACATGTAAAATTTATTCACTTATGTCTATGTATGATGATAGTCCCGTAAATAAAATCGGTGAGTGTAACATTTTTCTACAACATTATTCTTTGCACATACACTGAACTAGGTCTTGCCAAAAGCATTTCTCACCAGCTAGGTGTTATCCATAGAGCAAAGGGGCAGTTTGTCGGGACGTTACCATCATGGTTCCAGGTTCAAGTCCCGGCCTCCCCTTTCCTCATCCCCAAGGTTTCTAGGAAAAAAATGTCTAATACATACTCAGTTTGGTGGATGAGTAATTTAAACAACGGTTTCTCCCCCCCCTCTCTCTCTCGTGTACAAAAGAAAGATCACGGAGTTTTCTTATTTGGGATCTATACCCTTTGGCACACCTTTCAATTGAATAATTTCCATTGCATGCGTTTTTCTTGACCTTGGTAAGACATCCCTTATGGGAGAGAGGCATTTAATGCCCCCCCACCCATGTTCCCCGTGCATTGAAAATGTGCATTATTCTGGAATTTCAAAATGCATATGTACCATATATCTACATTTAGCCCCAATCCCGAAGGGATTTCCTTAATTAGCATAATTAATTATCATACATACATGTTTTTCGACCAAATAAGTTTTGAAAACTGCGTTTTGGATTTATTAATGGTTACGTAGGTAGCTTTATCAAAACAAATCCAGGGTTTGATTAGAGCTGCCTCTCAACTCTTTGATATTTGTTTTTTTTCCTAGAATTACATTAAAAATTCTTGGATTCAATAATAGTGTTTGCGTTCTACTGCGAGAGTAGTTGTTAATGGGAACTCCTTTGAAAAGTCATCATTGTGTGAATGGTTTGAACCAAACTGACGTGTCAGTGACTAATGTTGCAATTAGGGGCACACAAAAAAACCAAACTAACTTAGCTTCTATAAATTTATTTGGTTTGAATCTATTAATGGTTCAGTTTTAGGCATAATTATCAAAACTGTACTGGATATCAAATCGATAAAGTCATCGGTTCATGATTTATCGCATTAATAAGTGATTCAACCATTCTTTTGAAAAAATATATTTTTAATATATCTCATAGGTTTTACATTAAATATATTTTATATGGCCAAGCTAAACGTAGCACTTCAAGTGGAGCGGCGGCAGGTTCTCTTAAAATTCATTGTTGTTGCCCAAGTAGGAGCCTAGGTAACCTCAAAAAGCTTTAAATTTCTGTTTCAAATTTTGAAATTTCAAAAAGTCTACGTTGACCACCGATTTTTTAGTTGGCCGATCCAGTGTCTTGTACCGAACCATTAGACCCTTTGATTTTCTGTTGAACTGGTTTAACCAGCCTATTCGGTCTGAATCTAATAATTATAGTTCTGGATTTTAAATTGTTCAAACTGATAAATTCGGTTATTAGGTTAGCTTCTTTAGAACCTGAACCGAGTTGAGACCCGAATCACTCTAAGACCTTATCTAGGTATGTTATAAAATTCTTCGTACGCATAGTGTATTTTTTAAATCACTATTTATTACACTTAAATAGTGTTGATTTGTTTTGTGTGTAATTTTTTAAACTCTAGTATAAATTGAGAATACAAAACTGAGTCTATATTTTAAAATTTTTAAGTGAATAAATCAAATTGTAAGTAAAATAGGGATCCTATTTGAACAGACCCAAACCTTTCCGACAATAAAGTGAACTAATTTGAGTCGGCTCGTGTTGATTCAGTAGGTTCCAACAAATAGTTGGTTCGGTTTTGTATCAAAAATTTTGAAACCAATGCAAAGCTGTTCGATTTGGTTTGGTTGGACTCGAGCGAACTCAGGCCATGCACACCACCAGTTGCAATTAAACTAGTCGTATTGTGATTATCCAAAAATGAACAAAAATTAAGTCTTCTTGTGCTTGAAGTAGTTGTTGTTTTCATGGTAAGGCTTACTTTTGTAGTTAAACTAACAGGGTGTTTGGATAACTTATTTTTTTAAACTTATAGCATATAATTTATTTTTAAAATGTTGTTTGGCTCAATCTCTAAAAAGCTACTTAAAAAAGTTATTTATCAAATCTCCACTTAAAAGAGGCACTCATAAACCTTTCACATATTTACAAGGTCCAAACACCGCGTAATACAGTAGTATTAATTCAGCCTGCATGCAGTTTACCCTCTTCGAAGCAACTTCAGTTGGGAATGACTTTTGGGTGACGATTGGAGCCACCGACATTTTCTTATTTGAAGCTTCAAAGCTTGATTTTAATGTGAAAATATAGCGGTGTGTATGGGTAAATTTTCACACAGTATCTTTCTTGTTAGGAAATTAAATACTATTTTTTTAGAAAATTTGTACAGAAAATTACACCGAATAATGTATAAATGATATTTTTATAACTAAGAATTATTATAATGAGTGTTTTGCTTGAAAATGAAAAGATATCATTTAACCATATCAGTCTTTACACAAAATTTGTATAAATTTTCTAGTTATATGGCATTATCTTTATAACAATCTTGAGTCTCTCTCCTCATAAATGACTTCATTTTTAATACCTGGACAAATTGTCTAGCTTAATCCCCTTTGTTTCAACCAAATTTAGTAAATTCAATGTTTTTTTCTTCATTTCCTCTTGAATTTGGCTAAAACACACAATAACTCTCAACCCCATTTCTAAAGGAAAATACTTGTCTATGTTTACGGTTTGGCTATTTGATTGAAATTTCTTTTAATGAGAGAAGTTTAAAGTAACACAAGTTAAGGCCTAACAGATAGATTGCCTTTGTTTTATAGGACACCTTGATGCTGATTTTGCTTACATTTATGTCCACAAGCTAAAGGCTTTACAAAGTATTCTTTCATTTACCTCACATTACCTATCAGCCTAATAAGATTGAGCACTCTAATACAATTTAATCCAAACACATCATCATCTTTATATTGTCCACGCTTCTAAAACCCTTAACCTCTATGTATTGCATGTCATTTTTTTGCCAACAATTTAGGCTCCATGCGGTGCTCTAATGGAGTTATATACCTTATTCTAAAAATAAATAAATCAAGTATATATAATTTATCGCAAATTATCTCTCTGAATCTTCAATAAGCTCAGACTCTTTTGCACAAACGCAACCCAAAACGTAATCGTGAGCAAAAGAAGATTAAAACACGTCTGCAATGTATGCTTAGTGAGACGACGAAGGAAAAGAGATAAAGTGTAAGCTTACAATTATTTAGAATTAATTAGCACAGCTCTTCATTCAACCCGTTTCTCTCTATTTTTCTCTTTCCTTTTTTCTCTTTGTTTTCCTCCCAACCAAACAGATTCCAGAGACTGCAAAGTTTGACAATGAGAAATTTAGCTGTTGTTTTATGGGATAAGATTGGACTCCGAGAGGGACATGCTTATTAAAAAAAAGGACATGAAAAACCTTTCCATGTAGGACTCTTAGACTTCGCTTGGAATATAAATTTTTAGTGAAAAAAAATATATATAGAAAAAGTAAATAAAAATAAAAAATATTTTTATTTACTTTTATTTCATTTTTTTTATTTTTTTTATTAAAAATTTAAATTCCAAACAAAGCGTTAGAGTTTTCTATAATCGTGGGATATTTTGAGGCTGTTGGATATGACTTTGATGTGCTTTCTCCGAGACATGCAGCAGGTGAAAGCCTACAAGTCCATTTTACTCAAAGCAAAGGCCTCTCTCTGTGTTTTTACTCACAGCAAAGGCCTCTCTCTGTGTGTGGCTTTACAAACAACTTAAAGGTGCTCCTCTTTGGACTTCTAAGTTGAACATAGCAATGTAAATGTGTATTCACAGTCCAAAAAGGTCCACTAGTTAAGTAGTATGGAGTTATTTTTTTATTTTTTTTATTACTTTTGCCTATTAAATTTTGTTATGTGTTAGTTATTTTTTAAAATTTTTTTTATTTTTTTAAATAAATTCATGTTGGTGATGAAATAAAAACCAACATGTCTCAATTTAATAAAGTTAAACATTGAATAATCGGCACTACCTAATTACACTTTTTTCAATAACCTTCAGCAGAAGTCATGTGAACAGCCATAAATGGTAACTTTAGTTTAACTTACAACAATCTCTTTACTTTCAAAATTGTGCTTTTCAAGTAAGTTGGTATGGGCCAATAAGCCCTTTACAAAATCTTTATTTAATTAGAGACCGATAACTTTACCAGACAATTGATGTTTTGATCTACGTTGCTTTGAGTGCTCCAACATTCCCATTACTTGAAAAAAAGTGAGCCACGGGGTGAGATATAAGACGTTATCATCACTGCCTGAACAATTGGATGTAATTGCAATGACCAAATTGGAAGAGTGGAGCACTACTAACTGAGCTAGAGCTATATCCCTTGGAGGCAAGCATGAAGGAGTCAGATGTTTTTTTTGGTTCTTTTTCCTAGTTTAGCTTGGCCATCTTGGACATGAACTAGAGACCTCACTCGGGAAGGAAATCATCACAGAGAGAGAGAGAGAGAGTGTGCGCGTGCAGTCGGCAGCTAATTTTGGTCATTTTTTTTTTGATTATGCGGTCAGATGTGTTTAGACCAACTTAATTCCCTTCATAATCTAATTAAAAACATGCCATTCACGTCAGAAGTAGGAGATTCGTGAGAGATAATAATCCGTTCGATTTTGGAATTGGTAGGGTTTGTATCATTCGCTTCATTAACTAAGTGGCACCCACGACCCTCAAGGCATGAACATGAACAGTGATATATAATTACTGTCGATCACTATCCCAAACGTGGTCTTATTAATAAGTCCTTGTGCAGCAGACACCATTTGGTAAGAAATTAATTGAATGCTTCAATTCTTGCAGGTGGTGATCAAACTTTATGAAGTTTATCAAGTGAAAGCCTAACTTTGCTGGTACAATTGTTCTTCTCGTGACAATTTCATAAAAGAATCCCAATCATCCATGTTGTACCCCCATCCTTTTTCCCAGTAAATCCCATGCCGTCCCCCAAAAATTTTTCAACTCTCTCTCTCTCTCCATGCTCTCTTCTCTCTCTAGATCTAGGATTAAAAATAAGGATCTAGGTACCAACATTTGGTACCTAAAGAGAGTGATGTGGGTCTCCATGCTGGTCAGTGGCAGCAGCAAAGATGGCTCCTAGTATTTATGTCCAATGTACTTACCCAAAAATAAAAGCTCCCAAAGAACAAAACAGCTGTGTAACTTTTTTTTTTTTTTTTTTCTCTGGGTACAAGGGAGGCCTAAGCCTAAGGATTTACCGAGAACAGCTGTGAAACTCTGTAGCTGATCATCTGTTGTAATGAGCTGAGCTTTACTGAGATTTTCAAAGTTGAATTTTACTATTATTTAAGTATTTGAAATTTATCTTCTTATTATGTGTTCAAACTCTTTTTGTTTTTTTGAGCAACAAAAGAAATTTTATTAAGAGGAAAGCAGGGCTACACAAGCCTGAAAGGCTTTATAAAGAAATCTATTGCCAGCAAAACGGCAGTTGAAAAGAATTCAACTATGTAGGACAAAGGAGCAATAACAAGGATCAAACTTACTATAATGCATTCTCACACCAGACGGGAGGGGTCCAAAGACTTTATTCCTTCAATGGAAAGAAAGAAATCAGAACTGTTGATGCCCCTTCCCTTGTCATGGCTTGAGTCCACAACAACACTTGAGTTTTAGTTGATTCAACAATTTCCTCCCAACTTGATAATTTGGTTCCAAGATTGCTTCATTCCTAGCTAACCAGATATTCCATATAGTGGCTAAAAATAGGGCTTTCCATATCAAACTTCCTAGTTTCTTATTCTTAAATCCATCTACCATTTGAAGTGATGTTCAATACTTGCAGGGCTTATCCACTCAATCCCCCACCATTTCAAAATATTGCACCAAATAAGCCAAGCTATTTTGCATTTAAGTAGTAGATGGCCAGAGTCTTCAGGGGCATCCAAGCAGAACACATAAGAGACAATATTCCTATGTCTCAGAAAAACTTTTGATTTAATCCTTCTTTGAATTTCCAACCAATAGAATATCTTGATCTTTAAGGGTGCCCAGATTTTCCATATCAAAGCAAACCCTGAGAGTTCCTTAGTAGCTTCCCCTTCTGACACTGCACAGAAAGATTTAACTAAGAAAACTCCATCCTTGCTTGCCTTCCAGGATACAACATCCTATTTGATTCCATTTAAGGGCACATTCTCCACAATCCTCAAAAGATCCTCAAGCTTATTTTCCAACAAAGAGAAAAGTCTTCTCCTAAACCTTAAGTTCCATTCCCTTGTATCTACAATCAATTCTGAGGTCAAAGCCAGTTTTTGTTTTGATAGCATGAATAATCTTGGAAATCTAGTTTTTAAAATTGACCCTTCCACCTATGGTTCTTTCTAGAAGGAGGTTGTTGTGCCCTTGCCAATAATGACTCTGAGGTTGGAGTGTAAGATTGTTCTGAAGGGTTGTTGATCCTCTCTTACCAACATAATGTCCTTGATCATTGATGATAAGTTTTCTGAACCTTCTTTTGGAAATGTCCAACTTGATTTATCCCAATTCTACTTCAAGCAAAGGACTTTCCTCCGCAGAGCATTCCTATCTTTTGCAAACTTCTATCACCACTTTGACAATAGTGCCATGTTCATCACCCTTATAGGAACCAAACCCAGCCCTCCTTTTTTCTTGCTTGTTGTCACTTTACTCCATTTTACACAATGTATTCCCTTTCTGTCTTTATGATCCCCCCCAAGAAGAATATCCTTTGAATTTTATCAATCTCAATACAAATCTTAATCGGAGCTCTATACATTGACAAATAGTAAACTAGTAAATTTGTCAGTGTTGATTTTATCAATGTGAGTCTACTCCTAATGGAAAGATAATTCCTTTTCCACAGAGCAAGCTTATTTTTTATCCTGTCTAGGACCCCTGTCCAACAAAGGGTTTTCCTAGGATTGGCCCCCAATGGAAGTCCTAAATAGTTCATAGGAAGAGATTGCTTTTTGCATTTGAATATGTTCACTATATTTGATAAGAATCCCTCTTCCACTCCCATCCCACTGATTAGAGACTTTTGGAAATTGATCTTAAGTCTTGATAGTAATTCAAAACACCAAAGTATTCTCTTAAGATTTTTAACTTTCATCAAATCAATTGAGCTAAAGATCAGTGTATCATAAACAAATTGCAGGTGTGTGATGGACATACCTTCTAATCCAAGATAGCATCCTTTGATGAGCCCCAGAGATCTAGCTCTTGAGAGAAGGATGTTAAGTCCTTCAGGAGCTATGATGAATAAGAAATGTGATAGAGAATCCCCTTGCCTTAGCCCTATTTGCATCTTGAACTCTTTTGTAGGTGTTCTATTAACTAATAGTGGTACCCATGCAGAAGATAAACACTCCTTTACCCAGTTACACCATTTAGTCCCAAATCTCATTTTAGACATCATTTGCATTACGAATCCCCAGTTCACAGTGTCAAAAGCTTTTTCAAAGTTCAGTTTGATTACTAACCTTTTTTTCTTTTTTTTCTCTTTCAATTATCAATCAGCTCATTTGCAGTTACAACACCATCCAGTATCTGTCTACCTTTGACAAAAGCTATCTGGTTGACACTTATTAATCCTTCCTTAATATTCTTCAATCTCAAAGATAGAGTTTTAGACAATAACTTATAGATTGATGATAATAATGATATTGACCCATAGTTTGACAAGGAATCTGGGTAGTCCACTTTAGGTATTAAAGCAATGAAGGAGGCATTGATACCTTTAAGAAGCTTTCCATTATTGTAGAACTCATCCATGAACTGGAGGATGTCACCTTTTGCCAATTTCTAAAATTTCTGCCAGAAGCTCAATTTAAAGCCATCTGGGCCAGGAGCTTTATTGCCATTGCAGTTGTTTAAAGCATTCCACACTTTAGCCTTTTCAAAACATCCTTCTAACTCAGCTTGGTGTCAATTTTCTTTTATCTCCCCGTCCAGTAATGGCCTATCCTTGTAATCCTCTAGAAACCCCTTTGCAAATTGATTAAAAATCAATTCTTTTATCTTATCAGGATTAGAAACCACCCTTCCATTATCAAACAGTTGCCCTGTTTAGTTTTTTTCTAAAACTTACTTTCATGCTTGCATGGAAGAATCTTGTGTTATTATCCCCCAGTTTGATCCAAATCTTTCTTGACTTCTGCTTACAAGAACACTCTTCCGTGAGGTAGTGTTTCTAAAGCTTTGATTTAATAACTCTCATTCTCTATATCTGTCTTACTGAAAGGACATTACCTTCCCCCAATTATGTCCAGCTTATGCAGTTCAACTTCTAACTCCTTTGATTTGCCTTCCTATTAACTTGCTTTAGACTTATACCATTCATTTATTCTCATTTTTAGAGCCTATAATTTTTTTAGTAACACAAAACCAATCCATCCTAAAACTGAAGTAGATGACCGTACCTCCTTGTCAATTGGGTTGAAAGATTTGATTCTGCACCATGCTTCAAAAATTTTGAAAGGTTTGGGACCCCATTCTTGTGTTTTATCTGAGAGAAAAATTGGGCAGCGATCAGAAAGCATTCTTTGTAGGCCCTATTGTGAGTAATTGAAATTGTCTAGTGTCGTGTCCCGATTTTTCGCATTTAAGAAATACACATAAGTGAGAAAAACACGGTACTCTCTCGTTAGAACTTATCCTTGTAGAGGGATGAGTGCGACTAGGTTTAAACTTGAAATTAATTAGATTAAGGGCTTTTGAAAAAAGTTTGGAGTTGCCATCTAACTTTGTTAAGGTGAGTTAGATTATCTAAAATTGAGCACAATTCGAAGATTAAACTTAGTGTTTTTGAAAAAGGTTTTGAAAACTTCCTCAAGAGAGGATTTTAAGAAAACAGATTGTTTGGCAATTTTGGGTAATATTTAAGCCCTTTTTGAAAAAATAACTCTGTTTTTGGTCTCTCAAAAATAGTAATTCAGGAAGAAGATTTTTGAAAAGAGTTTTAGGAAGTAGAATTGGAAAACAATTTGGAAAGAGGTTTGAATATGGACTTTTGCAAGTCTCTTGAATATATCACTTTCCTAAAATGATTCTAGCCATGAAAAGCTTAGAACCATTCTAGGGTTGTAATTTTGAAAACAAATAGGGTTTTGAAATATGGACCACAATGATGACATTGAATATAATATTTTCCTAAAACAATCCTACCCAAGGAATGGCTAGAATTGCCTTAAGATTGTGGTTTTGATAAAAACAATTTAGGGTTTACACCCAAAAATTTGGACCTTGATAGTCATATTGAATTTAACACTTTTCTAAAATAACCCTAACCATGGAATTGCTAGATTCATTCTAGGAGTTTGATTTTGAAAAAAGAGATTTTGAATGTAAGTTTTGAAAGAGAGTTTTGATGCAAGTTTAAAAGCAATTTTGATGCAAGTTTGAAAACAACTTTGAATGCAACTTTGAATAAATGTATAAATATAACATGCATAATGCAATAGGGTTGTGAATATACAAGATTAGGCTTCATCACATAATCAAGAGGGCCGAACCCACACCATCAAATGTTGAATTTGAAGAAAGCCCCCAACACGGTGACCTTCAACAATTCTTCCTAGGCATGAATCGGGGAGTCCCTTATTTTAAGCATGCAAGAGAGAGAGATAGAAGATGGGGATTAAAATAGAAGAAAATCCCAGTGGGTTAGGAGGGAGAAGAGAAAGGGGGGATTACATAAAAATAAATAGAAAACCAACCTCGTATTCTTCTCGCTTTGATTGCTTGATTTGTTTTACTTGACTTTAACTTTGAAAGCTTTGAAGTTGCAGCACTTGAGTGTTCAATGGATGTTTGGAGGCTTGTGTTTGAGTGTAGAAGGTGTATAGAGGTTAGGGCTTGAAGAGGCTTGAGAGAATTAAGGTTTGGAGAGACTTCGAGATCTGATTTCAGAGAGACAGAGTTTTTGGACTAAATTTGTAAATTCTTTTTACGTAGGGGAGGGTCTGTATTTATAGGTAGCTAAAAACATCTTGGCGCCTGTTGTAGTGGCGCTAGGGTAAAAATTCCACTGGCGCCACTAGGAGTGGTTACTGGCCATTTATTGGCTTGGCACCACTATTAGTGGCGCTAGCCACTTAGGAAAGTTTTAAGGCAGCAAAAAACATATCTTTTGACCCTTGGGACACAAGGCAAAAGATTTGGGTGCCAGTCCTAGTGACTGCCATGCAATTTTTGGTTTGACTTCAATAAGAGTGACTCTGAAAAGTTCGAGAATGATTCGGAAGGTTTCGAGTAACCAGAATCGCCCAAGAATGAACAGGAACCCTCGAGAGAGTGTCCCGAAGGTAATTGGCTTGAGAAGTAATACTAGAATAGTTGAAAAGGTCGACCAACCCGCTAGGGGCCAAACGGTTAATCAAACCGGGAAAACTCCGGAATGGACTCGGATAGACCCGTGAGAAGGCTTAAAGTTTGGAAACATTATTGAGAGTGTTTCAAGGGGTTGCTGGTTTGATACCCAGAGCCGGTGTGGTTGGAAAATGCGACCGGCCCACTAGGGGCACTTAATAATTTTGCACTGGGCTTGCCAAAATAGACTCGGAATGATCTGGAAAGGTATTGGAAGGTTGAGAATACTATTCAAAGCATCCTTGGGAGGTTACCAGTTTGATACCGAGAGTCGATGTGGTTCTAAGAGGCATTTGGATGCCTAAGGGCAAAATGGTCATTTTGACCGAATAGTCTCGAAATTGATTTGAAATCGACTGGAAGGTATTTGAACATGCAAGATTGTCTTTGGGACAGTCTTAGAAAGGTGGACTTACTGTTTTGAGGACTTAGGTACTTTCTCAAAAAGCGTGCCAGAAGGGCCCAAATGATAATTTGGTCATTTTTCACCAAAGTGGGCTAGCAGGCATTGCTGTTGACCCAAGTTTTGAGTGTTTCCATCACTCTGATGATGTGTGACGCTTTAGTTTCTAAAAGTATCTCATCCTTTTGGTAAATGTGCCATGACCAAGAGGCAAGGTCGGTCTTGTGACATAGGGGTTTTGTTGGCAATTCCCAATATCGACTTGTTTGTGAGTGTTTTCGTCATTCTGACGGTTGCGATGTTTGTAAGTGTTTTCGTTACTCTGATAGTGTGCGTTCATTCTGGAGATTGTCTGATCTCGGAAAGCTGCTAAATGGACTTATCCTTTGAGGGATCAACTTTCTCAAAAGATGTGCCGAATAATGGACATTCTACATTAGTGGGCTAGTAGGCACCAGAAGTGAACCATTCTACCATATCGGGGACTTGGGTTCCATCCCGATCAACAAGTTTGAAGGGACTTATCATTTTGAGGAATTTTCTCGTTAAAGGTGCTAGACTGGATGGACTTACCGTCTGATAGATTAGCTTTTTTGAAAGATGTGCCAAATTGAGTTTGATTTGTCTGGACTGGAATTGAAGTTGAAATAGGGATTTACTATCTCTAGGAAGACGTGCCAACTGAAATTGGATCGAGTAATACTCCAAGGGCATTTTATTTATTTTGCCTCTATTAGGCCCGGTGGGCATGCGAAGCGATTGATTAACTAGATTGAGTCTGGAAAACTAGTTTGGACTTGAATGTGTCTGTATCGGTTTGAATGTGAGTCTGGTTAGATCGGAGATTGCTGAGCAGGCAAAAATGTGATGCTTACAGCTATCCTTCTTTTTTTGTCTTTGCTTGTTGAAGGCAGAAAACGATAAAGTAAGAGTCCCTTGTTAACCGTGAGGCAATCAGAGGGATGGAATTTGAAAATTTTTGAAGATTGGAGCTTGGAAATGGCAATTTGGCTAAAAGGGGGGTTTGAAACCGGATTTTGGCAGTAAAAGGGGCAGCGTCGCTTAGAATTTGATTGTGGCACCACTAGTAGTGGCGCTAGGCTTAAATTTGCCTAGGCGCCAGGCCTGGGATTAAAACCAAAAAACTTCTGATTCGAAATTTTGCAGTTTTGAGAGAAAAATCACAAATTCAAGAACTTCTCTTGAGCTTTTGCGAGGAAAGGACTTTAGGACTTTGAAGGAGTGAGCTTGGGGGACGCCGGAGAGTTGCTAGAAGTTGTCACCGTAGTTGGAATTGTTGCCGGAGAAGAGGATTTCATCGAAGAATTTGTTTTGTGTTGATTTTGATACGTAGAACTCTATTTGAGTCATGCAAATAGTCGAAATTGATGTTTTGATGTGTTTTGAACACTCTGACGATGTTTTTACTACTTTTTAATGCTCATTTGATTGAGTTTGAGTAGTTTTGCATGTTTATGTAAAAGGGGTTTTCGCAAGAATTGAAAATTTACTCCTACAGCTATAGGTGTTGCATTTTTGACTAGTTTTTTTATACCATGTGCCTTAGAAAAATGTGTTAAAAAGTCGTATGAAGTTTTGTGATTTTCTAAAAAATTTTTGAATTTTTTATTTTTCAAAAAATAGAAAAATACTTGAAAAATAAGAAAAATTGAGAAATTAATGGAAATGTTTGAATTTGATCTTTAGAAAAATATGAGAATATTTTAGAAAATTTTTGAAGTAACTTTGAAAGAATTTTGCAATGATTTTGAAAACCCTTGAATTTTTGAGAAATAGCACAAGCGTTTGGAAATTTAAAAACCTTAGGCATGTGTACAGATTGTTTTATGTGTGTTGGTGCTATATGATTGTGATGTTGTGGGGTACATGACTTATGTTCTGTTGTCATGTCTTGGGCATTGTAGGGGCCATTTATAAATGAGACTATGTCAAAATTTTTCAAAATTTAGGAAAGAGTTAGAAAATTTTTGAAATAAAATCTTTTTGAAGAGAAAAGATATAAACTTTTGAGGGTGGGACCTTTCTGGCAGAGAAGGCTCTGAGAAACTCGATTAATTTTTTTTTAAAATGACGAAATAGTTGAAAATTTTGAAATTAAATATTTTTGAAGGAAAAAGAGGTAAAACCTTTGAACGTGGGGCCTTTTTGGTAGAGAAGGCCTTGAGAAACTTGGGGGCTTGGAATAAAAATTGTTTTGAAAGAAAAACTTTAGGAAGTCTTTGAAAATGGAATTTTGAATAAAACCTTAGACCGAAAAGGTTAGAAAATCTTTGAAAATGGATTTTGAATTTAGAAACCTTCGAAATTGATAAAAATTTTGGAAGGACGAGTTTTTTAGGGTTGAAACCTTGAAAATTTTTGAGGATTGATTTTGAACAAGACTTTTTGAAGAAAAAGTTTTTAGAAGACCTTGAAACTTGATTGGAATAGAAATCTTTTGAAAAGAGGTTTAGAAAAGTTTTGAGATGGATTTTGATTGTAACCTTTGAGATTTGATTTTGAAAATGAACTTTAGGCCTTGATTTTGAAATGGCTTCTGGAAGGAAACATTAAGGAACCTTAGGAATTGATTTTGAAGATAAATTTTTTTAGGAAAAACTTTTTGGAGTTGTTTTGAGTGGATTCTGTTGAGACTTGTGTCATTTATTTTTTTTCTTGCTCTTTTTTTTTTTTTCATACCTTTTGTCCTTTTGAACTGTAGTTACCATACGTTGATGTCTTTAACTTGATTTGACTTTTAGGATGGTAGACATGGGTGATGACAGTTATGAGAAGAGGTGCTGGTCTGAAAAGGGGGCTTGCACGGATTTTGTTGGTAGTTCCAACTATTCTAGAGACAGTCGTAGGTCAGCTAGTGGGACGTCCTATAGTTAGAGCGGGAGAGGGAGTATACCTCCGGTTGACCCTTTTCCACCAGTTAAGCTGGCTTTTGAGGGAGAGATGGATGCCGAGGAGGAGGTACCGAGCCTAGGAGATCGTGTGACCGATTATAGGAGGGCTTCTTTTAGACGCAGGTAGACAGACACTGATTTGGGGGATCTGGAGGTATCAGATACTCCTCTCTTGGGAGATCTTGCCTACCACCCTAGTGTATATTCTCGATCGCACATGCTCCCTTCCTGAGTACATACATCCTTTAGAAGGGCCGTCCACCAGGCTTTCAACACCTTATAGCGGGCAGCTCCATCTTATCGTGCCTTCTTGGCAGAGATCAAGTTCGGGGCATTCATGGAATTATAGGCTAACCGCCTGAACAAACATTTGGTATTGGCATTGATGGAGTGATGGTTCGGCGAGATGGGTACCTTTCATTTTGTGGGTTTTGAGCTGGGCCCTACTCCTTTAGACAGGACCATTATCACGAGACTTTCTTTTGTCAGCCATTAGATTACCTTGCAGCCAGTCAGTAGAGCCGATGCCTGTGCTTTGTTGGACTCGTCGCCCCTTGACCTTTCTGCCTTTTCGGTTTCCTGGCTCAGTTGGGATGGGAGTACCTTTTCTGTTGAGCCTCCACTTGAGCGACGAGACATTATGAGGTGACGATTGGTTCTGTACATTATTTTTAGCTACTTTTGTAACAACAATAAGTTGATTATCCCTTTCCGATTGGTGAGCAAGGTAGTAGACCTGGGAGCCTTATTAGAGCTGGACTGGGGGTCTTGCTCCTTTGGTTGCTTCCTTCGATCTATGCGAGTTCGGACTTCCTCTCGTTGGGGCAGTGTGACTGGATTTTGGCCCTTTCTAGTTTGGTGGAGCTACGAGTACTTGCTGGTTCTCCGTTCGGAGGTAGTAAAGGCTAACCTTTATCCCCAGGCCCTGAGATGAGCTCATGACTAGGTGGCCCATTGATATGAGATCACCGACTTTGTGACGATACAGGTGAATCTAGAGTTGATAGAGGTGAAAGATATGACATGACGGCTCTTTGTTGGATCGGTTTATTATGAGGTAGTCTGGTATTTGGTCCAGATGTCTCTGTCGAGAATTTCTTTTTTTAGTAATGAGTCCTGGGAGTCCTATCTGGGAGATCGGCATTGGCGCCAGTTTCACGAGGAGTTCCAGTCAGCTGGGGATCCTCTTGAGTATATGTTTGGAGCTTTGGTCGAGGGAGTTCCTATTCTGTATCAGGAGCATCAGGCGGGTGTTAGTTTTTTGCTTCTTCCAAAGACTGACTACGCCACACATTTGGGGCTCAATCCGTAGGCGCCTTTACCCAGTTTGAGGTGGTGGTTGAAGGTTACACCGTTGGCCATGAGGTGGTTGAATTGTGCCTTTGGTTGAGTTTGTTGCTGTGAGGGATCAAAAAGACCGCTACTAGACTGAGAGAGACCAGTTTTAGATGGAGAGAGACCAGCTCCAGGCCGAGGTAGCTACTTTGATCGCATGGTTGGCTCAGATGGGAGGCAGCGAGTTATGTTATCCTTTCTTTCTCTTTGTTCTGGTATTATTTAGTTATTCATCTGCTTTGTTGATTCAGGCTCTTCCTTTCTTGTAGGATGCTAGTGCTTCTAGTAGTCGACTGCTTCCTCTTGAGCCAGGGTTTGGATATTTTGACCTGGACATTGATTTTGGCCTTTGATGGGTGTCCCTTGTCGCAGGCCTAACTTCTCTTCTGTACCATGTCCCGGACATGCTTTTTTTTTTGTTAGACAGTTTATTTGTAATTTTTGAATAGAATGGATATTTATGATTCAGATAGCTAGATATATGTATTAATGTATGAGCAAGGGTGGATGTTTATGATTTAAATAGTTAGATATATGGACAGATACATGAATAGGGATAATATTGATGATGTATGTTTATTATATGCTTTAGATATGATATTAAACTGTATTGGTGACTTCTGTTTCTACAGGAAGCTATATCTTATGTATGCGAAGCTCATGCCAAAAGTTTTATAAAAATACATACATATCTAAGGAATACACCAATTAATAAAAATGGATGGGGCACTATGAAGCTCTGCATTCTTAAAATGACAACTCCTTCCTCTTTAGGGGTTTGATCTATCCTTTGGCTCAACCCTACTTTGATTGGATGATAGTACTTTGTACCTTTCTGATCCTTTTGATCGACTTCGACTTTCTATTTTGAGTTAGTGTCTGGGATATTTTTGGCCCTCGGGGCTTAGGCAACAATTTACTTGAACTTTGGCAGAGCGATGAGTAGCTAGTGTTTCAATCTGAGGAGGCTTTGTTTTAGGATCATAATGTAGGTTAAGTTATGGGGTTTTGAATCAAATGGGTATGCAGGCACAAATTTGATGTTGCTTTCAGTGGGGTTTAGGTTCATACCATCCTTGATTGGTTTTCTAATGGGGTTTGGTCCCTTACTATTCTTCCTTTGCCTCAGCAACACGTGTGACTCATTTAGATCAAACAACCTCTTTTCAATCAGAGTGGACTTTAATAGGGTTGTAATGTAGGCCATGGTTTTAGAATTTTGCAAGTAAAAGTAAAAGCTTGAACCTATTGCTTCTATTTGGTTTCTTTATCGCCTATGATCACCTTTAGATTTCCCTTCTTGCCTTTACTATATGCTTTACAAGATGAAATGAGTCTTTCTTATTCTTTTTTTTATTATTTTTTTATTTAGGGTAGCTTGCCCCTTGATAATTCTTTCTTTTTTGTTTTTCCTCCCCTTTGTTTTTGAGAGGTGAATACTTCTACAACTCCTTTTTCTAAGATTTTCTCTTAGTGTTTCATTTGAACCCATTGTGGCCGGTGATCTCTAGGTTGGGATTTTCTTAGAAAAAAGCATAACCGGCTCAACGGGTTTCACAATGGTTGCTTTTAACTGTATGAGAAATGAAATGAAGGCCCCTCTTCATTTTGAATTAGATTGCTTGATCCATAGAGCCTTTATGCTGTTTCAGCTTGATGTAAGACCAGTGACATTCTTTATAGAGACCTCAACTATCTATCTGCCCTAGTGTGGAGGGATGGTATTGGATTAGGGTTGACAAGAAATCTTTTACTTTTTGCGAGGCAACAGCGGGTTAAACAAATGGATTATAAACATTTTTTTAAGGAAAAAATGGAAGAAGGCTCCTCTTCCTTTTGGTAGTCTGGCTACCCGTCACTTAGCTTCGGTGTCTCACATGTGCCGCCTTTGGGTGGTTTCCTCACTTATTCTTATCCTCTCTCTTTTCAAAAAGTTGATCATTTGACGAGTGGGTAGCTCATGCTATCACCCCCTTCAAGTCAGGTCCTTCATAAGATGGAACATATCTCTTGTTTAGGAAGCATTCACCATTCACCAAAATATGAGAAAACAACAGTTGAATAAAACCTATCATTTTATTATTTCAATAGAAAGCATAAAGTTCTTATGAAAATGCAGACATAAAGTTAAAGACAAAAAGTAGAAGGGATAGAAAGAAAGTGAGTGAAAACACCCATCTCTTGTATGCTTTTGAAGAGAATCCTTTTTAGTTGGGCTTTGGAATGATGCCCACATTTTTTATGCTTCATCCGTCATTGAGATCTTCAGACCATGCAAGGTAGGTGGGTGTTTCTTTTGAGGTTCTGGGTGAGTTGACAGTGACGATGCAATTGTCAGCTTCATTGACCTCCTTATTATCCTCCGTGGCCTTCTTATTTCTTCAATAAATAGGTTGGCTAACTCACCTCCCTCTAGTTTGAATGGTTTTGCTGGTGCTTTTGGCTCTTCCAGCTCCCAACCCATGTCTTTGTAGTTAAACTCAGTCGTGGGCCAGGGGTTCTCCAATAGGTCGCGCTCAATTACGGCATACCTAGGGTGTAGAAACTCATCACCCCAACCATCAACGACCATGTCTTAGGCAGGGTGCTCCTCCACAAGTATTGGCTCCTCAATCGGCCAATTCGCAGGATCATGTACTTCATTAGGATTGTAGAGATAGATTGGACATAGCGGGAATTCCTCGTTCTAGTCAGTCTCCCAATCCCTTTCATAATCTTTGACCACGACCACATCCAATTCACCTTCCTCTTCTATTTCCTTTAGTATCAAGTTGACGATGTGGTCCGACAGAGGATTTGTGGTAACATTGGGGGTAGGAGTAAGGTTCACCGGTTGTAAGTCAATGGTCTTCTTGTCTATCTGGTCTTGAATTTTGTGTTTGAGGGAGAAGTAGCTTTCAGTGTCATGCCCTTAGCTGCCTAAATGATACTCGCAAGTGAGGGCGCCATTGAAGGTTGGAGGTAGAGGGTTTGGCAATGGACGGGCCGGTATGGGCTTCAGTATGTTGTTCTTTAGTAGGTTATGGTAGGCCTTGGTTTGGGTGCAGGCTAAGGTGTCGAAGGTACGGATACGTCGAGCCAGCATATTAAAGTTAGGTCGTGCCCTAGCAGGGCCAAAGTTAAGTGCTTGTGCGGGCATCGTTAAAATGGGTATGGGTAGGATAGGGTGAGATTACAGTGGTAAACGGTATTGGGGCTGTTGAATGAGTAAGATAACTGACACCTCATTGTCCTTCTTGATTATTTCCCTTGCGTAGTCACCTTTTTGGCTATGTTGACAGAACTTTCTCTGATTTCTGCATAGGGATCTGTAATCCTCCCCGTCTTGAAACCATTTTTTATCATTTCCCCTTGCATGATGAGCTTGGAGAAGCTTTTTTTCATGCTTGTGCAGAGCTTTTCATAGTATATGTCTTAAAAAGTATATACGAACAATTGCACATACTCCTTTTCTTCTAGAGGGAGATTGACTTGTGTAGCTACTTCTCTCCATCTAAGGTTATAATTCTTGAGGCTTTCTTTCTTTCCCTTACTCATTGTCATCAAGGACCATTGGCCAAAAGTGAGGTCTATGTTGTGACGATATTGGGCTTTGAATGGGTTGACCAGTTCGATCCAAGTCATGATCTTCCTTAGGTCGAGTTGGGCAAACCATTGCAGAGTAGATCCAGTAAGACTATGTTGGAACAGTTGGATGAGGAGTTTTGGATCGTTTCCATGATCACTCAATGCCCCAGTATAAAGGCGAAGGTGGGCAATAGGGTTACCGGTGCCATCATACTTCTGAAAATTAGGCATCTTGAACTTGGAATGTCACATCCCCAACCCAATTAGACATTAATTATGTCACATTAGGCGAGGCGTGATCGCACAGGTCACCGTACCTGCGAACGACACCTTAACACCTAATCGAAAAAGAGAACGCTGCGGCATAGAGTAACAATAAGAAAGAAATATAATAAATGCTCCAACATACATTAAAGGAAACCACAAATCATCTATACATTATTAATTGAAAAACAATCAACAATCCTCAGAATACTCTACCATCGTACCATGATAATAAAAAATATTACATCAAGACTCAACGTCACATTGAAAACACAAGTAAGACACTGAAAGTAAGAGAATGGAGCTCCCCCAAGCCCCGAGACTCGACATCCTAACATCAACATAGACGCCACCATGGCGACGACTAGGACTACAGTGAACCGAAGCGCCATCTCCATGTTATCTGTCAAAACAGTCTGTGTGGGTGTGAGCTAAAAGTCAATGTGCTCACAATAGATAATCAAACTCATAAAGAATGATAAATACAATCACAAAATTAGCCATCAATGAATAATCCATCACCTAATGATATATAATCATCTATAAACACCAATATGTAATCATCCTCTCATCACCACCAACACTATAATGTACGTCATGGAATGCAATATCTATTGTGATGCAATGAATGAAACACCCACATGTGCGCGCAATGTTAGATAACGTTGGCCCAATATATCGATGGCACGTTATTAAGAATGCCCCACATCGGCACCCTATTTAGGTTAACCCCACATTGGCAAAACCTTCCTTCATGCAATGCAATGCACGACATACGGTATGGATGGTATGCAATGCCACCTCCACATCTTATATGACCTCATTAATATCACCGCATTTATAACCACACCACAGATATAACCTCATCAATAGTATGTTATATATAATCATCAAGCAACTCCATATGGACAAAACTATCACAATCAACACCCACATTCATACCAAGACAAAATACATCAATATAGATAATATGACAAATAATATATTCATGCAATATGAATATGAATATCCTTAATCCCACAATTACCACCAATATATAATCTTACAATCAACATCAACAATAAATTACACACAATATATTCATTCGATATGAATATGAATATCTTAGATCCTACAATCAACACATAATATTATAAACAATATATTCATTCAATATGAATATGACTATCCTAGATCCCACCTGTCACCGTACACACCCCACAACCACGATTACTCATTGAATGATGTTGACGGATCTTTCCCTCCGTTAGGTCCTACCACCACAACCGTGTTAGTTTAAAAATTTCAGCAATCATAAACAATATAATGTACATATAACCTCACTTAAACTCCCAATGGAATGCTAGAGCTGAAAAATACCAAAATACACTAAGTTCTCTAATCTGTCACAACTAACACAGGCTTCATAATCTGGACATAATTTCGCGAGTTTATACCCAAAAATTCTAAAACTTTAGAAATACAACATAGGCATCTCACAGAGTGTCCAGACAAAATTTTACATTTTTTTGAACATGCCTAAGTATTTATTTGGCATTTTCTAAAACAGGGCAGTGCTGCAGAAACTTGAATTCAGCAGTAGATGCTCTACCTTTGATAAATTCGTAGCATAGGTAAAAGACATCGAAATAACCTGAAATTTGGTACAAATTATCATCACCCTTGCTCCTAGATATAGTAAAAATTTTATCATTTTTGGGCTACTCTAACTTGGTCGAATGCCCTGTCAAACCAGAGGTTACAGATCTGGGCATCAGACTTCTACAGTGGCAGCTTAACTTTGAAAATCCACCTTAATTCGAATATAAAACATTTTTGACTAAAACTAAAGTCCAAATTTTTCTAAGATCTCAAAGTTCAAGTGTGTAAAATTTCAGCTACAGATCAGATTGTTAACGAGGTCAAACCGCTTCCGAAAGTGGCTGTTTTTGCAGATTTTTGCAGCAGAAATCTTCCAAATTTGGACAAAAGTTTCTCTCTCAATTCTTAACCAAATCAGATGAATTTTATGTCTAACTCGAGTAATTTTTCGAGATCTTTCCATATATGATCTCAGAATTGAGATCAGATCTCATTAAGACTCTGAAACTAGTGTTGCCAGTGGTTGCTCCTGCCGAGATTATGGGCAGCAGCCATGGTTACTCCTCTCTTCCAGCTTAAATCTACATGTATGCAAGACCAGAAACTTGACAATTAACAGGAGAATAATTATCTGAGGTGAAGAATCTAGCTTTGCCTCTCCTTCTCTCTTTCCTTTTTCTCTCTTTTCTTTTCTTCTCTTCTTTTCTTTCTTCTTACTCTTCTCTCTTCCCTTCTTTTCCTTTCTTTCTTCTCTTCTCTTTTCTCTCTTTTCTCTCTCTCTCTATACGTATGAGCAGCCCTCCCCTTGACTTGCCTTTTTTTTTTTTTTTCCTTTCTCTCTCTTTCTTTCTTTTCTCTCTATATGCTATGTGAAGTGTAAGGCACTTTGTGCACCTTGGCTGAATGTCATTTCACTCTTTCTTTTCTTTTCTTTTTTTCTCTTACAAACAATACTACTATACATATCACTCCTCATATATCATTGTGCAATTAGATGGCTTGGTAGTGTGCGTGTATAGGCCTTGAGAAGTCTTGTGATGATGACACCAAATACACACATATATGCATTGTAATAGGTCATCTCACTTATTCCTATTCTTATTACCTTGTTTGAATCAATTAACTTATTAGGTAAATGTATATCACATCCTTAGGTGTCCCCCAACATCCCCCCACCTCACCACACTAATGCACTCTTGTAAAAACATATTAAGGCTAATGAGGTATGATAAGCTACATGCACCCACATAATTGTACATATTTGACATTATAAGATTGAGGTCTCACATGGTAGGTCTTGGATGGTCTGGGAAGAAGAGCTCGTCATAGAATGCAAGCCCAAAGGTGTCATGGCCATGGAGGCTTCGCATCGAGTCTTTCAACCCTTGAATTTTCAAACTGAAAGAGTCGAGAGAAGTTCTTTTCACAGCAGGCGAGAGTAGTATAGTTTTCCTTTCTTCAGTATTGGCCCCCTTGGAATCCTTCTTGTTTTTTCTCTTAGTATCAAATTGTAGCACAACCCTTGGGTTACCAAGTTCGGAGTCCTTGGAAAAAATTATGGATGATGATCGGGCCAAAGCAGCATCTTTCATAGCCATGGTTTGGATGAGCTTAAACGTTTCATCAATCTTGGTTCTCATTTCATTGACCTTTTTTGGAGAGACTGAGGATGACTCGTCAGGATTGGTAGCCATTAGTACAGCTCTTTATCGGGTAATGATGGGGTCTCTAGGTGGATTTCGATCTTTCTTATGAGTAATGGAGGCTTTCTATGGTGTAGTCCTTGTGAAAGAAAAAGAAGGAAAAGAAAAACAAAGACACAAGCTACAAGTTAATTTTTGGTATTTAGAGAGTTTTATGCATTGCATGCCTTAGGGATATCCCTTATTGAGAGAGGGACTAAACATGGCGCACTTGGCTCACTTTTTGGAGATAGGGGGTTTACCCCTGTATGCAGATACCTTACTGTGAAGTGAGAACATACATACATTCATTCATTCATTTATAAAAAGTAGAGGAGTACATTGAACTTTGAGTTTAAAATACAAGAGAGTCGAAACACATTTTAATAGGGGGAAGGGGGCATTTTTCTTTGGAGTTCCACCTATCTAATTTTACATTTGAGATCCTAAACAACTCTTGAGTTTTTAGATTCGCCTTCTTTGAGTTTGATGTTGAGGAGGTTATTGAGAGACCTTATTGTTTGATTGACCCTTGTCTTCTTAGCAATCTTATCTCCGTGAGCATAGAGGGATTGGGGCCCCTCTTTATGGAATGACTAGAAATGTATGCCATGAATCCTTACGGTTATATGGTAACCCTTAGGGTTTTGGTAGGTTTTATGCAAGGGGGAGTGATCTTGGCATCACTCTCTATGGGTTGATCAGATGCATAAGAATGTAGTGACTTGAGTTACTTTGGAACTCTTGTCATGAAATAGAATATTGAATGCATGAACATGTATGCACAAAGTATGGAGAGAGAGAATGCAATTTGTAAAGTAAACTTGTATGCATGAGCATTTATACAATCATTATAACAGCAAGAATTAGGCAAAGATAATGGAAAGTAAAACAGTTGCTCTTTCATCTATGGTTTTGAAATTGACGTACGTGTTTTAAATCCAGCAGAGGTTCACTATGCATGGTTTCTACATGAGCATGAGGTTGAGGGTTTACTAATGCTTCCTAAGAAAGCTCGGTTCCCAGAGTTTCAAACCTAGACTCACTCCCCGAGGTGGTGCCGTTATAGGTTGGTGATCCGAGCGAAGGAACCATTAGGAGGCTGTAGGCTAAAAAACTGACACAGCATCTGCTCACAACTAATATACCATTCCCCCTTCTAACTAGAAAGGATGTAATCAAGTAAAGAATGCAAGTATGCAAATGTAAGTGCATGTGCAGTGCATGTATGGAATTTTAGAAAATGGAGGAAAGGGCCTAACAACTCCCATCCATCCTATCCATTCCATCCTATTCATTCAATCCTATTCATTCATGACACCCATGGCAGTTAATATGACATAAAATAAAAATGTAAACAAAGGTCCGCCTACAAAAATAAAGATGCAAAAAATTAGTACTTGAATGACAAACTTAATGCAAGATTGAATGATTGAATGTAATTTGAATGCAAGTGATATCATGTTTTTGAAAACAGCTTTGAAAAGTTTGAGTTTGAAAATTTGAAGTTGATAGAATTGGACTAGTTAATTGAAGACTCTAAATGAGTGAAAGGTGAAAAAACATGATAATAGCCTAACCCTCTAAGCATCCCCAACAGTGTCGCCAGCTGTTGTGCTATGATTTTTCGCACTCTAGAAATATACACAAGTGAGAAAAATATGGTACTCTCTCGTTAGAACTCATTCTCCTAGAAGGACGAGTGCGACTCGGTTTGAACTTGAAATTGATTTAATTAAGGGCTTTTGGAAAAATTTTAAAGTCACCACCTAACTTAGTTAAGGTAAGTTAGGTTACCTAAAACTAAGTACAATTCAGAGATTAAACTTAGAGTTTTTTAAAAAGGTTTTGAAAACTTCCTCAAGAGATGGTTTTAAGAAAATAAGTTGTTTGGCAACCTTGGGAAAGATTTAAGCTCTTTTTAAAAAAATAACTCCGTTTCTAGTCTCTTGAAAACTGTGATTAGGTTCGGAGGTTGGTTTCGTATAGGGAAGATGCACTAGGCTATCACTCTATCCCGCCCTTGTGGTACCTACATATGTATTCACTCTAGATTCACTCATTTAGAATCTTCGATTGTTCATTATCTAATTATATCCACTTTAAAAAGAGTTTTAGAAAGACGTTTGATATGATGCATGACATTCAAGGGCAAAAAAAAAAAAAAATGATTTTGAAAGTAGATTTGAAGTTTGAAAAAGGTTATAGAAATTAGAAACTTGAAATAGATTGTGGAATTGGAAATTTGACAAAGGTTGTGGCCACATCCATTAGGGTTGCCTACGTATCATTTTGTTGGGAATTATGTCAGTCGTAGTTCGGACTAGGGGTCCGATTGAAAATAGACACTTTGAGGTTATTAGAAAGTTTAACTTGAAAGGTTTAATTTGAAAAAGGTTTGATTCGGAACTTTAATTGGATGATTGGATAGAAGGTTTGAAATTGAACTTTAATTTGAAATTGAACTAGGATTTAAAATTAAACTTGGAATTGACTTTGATATGAAATTAACCTTGAGGATTTTGAAATTGATTTTGATTTGAAAAGTTTGAACTTTGAAAAAGAACTTGGACTAGATTTGGGAAAGATTAAGTTGAGACATCTTGACTTAGGTTGAAGTTTTAAAACCATCTTGGTTTAAAAAAGATCTTTATAAAACAGTGGAAGCTTCCTAACTTAGGATTAGGGTTGAACAAGGGTTTAGATATCCTAGGACTTAGGCAACCTAAGGTTAAAACATGCAATTGAATTGGGAAGGTTTGATTTAGACTTGAAAAGTTTGATTTTAGAAAGTCTTGAATTAGGAAAATTTTGTTTTAGGAAAGTTTCGAATTAGGAAAGTCGAATTTAAGGAAGATTAGGAAAGGATTTGATCTGATTTAGAAACACTTGACTTGGAATGGTTGTAAAAGATTTAAATTGAATATTTAATTTGAAAGAATTTAGAAAGTTAGGGTTTAGGAAAGATTGAATTTTGGAAAGGTTTGAATTAGAAAAATTTGAAAATAGAAAAGTTCCATTTTAGGAAAGAATTGATTTTGAAAAGATTTGAATTTGGAAAGTTTTGAATTAGGAAAGTTTCAAAATAGAAAAGTTCCATTTTAGGAAAGAATTGATTTTGGAAAGATTTGAATTTGGAAAGTTTTGAATTTAGAAAGACTTGATAAGTTGAAATTTAGAAAGTTGAGATTTGAAAAGGTTTGAAATTAGGAAAGATTGGATCTCTATTTCCTAAAATAGAAGATTGAGTTTTATTTCCAAAAATAAATGATTTGATTTTGTTTCCAAAATTAGAGGATTTGATTTGACATAGAATTGGAAAGGTTAAGTTTTGAAAATCTTGAATTTGAAAATCTATGATTTGGTGAAAAAAGTGTTTTTAAAAATTTATGATCTGAGGCAAAATAGAAAGTCATGATTTTAAGAAAGGAACTAGGATTTCCTAATCATGGATTCTAGAGTTTGACTTGGATTCCAAGATAAAGACTATTTGAAAAGTAGATATTTGAAAAGAGTTTTTAGAAAGTAAATTTTTGAAAAGAGTTTTTAGGAAGTAGATTTACAAAATAATTTGAAAAGAGGTTTGAATATAAACTTTTGCAAGTCTCTTAAATCACTTTCCTGAAATGGTCCTAACCATGAAAAGGTTAAAACCATTCTAGGGTTGTGATTTTGAAAACAAATAGGGTTTTGAAATATGAACCACAATGATCACATTAAATATAACATTTTACTAAAACAATCCTAACCATGGAATGTCTAGAATTGCCTTAAGGTTGTGGTTTTGATGAAAACAATTTAAGGTTTACACTAAAAAATTTAGACCTTGATAGCCACATTAAATATAATACTTTCCTAAAACAGCCCTAGCTATGGAATGACTAAAATCATCCTAGGAGTGTGATTTTGAAAACAAGTTTGAAAAAAGAGATTTTGAATGCAAGTTTTGAAAGAGGGTTTTAATGTAAGTTGAGCATAACATGTACAATGCAATAGGGTTGTGAACATATAAGGTTAGACTTTATCACCAAATCAAGGGAGCCGAACCCACACCATTAAAGGTAGAATTTGAAGAAAGCCCCCAACACGGTGACCTTCAACAATTCTTCCTAGACATGAATCGGGGAGTCTCTTGTTTCAAGTATGTAAGAAGAGAGGTAGAAGATGTGGATAAAAATAGAAGAAAATCTAAGTGAGTTATAAGGGAGAAGAGAGAGGGGGGATTACATAAAAATAAATAGAAAACTAACCCCGTATTCTTCTTGCTTTGATTGCTTGATTTTCTTTACTTGATTTTAACTTTGAAAGCTTTGAAGTTACAGCACTTGAGTCTTCAATGGATGTTTGGAGGCTTGTGTTTGAGTGTAGAAGGTGTATAGAGGTTATGGCTTAAAGAGGCTTGAGAGAATTAGGGTTTGAAGAGACTTTGAGCTCTGATTTTAAAGAGACAAAGTTTCCGGACTGAATTTACGGACTCTTTTTACGTAGGAGGAGGGTCTATATTTATAGGCAACTGAAATCACTTTGGCGCCTGTTACAGTGGCGTTAGGGTAAAAATTCCACTGGTGCCATTAGGAGTGGCGTCAGGCCATTATTGGCTTGGTACCACTACTAGTGGTGCCAGCCACTTAGGAAAGTTTTAAGGAGGTAAGAAACATATTTTTCGACCCTTGAGATGCAATGCAAAAGATTTGGGTGCTTGTCCTAGTGACTACCATGCAATTTTTGGTTTGGCTCCACTAAGAGTGATTTTGAAAAGTCCGGGAATGATTCGGAAGGTTTTGAGTAACCAGATTCGTTTGGGAATGAACATAAACCCTCGAGAGAGTGTCTCGGAGCTAACTGGCATGAGAAGCAATGCTAGGATAGTTGAAAAGGTCGACCGACTTGCCAGGGGTAAATCAGTCAATCGAACCGAGAAAACTTTGGAATGGACTCGGAGTGACCTGTGAGAAAGCTTAAAGGTTGGAAACACTATTGAGAGTGTTTCGAGGGGTTGCCGATTTGATACCTAGAGCTGTGTGTTTAGAAAAGGCGACCATCCTACTAGGGGCAAAATAGTCATTTTACTCCAGACTTACCAGAATAGACTCGAAATGATTTAGAAAGGTGTTGAAAAGTTGCAAATACTATTTGAAGCATTCTCGGGAGGTTACCGATTTGATACATAGATCCGGTGTGGTTCCTAGAGGTGATCGAATGCATAAGGGTAAAATAGTAATTTTGATCGGATAGTCTCGGAATTGATTCGGAACCGAATGGAAGGCATTTGAACTTGCAAGATTGTCTTTGGGAGAATCTTGGAAAGGTAGACTTACCGCTACTAGGACTTAGGTACTTTCTCAAAAAGCATGCCGGAAGGGCCCAAGGGATAATTTGGTCAATTTTCACCAGAGTGGGCTAGTAGGCATTAGCGTTGACTTGAGATTTGAGTGTTTTCGTCACTATGACAGTGTATGACGAGTTATTTTCCAAAGGTATCTCGTCTTTCGGTAAACATACCATGACCAAGAGGCGAGGTCAGTTTCATGGCATAGGGGTTTTGTTACCAATTTCTAATATCAACCTGTTTGTGAGTATTTCTGTTACTCTGACCGTTGCAATGTTTGTAAGTGTTTTCGTGACTCTAACGGTGTGTGTTCATTTTGGAGATTACCTAATCTTAGGAAGCTGCTAGATGGACTTATCGTATAAGGAATTAATTTTCTCGAAAGACGTGCCAAACAATGGCGGGTTAGCAGACACTAGAAGTGAACCGTTCTACTATCTCGGAGACTTGGGTTTCATCTCGGTCAACAGGTTCAAAGGGGCTTATCATTTTGAGGAGTTTTCTCAATAATTGTGCCAGATTGGATAGACTTATCGTCGAGGGATTAACTTTCTCGAAAGACGTGCCGAATTGAGTTGATCGGTCTGAACTGGAATTAAAGTTAAAATAAGGACTTACAGTCTCTAAGAAGACGTGCCAATTGAAATTAGACCGAGCAATGCTCTAAGGGCATTTTGGTCATTTTACCTTTATTGGGTTCGGTAAGTCTGGAAAACTGGTTTGGACTTGAATATGTATGTGTCGATTTGAATATGAGTCTAATTGGATAGGAGATTGTTGAGTGAACAAAAATGGGGTGCTTACATCTAGCCATCTAGAGCTCAGAAAAAACCTTCAAGCCTACTCCAAACTTCATTCTTCTGCAAGTTGGACCATGTGTAGCTCTTACCTGCCATTGGTAAGTCAATAAGTTCATCCTTTCTTACAAAGGAGATGAAGCTTCTCATTCCTCTCATGACTTTGATACACGAGGTCCTTTCACCTATTTTTAGAATTTCATTAAAATCTTCTCCCGCACACCATAGTACATCTCATTGTAGTTTTAATGCAATCGGCTTACACCATAATTCCTCTCTATCCTGTTCTTTACTTTGTGCATAAATGTTTTGAAACATATATTTGAAGTTATTCTTTAAAGATTCCACCAGAAGAATAAAGTTTTTCTCTTTCTTTAAATCTTCCATTGTGAAGAAGGCATCCTCCCATATACTAACCAATCCATCTAACATGCCTTCAGCATCCACAACTTCCCATTTGCATGCTTTTCTTCCCCAAAGAGAACAAATCTTTTTATCATTACATTCCTTCCACTTGGTTTCTTGTAAATGCACCATATTGATTAATCTTCCTTGAATCAACTTTTTGACCATCCTTATTTTCTGGTCCTTTCCCAAACCATGCACATTCTAGGTTATGAGCTTCATAAAGGCAAAGTTACAAACACCTGGAAGTCTAGGATAGGGAATCCCCCCCCCCCCCCCCCCCCCCCCCCCCCCCCCCCCCCCTTCCCTACCTCCTTTTGTGTTCTATTTGTGCTTTTCACAGTCATTCCACTCCATTTGAATAAGCCTCATTTTTACTTCTTCCTCTTTTCTTTGAAAGTTAATTCCCAATGCCTTTCCTATATGTAGTTTTCTTTGGCTTTGTTTGAGTAGTGATCGTCCAATCCATTCAAAATCAACCTATTCTTGTTCTTAATATTTTTAATGGTAGTGAGATAGTGATGTTATAGCTTCATTCAGCTTTAGCTTCTTTTCCTTGCCTTTTTGAATGCTTGTTGAGGATCTATGTGACTTTAACCCAAGGTCAGAGTGGTTTTTCTTCCTTTGTGTAACTCTAGTAAACACCTTTGAGATTGGAGCTCTACCTTTCTTTGGGGATGGTTCAGTTGGAGTCAACTCTACTTGATCTAAGATGACAAGAGAAGGTAATGTGTTAGATATACTTAAGAGAGAAGGCTTATCAAAAGAGTTGAAAGGAAGTTTTGGAAATCCTATAATTTTGAATGATCATGGACGGTGACATCTTTTTTGAATGATCATGGATGTTTCATCGAACTTGACCCCCACCACAAGCAACAGTAAAAGTTTGTGGATAAGGTTGATGAAATTTTCTCTACTTCACCCTCTTCTTCCATTCTTTAATCTCTTACTTCTTCAACCTCTGATTTTTCCTGATCCATTGTTTCTCTCTGAGTTCTTCTTATCTCTTACCTTATGTCCTGCCACAAAGTTAGTGTAGGAAGTTGATCTGCCTCAAGTAGGGCCATAGGAATTTCATCTTCCCTGCTACTCAACCTGCAATCACCATTGGTGGCTCAAAGGTTGATAAGATTACAAACAGAATCAAACTGTGGCAATGCAAACAAGACTAGAAAGAGGATAAGCAACCTCTATACAGTTTTCATTGACAACCTACCCAGATCAATGGATAACATATGGTTACAAAAAATATTTAAAAGAAGTTGTGAGGTGATAGACACCTACGTATCATACAAAAAAAGAGCAAGAAAAGATGAAGTCTTTGGTTTTGTTAGATACAAATCCCCTCATGAAGCTTACAATGTAATAAATGCCTTCAATGGAATCCGGTTATTGGATAGAAAACTGTTAGTAAAGAAGGCGAATTTTGATTTAGTCAGAAGCAATGAAGGATTGAGGAAGCCGAATTTGTGCAAAGAAACATATAAGATTAGAAGGGAACAAGAGCTTTGATTGATGGGAAATCCTACAATGATGTTCTAAAGCTAAAGGATAACCTAGAAAAGTCATCACCAATTGATCTTGGAAGCTTGAAAATGGTGGAAGCACAAATGGTGGATGATATGTGGCTACAAAATTGTGCAATAGCCATAGTCTATGACTACAATATGATAAATTTTGTAGAAGAAGCCATGAGGAGGAATGGGGTAAACTACATAAAAATCAAACCTATAGGAGGAATGAGGGTCCTTCTGGAATTCAAAAACAGAGGAGACAAAGAAGCAATGATGAATGAGGGAAGGACATGGCTGGACAACTGGTTCTCAGTAGTTTACAACTAGACTTACAAGGAACTTAATACTTATATAGGAAGGTATGATTATCAATTTGGGGGGGGGGGGGGGAAGGGGTTCCTTTACATGCTTGGAATGATCAAACCTTCAAGGAAATTATGAAGCAATGGTGCAGTGTACTGCGGGTTGACGAAGTGACATCAAGACGCGGAAATCTGGAAAGGGGAAGGATCCTACTAGAAACAAAAGTGAAAGATAGAATCCAAGAATCTTGTAACTTAAAAGTTGACGATTTCTTATGCAAATCAAAGGTGATGGAAGAATGCTTTCAATGGGGAACTCTAACAAGAAGGCAACATTAGAAAAGGGAAGACGATTGTTCCTCTATGATCAGCTCGGGGGATGATCAAGAAAGCTCTCGGAATGAGGAAAATGGGAAAATCGAAATAATGAAAATTGAGGAAACAAGAACGAGAAAAACAAAAGAAGTAAGGCCAGATGGAAACCAGCAAAATCCATGGCAGTAAAATCTCAGGAGTAGTGGATGGTGAACGAAGAAGATGATGACTTGGCATTTCTTAGCCAGGTGGCAAACTCTAACAGCACCAAGGTTAGTGACTCATCAACGTCAAGGCACAACATTGATGAATCTTGGAAACATAAAGAACGGTTGGTTGGTGAGACTGCAGTTCCAAAGCTCAATGACATTATTTTTTATCTCTCTAAGGAATTTAGCAGCTTAAGTGTCAATGGCTGTGAAGGTGAAGAGAACTCCAAATTTTCAAATTCAAATGGATGGGAGGCTTGCATTGATATATATGGGGAAACTGATGGTGGGCTAAGGAAAGATAGCAAGTCAAAGGAAAGGCCATTAGAGGATAGACTAGCCACAAGGGGATGTAGAATGGACCTAAAAAAAATAGTTCAAACTCTTTTGAACTTTACATATATAGTATCATGCACAGTAGGAAATGTCTTTTGTATTCAAGTCTCATTACGCACTCATTAGATATTTTTACGTATTTGACATGCTTTTGAGCCTAACTACATGTCACACATGAGAGGTAAGAATAAATATTCGAAGTTAAATTGTCTCTAAAAGTTTAAGCTTTTAGATGAGATGGTGATTAACAAATTAATAGGTATAAGAGCAAATTCCTATGACCTCCTTATACTATGTTACTATGCCTATCTTTTTCTTGTCATGGCTTTGAGTGAGGATATTTCATGGATAGGTGCCTGATATCCTTCATCTACTAATTCTCATATCTTATCCCCCAATAATTGATATAGAAAAATCAATCGATCCTCCAATACTGGCATCACACTGCTATGAAATTTAGGGGTATTAGAATTTTAAGCCGGGCTCACAATGTTGAGAATCAATCTTCTCTTGTTAATTTTTTGCCATCGCTCTTCCTCCCCTTGGAACATAGTTTGCAAAGGATTTTTAAAATCCTCATTGACAATCTCCTATCCCACAAAATGGAGAGATGGAGATCGATCTTTATGTTTATCCCTAGTCACTAAGGCAGTGGCAAAGTCAACATTTTGGTCAGTTGCGCCGATCACGCTATGTCATCATGTTCATGCACAGCTTCAACAGGTATGTGTTACTTGCTACCATGTCCTCTTATGATGCGGATCGCATAGTCGAAGATTACTTGGAAACTCGGCGGCGGCGGCGATATACCCGGGCCGGTGGTTGGTAAACTTCAATCGGCCATAACTTTTGACTCGTAACTCCGTTTTTCTATTATAATATATTTTCGAAAAGCTTGCGACGAGCCGGAGTAATGAAAAAATGTAAAATGATTTTTCGGCCTAGGAAAACGCAAAAAACGACTCTAAGTATGTTTTTTAGCCCGTTTCATGTTTTGGGCTTATTTTTTTTGGGCTTTTTGTCAGTTTTCTTATTTAACTTGGTTTGTCTCGGGGCCCTAGGGTTGGTTGCCACTATATGTACTATTGTTTGACCTGTTTTGAGCAGTTTTGAAGTTTAATAAAATTTGTGCTTGAAAATTGCACTTTTCCCAATTGTTCGGTATTCTTGTGAATCAACAAACACTTAACGCCTTTGAACCTGTGATTCATGGTGATTCTATATGTTGAAAGAAGAACTTTATTCCGGCATTCGTGGCGAATCAACGGATTAGAGTTGAGTTTGTTGTTCTCTAAAGTTCCGGTGCATCATCTTATGCACTGCATGATGCAAGAACGGTCACAAGTTTTAACACCAACTGATACGACGAGCAGTACGAAAAACCATTGATTTATGGCTTTCACAAATAATCTACTTTTTTTGAACTACAAAGGAAACCATATCATTAAACAGAGAAAATGATAGAACAGAGGAGGCCATCACTGAAGTGACAACAAATCGGGCTGGCTAGGAGGAAAAAACAGGAGAGGTTGGCAAGAAGCCAACATACAATTGCAAACCAGCACCCTTAGCACCTTAAAGACACCCTTACATGAGCCTAACTGCACTCTTGAGACATCTAACCCCATCAATATTGAAAATAAACTCTAAAACACTGAAATCCTTAACACCAAATTTAACTTTAATCTAGAAGGCCATCTGCAATTTGATTAAGTAGATAATATGCTACCAATCCAATGTAGCTCCATTAAAAACAATGTTATTCCTTAGCAGCCAAATGAACTAGATAATTGCAAAGAATAGAGCTTCCCATATTGATTTTTCCTGGTTATATAGCTTGAATCCATACCACCAATGAGCAAGCTCAGATAAGGGAGACGGAGACACCCAAAGCACACCCCACCAGTTTAGAAGAGAGGACCAAATCAACCAAGAGATCTTGCATCTCAATAAGAGATGATCAGAGGTTTTGATTCTTCTGAACAAAGAGGACACATGTTGTGAGAATTAGGAGGAATAACTCTTCTATGGAGAAGCAAGTCTGTGGTGCAAATTTTATTTTGCAAAGCCAACCACCCAAAAACTAGGACTTTAAGAGGGGGCAACATTTTTCCATAACAATGGGAAAAGGTACCTAGGAAGATCCCTTACCTTTTCCACTGCTTTGCTGAAAATCTAACTGAGAATAAATTTGAAGAATCAACACTCCAAGATAAAGAGTCATCTTTGGATGAGAACAAATAAAGGAATTGAGCATAATGAGTAAGGACTTGAGATCCTTTGCTTCCCAATCTCTAAGACTCCTTCTAAAATGGAGACACCACCTTCTAGGTTCATTAGGTTGGAACACCTCCCTGATTAGAACATTTTGATTTAGAGCTAAAGAGAAGAGCTTGGGAAATAATTTAGTAAGAAACTTACTGCAGCTAGGAAGTACCAGGCCTTGAGGGGTAGGCAGCCAAGGATTAAGCCAAAACTGACTAGATTTCCTAGAGCCAATGCTTATTAGAAGATTATCTTTAAGAACATGAATGGTAGACTCTGTATCAATTCTTGAAAGAATGATCCCCTTCCAAATGCCTGATAGCTTTGAGGATGTAGCAATATGGGGCAGCCATTTGAGAGAGTTAAGACCATATTTGCTGCAAGCTAGCTTCCTCCAAAGAGCATTTCTTTCTGTTTCAAACCTCCACCACCATTTAGCTAAAAGAGCTTGATTCATGATGTGTAGAGGCTTGATACCAATGCCACCATCCTCTTTGCTTAATAGGACTGAGTCCCATTTAACCAAATGAATTTTTCTCTTGTTTATATGATCACCCCAGAGGAATCCCCTCATAAGCTTTTCAATCAACGATCTTACTTTGGCAGGCATTTTGTAAATAGACAAGAAGTAAATAGGCAGATTTGATAAGGTAGATTTCAACAAGGTAATTCTGCCTCCAATGGATAATAGAGATCTCTTCTATCTTGATATAGAGGTCCTAAACTTGTTGATAAATCCTTTCCAGATGTCTATATTCTTGTGGTTTGCACCTGCAGGCAGCCCACTATACGAGAGGAACGTAGGCCACCATGGGCTAATAATAATGCAAAGTACAATAGGAATAAGAGAAAAACCCCTAAATAATATCATTAATTCTCAAAAACTGCTGAGTTCTAGAATCGCCATTACATATATAAAATCTTATTAGGACACTAATTAATCCACAAAAATTGCAAATATATGGTCTTAAGAATAAGGTAGAATGACGGAATCAAATCTAACTTCTGCATAAAAAATAATTATGAAACAAGACGAAGTTTTTTTTTTTTTTTTTTTTCTTTCTTTCTTAGTATTGCGTTTCTGGAAGTTCAAGTGTTACATGAAATTCACTGCTATGCACTCTAGCTGAATCACATATTGAGCTTCATTGTTATCTTATTCTTGAAAAAATACAACTCGGCGAGATTCAAACTGCCTACATCTCTACTACCCGTCCATATGCTGATATTCTTATTTTTTGGCAAGTAAATTGGGCATTCTCAATGTTCTCAATGTTCATGCTCCAACTTGACTGTTACAATGAGCAAAGATTTGCTGAGATCTTCAAATTTTAACTTATGATTATCTAAATATTTGAGATTTATCTTCTTGTGATGATATCCCAAAATTTGTGGGATCATAATATCCCTTGTGTATATATAAACAATGCTAAAAACAAATATAACACAAATTATGTTTTCAAACTCTTCTGAAGTCCTTTTTTTTTTTGGGGGGGGGGGGGGGGGGGGGGGGGGGGGGGGGGGGGGGGGGGGGGGGGGGGGGGGGGGGGGGGGGGGGGGGGGGGGGGGGAGTGTGGGGTTTGTGGAGCTTTTCTTGTTTGATACCTACGTTCTACAAATTTAGTGAAAAAAATTAGTGAGCGTATATGTTTACACCGAAAGAGAGAAAATTATTGACCGTTATGCCTTTTTCTATTGATAAACCCACATCACGAATGGCATTAGCATTAAAAATTACGGGACAAACAAAGCCTTCAACATCAAGACAATAGTTTCACAGTCATCTTGATGGCTTCTGTTATTTTTACAGTAATAACCATAACAAAAATAGTAACTTAAGAACATGAATGCTACCTCTTAACCGGATCTTTTTGTTCCCCAACTTTTAAGAAAAGTATTAAGTGACAAAATTGATCGTACGATCAAAGAAAAATTTGATCAATCTCTAACAACTTTATCAGTACATGTTCAAACTAGGCTTAAAATTTTAAATAGAAGATTTGTTAAAAGAGTAAGCCAATATGAACAAAACCGTCAACCCGCAAACAATCTTCATAAAATCATTCTGCTAAGCTATTCACCATTAAAGAAGAAAAAGGTTAATTTAATTGACTGAATTGATTGTATGAAATATTTGTCTCCTTCTATGATTACTTCACCAGTACGTGTATAAAGTAAGTGCAACAGACATGCGTGTTGTTACTGCTTTACTACAAAATTAATGTGTTTTATAGTTGAATTGAATTGAGTTGAGGCTAGTGGGGCTTTGTGGTTGGAGGCACTGAGCCAAGGCCCAGGGAGAGAGAGAGAGAGGGAGAGAGAGAGAAAGAGGATTGCAACAGTAAGTTTGATGGGTGTAAGAAGAGTACGAAGTATGAACAGTGAGAAACCGTGTGGTAGGGACAGTCTCTCAGCTCGTACTGAGCCAAGCCGACCAGAGCTCGCCCACCAAAGCAAATGCCGGGGAAGGAAGGATTGGGAAGCTCTCTTTGCTTCCCGAGGAATAAAAAGATAATATCAATCCAAGGCTGTGTAGTTTATGTATGTATGTATGTATGTTTGCATTTGCACAGCCAGCCTCCCTCTCTCTCCTTTAGGGTGGAGTGGGGTAATGGGGGAGACCACCAACCCTAATTTCCTCACTTTTGTCTTTGGCCCTTCTCAATTGTATTCTTATTTCTGATGTCTCTCTATTTTTTTATTCATGCCCTGGGTTTTGTAGGTAATTCTATTTTCTTTGTCTTTTTTGTGTATTTCTATCTTTTTCACACATTGTTCAATAAGGAGCTTGTTCTTTCAAGTCCCAACTGACTCCCAAGATTATCATCATCCTCCATCGTTCGTTGTTTCTCTTTTGCTCTCTCTCTCTCTCTCTCTCTCTCGTGCTTTGGCATATTTTCTCTCTTGTTTTGTCACACCTTACAAGTGATATCTTGTCTCTTCTTTTTTGCTCAATAGGGCTTACTTTACCACCTTCATTTTGTTCAGTTTTTAAATTTTCTTTTCTTACTTCACTCTTACACTTCTTTTAATTTGGTGTTTTTGTTCAGTCTCCAGTCTCCACCTTTTATACTTTTGGTCTCTCTCTCTCTCTCTCTCTCTCTCTCTCTCTCTCTCATAACCTGCTCATCTAGCCAAGTGTTATCCTTTCCCACCTTTCATCATGGGTGATCCCTACTCAGATTACTTCAATGGATGGCTCAACCCCAACCCTTTGCACCACTTTTCTTCTTCCAACCCATCTTTCTGTTGTCCATATGACTTCAATTTGTACTCTAATAGTAAAACCAATCGCTACCAGTCCCCACCTCTCTCTCCTCCCCTCAGAGAAGCCCTTCCTCTCCTCAGTTTGAGCCCAACAAGACCTGAAGAGCAAGATTCGTCCAGCAGTGCCATGGAAGTAGACAAGAACAAGGGCAAAGAAGAAGATGATGAAACTGTGACAGTATCTCTACATTTAGGGCTCCCTATTCCAAGCTCTGCTGATGCTGATCTCATCTCAAGGCTCTCTTCCTCCTACAAAGAGATGGCATGTAGTAAAGAAGAAGTCACTCTTACAAGCCCACTCAACAAGGGTCACTATTGGATCCCCACCCCAGCTCAGATTCTGATTGGTCCTACACAGTTTTCATGTCCTCTTTGCTTCAAAACCTTCAACAGATACAACAACATGCAGGTATGTCACATGAAATAAAACTTTGATCTAAAAAGCTCCCCTTTCCCTGCCTCTCCTTTTCCTTTATGTTCTTTTTTCCCTTTTGATTTTGCAGAAAAAGAGAAAACCCATCCCTATCTTTGCTTGCACACACTTCTTTTCTAGCTTAATTTCAACCTTTCACTTTTTAATTCTAAGCCATGGACTGATGAGAGATGGGAGTATATATATGGGTCCTAAGGGTTTACCCTTTTTTTTTCAACTTTAAATAATTATTATTTTCTCTTTCTATTTTTAAAATTTCTCCTCCCTTTCTTTTTGCATGATTTATGGGTTTTGGGATTTGAATAAATCTACCTGGTCCAACTGAGGCCATGATCAGTGCCTCTCTTTATTTGATTGAACCACACAGGCATTATGCTTTTTGTACCTTGGAGTTTGTATTCTATACATTGGCAGGTGTGTAAAAACTGAATATTTTCCCAGTTCTTCCAGGGTCTCAGATGATCTTCAACAAAGAAGAGGAAAAAAAAAAAAAGAAAAGAAAACAACTCAATTTCAACACTCAACCTTAAGAGCAAAACAACCACCGAATGGTATTTACATGCAAAACCCCCCGACACAGTGTTGCTTTCTTTATACATCTAACATATCATTGCTTTCTGTGTGAATCAAGAAATTTGCAACACCAAAATCTAGTCATTGTGAACCATTTTCTTCATGTAAACTAAATGGAAATAATGAAGATAACAACTAGGGAGAAGAAAATGAAACACCCCGTGTGAAGTAATGCTTTTATTGTTAGGTTCAGATCTTATTATCAAACGCTTCTTTCAGACTCAAAAAGAAAAAAAAAAAAAGGGCTAACCACCAGCGAGAAGTTCCATCAATCACGATTCAAGCAAAAATCCTTCCCTAACTTCTGAATCAATAAATGCTGTTTCTTCCCACATACTAGAAAACAAATCCCCCTGACCCATAACTGTATTGACAAAAACATACAGTTAATCCATATTGGTGCATAATCTTATGCAAAATGGCTCCTAACACTTTGGTGCAAAGACTTCTAAGCTTGTACCCTAATTCCAGCCTTGATTTCACAGGATGCTCAATTCTAATACAACAAGATTGTATATACATGCATATATATATATATAGACACGCATATTGCAATTTTTTTTTTTTAGACTAATTTTCTTTACTCCTGTGTTTTATGTGTGGATTATATATATGTGGTCTTAATGTATAGATGCATATGTGGGGGCACGGATCTCAATATAGAAAAGGGCCAGAGTCTCTAAGAGGAACACAACCAACAGCCATGCTTAGGCTCCCTTGCTATTGCTGTGCAGCAGGGTGCAAGAACAACATCGATCACCCGAGAGCAAAACCCCTCAAGGATTTTAGAACCCTTCAGACCCATTACAAGAGAAAGCATGGGATCAAGCCATTCATGTGCAGGAAGTGTGGTAAGGCCTTTGCAGTGAGAGGTGATTGGAGAACCCATGAGAAGAACTGTGGGAAGCTCTGGTATTGCACTTGTGGTTCTGATTTCAAGCACAAGAGGTCTCTCAAGGACCATATCAAGGCCTTTGGAAATGGTCATGCTGCTTATGGGATTGACTGCTTTGAGGAAGAGGATGAACCGGCTTCAGAAATTGAGCAAGATAATGAATCCCTGCAGTGATATATATATATATATATATATGGAAAATTATGGGCTCTCTATCATTCAGTTCGTTTGAACTGTCGACTCAAGTTTTGAGCTGATAAGCCTGATATAGAGTTGGTTTAGCACAATAAGTCATTGGCTCTTCGAGTAAAAGGATTTCCAGAATTACACTCACTTTGAGAGCTTTTCTTCTTTGTTTACCTTAACTTTTCTCTTTAACTTCCTTAGGATTGCAGATGCTCTTAGATCCGGCCACTTTTTGTAAATCCAGTTTCTTTTCTTTGCTCTCTCTCCCTCTCTCTCTTTCTCTCTCTCTCTCTCTCTCTCTCTCTCTCTCTCTCTCTCTCTCTCTCTCTCTCCCTGCTAACATGGCTTTGCTGGATCTACTCAGTGTGTATCAAGTATCTGATCCGTTTTACTTGCTGGTAGCCATTCCAATATATATCACAATTACATGATATCCACAGTCCACACTACACCTAAGAAGGAAATAAATATATAGGTCTATACATATAGGATATGTATATATTCATGTGTATTCATATGTATATACTACAGTTTCTGATACATTTGTGCAAAAAGGCATGTATATGTATTATGTATGCGCATTTACTAATATGATCGGTTCACATATAACATGAGACATGTATCCATGGATACAAGTATCAGATGTGCTAGAGATATATATGTAGGGGGACGGTGAGTTAAATACAGAGGGCACCACTACTACTAAACCATCTCCTCATATATATATATATATATATATATATATATATGTATATACATAAATATATATACAGGCTGATTGATATACATGTATATGAGTGTGTGCTATATTATACCTAATCACTCTCTCTATCACTAATTTAACTTAGTAGTAGACAGTAACAAAATATGAAGAAACAGTTTAGTTTTAGGTATTACATAATTAACTTTACATGTATTAAATATTAACTAGACAAATTTTGTGTTGTGGGTCATTTTTGTTAATAAAAAAAACTTTACTAAAAAAGTTTGCTTTATAATAAGATATGTTAAAATATACACAAAAAAAAAAAAAGGTATGTATGTACATAAGTTGATACTTGTATGTTCATCTCTACAATTAACACAGTATCTTAATTACATAAAGTTGGGAACAGGGAAAGTTTTTAGCAGAGGAGACTTTCTCTGATAATATATTTCCGCACTTACCCGAATGCAAATATGGTGATAATAATCATATACAGGTCTATATATATGGTAGGTGATAGTCTTCTAGGCGGAAGAAGAATCATAAGAAGAAAAAGAACACATATTCTACTATAATTAGGAAGGCATTGTTAGTTAATGCATGGCCAAAGATAATCCTTTTGACCGTTACCAACCTTTTGGCTTTAATAATTCCTCTTTAAAAAGGTCTTAACAGTTAATAACTGGGCACTGAAGGACACAGGATCCTTGGATAGATAGAAAGTAAAAGAGGGCAGGTGATAAGTATGCTTTGGAGGAAATGCAAAATGCAGTTTGAGAGAGAGAGAGAGGCTTTTTCTTCAACCTGTAAATGCATCAGCTTTTTGAGTGCATATGATGCCATTTCCCCTGTGGTTAATTAGTAGAGAGATCTTGGATGATGGATGGAACATATGCTATGTTTAGATTCACAACAAAAATTCAAATCAAATGATTAGCTTGAGACATATACATATATATATATATATATATTATATGAGAGAAATGTGTGAGTAGTAATAATAACTGTACTAAAATCATAATATGTGGCTAGAGGGGATGGAATGGATCCTGGTGCCAGCTTTGCTGAAAGCTTTTGTGAATTGAGAGAGAGAGAAAGAGAGAGAGAAGGAAGCAGTCAAAGGGCTCTTGACAGGTCAAATCAAACTATAAAACATGAAGGGCATGTACAGTATCAGTATTTGTCGTTGGTAGATGAGCCCCACCAGCAGAACTGGCAGTCAGGGACTCAATCCTTTATGTTTCCACACACTCACTCACTCACTCTCTCTCTCTCTCTCTAAGGAGGATTAATGGAAGTGTTTCATAGTTGCTAGCTTTCTTTGTGCATGTGTATTATTTAAAAGAGAGTACACTCAATTGGTCATGAATAGAGCAAAAGTTGTAGTACAGCACCAGCACATGTTTTCTTCCTTGTTCTTTATTATTCTTTGTTTGTCCCTTTTGTATGCTTGGTCATTTTGTGATCCGTCACAGAAATGCTAAATGACCCCCATTTTATTGACTTTCAAAAAAAAATCATAGAACTAGATCATCATTCATTGACTTTGATCATTTTCATTAACTCTACTTAAATATTAAGAAACTACTGATTATGATTATCATTGATTGTGTTTAGGTTGCGGAAATGTGGGTATGCAAAAATAAAGAGTTAATTAGGCTTTGTACTATGCATTTTATATCAAATTTTACTTGAAGACTTTCACTTCTAATTGTAACAATTAAGTCCTAACACTTTTAAGTTATTGCAATATCAACCTTCTATTTAGGAAATGCACAAAAAAATTCACATATGATAACCATATGGTCTTTTTCAAAGGACAAATATGTAAAACTTAATCAATTTTCATTCCAAAGACGTACACGTATTGCACCTGAATTGAATTGAGAGTTTTCACATAAAATCTAATTACATTATATACATCACAAAATAATTATGCTCATGCTTTTAGAGTATTGATTTGAGAGGAATTTATAATAGATTATTAGGAAGAATCATGAGTTTACATCTTTGTCTATCACATACTTGTCATATGCACATTTTTTGTCTATTTTCTGAATGAAAGTTAGTAGAAAGTTGACATTGTAACAAATTAAAAGTGTAAGGGATTAATTGTTATAATTGAAAGTGACGGTTTTAAAGTGAGATTTAGTATAAACTGCAGGAGTGTAAAGTGTAATTAATCCAAAATAAATAACTAAGATATTGCTAAAAGAGGGATCAATCCCTTTTGATTTTTTCCAATGCAATAATAGAAGATAGAAAAGCTTTTTTATGTGACTATTCCAATGAAAAACAAGGAACTTCTCTCAAACATGTAAATTAAAATCACTCAAACCAAGGATAATGGTTGTAAAATTTGACATTAAATGTCAAACAATCTGAATTGTGTCTGCTAGTTCATATATTTCTTTCTTTTTCTTGGTTCATTGGAAGGGATTGCAAGAAGAGTTGTAGCCCAAAAGAGGATTTGGGGGAGGGGGTTTTGAACTCTTGACCTCCTAAAGGGAGGCCAAGGACTCTGGCCAACTTTTGTCTTTCCTTACTTAGTACATTATAAAAAAAAAAAAAAGGAAAAGCACAGAAAGAAAGAAAGAAAAAGGACAGAAAGAGAAGGAACCCCTGATCGAAAAACAAAAAGAGAAAAGAAAAGAAAAACCACCTTAGTATTGATGCTCTTGAGCTATTAAGATAGATATGGGAACCTAATAGGAATATAGGATGCTTGTCTACTTCTCATTGGAAAGGAATTACTTGAATATTCCTTATGTTTCTTGTTTGACACGTGATGATACCTGGTTGGCCTCAAACCTATTATAGTTGTAGTAAGAATATCAAGAGGATAAGCACGTTTTGACAAAACTTGGTTACGCTCAAAACGATACCGTAAAACTACGGGTTGTCGCGTGTAGTTTAAATCTTGGTAAGACCAGATATCGAATCCATAAGGACCAAGCTCAATATAAGCACAACAAAAGCAAATATTAACCAACCTAAGTTTGAATCACAATTACTCAACTGAATCTAAAAGAAGACTAAAAATTATTTGATGTGACAGTTTATAGTTAACTATACTAATTCAGAGCAAGTAAAACTTAGATTTGGATATGGAAAAGGGTCTTCGATATAGTTACTCCAATTAACCAAGTCTCTTCAAGGCTTTGATAGAGGGATTTATAACTCAAATCAAGAATCACTCAATAATTCTTGATTCAGAAGATTTAGACCATAGAAATAGGAATTCATTAGTAATAGAGTCTAGATTGATTTTCAATTGAAGAATCATAGGTTCATACCATTGATTTTTGCAATTCCTATATCAATTCTAAGATTGTGTATAAAAGTTACCAAATATACTTATGAATCTAGCTTTTCTAAAAGATTTAGACTACACTTGCTAAGAATTCAAGTAATTAGAAGATTAATCAATGAAAAGCAATTATACCCCCATGAAGACTTGAAGATCCTTGGCTAATAGTGCTTCTAAGGGTTAGTTTAGCTACTTGATTCTATAAGAAGTTGACTTGAATTCATAAGAAATTGCATTAAAATGAAGAATAAAGTGCTTGATTACAATGAAATTGAGTAAATACAATGAAATCTACCATTTTTCTCTCTACAATACTCTCAAATATACTATATCTAACTAGAAAATTGCTACAAAATAAAGCTTAGATCCCCAAATTTGGCAAAATTACCTTAAATAACTAAGAAAAAGCAGAGCTACGTAAAATGTTCGAACGCCTAAAGGGCCATTTGAACGGTCGTGTGAACGCCTATCGAATGAAAAATGAAAGCCTTTGAATCTTGGCCCAGTTATCGAACCTGAATCAAATGGCAAAACATGCTTTTAGAATCTCCTCGATTGTTTGAATGCCTGTTTGCACGGTGGGATCATTTAAACGGTTTATCCCGACATTCGAACAAGTCCACTTGCATTCGAACACTCGTCTGTAATTTTGCCTCTTCTCGATCCTTTTAAACTCCATTTCCTATACATACTTCATTAAAATAGTTTAGGGACAATATATAACTAATAAAGCAAGATTAAACATATACTAATGCTAACAATCCACTAAATAGGGCATTATGATTACACTTTTGGAGTGTAATCACACCCTTTAATTTAACTTTTTGCTAATCCTTAGCAAAATCAACAAAACTAAAGGTAAAAGATAATTTCTACTTTTATAGGAGTCATGGATGCATTTAGCCTATGCATCAAGCCTTTAGCCCTAAGTTACCCATAGTGGACGAGTCTTGTGAGGGTTTCCGGGGATGGTATTCAGAAACATCTCTTTGTGAATTGTAATTAGAGATAAGAATAAGGAGAGCATGCATAATCCAACTCAAGTTAACACTAGATACCAGTCCTAACTCCTAACACATGCAAGAGTATGCAACAAACATACAAAAGAGAGGTTTAAGTGAGTGGATGAAGAATCATACTATATAACTCAAATGAAACACACTCACACACTCCCAAGCATTTAAGCTTTGATTCAACACCTCACGAATCATACACTCATAAAGAAACACCCACATGGCTCTCATAACGATATGCTCATCATAAGAATAAATGTAAAGGAAAACAAAAGAGCATATCAATTACAAAAATTGAAAAGATTTAAGTATATCAGCCTAACATAGCTTCATGAAGGAAATATCATAGTTGAACATTAACTTAAAAAAGTTGACAAATGATAACTTGTACTCCATTGAAATCTCATATCAAGCACAAATTGGATCAACTAGAACTTTCTAATGTGGAAATGTGGTTTAGACAATGCAAAAGGTAAGGAAAACTAAGGATAGAAATATGTCAAATCATATGTGATCAAGGCATAAAATGATGAATGACTAAATAATCACTCCAAAATAGTGCATTTGATATCCGCCAATGTGCGATTGTGATGCAGTAATAATACTTAGTAAAATCTAAGATCAATCCACAGGAAACAATTCACAAGTTGAAGAGAGTGTGGAATACTCCTCCCAATTCACACAAAATCTAACTAATTGCTTCTAAAAAGAAACCAAAAATTGTAAAGTTGAGATTGGGTTTGTTAATCTAAGTTATTCTATGAAAACTAGTTTAATGATATAAAATAAAGTCTTAAGACCAATTGATCTAACCAATTGCTTTACCCCAAATTCCAATGGAGGCTTTGTATAATTCAAATCATTGACTACGTCGTGAGTCTTTGGTTCAAAAGATTTAACAATAAAAATAATTATTATTTACAAATCAAACTTAGAATAGATCAGTTTTAGTCAAAGATGCATACTATCGACTTGTTGCCAAGCATAATCAAACATCTACGTTTTCGTAAATATCTAGGGTTTGATCCCAAAGAATTAAGAAGAGAAAGATTTAAACGTTGAACACTAGTTTACCTTTATTGTTCATTTTGGATCTTCAACTGATTTTTACAATTCATCCCAAGATGGGATTTAGCTGTTCAACACCATAAGTAAAATACAAAAAGATATTGAATTGTATTGAAAGACTAGAAATCTGATTACAAGAATTGAAGAAAGCAATAAAACTATGAACTATTTTTAAGGAAAACTATTCTAAAGCTGCTACTAAACTATCCTAAAACAATAATTAAAAACAACAATACCAGTTTTTATAGGCTTCCAAAATCTGTAAAAATCCGTGAACCATTCGAATGCCTAGGGACACCGTTCGAACACAATGGCCCATCTTTGAATGCTACGTAGAACGCACTTCGGATGAGAAAGATAGCTCTCTGAATCTCTCGAACGGGCTTCAGACCTGGTCTTAACGTGACTCTGTTTAATGCACAGTTTGAACTCTCATATTAGCTGTTCAAATGCTAAGCTCCACCGTTTGACCGACTGACGTGTGCTGATGTCATGTGTTCGAATGCCCTTTGTACCCATTCGAACAACTATTTCCTTTTTCACTCGAATTTATCCTTTTTAGCATGGGAATCCTGTTTACACAAAACAAAACAAGTTAGTAACGAGTTAGGACTAAAACAGCATAATTAAACTTATTCTAAGTCTAACAAAGAGCTAATTTAATCATGTAGATTGCACTTTTGGAGCGTAATCACTAAATAACTCCAACTCTTCCCATTTTGATTTCATAAAGCTCTTCTCAATTTTGTGCTTATTTTTCCAGTTTTCTCAACTTTGCAACACTTTTTCTCTTGTTTTACTCTTTTGATTTCCCTTCTATTTTGACCTTATCATGCTTTCTCAATTTGCATTCTTTCTTGAACTTCTCAACAATTTCTTTCTTTTCTTTTCTCTTTTTTTTTTCTCATTGCATCATAATACTTCGTTCCCACTTTTGCTACTCATAAGCATTACTCATAAATGGAAAACAAAAGCATTTTTAAAATAAAGCGAGAATTTTAATATATTCCAATTTGCACCAAGATGAAAAGAAAGAATGGTTATAATGAGGTTCAAAAAGAATCATTAATTTTCAAGAAAGATGTGCGGTTTGCAAGAAGAATAATAACCTAGCATTATGCCCAAAGTACCCAAACCATAGAACTCAAAAGAGAATAAGTGTCAACATTCTTAGTCAAAGCTCAACTTATGAACCAATTGTAATATAATGAAGTTATTAAAGTAAAAGATCATGAAGAACTAATCCTGGAGTAAATGTATTCGTTCCAAAAAATGATAAGGGCTCTAAAACTCACAAGACAAAAATCTCCACTTTTGCAACAATGAAAATACATAAGAAAGTAACATATGATGTATGATGTTATATAACATGATTGTGCACAAAGATGTAATTCCCTTTACTTGTGCATGAATGATGCAACACTAATGTATTAGGTGTAAAGAGTGAGTCAACATCAACTTGAATAAAGATACATGCATAAACTCCTATATTCTAATCTCAATATGCACTTTCACAAGTGTAGCTATGGTACCAGGAAATAAAGCATCAACACATTCACCATGAGTAAACATAAGTCGACATAGAGAAATCATGGCAAGAAAGTGCTAATAACAATGAAATGAGATGTTGGAACCATACGATACTCAAACCTCTACGAAGTGACACAAGTGATCAAAAGATATTCATGTCATATCACACCTGTGACTATACAATTCATACATAAAACTTAAGACACATCCATTATAGCAAAATCAGAGTTCTAGCTATATACAATATATGATGAAAGGGATGTGCATACAACATGTATCTAAACCCTATCTCATAGTCGTCGTCGTCGTCGGGAGGTTGTTGTGACCCTAAGTGTCTGACTACCTCCTCTAAGAAGTGAGTGTGCTACTGCTGTACCTGCCTAAACTCGGTCAACTACTGAGTGAGAGCCTTAATGGCAGCATCCTGAGTGGTCTGATGAGCCAACATAGTTGTCTACCATTCAGTCTGGGCTATCTTCATAGCTGTCAAAGTCTATTGAGCAGTTGTACTTTACTCCTTAAGTTGGGCCAAAGCCTAAGAATGCAACAGCATTAGCTGACATTGCTGCTTAAGAATGCCCATCATTATTTGAATAGTGGGTCCCTGTTGCTCCACTAACGGATGCTACTGACCCTACTGTGCTTGTTGATGAAGTGGTACCAGAGGCTGCGCTGATGGGATAGGCTACTACTGCTGGACTCTCCTTTGAATACCATCTAGCTGCCTTGCTAATCGATGCTCAGCCAATAGGTCAATATGCCTCTTAGGGGTAATGGTGATCATATCCCCCTGAAGCCTAACTCCTACTAGCTGGATCATAGATGTGATAAAACGTCCTAATGGTATGCTCGCCTAGGTGGTGATCAATCTAATATAGGCAAAACGAACTCTAAATAAATAATGGGGGTACCAGTACCGATAGCCCAAAGCAACTGAACTCTATACCAATTGACCTTGGTGACTCGACCAATACGGAAGACAGAGCAACAAGTGAACATAAATAGAGGTCTATACCTAATGATAAATGCCTTCTTAGGCACCTGTGTCATGCCCCGTAACTTTACTTATGCAGATTTAGGGTGTATGACTGGCCAGTATCTTAGCTACCCAAGTCCGCACCTCATAAACCGGTTGAACAACCGTGCATGATCATTTAAAATGATACATAATTACAGAAATGAAATTTTGTAAATATAAAACAAATCGTGTGTCATACACGGCAAAGCCATGCCTAATATCTAAAACATAAACATACCATAAAATGGGTCTATCAAAGGCCACCATAGTTATAACATTATAATATTACAAAACATTAGGGTCTAACCCATATACACATTGCATATCATAAAGCCTGTGGGCCACATTTCAAATATTCATGTAATGGGCCTCCCTCTGAGACCTCCTAGTTTGGAGACCTGAAAATATTTTTAGAAAATGTAAGCTAATGCTTAGTAAATAACAATGATGTATGAGCATAAATATCATGGACTAACATTTTTATTTAATGTATAAGACAATAAATGAATATTTATGTATATATGGCATGAACTTAGATACGTATAAGTGTAAACTTAAAAATACCTGTGGCGTAGGCTTCCATAGAGCATGACATAGCTTGTCATGAGCATAATATATCATAAACTTGTAAGAGTATATCTTAGCTCATCATATAACATTAGACACATCAAATATCATTGTCTAAAAAATGTATAAAGCGTAAATTTGAAAACATATGTAGCATAAGCATCATATTGAAACATTATATCTTAAAAGAGAGAGATGCAACAAAGCATTGTATCGTAAGCTTTTATAATGAAATGTTATAACATTTCAAACATAGTATCATAGGAGTGACATGCAAGTTGTAATATGATCTCGTAAAACATAACGTAGCTTTTCATAAGCATACCATAGCATGGTATTGTAAGACATATCATAGTATCGTAAAATGGAGATATACACTGTGACATCAATACTTATGAAAATATACATAACTTGTTGTGAAGCATTTAAATAAATCATATTTCTCGTTCTAGAATATAAGTGTATTATGTCTTTACATCAGAATTAGGCTCCGTATTAGGAATCTTAAAGGCCACACATATGGCCCTTTAGGCCAATACTGCAACCACAAGTATTACGTATAAGACTTTTTAACTGCAAGAGTCACACATAAGGCTCTTTAGGCTAACATAGTAATGCAAGGGTCATGCATGAGGCTCTTTAGGCCAACATAGTAACCACAAGGGTCACGCATAAAGCACTTTTGGCCAACATAGTAACCATAAGGGTCATATATAAAGCTCTTTAGGCCAATATAGTAACTGCAAAGGTTACGCATAAAGCTCTTTAGGCTAACATAGTAACTGCAAGCGTCATGCATAAGGTTCTTTAGGCCAATCATGAGAGCTACGCTCAGTTCATTAGCAACATAGAGTACTTTAGGCCAATCATGAGAGCTTGGCTCAGTCATTAAGAGCTATGCTCAGTTCATTAGTAACCATAAAAATCACACATAGGCTCTTTAAGGCAATCATAAGAGCTAAGCTCAGTTATAGTAACCTTAAAGGTCACACATAGGCTCTTTAAGCCAATGGACGTCTCCCAACATGGCGATAAATTATTTCACGCCACCTACCATGGAGCCATCATTACAAGTTTAGGGTCTTGCCATGAAAGACCTCGAGTTGACACCGTACATTGGAAAACCTTGCGTCTCTTTCATTTAAAGCATTCTAATATATGGGTTTTCATTTCATAACATAAGTAACGTTGCATTTCAAAACATGACGTTTATATATAACAAATCATTGATGCATAGAAATCATGGAAAGAAATGCATGAAATATGATTGAACTTGAAGACAAAGTAGTTGAACTTGAAAGCAATAAACAATATAAGAGAACTTAAAGACATTTGGAAAAATAATAGAATTTTACGCATGACATATCGTTACTCACCTCTATCGTTGAGGATTTGTGCTAAACAAGGGTGTTCCTACACATAAAGTACATAGAAGCATCAAACACAAGACCCCAATGCAAAGCATGAATCGTAAAAGTTGAGATTTGAAACATGAATCCCTGAACACTAGTTCATTCAATGCATCTCATTCTTATTAGAAAAATTAGACTACATTCTTGGTCAATTTCACTTGAAAATAGGCTTAAAAACCTTTAATTTGATAGGTCATGAGTCAAAAATACGTTTCGGATGAAGTTATGTCTCATAGAAAATGGACTAAAATTTTAAAAAATAATGTTACTAATAGAATTTTTAAGTCAACTTTAAACTTTAATATCTCTAAATCTATAAGGAATTAGAGTGCAAACTTTATATGGTGGAAAAGTTTATGAGTTTACTTTCCAACACTTCAAACAGTGCATCAATATAAGTTTTTTAGACCAAGTTATGCCCATGATACTAAACAATGTCAAAACTAGCCAGTGACCAGTGCCACTAGGCGCGCATTGGTGCACCATGCCTATAACTGGTGCTAGAAAATGGGTTTTTTCTTACCAAAGTTCAATCAAGCCTTTCCCAAACTCTACCAATGCTTCTAGGGTTCAAAGATTGACCCAAGAAGACTAAACTATCTCAAAATAGGGCAAAATAAATAAGCCAATCAAAGGGATCTAGGGTTTGAAATCTCAAACCCAATATGTATAAATTTGGGAATTTTCAACTCCAACTCCCAATCCATCTATGGAAACTTACAAACTCTCAAAATCTAACTAATTGGGACTCAAAAGAGTCACCCAACACAACTATAACACACAAGCATACACAATATTTGGAGTTCATACCTTTCTCTCTCAAGCTTTCCAAAATCAAACAATGGCTTCCAAGCTTGTGTTGAGCTGTTCAACCTCTTCTCTTCTTCTTCTTCTTCTTCTTCTTCTTCTTCTTCTTCTTCTTCTTCTTCTTCTTTCTCTTTTGTTATTTCTCTCTTCTTTTCTTCTTTTAGCCGAAAGTGTGTGTGTGTGTGTGTGTAGAAGACACCGATGAGAATTTATCTCATGTGTCCCGCACATAAGGCATTTGCTACAACATGTATTTTCATTAGTCATTTTGACTTAAGGGCACATTAAAATAATACAAAATCTAGGAAATTTACATTAAATTAGGTAATAGAGGTTCGAAATATCATAACCTGTGAGGATATCGATCTCTCTCCCTCAATACAAATCAATGGTAAATAGTCTCATGGTCAGGGGCTGCCTCACTAGAAAAGATAAACTGAGGACAGGCTACCTTAGGTAATTAAAAGAATGTGGCAAAGGAGTCTGATATGATCTCTACTTGGTGGCCTCTCACCCATGATCGAATGATCTTAAACCTGGGAGTGTCAAAGTTGTATGAAATGTTGGCCATAAACTCAGCAACAAGGGTAGCTCTATACTTTCCTTTGAATCTGGCCAACCTGAGCCACTGCCTCTGAGTAAGCGCGTCTAACCAAAAGTATGACTTAGTAGAGAACTGCGTGAGAGTCCATTGCCTCTTAAGCACAGTGCCCATCTAGCTCTATAACTCCTCAAAAGAGGCCTGGGCCTCGTGCCTAGTGAACCTCATCTCATCATAAGGTGGGGGCCTACGGCCCCGAGCTCTATCACCTCTCTACCCAGGACAAGAGCTTGACCCAACAACTGTCTTCTACCGGCCATGATAAAGAACAGTGAACATGATAATACTAAGCTACCCTAACCCTTCCTAAGACTAGGAACAATAAAAGGACAAAGAAGGATGATGGAATACATAGGGAAGGCCAGAAATGCAAGACTCGGAGGGCCGGGTCAGCGGTCGAACTCCAGTAGCGCTTTGTCATCTCGCGGAAGCTCTCTCCCTCTCAAAAGACTTTTTTTCTCAAGGTGTTGAAACACTCAAATGAAAGTTCAGACGCCTATTTATAAAAATTCAGCAAGCTTTTGAACACTCATTAAAGGGCGTTCAAACACACGCTATGGTGTCAGCAGGCTTGCACACCATTTGAACACTGCAGAGCTTTTCGAAAGTATGCGAAGGCCATGTCAATAGTCGTGTTTGAACGCATTAAATGACCATTCGGGCACCCGTTCGAACACTTAAGACCTCGTTCTAATGGCCATTTGAATGGATGAAGATCCCATTCAAACAGTAGTGCAATATTTTCAAATTTTTAACAATCTTACCAAAGCTAAGAAATAAGGAACAAAACCTAATAAACTACAAAACAAAACCCACCTAGATGGTGTCCCCCTAACTTAAACAAAGCAATGTCCTTATTGCATGCGAAGCAAGATGAAAATATAGGGAAAAAGCAATACATAGAGGAAAAAAAACAAGGGTAGCCCCCCCTCCCCCCACCCGCACCTCCACCCAACTAGGACTAGGCTAATAAACAAAGAAAAAGAAAAAGAAAACTAAGGGATCCTACTCCTAAACTAAAGGAATCACTCAATCCAATCAATCGAGATTGGTGTAATAATAAAATCCACACAATCTATCTCACCCCGAAATGCCTCCAATTACGGTTTCAACCATTGCCCATTCATCTTGAAGGATGTCCCATTGGTGAAGTTTTGAACTTATACCTCCCCATGTGGGAACACTTCCTTAACAAGGTACGGCCCCGACCATTTGCTCTTAAGTTTATTCAAAAATAAATGCAAGCATGAGTCATAGAGCAAAATTTTTTTACCAACCTTAAAGGATTTCGGAGGATGTGTTGGTCATGGAAAGCTTTTATGCGCACCTTAGAGAGTTTAGCATTCTCATTAGCGTCATTCCTAAGCTCATCAAGCTCATTGAGTTGGAGCTTCTTACGGGTTTCTGCCTTATTAATATTGGAATTACATTGGTGAATTGTCCAATAGGTTTTGTGTTCAATTTTCACCAGAAAGTGGCATGCATTTCTAAAGACTAGTCCATAGGGTGAAATACCGAGGACGGTTTTGTAAGCCTTGTGGTATGCCTATAGAATATCAACCAACCTAAGTGACCAATCCTTTTGATTAGAATTGACCGTCTTCTATAGAATACATATTATCTCTTGATTGGCCAACTTAACTTAGCTTTGGGTTTGAGGATGATAGGGTAATCCAACCTTGTGTATAATGCCATATTTGGACATCAACATCTCGAATGGCCGATTATAAAAATGGAAGCCCCCATCACTAATGATAGCCCAGGGCATGCCGAAGCAACAAAATATGTTCTTCTTTAAAAACTTGACCACCACATGGTGGTCATTGGTCCGTGAGGCTATGGCTTCAACTTATTTTGACACATAATCAATGGCCACTAGGATGAATAGGTACCCAAAGAAACTAGGGAAAGGTCCCATAAAGTCTATCCCCTAACAATTGAATATCTGAAGTATGTAATGGGGTTAAGGGGCATCATAGGCCTCTTAGAAAGGGTCCCTAGTCTTTGGCACTAATCACATGCTAATCAAAAGGTGTGGATGTCTCTAAACATCGAGGGCCAATACAACCCATATTGAAGGATCTTGGCCATGGTTTTCTTGGACTAAAAGTGTCCACCATAAGCTTGGGAGTGACAAAACTCCATGACAAGTCTAAACTCCTCATTGAGAAAACACCTCTAAATGGCTTAGTTAGGACAATACTTAAAGAAATAAGACTCATCCCATGTAAAGCAACGCACATTCCTAAAGAATTTGAGTTTATCGAGAGAAGACCAATGTGATAAAATCTCACCCGTGGCTAAGTAATTTGTTATGTTCGCATACCAAGGGATTGAAGGTTGCTCAAGGGTTTAGAATAAAAAAATATGCTTATCTGGGAAATGTTCATTGATAGGGAGTGGGTTGGTGGCTCCCCCTCCAAAGAGAAGCCTAGACAAGTGGTCCGCTACAACATTTTTTACCCCTTTTTTTGTCCCTAATCTCAAAGTGGAATTCTTACAACAAAAGAATCCACCAGATCAGGTATGATTTTGCATTCGCCTTAATGAGTAGGCACTTAAGAGTGGCATGATCGGTATAGATGATAACAAGCGATTAAGAAAGACCAGAACTTATCCAAGGCAAATATCAAGGCTAAAAACTCTTTCTCGGTAGTGGTATAGTTGACTTGGACTTTATTGAGGGTTTTACTAGCATACTTTATAACATGTGGTTTCTTCTCTATCTTTTGCCCCAACACCGCCCCACAGTATAATCACTTACATCACACGTAAGCTCGAAAGGGTGGGACCAATTGGGGGAACGTATGATTGGGGCGGTGGAAAAGGGACCTTTAAGCTTCTTAAAGCTTATTGGTATGAAGATGTCTATTCAAATGGCACATCTTGAGACAATAAATGGCATATGGATTGAGAGATAGCATTAAACCCTTCTATGAAACACTAGTAGAAATCGGCATGCCCAAGGAAAAATCGTATGTCCTTGACACTCCTAGGGGTTGGCAACTTGTGGATTAACTCAAATCTTAGCCTTATTAACCTCAATCCCCTTAGAAGACCTAATATGGCCTAACACTAGACCTTGAGTGACCATAAAATGACACTTCTCCAAATTAAGCACAATGTGGCTTTCCTCACATCTCACTAACATATTCTCAAGGTGCTCTAAACAACTATTAAAGGTATCTGCGTATACTGAGAAATCATCCATGAAAACCTTTATAATTTTCCCGACCATGTCATTAAAAATACTCATCATGCATTTTAGAAAAGTGGCCGATACATTACACAGGCCAAATAGAATTCTCTTGTATGCATAAGTATTAAAAGGACATGTGAAGGTCATTTTTTCTTGCTCTTCTAAGGCAATCTATATATAGTTATACTCGGAGTACCCATCTAAAAAGTAATAATAGGCTCTACCAGCTACCCTCTCAAGGACTTGATCCAAGAATAGAAGGGGAAAGTGGGCCTTCCTAGTCACCGCATTTAGCCTATGATAATCAATGCACATTCTCCACCCTATTTGAATTCTAATGGGAACTAGCTCATTCTTCTCATTCTTTACTACTGAGGCCCCAAATTTCTTAGGCACCACTTGGGTTAAATTAACCCACTTAGAGTTGGAGATAGGGTAAATGATGCCCTCGTCAAGGAGCTTCAACACCTCTCCTTTGGCTACTTCATTTATGTTGGGGTTCAAGCATTTTTGCATTTGACGCATTGGCTTAGACTCCTCCTCTAGATAGATACAATGTGTGCAAACTAAGGAGTTAATGCCCTAAAGGTCCACTGTAGTTTTCTCTAAAGCCTTTTTATAAGTCTTTAACATGGTAACCAATCCCTCATCTTGGCTTAAAGTTAAGCTAGAGGAAATCACAATAGGATAAGATTCGTCCTTGCCTAGGAAAGCGTACTTCAAAGCTAATGGCAAATATTTCCTTTCCAGGGTAGGAGGCTTCTCTTCTAAGGAAATAAGCTTGATAGCACTAAGGTATAGAAGTTCAAACGAGGGAGTCCATTGACTCACATACATACATTGGACAACCTTTACCCCTTGACTAGATGACTCCCCCAACTCTATGGTATAACTCTCTAGTCAGTCATGAGACTCACTTCTCACTAATGCTCTCTCCAAGGAATCCTCAAACAACTCACTCTCAAATGATCTTGAACAATGGCCTTAATAAAATCTACTTCCCTAATATCCTCATACTCACCTTATTGTTTAGTAGCCAAGAAAATGTTCATCTCAAAGGTGGTATTGCTAAAGGATAACTTCACTAACACATTCCTACAATGGATGATGGCATTAGAGGTAGCTGATTAAACTCTGAAAGTGATATCTATATGACTTAATTAGTTCTATTGTAGACCTAGATTAGGATTATTTATGTTGTTTTAGCTCTAATTCATACTAATTTAGTTTATTTACTTAAAACAGGAATTCCAAGTGAAAAAGGACAAAATTGGGTGAAAAGAGGAACAACCTTTTGAACAGTCAGAAAGGGAATTCGAACGTATGACATCAGTCGTTCAAACTGTGGAGTTTAGCATTTGAATGGTGAATAATAGCATTCGAATGATACGTTAAACAGAGTTATGTCAAGAATAGGTCCGAAGCCCCTTCGAGAGATTTAGAGAACATAAAAACTATCAAAAGGGCGTTAAAAGCCCTTTTGAATGGTGAGCAAAGGCGTTCAAACGGTCGTCAACCTTGTTCGAACGGTACATGAGTTTCCTATTTTTCCTGCTGCCTATAAAAGTTGGGATTCTTGTTATTTTAGGGAGCTTTTTCATTGTTACGTTTATTTTAGATTTTAAGAGTAGTTTTAGGAGTAGTTTATAGTAGAACTTTACATAGCTTTCATAGGTTTTTAATTCTTGTAATCAGATTCATAGTTTTCTCAATCCCTGTAATCAGATTTAGTCTTTCACTATATATTTTGTGTATCTATAATGGCGTTGAGTAGCTAGGTCCCATCTTGGGAGCAATTATGAAAATCAATTGAAGCTCTCGGATGAACAATGGAGGTAAATTGGTTTTCAATATTTAAATCTTCTTTTTCTTAATTCTTCAAATCAAACCCTAGATTTTTATCAAAACTTAGATATTTAACTATGTTCGGTAATACTTATACATGAACCTGTGTTCAGTATATGTACTACATGAATCGATGGTATGCATTTTTTATTCTAAAACTGATTCAATCTAGAATAGATATTTATAAAAATCTAGATATTTGATTATACTTGACAACAAGCCGATAGTATGCATCTATGATTCTAAACCTAATTTATTCTAAGTTTGATTGCTAAAGAATAATTATTTTTATTACTAAATCTTTCAAATCAAAGACTCACAACGTCATCAATGATTTGAATTATCAGAAACCTCCCTTGAAATTCTTGGTGAAGCAATTGACTGGAATAATTTGTTTCGAGACTTTCTTTTATTAATTCTAAATCATTTTCATAGTGTAGTTTAGATTAACCAAACTCTTTCTCAAAACTATTTTATTTTTATTTTATTAGAGTGTTTTCTTGAGAATTCTAAACCAAAGGAAATTTTCCTGAATGTGCTAACCCTCTTCCCTATGGATTGGCCTTAAACTTTACATAATAATTATTACTACATCAGGACCATACACTGGCAGTTATTTATTGCACGTTTTTGGAGCGATCAATTTGTGGCACCGTTGTCAGGAAAGCTTTGGTGTTTGTGGATGAGCCTTGGAGATTTTATTTCAACGAAAGCACTTCACTATCATTCTACAACCATGAAGACACTCAATAGCTCGCTTTCTTTCCATCTTTTATTTTTGAACAATTATTCTAACTATTTTATTTTTTTTTATTGGGTTAGAGTGGTGCTTTTTATTAATTGGTGGTATATTTTGTGGAGAATTGGAGGGGTTTTAAAAAAATTGTTAACTTAGTGATTTATTGTGTGGAGATTTGGTAATTTGAATTAGCTTTGTTTATGGATAATTATTGGAGCATGCATGGTATGAGGAATGTCTCAGCATAAATATCAACTTGAGAGAGAGAGGGGGGGGGGGGGGGGGGGGGGGTTGAATTGGGTATATAAAAAATAACAATAAGAAATAGATACAAGTTAATAATCACAAATCAATTGATATGTAAAATGAACACTTGATGCAATCAAATTCTTCACACTCAAGGATACGAATGATCAGATTTAATCACTCAAAAATGTGAACAACTCAGATAGCTAGCAATCACAAATTTTAATCAAACAAGTATATAATGCAATGCCCAAGGTTAAGAATGCAATTGGTAAACAATGATGATCACACACAGCAAGAGATAGAGACACCAAGATTTTTACAGAGATTCGGCCAAACCCTTGCCTACATTCTCTCTTTCTCAATCCTCTCGAATTATGTAAAGTCTTCTCACACAGCTGTTAGTTTTGCTTTAAGTACTTAACTCACTCTTACATAAGAGTTTACACCAAACTCTCACCAATTGATAAGCTCAACTCAAGCTTTCCCGATCTTACAAGTGACCTCTCAAGCTACAGTCCTTCAACAAAGGTAGACATAACTTTTACAAGTATTAATGAAAGAATTACAAAGGAATCACTCTCCAAGTAAAGTAAATGCAAGTAAATGCTCAAAGTCCTCAGTTCGGATAGATCAAAAAACAAAGTAGATTAGAATGTTTTATTCGTTTGGCTTTATTCACTTTAAGATCCTTGTCTCTACCATATAAATAAGCTAGGAGACTTATATATAGTTCCTCACAAGATCCAGCTATTAGAGATGGTGGGAATGCATTAAATGCATGGGCATCCAAGTTAGAACATTTAAATTTTTTTACCGTTGGAACCCATATTGTCAGTAATCAGCTTTGTTGTTGTCGACCATCTTGGTTCCTTGCTTCTCTGTCTATTTACCAAAGCTGTAAACAACGATATCTTGGTGTTGACAATTTGAGAAAAAATTCTTAGCTTTACATTTCTTCAACATTGTCGACCATTTCCAATGAATGTCAACCACCTCAGTAGATTACTTTGACAAGCTCACTTCCTTCCAGGTGCTGGTAATGTATATAAGGTTTTAACCATACGTTTAAGCAGTTTTTGAATTCCATCCTTCTTTAAGGGTGTCACCATATTGGAAGAGTGTTAACAATGTAGAAACTAACTCTTCTTTCTTTGAGACTTGGGAACTTGTCAACCAATCTATCACAGTGTTGACAATTAGTGGTGGACTTTTTGATTATTGAGGATCAAGGGTCTTCCGCAATAAAGTATTATCCATCTGAATGAGGTGTTTACAAGACTTTGTAAATTTTTCTGTGAATTTTGAGCCAGTTGTCACCAACCAGAGGGAGTGTTGACAATGACTTTCAGATTTTCAAGAGAGGTGTCAGCACTCTCAGCATATTGTTGACAATATTTTCTTCAAGTTTAATTGAGCTCTTGTTACAACCTTCAATCTCTTCGAGATGAGATGCTTTCATTTTTATTAATAAAAAGGCAACACGTTGCACATTTAAGGTAAATCATTAAACACCAAATACATAATTTGTAATCATCAAAATCAATATAGAGGTCAACCTTTAGCTCAACAGGATGCGCCTACAACCCCTCTTCGAACTATGAAAGATTACATGAATGCTTCTAAGACTAACCCCTATTTACACTTAGCACAACCACCAAACTATTATACACCTACCTACCATCCAGGGAGGTGCTTTCAAGCTTCATCCCAATACTATGAATCACCACCACCATATTACCAAGCACCACCTTGTCGTGCCCTGGTTTTTGGGTGTCCAAGGTCCTTTCGGCTTGAAGACAAAAAGCACGGAACTCTGTCACTAGAACTAACTTAATTAGGGTGAGTTAGGGCACCTAAAACTAAGTGTTAATCTGAAGATTAAACTTAAGCTTTTTCAGAAAAGCGGTTTTGAAAACTCCCTCAATAGAGGGTTTTAAGAAAATAGGTTGTTTGGTAACCTTTGAAAATATTTAAGCCCTTTTGGAAAATAACTCCATTTTGGTCATTTGAAAAAAAAATTCTATGATTCGGGGGTTGGTTACGTGTAGAGAAGATATCCTAAGATCATCACCCTACCCCGCCCTTTCGGTACCTACATGTCTAATCACCCTTTGTTCACTCAATAGAATAACCAGTTACCATTTTCCACTTAACATCCACTTTAGAATCTTGAAAACGGGGTTTAGTCATCACTTTCCAGATGGATGATGCATGATGCAAGTTTTTGGAAAAAGTTTGAAAATATGGGAGTTTTGAAAGAGTTTAGAATAGAAACTCTAAACTAATTGGAATTTTTGAAAAAACGGAGTGGAGTTGAAATAAAAGTTATGACCGCACCATTTTAGGTTGCCTACGTATCTCACTTGGCGAGAATCAGGTCAATTGTAGTTCGGGCTAGAGCCCGATGGAAAATAGGCGTATTAGGGCCTTTGGAAGGTTTGAAGACACTTTGGAATCTTTGGAAAAGTTTAAGACACTTTGAGATCTTTGGAAGTTGAAGACTCTTTGTGGTCTTTGGGAAAGTTTAAGACACTTTGAGATCTTTGGAAGTTTTGACTTGAAATTGGATGGTGGAGTATTTTGAAAATGTTTTTGGATCAACTTAAGGGAGTTTTGAAAAAATGCTTTGGCATGGCTCAAGAGAACTTGAAAGTGTTTTTGAAGTCTTGTTTTGAAAACCTTGGAGGCATGATTTTAGAATGTTTTGATGAATTAATTTTTTAAAGTGGATTTTGGAAATGGCTAAGGGTTTGGAATCCTAATATGGACAACCATATGGATTATTCTTGATTTATCACTTTTCCTTGGAATCCCTAATCATGAAAGGGCTAGGGACGCCTTAGGTTTGTGACCTTTTGAAGACATTTTTAAAAATGCCTTAAAGATGGAGTATAAGAACATTTGAAGAGTTTATGGAGTTGGTTTTTTGAAATCAAGAGAGTACGAGGTTTTGAAAAAATGGGTTATGAGAATAGTTTAAAAATTAAATGATCATTTAGAAAAAGGGTTCAAGAGTTGGAACCTTGAAGTGTACTAACCTAGGTTGGGTTGGCCTAGGGTTAGGGGTGACCTAAGGTTAACTAACTTGTGTTGATTTAACCTAGGGTTAAGATGACCTATGGTTAGCTAACTAAGGTTAAGGTGACCCAGGGTTAGGGTAGGGTTAACCTAAGGTTAGGATGACCTAGGGTTAGGTTAACCTAAGGTGAGTGAACTAGGGTCAAGTTAACCTAGGGTTGGGCAACTAGGGTCAAGTCAACCTAGGGTTGAATTGAAAGATGATCTTGAAATGTTGTTTGATACACTTTTGGAAAGAGTTTTGAAAAACAAAACATGTTATGCAATTGACTTTGATAGGCAATATTTTTAAAGATCATTTCCATGAAAATTTTGACTCTTAGCCAAGAACATAGTTTACATGGTTGGTGTTTGGAGACCATTCCGAGGAAGGTTTCCTCATGGCCATTATAACCATTACCTTGGCAAGAGTATAAGAGGTCAAAATCAACATGATGACAACTTTTTGAAGCACCATTTTCTATTCAAAGATAGAGAGCATGCATTTTTGAAAATCATATTTGGAAGGATTTTGAGAACCATTTTTCAAGGGGACCAATTTCATCAAGAGAGGGTTCCTATGGCCAAACAAAAGGGAAGCCACTCAAGAGAGGGTTTCATGGGGTCATTCCAACCACTAATCTTGAAAGAGTGGAAACCTTGGAATTTAGAGAGCTAGCAAATAACCCTTATGCAAGTCAAAATGACATGATACCAAAATGAGAATTAGGAGTTAGTAGGGGGTCTTCTAAGACATGATTTGTAAAGTCCCATCCTAAGCTTCAAGGAGCCAACTCTTGGAACAATTTTTGAGAGAAATATAAAGCTTGGAAATGACATGGAGCTAAGAGTAATGTAAGCATTATAGATCATGGTAATAAGCATGAGAATGAAACCAATCATACAAGACATGCTCACAATAGTAATATGCAAGGGGTCATGATCTCATACAAGGCTTTTAGGCTGCACTATATAAACAAGGGACTTCTAGGCCATACTATCTTAAAGTAGGCTAGTGTGAGGTCCCTCTACACAGTGGCTCTCACTTGCTTTCCTCTAGGCATGATCTAAGAGCCCTCTTGGCTCAAGCATGCAAGAATGGTGGGGTGTAGATGGGGATTAAAATAGAGAATAGCCTAAGTAGGCTAGGAGGGAGAAGAGAAGAGTGGGGGAAAACACAAATGTAAAAGGGATAACACCTTTTGCCTTTAACACACTTGTAGTCTTCAAAGAATGTCTTGATTGGAGCTTGAATGACTTCAAGAAGGCTTAGAGGGCTCGTAGGGAGTGTTTAGTGGTGTATAAGGCTAAGTAAGTGGAGTGTATGGCCTTTAGGGTGGTGAAATCTAGCCTAAGTGTTGGAGGGGGAGAATATATGTGGAGATTCGAGGTTCTGGAGTGATGTCAGTAGAGCTTCGCATAAATTTTGGAGATGGAATATGCAAAGGGGTGGCCTGGTATTTATAGGCAATCTAGAATAGGCCTGGCGCATGTAACACATGCGCCTGGCCAAAATTTGATCTGACATATGTAGGATATGCGCAGGTACTGTTCCATTGCTAGAATGACACGTGGCACCCTGTATACTGACTTAATCTCAACTGTTGATCAAAATTTGATCTATCAGATCAAAATTTGGGCGTGTGTAGCATACGCTCTGCCATCGGGAGGGTTCGTTTAAACTTTATCTTCATAATTGAGCCAACCGGGAAGATTTCGGGGGAATCGGTCGCACCCAGAATGTTCTCCTAGGGCTTCCGGTGAACTTTCATGTTTTCGAAGAGTCCGAATGGTGTTTGGAAGTGTGAGATATCGTCTTGGAAAACATGCGTAAAAGGACAATTTTGCAAAGTGTCTGTGATACGCTCCGTGGGTGTTCGAAAGTAGCTGTTTTCGTATCGCATGATCAAGGCCTTCGGGAAGCGATCTTTTCGATCGAACCATACTGATGGAAAGTACTCCGAAAATACTTTCAAAAATTCTCAAATTTATGCATTTCTCAAGTCGTTTGACGGTGCGTTTCAATCAAGGAATCGGAGAAAAAGTCAACTTTGGCGGAGCGTCTGCGAGACACTCTAAGGGTTGCTGAAAGTTGTAGTTTTTGCACCGTACGATAGAGGGCTTCAGGAAGCAATCTATTCGATCGAGCTGTATCGATGAAAAGATATGTGAACGAGTTTTCGAGAATTCTCTGATTTACGCATTCTCGAGTCATTTGACGGTGCGTTATAACTAGGGAATCAAGAGAAAAAACAATTTAGGTAGAGCGTCTGCGAGACGCTCAAGGGAAATTTTATTGAGTCGTGAGTGTTAGCATCATAGGGCCCTCCTTGGGTTAAATAAGGGTGTATGGTGAAACCTTTTACTCGAAATCCCCAAATCGGCGCTGCTTCGGGGCATGTTTGGATTGCCAGGGGCAAATTGGTAATTTTGGCTAGGATTGGCTGGAAATGGTTAGGAATGGTTTGGTATATTGTGTTAAGCGTGTAAGGTTGTTCAGGGATGGTTTTGGGAGAGTCTTTTATCGTTTGGCGGGGTTTGTGCAGTGTTGAGGTGTTCAGGGGCAAAACGGTCGTTTTGACCAGAGTGAGCCGGAATGGGACTGGAATTGGAGCGAATGGCGTGCGGGGGACACCTAATAGTTTAGTAACATTTTGGAAAGGTGGACTTATCGTTTTGATGGATTTTGAACTTTCCCAAAACGTGCCTAGAGGCCCAAGGGGCAGGTTTGGTCATTTTTCATCGAGTCAGGCTAGCAGGCGCTGGTATTGACCTAGGTACTGGTTCCCGAGAGTGCCTGGTCTCGAAAAACTACTTGTGTAGTGTTGGTCTCTAAGAACACCCGATCTTAGAGAGCTACCAGTAGGGGTGGTATTGGTTCCTAAGAACGCCTGATCCCAGAAAGCTGCCTGGAAAGGTGGTGTCGGTCTCTAAGAACGCCCGGTCTCGGAGAACTACCAAAGGACAGACATTCTACATTGGCGGGCTAGTGGTTGCCAGAAGTGAACTATTTAGAATTTGATGAGGCGTTGGCCCCCGAGATCGCCTGATCCTGCGAAGCTACCTGGATGACTTTGGTTTCCAAGACTGCCTGATCCGAAAAGCTGCTTGGAATGATGGTGCTTATGGCTCCAGCAGGTCCTTGTGGGCCCGAGAAGCTACCAGTTGGTTGGATTGGGGGTTGAAAGGTTCATCTTGAGCCTGCATGTGTTGTAGTGTTTGAAACCGAGCCTAGTCGGGCCGAAAGTTACCGAGCGGGCAAAAATGGGGTGCTTACAGCTTCCCCTCTTTTTCTGACTTTGCTTGCTGAAGGCAGAAAAATAACATGGAAGGATCCCATGTTGACTGCAAGGCAATCAGAAGGATCAGAGTGGTTGGAATTTGTAATTTTAAGTTTTGAAAACTGGATTGTTTAAATTTTGAAATTTTGAAATGATTTTGAAATTTTTCTTGAACCGACATTTCGACCGATGGAATGACACTCCTTTATGGAGATTCAGGTTTTTTGAATTTTGAAAAGGATTTTTTTTTTTTTCAAATGATTTTGAAATGGCCTACTGTAATGGAAGGATTTTGATTTGAATTCGAAGAGTTTGGAACACTTTTAAAACTTGGAATGAAACTTTTGAGGAAAAAGGTTTGAAAACCTAGAATTTGATTTTGGAATTAAACTTTTTGTGGAGAAAGTTTTGAAAACCCGGAAACTTTCTTGATAGTATGCTTTTTAAGGCAAAAGCTTGAAAATCCAAGATTTTGGAAGTTGAGCTTTTTGAGGCGAAAGCTAGAAAATTCAAAATTTTGAAAGTTTACCTTTTTTAGGCGAAAGCTTGAAAACCTAAGATTTTTAAAAAATAAAGCTTTTGAAAGAAAAAGCTCGAGAAACTTGAAATTTTGGAAAGCTAGGCTTTTTTAGGCGAAAGCTTGAAAACCCGTTAAATAGAGCTTTTCAAGGAAAAAGCTCAAGAAACCTGAAGAATATTTTGAAAATGGAGCTTTTGAAGGAGAAAGCTCAGGAAACTCCCAAAAATGTTGGAGAGCTAGGCTTTTTGAGGCAAAAACTTGAAAATTCAAAATTTTTTGGAAACACAGCTTTTGAAGGAAAAGCTCAAGAAACCCGACAAATTTTTTTTGAGATTGAAATTTTTGAAGGAAAAAGTTTTTGAAAAACCCGAGAAATGATTTGAAGTCAAACTTTTTAAAGGAAAAAGTTAGAAAACCTAGAGGGTACTTTTGAAGTCAAACTTTTTGAAGGGAAAAGTTAGAAAATCTAGAAAGGTGAAAACCACTTGAAGGGGGTTCATTTGAACTCAAAATTCAGAAACTACTATATATATATTTTTTAATGAGGATTAGAAAACTTGTTTTGACTCGAAACTTGGGAACTCTTGAAGACAAAATGTATAGAAAATTCATTTTAACTCAAAACTTAAACTTTTGAAAACAAAATGTGTAGAGAATTCATTTTGACTAGAAATTTGAACTTTTGAAGACAAAATGTATAAAAAATTCATTTTGACTCGACACTTTCATATAGAAATTCGTTTTGACTTGAAATCTGAATTTTTTGAAGATAAAATGTTTAGGAAATTCATCTTGACTTGAAGCTTGAACCTTTGAAAGTTTTTAAACTTGATGGTGTTTTCGAAAGACAACATGACTTTTCCTCTTTGAAATTGTGTTGAAATTTGAAACTTTTAGCGGAAAATGCTTTGAAATTTTTTTTTTCCTTTGGATATGAAAATTGATTTTGACTTTCGAAAGTAAGCAAGAGCTGTGATCTTTTGAGTTTGAAACTTTTTGTAGAAATAATTTTGAAAGCTTTTGAAACTGACTTTGAAATTTGAAAGTTTTCATGGACAAAACCTTGCAAGTTTTTGGATATTTGAAAACTGAATTTTTGGATTTGAAAGAAAGCAAGGGCTTTTGTTTTTTAAAATTGATTTTGAAACAATTCGGTTAGAATTATACCTGGGCTTTACCTCGAAGATTTGGAGATGGTTGAGCTTGTGGAATCATCAGAGACTGTTCCGTACTTGTAATTCTTATGTCTCGGAGCTTGAAAAGGGGACATTTGTGCCTTCCTGGATTGAGATTTCTTGAGATTGGAATACTCAGTGTTTGTTTGACTATCGAGTTTTGCTTTTGTGGGTAAAATAGGATTTTTGTTGACGTAGCTTCTAAGAGGTGGTTCAAGGTTAATATCCTGAAACTGAGTCTTCTTGAACAGATGCTCCATTTGACGGAATGCTGCTTCTTTGGAGAGGTTCAAGGTTGATATCTACTTTTAAAGAGGAAAACTCGAAAACGTAATCTGCTTTTTCGGAGGAAGCTCTGAAACCTAATCTACTTTTTTGGAGAAAGCTCTAAAACTCAATCTGCTTTTTTGGAGGAAGTTCTAAAACCCAATCTGCTTTTTCGGAGGAAGCCTGAAAACCCAATCTGCTTTTTTTGGAGGAAGCTCTGAAACCCAATTTGCTTTTTTGGAGAAAGCTCTGAAACCTAATCTGCTTTTTCAGAGGAAGCTCTAAAACCTAATCTGCTTTTTTTTTTTTTTTTTGGAAGCTCTTAAACCTAATCTGCTTTTTCGGGAGAAGCTCTGAAACCCAAATCTACTTTTTTAGGGGAAGCTTTGAAACCCAATCTACTTTTTTGGAGGAAGCTCTAAAACCTAATCTGCTTTTTTGGAAGAAGCTTTGAAACCCAATCTGCTTTTTCGGAGGAAGCTCGAAATCCAATCTTTGCTGATATAAGGGATTTGCTTGTAGTTTTTTTTTTGTCTCGACTGTTGGAGAATATGGCATTTACTACTTCTTGGATTGAGATTTTTGGAGTGTAATGTTCCTTTGACGTGTTGATTGTTGACTTTTGCCTTTGACTAACATGACAGAATTCTGGCTAAGGTGCTTCCTTGGATTCTTAAATTTGGTTTTGGAGGGGGTAAGGCCTCTTTTTGAAAGGTTTGAGGTATTTAGAAGGTTGAACATCTACAGGTCAGTTTTCCTTGAATGGATCAACTGGTTTGAAATTGAAAGGGAGGTGTAGGGTAGGCCGTTGCCCCAGTTTTTACGATTTGAAGAGGTCGGGTCAAGCTACATTAATTAGGGTGGTCGAGGGTGGGTCGTTGCCCTATTCTCTATGGTTTTGAAAAAGGTTCATGGTGGATTGAGGAGGTCGAGGGCGATTCAGTGCCCCATTCTCTATTTCTTGTTATCTATGGATGACAATTTGGATTTTCTGAGGTGTACACCATTTCTTTTGCAGAGCGCTTGGATTCTGGCTAACAAACCTTCTGGGAGGTTGTGCTTCTGCTTCGGGACACCTTTTCTTTTGTAATTACCTAAACACTGTTTGTGTATTTTGTTAGACATGTTGTTTAATATATACTGTATAAGTCCACCACATGTTAAAATGAATGCACATCATACTTTTGGATGAATGCACAGGTTGATACATGAGGAAATGAATGCATGTCATACTTTTTGATGAATGCGTAACAATAGAGTTAAACGTATGTCATATTTTTTGATTGGATGCTTATGTAGGGATGGAATTGAATGCAAGTCATGCTTTTTGATGAACGCATAGGGATGGATTTTGATTGCATATCATATTTTTTTATGAATGCATAAATTTATACATGAATGAAACTGAATACATTTCATACTTTTTGATGAATGCATATATAAATGGAAATGGACGTATGTCTCGGGGGTTGCCCTAGGGTTCATGTTCAGTTATTATATCTCAGGATCAGGCAATCTTTGAACTTCTGTCCTCCTCTTAGGATTCCCCTTTTGGGTTCTGCCCTTTTCTTGCTAGGATGTGATAGCACTTACACCATTCTCAGAGATTTGATCCATTAACTCATTTTTCCCCTCTCTCTTTTGCCGAAAAGGAAAACTTCTCTAGGTGGACCTCTCGAGTGACAGCCGATATCACCCTTTGGCAAAGTAACTTGTTGCTTCTTTCCACAATTAGAGAAGACTTTATTTAGGACCGTAATGCGGGCTACGTTTAAGGGTTCTAAGAAATGAAGGGATGTATAGGCATAAATCTTTAAATTCAGCTGGGCTTGTATGAACCAATACCACCTTTTGCAAGAAATAAATTTTGCCCTTGTATTTATTATTCTTTTTAGACGTTGTTGTTTCTTTGTTCAAACTTATTTAGACTAAGCAATTTTTCTTGATCTAAGAGAACTTTAATTTGGACCGTAATGTTGGCCAGGTGATGGGGTATTTGAAAGGAAGGATAAAGTCTCAAAACATATTATATTTTCTAGGCTCTTGAAGACCCATGATCACCTTTGACAAGTGGCTCCTACCTTTGTCGTTCTTCTGGACTTTTCTCTTTGTCGAGAAGCTCACTTCTATTTTGTTCTTCTATTGTCATCTTGGATGACTGTTTCTTCTCTTGGAAGTCATCATTGCGTTTGAAAATCATCATTGTGTTTGGAAATCATCGTCATTCATCATTTTTTTTATATGGAATTTTCTCCTTTCTCTTTTTTTTTTTTTTTTTTTTTTTTTGAAAAACTTGCTATTATGTTGGTTCCTACAGATGTTATAAATACTACAACATCTTGGAGATCATCTTTCATTTATTGCGCGCTTTCTTGGAAATCACCATTCATTCATCGCGCGCTCTATTAGATATCACCATCTGTTTATTGTTCGTTCTCTTGGAGGATACTGTTCGCTTCAGGTGTTCTTGAAAATCGTCACGCGTTGATGGTTTTGCCTTGACCCAGTGTGGGCGGTGATCATTAGGTCGGCCAACTAATGGGAATGTGACTGGCTCAGGTGGGCTTTGCAAGGGTTATATTTAACTGTATGATAGAAGAAAAGAGGGCTTCTTTTCATTTCAAGTTGAATTGCTTAATCTATAAATCTCTTTCAAAATTTTAGCAACGCCTTAAAAATAGTAAATGTTGGTTTGCGGATTCATTCCTTGCATGTATTTGCCCCAGTGTGGGGGGTGGCTCCTGGTTTAGGCTTTTGAATAGAAATCACATGCGGCTCTGGTAGGCTGACCAACAAATTGCTTTCTGTTTGGGAGAATGAAATGATTGTTCCCCTTCATTTTGAGGGTTTAGCTGCTTACTACTTTGTCAGGACATCCTTCAGGGGTCACTCTTTAGACTTCAATGAGATATGTATTTTCCCTCTCTCTTCACTTCTTCTTTTTCTCTCCCCTCTTTTTGGAGTTAGAGACTATTTTTGCTAAAAGCGGTGCTTGCACTATCCTAACCTCCAAGTCAGGGTAAAACATTTCGAAGGAAAAATTCCTAAAGAAGAAGACATCATTCGTGAAGTGCCATGAGATAAATATGAAACTTCTAGATCATTTTTATTTAGATGATGTTATTTTCATGCTCAAATTCGAATTGAAAATTGAAAGACGAGTTTGAAAGAAATCCCCCTTTTCCAAAATAAACCCCTCAAACTGGTTTTGGAATCTTGTCGGTATCCTTCACACTCCATTTTCCATGAGTGTCATCTAATTGCACAAGGACGGCTTTTTGAGGACTGGTAAAGTGGCAATATGGTGTCGAGATCATGGCTTTGCATGAATTATGAATTAGGCGGGATGCCGGAGGGATTCTATCAGTTTGACTGTGCTTTTGGACCTGAAAAAGGAAAAACAAAATGCAGTTAGCATGTGGAGTTGAAGGTTTTATGCAATGCATATCCTAGGGAGGTTCCTTTTTTGAGGGAATCAAGGCATGATGTTGAGTCCATTTTGGAGGTGGGATTTTACCCCTGTGTGCAATACAATACCTCTTCGACATAGGCCGATTAATACTTCTTTGTTTAGGAAATCCCGCCTCCATGGACTGAGAGAGATTTGGGCCTCTCTTGAGATATGATTCTATGCATGCCATGAATCCTTAGGGTTGGAGGAACCTTTAGAGGTTTAAGTAGGTTTGATTAGCATGAGATTGGATCATCCCTTTCTCTCTACGGTTGATTGAATGCATAAGAATACAATGGCTAGAGTTTCTTGGCACTCTTGTCTTGGGATGGATGTTAATGCATGAGCCTAATAGTAATTATATGGACAGCAAAATGGCAATGAATAAGCAGTTTAGAAGACCCCCTTTTCATTCTTGGTTCACCCTCTGACTCTCTTGACCTTTGTAGGCTAGGGAGAAGACAATGAGAATGTAAAAAGAAAAACAAAATGGAGAAGTTAGTGCCTTTAAATTGAAGATTTTTATGCCCTAGGGGCGCCCCTACTTTGAGAGGGGTACTAAGCATGATGTGTTGGCTCACTTTTGGAGATAGGGGGTTGCCCTTACATGCAATACTGTACCTGTGCAAGCCTGTTCATTCATTCATTCATTCATACATTCATACATTCATTTGATGACAGTAGAAAGGATAGTTTTATTATATTTGATTTCTTTTTACATGGAATTGAAAGTACATTTGAAGGGGAAGGCAAACATTTTCCTTGGGACTTTCGCCTATTCTATTTTTACATCATGGGATCCTAAACTACTCTTGAGTCTTCAGATTCACCTTCTTGAATGGAAGTTGGTAGGAGACCTTGATTTGAATTGCCCCTTTGTCTTCTTAGCAGCCCTATCTCCATGAGCGAAGAGAGATTAGGGCCCCTCTTTATGAGATGACTTTGATGCATACCATGAATCCTTAGGGTCTCGTGGTACCCTTAGGAGTTTTGGGTTGGCTTGATTCAAACGAGAAGGTCTTTGAGCCTTTCTTTAGGGGTTGATTGGATGCATGAAGATGCAATGACTTGAGTTACTTTGAGAACTCTTGTCTTGAAATGGATTCTGATGCATGAGCAGTTGTGATGTGAAAGGATGCATATATGACATATCGATGAAGATTTAAGCATGACATTACAAACAAAAGTAAAGGAAAGTAAAGCAGTCGCCCTTTCCTTCTTGTTTTAGAAATTGACGCGTGTGTCCTAAATCCAGCAGAGGCTTGGCCATGCATGGGGTGCTATATGAGCATGAGGTTAGGAGTTTACTAATGCTTACTAAAAAGTTCGGTTTCCGAACCTTCAAACCTCTGGCATCCACCCCCGAAAGGGTGAACTCCATCTTTGGTTGGTGGTTTAAGCGGGGGAACTATCAAGAGACCGTAGGCTAGGAAACTGACACAGCATCTGCCCACAGTTAATATACTGTTCCCCCTTCTATCTAGAAAGGTAGTAGCCAAGTAATATATGCAAGATGCAAATGCAAGTGAGCGCACCAAGTGTGTGTGGAATTTTTAAAAAATGGAGGAAAGGACCCAACAACATACATCACATCCTGTTCATTTATTCACATACACGGCAATAGATAAAACATGAAATAAAAATGTGAACAAAGGTCCACCTACAAAAGGAAAATGCAAAGAGTTAGTAACTTTTTGAAAAACTCAATGCAAGGTAAAATGGATGTTTAATATAAGAATGTGAATGTAAACAATGAAACTAAGTGATGACAACTATTTGAAAATTATTTTGAAAAATAAGATTTGTTTTGGGAACTTGGAAAAATTTAAAAAGTGGATAAAACTGGACAAAGTAACTGGAGATTTTGGGTGAGTGAAGGGTGAAGAGACATGTTAATGGCCTAATCCTCTAACTGTCCCCAGTGGAATTGCCAGTTGTCGCACACCGATTTTTGGGTGTCTAAGGTCCTTTTAGCTTGGACACAAAAAGCACAGAACTCTGTCACTAGAACTCATCCTCCTAGAAGGACAAGTGCGACTAGGTTTGAAAATTCGTTTAACTAAGGGCTTTTCAAAAAAATAGGAATCGTCACCTAACTTGATTAAGGTGAGTTAGCGCACCTAAAACTAAGTATTAATCCGAAAATTAAACTTAGGGCTTTTCAAAAAAGGGTTTTGAAAACTCCCTCAAAAGAGGGTTTTTAAGAAAATAGGTTGTTTGGAACCTTTGAAAAGATTTAAGCGCTTTTGGAAAATAACTACATTTTTGGTCATTTGAAAACAGAAATCTATGGTTCAAGGGTTGGTTACGTGTAGAAAAGATATCCTAAAATTATCACCCTACCCTGCCCTTTCGGTACCTACATATCTAATCACCCTTTGTTCACTCACTAGAATAACCAGTTACCATTGTCCACTTAGTATCCACTTTAAAATTTTGAAAACGGGGTTTAGTCATCACTTTTCAAATGGATGATGCATGATGCATGTTTTTGGAAAATGTTTGAAAATATGAGAGTTTCGAAAGAGTTTGGAATAGAAACATTAAATTGATTGGAATTTTTGAAAAAACAGATTGGAGTTGAAATAAAAGTTATGACCGCACCATTTTAGGTTGCCTACGTATCTCACTTGGCGAGAATCAGGTCCATCGTAGTTCAGGCTAGAGCCCGATGGAAAATAGGCGCATTAGGGCCTTTGGAAGGTTTGAAAACACTTTGGGGTCTTTGAAAAAGTTTAAGACACTTTGAGGTCTTTGGAAAAGCTTAAGATACTTTGAGGTCTTTGGGAAAGTTTAACACACTTTGAGGTCTTTGGAAGTTGAAGACTCTTTGTGGTATTTGGAAAAGTTTAAGACACTTTGAGGTCTTTAGAAGTTTTGACTTGAAATTGGATGGTGGAGTATTTTAAAAATATTTTTGGATCAACTTAAGGGAGTTTTGAAAAAATGCTTTGGCATGGCTCAAGAGAACTTGAAAGTATTTTTGAAGTCTTGTTTTGAAAACCTTAGAGACATGATTTTAGAATGTTTTGATGAATTAATTTTTTAAAGTGGTTTTTAGAAATGGCTAACGGTTTGGAATCCTAATATGGACAACCTTAGGGGTTGTTCTTGATTTATCACTTTTCCTTGAAATCCCTAACCATGAGAGGGTTAGGGACGCCTTAGGTTTGTGACCTTTTGAAAATTCCTTGAAGATGGAGCGTAAGAACATTTGAAGAGTTTATGGAGTTGGTTTTTTGAAATCAAGAGAGTAGGAGATTTTGGAAAAATGGGTTATAAGAATAGTTTAAAAATTGAGTGATCATTTAGAAAAAAGGTTCAAGAGTTGGAACCTTGAAGTGTACTAACCTAGGTTGGGTTGGCCTAGGGTTAGGGGTGACCTAAGGTTAACTAACTTAGGTTTGTTTAACCTAGGGTTAAGATGACATATGGTTAGCTAACTAAGGTTAGGTTAACCTAAGGTTAAGGTGACCTAGGGTTAACTAACTAGGGTAGGGTTAACCTAAGGTTAGGATGACCTAGGGTTAGGTTAACCTAAGGTGAGTGAACTAGGGTCAAGTTAACCTAGGGTTGGGCAACTAGGGTTAAGTTAACCTAGGATTGAATTGAAAGATGATCTTGAAATGTTGTTTGATGCACTTTTGGAAAGAGTTTTGAAAAACAAAACATGTTATGCAATGGACTTTGATAGACAATATTTTTAAAGATCATTTCCATGAAAATTTTGACTATTAGCCAAGAATATAGTTTACATGGTTGGTATTTGGAGACCATTCCAAGGAAGGTTTCCTCATGACCATTATAACCATTATCTTGGCAAGAGTATAAGAGGTCAAAATCAACATGATGACAACTTTTTGAAGCACTATTTTCTATTCAAAGATAGAGAGCATGCATTTTTGAAAATCATATTTGGAAGGATTTTGAGAACCATTTTTCAAGGGGACCAATTCCATTAAGAGAGGGTTCTTATGGCCAAACAAAAGGGAAGCCACTCAAGAGAGGGTTCCATGAGGCCATTCCAACTACTAATCTTGAAAGAGTGGAAACCTCAGAATTTAGAGAGCTAGCAAATAACCCTTATACAAGTCAAAATGACATGATACCAAAATGAGAATTAGGAGTTAGTAGGGGGTCTTCTAAGGCATGATTTGTAAAGTCCCATCCTAAGCTTCAAGGAGCCAACTCTTGGAACAATTTTTGAGAGAAATATAAAGCTTGGAAATGACATGGAGCTAAGAGTAATGTAAGCATTATAGATCATGGTAATAAGCATAAGAATGAAACCAATCATACAAGACATGCTCACAATAGTAATATGCAAGGGGTCATGATCTCATACAAGGCTTTTAGGCTTCACCATATAAACAAGGGGCTCCTAGGCTATACCATCTTAAAGTAGGCTAGTGAGAGGTCCCCCTACACGGTGGCTCTCACTTGCTTTTCTCTAGACATGATCTAAGAGCCCTCTTGGCTCAAGCATGCAAGAATAGAGGGGTATAGATAGGGATTAAAACAGAGAATAGCCTAAGTAGGCTAGGAGGGAGCAGAGAAGAGTGGGGGAAGACACAAATGTAAAAGGGATAACACCTTTTGCCTTCAACACACTTGTAGTCTTCAAAGGATGTCTTGATTGGAGCTTGAATGACTTCAAGAAGGCTTGGAGGGCTGGTAGGGAGTGTTTAGTGGTGTATAAGGCTAAGTAAGTGGAGTGTATGGCCTTTAGGGTGGTGGAATCTAGCCTAAGTGTTGGAGGGGGAGAATATATTTGGAGATTCGAGTTTCTGGAGTGATTTCAGCAGGGCTTCGCATAAATTTTGGAGATGGAATATGCAAAGGGGTGGCCTGGTATTTATAAGCAATCTGGAACAAGCCTGGCGCATGTGCTACATGCTCCTGGCCAAAATTTGACCTAGCGCATGTAAGACATGCGCAGGTACTATTCCATTGCCAGAATGACACATGGCACCCTATGTACTAACTCAATCTCGACTGTTGATCAAAACTTGGTCGATCTGATCAAAATTTGGGTGAATATAGCATACACTCTGTCACCGGGAGGGTTCCTTTAAACTTTGTCTCAATAATTGAGCCAACTAGGAAGGTTCGGGGGAATTGGTCACGCCTGGGATGTTCTCCTAGGGCTTCCGGTGAACTTTTATGTTTTCGAAGAGTCCAAATGGTGTTTGGAAGTGTGAGATATCGTCTTGAAAAATGTGCTTAAAAGGACAATTTTGTGAAGCGTCTGTGATACGCTCCGTGGGTGTTCGAAAGTAGCTATTTTCGTATCGCATGATTAAGGCCTTCGGGAAGCGATCTTTTCGATTGGACCATACTGATGGAAAGTACTCCAGAAATACTTCTGGGAATTCTAATATTTACGCATTTCTTAAGTCGTTTGACGGTGCATTTCAATCAGGGAATCGGAGAAAAAGTCAACCTTAGCGGAATATCTGCGAGACGCCCCAGGGGTTGCTGAAAGTTGTAGTTTTTGCACCGAACGATGGAGGGCTTGAGGAAGTGATCTATTCGACCGAGCCATATCAATGGAAAGATAAGTGAACGATCTTTTGAGAATTCCCTGATTTACGCATTTCTTGAGTCATTTGACGGTGGGTTATAACTAGGGAATTAGGAGACAATTTAAACAGAGCGTCTGCAAGACGCTCCAGGGAACTTTTATCGAGTCGTGAGTGTTTAGAGTCGTAAGGCCCTCCTTTGGTTAAATAAAGGTGTATGGTGAAACCCTTTGCTCAAAATCCCCGGACCGGCGCTGCTTCGGGGCATGTTTGGATTGCCGAGGGCAAAATGGTCATCTTGACCAGGATTGGCTGGAAATGGTTAGGAATGGTTTGGTATGTTGTGTTAAGCGTGTAAGGTTGTTCAGGGATGGTTTTAGGAGAGTCTTTTACCGTTTGACGGGGTTTGTGCAGTGCTGAGGTGTTCAGGGGCAAAACGGTCGTTTTGACCAGAGTGAGCCAGAATGGGACCGAAATTGGACCGAATGGCGTGCGGGGGATTCCTAACAATTTAGTAACATTTTGGAAAGGTGGACTTATCATTTCGATGGATTTTGAACTTTTCCAAAACGTGCCTGGAGGCCCAAGGGCCAGGTTTGGTCATTTTTCACCGAGTCGGGCTAATAGGCGCCGGTGTTGACCTAGGTGCTAGTTCCCGAGACCGCCCGGTCTCAAAAAACTACATGTGCAGTGTTGGTCTCTAAGAACACCCGGTCTTGGAGAGCTACCTGTAGGGGTGGTGTTGGTTCCTGAGAACGCCTGGTCCTAGAAAGCTGCCTAGAAGGGTGGTGTCGGTCTCTAAAAACGCCCAGTCTCAGAGAACTACCAAAGGACAGACATTCTACATTGGCGAGCTAGCAGGCACTAGAAGTGAACCATCTAAAATTTGATGAGGTGTTGGTCCCCGAGATCGTTCAATCCCAGGAAGCTACCTGGATGGCGTTGGTTTCCAGGACTGCCTGGTTCGGAAAGCTGCCTGGAATGATGGTGCTTATGGCTCTAACGGGTCCTTGTGGGCCCGAGAAGCGACCAGTTGGTTGGATTGGGGGTTGAAAGGTTTATCTTGAGCCTGCATGTGCTGTGGTGTTTGAAACCGAGCCCGGTCGGGCTGGAGGTTGCCGAGTAGGCAAAAATAGGGTGCTTACACACCTTCTCCTTCACTTTATACATATGCCTCCTACACATCACCTCCATCACCCCACACACCTTACTACGAACTATATCTTCGACTCTACCAACCTCTCATGGAGAACCTAGAAGATATATATTACGCCCGCTCCTAATTAGGTGTCATTAACACTATCTTAGGGTGTCATTAACACTATCCTAGCGAAATCTCATCATAATCCTAAAGATAAAAATCTTATAAGGATTAACAACATCATTCTATAAATAAAACTACCTCATAATCCACTACCTAATACAAAATAAAAAAAACTATCAAATTAAGCTCATAATAATTACAAACCAACTGTAAATATACTCCATGAACTATCATCTAACATACAATATGTACAAAGACTATAACTCAACAAATGGAGCTCCTCGAAACTCTCCAACTCAACATTAACAATGATAGCGATAGCACTAAACTGAACCTCCCTCTCCATCTCACCAGTAAGATAATCTGTGTAGATGTAAGCTAATGTCAACATGCTTACAAAGATAATCAAACTCATAAAAAAAACAAATACTAGATAATTACCAAATCAATTACCAACACATAAACCACTAAATCAACCATCAAAAGATAAACCACCACACTAATAAGTAAACTACCATTATTAAAGAGAAATGTCTCATGTAATGTAATACCTCTTGTAATGCCATGGTAGATATCGCCACTTCGTTTCACTACATGGGCTTACTACCACATAGGCTCACTTTTGATAATCTTACTAAGATTGATAAAGCAAGTTATCAAGAATAACCACTATGATGCAATGTATGATACACCATAAATGAGTTCGCGATTTAGATAATATTGGCCTAATATATCGATGGCTTGTTATTAAGGAATATCCACCGTGACTAAACCTTAGGCTGGTCCCACGTGATCGCCCACGTGATCGAACCTTCTCCCGTGTAATGCAAGATATGCACACAATATATGTTATATGTAATGTCACCTCATTACCAATAATCATCCCACAATCATAACCAATATAGACAACAAGATATCCAATTTAATAAGAATAAAAGTATCTCATATTCCTCACAATCAACACCAACATTAACAACAACAACAATACCACAATTAATATCAACATAAATTGTGGGTTAAGAAACTCTAGCCCAGCCAATCAAGGCAAGCCTAATAAAGATTAAACAAATTTATTTGGGCCTATAACAGCCCAAATATCATCAATACAACTTAGGCCCATATTCCCGAGATTAGCCCAAGTCACAAGACTTTTCAGCCCAAGGAGCTGGGGCACTTGCCAGGAATATCAGAGCACTCAATACTCGATTGTCATCATTTAATACTGAACAGACCCGCATTTAATGTGGAAGAAATGCAGCACATGATAGCCATACTCACGTCTGGTCAATCGAACTCAAGCATGGTGATAAAGGTGAGTTTCTGGCCGATCAGCCAACTTTAGCCGACATAAGGCTATGAGATAGGTCATGATTACCAGAGTAGGCTTAACAGAAAGCGTTATACTATAAACACAAAAGCCTCAAGAAGCAAGGTATAGAGAATGAGATTTAAGCATATACAATCTTTATTCACTTCATTCTTGAGAGAGATTGCTAACTTGATCATCAAAGTGTGATCAGCCCATAGAGGGTCAATTCATTCTAACTCATTTGTGTCCTTGCAGCAAGTTGTGTTCTGTGATATTGGTTCGAGTGATCGGCCAAGCCTTCCTAAAAATCTCATTTACATAAATAATAAGGCATCCAATTCAATATGAATAATATTATTTTAAATCCCCAACTGTTGCCGTCTGACAGTCACAATTGACTCACTCTTTAGGTTGAATCACAATGCTTTGATCTGCCTCCAAACCTACCAAATACCACCACATCTAACTTGATAAAATAAATGCAATAATTCAAAATCAATGCATAATTACAGCTTATAATCCTTAAACATGTGATTTATAACATCAATGATGTATTAGAAACTCAATGAAATACGTTAAACCCTTTCTAATGCAATGCCAGACCAAATTTAAACTAAAATATCTCTCAATTTATAAAAAGTTAGAGTACAACCTTTATATCAATAGAAAGATATATGAGTCTACTTTTCAAAACTTCAAATGGTGCGAAATTTTGAGTTTTCTAGAGTGAGATATGACCATTTGACAAAAGTGAAGTGTAGTTATGGCCGAGAAGCGCGCCACTAGGCCCCCTCCTGGTAACCCACTGAGCCACTAGGCACCCCCTGGTGTGCGATGGTGCCCTCCTAGCAACCTACTGTGCCACCAGGTGTCCTCCAAGCATGCCAGTGTGCCCCTCTCCATCCTAGGTCTGAAATGCAACTTCTAAAACACAATTTTAAGCCCCCATTTTAATTCCAACACAAGTCTAAGTCCTCTTAAGTCTATAATGAAATTCTAAGGTCATAAACAAGTACTCAAACACCCTAATCATCCTTGGAAACCCTAATCACCATTCCCCTTCTCTACTTCAATTCAACTTCCATGGTATGAAAATATATTTCTACAAACAACAATCATTCAAATATAACAAAACAACGATGGTATTTGTTGACTCAAGGTTGATCCCAGATGATTTTGATGGTAACTAAATCTTGTGTTATTTTACTAATACATTTACTTAGAGTGCAGATTAATAAAGATTATAATCTAGACTTAGAGTCTAACTTAAAGTCTAATACATGTCAAAGTGGATGCACAACAAGCTAAGTTCAAACAAATGCACCAAGAGTCATGCGATGCACCAAACAGAATAATGAGACCTATTCCATCTTCAAACAAATGATTTGCATTCGAAGAGATTGAAGGTGTTCAAAAAAAGATTTCATTAAGTATGCATAGACTCAATAAAGTTGACTTGAATTTGAAGAGATTGAAGGTGTTCAAAAAAATACTTCATCAACTGTGCAAAGATCAATTGAAGATGACTTGATCTTGAAGAGATTGAAGATGTTTGAGAAGCAAATTCATTTTAATTGAAAAATCTCTACAAATAATCCAAATAAAAATTTCATCCTGGATATGAAGAGTCAATGAAGATGATATGTATTCAAAGAAAATGAAGATGTTCAAGAGTAGACTTCATCAAGCTTATAAAAGACTCATTGAAGTGATCCTAGAGAAGAAACAAGAATGTACAGCAAAAAGAAGAAACTCGGCAATGAGACATCGTGAATATGAAGCTCTACATGAATGAAAAAGTGATTAGCAGCAGAAAGAGAGAGCTCGACAATAAAGAAGAAGAGCTCGGCAATCAAAAAGAAGAGCTCGGCAATGAAAGAGAGAGCTCGGCAATGAAGAAGAAGAAGAGCTCGGCATTAATGGAATGAAGTTCTGGTAGTTTGGAAACCAAGAAAAGATAATTATCGAATGATAGATTCAATCCAAATTAAATAGAGAACAACTTTGATGAATTGAAGACTTTGATCTATCATCATTCCCTAAATAGAAGATTACTTAAAGATCTTATAGTATAGCTAAAGCTAAACTTGATCATTGGAATAATGAATGAAGATTTTTGGGCAATGTGTTGACACATGAAGACAGAAGCCAAAAGTTTGAAGACAGAATGATCAACTGTCGACACATAGAGTTGATGTGTCGACACATAGAGACTGTGGAAAACATCTGAAAAATGCAAACCAAATGTGTTGACACATGAAACCAAGTGTCAACACCTAGGAAATAACGGCTAATTTTTCTAACGTTATAACGGACTGGACTTGCATAAAATGAGCCCCAACAACCTCCAACGGACGAAATCAATACAGGAGTTTATATACAAGCTTTTAAATACATTTATAGACAAGAGAGACAAGAAAAACAAAAGCCACTGACTGATCAAGCTGAGAAAATTTGAACATTCCTTTTATCTTCATTTTGGCATTAAGTGAGCTTTTATTTTTCTATCCACTTTTGATAGAGAGTTTGTATTTCATTTGTACAACTTCATACACCTGTAAGTGAGAGTTTGAGAGTTCTCTTGTAGAAGAAAAACTCTTGTAAGGTAGAGTGGATCTTGGACAAAACTACTTGGCAGCTAGAAGAACTTGAGAAAAAGTTTTTGTGTAAAAATGAGCTGAGCACTTGGTAAATCAGTATCCATTTTATAATTGGAGATTACAGAGTGGAGGAAAACTTCAAGGGGATCTTGGGGTGAGGACGTAGACCACAAATTGTGGTTGAACCTCGGTAATTTTTGGTATGCCTTCTATTACTCTGTTTTCATTTCTCTTTTGATTATATTGCATTATATATATCTTGATCACTGTTCTATTGATTAAATAAATTTTAATTAATCTTAATTGCTATTAATTTTTGAAAAACCCAATTAACCCCCCCCCCCCCCCCCCACTCTTGGGTTGCCATTTGGGCCAATAGTATTGAGATTCCTCATCTCATAAAAAGAAAACACAAGCTTCTTCTTTAATCCTCTCTTCCCCCTCTTCTTTTTCTCTCACTTTCTTTTTTGCCAAACATAATTGCTACACAAGCACCTCCCTTCTCTCTCTTCCCTTAACTTAAAGACAACTATAGATACAACTTGTATCTATAATATCACATGTCACATACACTCGTAATGCTAGTGAAGCACACACCACACACACACACACTCCTTATGCACACACCTCACAAATACACACTTCACAAGCATACACCTAAGTGACTTTCACACACAAGCACACCTAGCACCTCCTTGCTTCCTCAATCCATATGATTAGCATAATCAAACATGTTTAGACTAATTAATTATCATTAATATTAAGGTAAGCATGGAGATTAATTAAGCTAATTATTCATGCTTAAAAATGACTAACTCCCCATATGACATACTCCATTAAAACATACTAATCAAACTCCTTGATTAAGAAAAATCATGCACCATAAGTATGCTATTAGGCTAAATGTAATGTTAAGCAAGATAGAGTTTTAAAATATACTTTCATAGCCTGAACCATATCAACAAGCACTTGGGGAAACCAAAGTTTTGTTGAGAGACATGCACAAGATGCTATTGGCTTAGCAAATATAAGGGAGATTTTCGGCACAAGACCAAGACCCTAGGATTAAGACAACTGTAGAAGAAACTATCCTACCCAAGGTGTCTGAACTAAGAGAAGAAGTTCCTGGGGTGGATGTGGATTAGGGGGAGGGTGAGGGTGAGGGTGAGGGTGAGGGTGAAGATGAGGTTCAAGAAAAAGTACTTATCCTTCCTAAGCTGTCTGAACTAAGAAAAGTGGTATCTAAAGAAGAGGTGGATGAGGAAGAGACAATAGAGAGTGAGGGAGGGGAACCCAAGAGAGAGGAGCTCAAGATTAAGGATTCCAAGAACGACAAGAGTGAGGAGGATGAAGGGGAGAAAATAGAGAATTCTAACTGTCATGACCTATTTGTTGTGGATGCACTTTCTATTTTAAATGTTTTTGATATTGATAAACAAATAGGGCATACTAAAGGGGTTCATAACATGAGCTTATTTGGCATTTTTATGCTCAATCCATTTACTTTCTCTACATTCTATGATACTTTTGATTCTTGTATGCTTAATGGTTATATTCTTGAATTTAACAAAGATACTAAAATTGTTTATTACTATGTTTGTTTGAACTTTTTCCAAGTTTCACCCATGGATATCTTGGATGATAGAAAATTTTCTTTATGTGATATTAGGTAGTCTCTTCTCAAATTTTGATAGTAGTAGGTGTCATTAGTAGATTTTTCTTTTCTTTTCTTTTCTTTTCTTTTTAATTCTTTTTACGATTTTCAGTTTTATAGAATTTTTCCCTAGTTGGGGGGATATTCTTTGGCATCCCATTTTTGTTCCTCTTTCTCCTCAATTGTTCTTCATTGGCTTTATTTTCATGCATTGAGGACATTGCATAATTTGAGTGGAAGGAAAAATTAGTGATAGTTTGTGTATTTTTGTTTTTGTTTTGTTTGGTCTTTTAAAAAAAAAAATTTGCACTTTTTATGATATATCTTGTTATATACATCAAACCTTGTTATGCTTTATTGGTCAGTCTCAGGTGTTGCTTCATCTTGACTATCTTTTTTGCCACCTGAGTTTCTTGGTAAAGATTTGAGTATCATATGGTTCGGGTATTACGATTTGTATCTTTTGACACGCTTTTTCATATATTTCGTTATTAGTGATTATTGAATGTGTTGAAGAGGATTTTGTGAGAATCATAGCAATATTCATGTCAAAGCAATCTTACATTGATGATATTTTAAGTCATACATTGGACTACACTTAAGCTTAATTATTGATTCACTTTATTATTATAATGCATTATAAATTTTTGTCATAAAATCATTTTAATAGAAAGATTACATCGTTGTACACTATCGTGCTATGTGATATCTTTTGTTGATATTTTGTGTATGCATATCCTCAAAATGTGAAGATTTGACCTTGTGAGCTTTAGAGCCAACTTATCTTCTTTCAGAGTGGATATATATTTACTTAAGGATAACTGATTGTACTCTAAAAGTGAAATCTACATGCTTTAATTAATTCTTTGTTAGACTTAGAGTAGGATTAATTGTTTAGTTTTAGTTCTAATTCATACTATCTTAGTTTTATGTATGTTTTCAGGAATCCTATGCTAAAAAGGACAAATTTGGGTGAAAGTACAAAAAGCATTCAAATGGGCCAAGAGGGCATTCGAACGAATGACATTAGTCATTCGAACGGTAGAGCTTAACGTTCGAACGATGAACAAGAGCGTTCGAATAGTACGTCAAATGGAGTTACGTTAAGACCAAGTCTAAAGACCCTTCGATAGATTTAGAGAGCTGTTTTTCCATCCAAATATCATTTGACGCATGATTCAAATGGTTGTTCATTGCGTTTGAATGGTTGTGATAGGCGTTCGAACGGTTGCGCAAAATATATACCTTTTGGAAGCCTATAAAAGTTGGGGTTGTTGTTTTTAATAGCTTTTCCTTATTATTTTAGGATAGTTTAGTAGCAGCTTTAGAATAGTTTTCCATAGGAGTAGTTCATAATTCTATCACTGTCTTTAATTCCTATAATCAGATTTTCAACCTTTCAATAGTTTTTCAATACAATTCAATATATTTTTGCACTTTACTTATGGCATTGAGTAGCTAAATTCCATCTTGAGATCAATTGTGAAGATCAATAAAGATCCTGAATAATAATGGAGGTAAACTAGTTTTTAATGTTTAAATCTTCTTTTTCTCAATTCTTTGGGATCAAACTCTAGATATTTATGAAAACTTAGATGCTTGATTATACTTAGAAACAAGTCAATGGTATGCATCTTTGACTAAAACTGATCTATTCTAGATTTGATTGTTAAAGAATAAATGTTTTTACCGTTAAATCTTCTGAATAAAAAACTCACGATATAGTCAATGATTTGAGTTATCAAAAGCCTCCATTAGAATTCCAACTAAAGCAATTAGTTGGATCAATTGGTCTCAAGACTTTATTTTATTACATTAAATCAGTTTTGATAGAATAGTTTAGATTAAATAAACCCAATATCAAATCTAAAATTTTTGGTTTCTTTTTTTAAATAATTAGTCCGATTTTGTGTAATTGAGAGGAGTATTCCACATTCTTCTTCAACTTGTCAATTGTTCCTTATAGATTGATCTCGGAATTCACTGAGTATTATTACTGCATCACAACCGTACACTGGCGGATATCAGTTGTGCTATTTTGCAGTGATCAATAACTCATTGATTTTTCATTCTTTCAATAGTTTCATTATACTTGGTTTTGATTCATATGTAGGGTAATAGTTTGAGTTGCTAACACTTATACTCTCTTAAATTTTTTACTTGATGTATTTCAGATGCTAGGTTAGGCCATTCTATTCCTTTTGAACCATTCATGTCCAATTTATTTCTCTTGTTACTCATAAACATATGATCTTTGAAAAAAGTATATCATTGTTGAAATACTTTCCATAATGAGAATCTTGATATCATTGCTTAGGAAAGATTACGAAGAGATAGTCATATGGAGTTGAAAAAAAAAAGAAGAAAAAAGAAAGAGAAAAATTAAATATGCAAAAGGAAGTTGAAAAAAAAAAAAGAAAAAAGAAAGAGAAAAATTAAATATGCAAAAGGAAGTTGAAAAAAAAAAAAGAAAATTGCAATTAAAGTGAAAAAGAAGAAGAAAAAATATAGAAGTGGAGAAAGTAAAGAAAGAAAAAGAACAATCTTGTTGAAAGTTAGAAAATTGAAAGGGTATGCTTATTGATCATCACATGTGGTGCATAATGCATGTTTTGAGTCTTTCTAGTCATTTCTTTCTCCTTATTCATAGCTCTTTTTTCACATGGCCTTAACTTATCCAGAATATACATGTTTGAGAACTCTTTTCAGTATAGGTCATTGCATGTCAATTCTCTAATTAGCACTCTAACTGTGAATATTCATGGAGCTATGCCAAATTGATACATTACATATTTGTGGTTTTTGTTATTGGATTGCTCTACCTTATGTTTCATGTACATTTACTCTTATAAAGAGTTTTCTATTAAGAGACCCATGTGTTCCATGTTCTTGATGAGTGTATAACTAGTAAGATTTAAATCAAAGCATAAAAGATATAATTGCATGATCTTGAGACAGTTAAGTTGTATGTCATTGCTAGTACACTTTTATGTGATTCTTTATTAGATGCTTTACGCCTTTACCTTGCATGATTCATAATTTAGGAAGGATTAAAAATTTTCTTGAATGAAGTTATATATGTTTCATTTATTTCTATTGAGTCAATACCTTGATTTTGATGATAACAAAACATGATTTAATGATCTAATAATTCTATTTAGTGTGCAGAGTAGTTATTAAATAGATCTTGACTTGAAGCTTATCAAAATGGAGAATTCATGATGCAAAGATTAGAATGAAGAATGAAAAGCTTGATGAGATGACACATTCAACAATGGTGATCTTATAAGATAATGAAGATATTTTAAGATGATGGATATCAAGGAAAAAGAATGAAAATACTAAAAGTCTTGATTGAAAAGATTGGAGACTTTAAAGACTTGAAGATATCTTGCAAGAATGGAAGAAGAAGAGACCGACTCAAAGATAGAGAAGCTTTCTTGTTAGATTTGAAGATGTCTTGAACACATGGACGGAATCACAAGACTAGAAAAGCTTTCTTGGAAGATTTGTTAAAGTCTGTGAAAAAGTTATATTGATTGAAGAATTCTAGAAGAAATATAGAACTGAAGATGTTCAAAGAAGGATAGAAAATCAATTGAAGAAATGAATATTCTAAGTCTTGGAAGCTCTCTTGAAGATCATGAAGAAGACTTGGTTAAATGATTCAAGCATTGATGATGGAAGAGCTCTACAAGTAATGAAAATGAAGTAAATTCATCTAGAATGGATTGAAGATGTTCTTGGAGTCATCTAACCTTGAAGAAGTGTTTGCAAGCTTTAAAATGCTTAGTTGGGTGATCCTTAAAGAGCTTGAAGATATTGAAGAACATTAAAGAAATATTGCAAAAGTTAAGGATTTTTCAAAAAGAGTCGACCCCTCAAGTAAAAAGAGTCGACTCTTTCAAACAGAGCTTTGGAATTCTAATGGAAACTCAAAAGAGTCGACTCCTGCTATAAAAAGAGTCGACTCATTTCAACAGAGAACAAAAATTCTGAAGACTGCTTAAAAGAGTCGACTCTTGGAGCAAAAGAGTCGACTCATTTGGACAGTGTCTTGACAAATCTGCTGAAATGCAAAAAGAGTCGACTCTTGGAGCAAAAAAGTCGACTCATTTGGACAGTATCTTGACAAATCTGCTGAAATGCAAAAAGGGTCGACTCATTGTAAAAAGAGTCGACCCCCAGACAGTAACGGCTATATTTCTGACAGACGGTATGGGCAAATATGCAACCAAAACTTCCCCCATACTTTTCCGACGGTTAGAATCGATCCATATCTTTAAATACAAGATACATACAGTTTCAATACTAAGGATGAGAGCAATTATACCATTGATATCAAGAGCTTGAAGCTGAAAATCTCTTATACCTCACTGCCACATATTTTTGCTGAGTGTTTAAAGTTATTCATTGAGTTGTATTTGTTCATATACTCATTAGGAGAGTTACCCATTGTATAACCTTTATTCATTTCACTTGGGTGGGTTTGTAAACCTGTAAGTTTGAGTGTTCTTGGGTAAAACACTTGTAAGTTTGAGTGAAGCTTGGACAAAATCACTAGTAAGTTTGAGAGAAGCTTGGATAAAATCTCTTGAATTTTGAAAGCTTGGGAAGAAGCTTTTGTAAGAGTCAGCTGGGCACTTGTGGCAAAACCAGCAGCTCTGTAAAAGGTGTTACAAAGTGGAATTCCTTCGAAATGATCAAAGAAGAGAGGACGTAGGCAAGGTTGGCCGAACCTCTATAAAATTTGGTGCTCTTCTCTTTTGCCTCTGTTTTGCTTATTTGCTTATTATACATTCTTGCATAAATATACACATTGGTATATACTTCACATGCTTGATATATATACTTTGATTAAGTATTGTTGACATACGTAAACTCTTTTTAAGTTGCAATTCTTGATATAAATTCTATAAAACCCAATTCACCCCAGCTCTTGGGTTGCCTTCTTGGGCCAACAATTTCTACTATTTTTCATATAACATAAATAAATGTTTGTGGGTATCATCACTGCAGCAAGAAGTTAGTTGGGGGGTGTGATTATACTCTAAAAGTGTAATCTACATGCTTTAATTAATTTCATGTTAGACATAGATTAGGATTATTTATATTGTTTTAGCTCTAATTCATACTAATTTAGTTTATTTTACTTGAGATAGGAATTCCACGTAGAAAAGGACGCAATTGGGCAAAAAATGGAACAACCGTTTGAATGGTCAGAATGGGTGTTCAAACGCATGATATTAGCATGACAGCAGCCGTTTGAACAGTGAAGCTTAGTGTTCGAATGCTGAACAGTAGCATTCGAATAGTGTGTCAAACAAAGTCACGTCATGCTGAACAGTAGCATTCGAACAGTGTGTCAAACGGAGTCACGTTAAGACCAGATCCAAAGCCTATTCGAGAGAAGCCCGTTTGAACGGTGAGCAAAGGTGTTTGAATGGTGGTTAAGCCTGTTCGAATGGTACGCAGGTTTCCTATTTTTCTTGCTACCTATAAAAGCTGGGATTCTGGTTGTTTTAGGAAGCTTTTTCATTATTACGTTTTTTTTAGGTTTTAGGAGTAGTTTAGAGTAGAACTTTACATAACTTTTATAGGTTTTCTATTCCTACAATTAGATTCATAGTTTTCTCAATCCTTGAAATCAGATTCAGTCTTTCAATATATATTTTGGTATCTATAATGGCGTTGAGTAGCTAGATCCCATCTTAGGATCAGTTGTGAAGATCAATTGAAGATCTCGGATGAACAATGGAGGTAAATTAGTTTTTAATGTTTAAATCTTTTTCTTTTAATTTTTTAGAATCAAACCCTAGATTTTTATGAAAACTTAAATGTTTGACTATGTTCAGTAATACTTATACATGAATTTGTGTTCAATACATGTACCGCACAAATCAATGGTATGCATTTTTTTTCTAAAATTGATTCAATCTAAAGTAGATATTTATGAAAACCTAGATGGTTGATTATGCTTGGCAACAAGTCGATGATATGCATTTATGATTCTAAACCTAATTTATTCTAGATTTGATTACTAAAAAATAATTGTTTTTATCTCTAAATCTTTCGAATCAAAGACTCACGACACAGTCAATGATTTAAGTTATCAAAAACCTCTATTGGAATTCTGGGTGAAACAATTGATTGGAGCAATTGGTTTCAAGACTTTCTTTTATTAATTCTAAATCGTTTTCATAGTTTAGTTTAGATTAATCAAATTTTTTCTCAACATTATTTTCTTTTTGTTTTATTGGGGTATTTTCTTGAAAATTCTGAACCAAAGTGAGTTTTCTTGAATGCGCTAACCCTCTTCCCTGTGGATCGACCTCGAACTTCACTGAGTAATTATTACTACATCACGACCGTACACTGGTGGTTATTTATTGCACGTTTTTAGAGTGATCATTAGCTAGGAAGGGTCGTCTTAGCATGACGGGAATTTGGTTATGAGCCATACTACTCTCAACGGGTTGTATATCTAGGACAATGAAGTCAACCGAGAAGTGAAAATTATTGACTCGGATGAGAACATCCTCTATGACACCTCTAGGGACTTTGATAGACCGATCTTCTAATTACAAAGTCACACGAGTAGGTCACAATTCACCCAATCCATGTTCTTTATAAATTGAAAAAGGTAGAAGGTTAACACTAGACCTTATATCTAGAAGAGTGCGATCTATCTTGTCCCCCACTATAGTGCATGATATTGTGGGACATTCGGGGTCATTGAATTTTGGTGCGGTCTTGCATTGCACGATAGCACTTTAGTTGTCATTCATCATGGTCGTTTTTTTTTACATGCAACCTTCTTTTTAAAGTACATAAGTCCTTTAAGAAGTTGGCATAAGAAGGTATTTGCTTAATAGCATCAAGAATAGGAATGTTGACCTTGACTTGCTTGAAAACTTCATAAATTTCAGAATTTAGAAGTTTATTTTTTAGTTTGGTCAACCTTTGGGAAAATGGGGCATGTTTTAAGATGTCCCTCCCATTTTCCTTTGTGGTACTTGAAGTCTTAAGGGGCTTGTCTATGGTCTTTTCCTCACTCTCTCTCCCGTTTAACTCTTCGAACTCTCTCACTTTTACTTTTCCTCTCTCACACTTCTCAACACACTCCTTAAAAGGCTCTTCCATAGGTGGAATAGTTTTGTCAATGACTTTGCCCCTTCTAAGAGTTATGATAGCTTAGACTTGCTCATGGCTACCTTGAGGGTCAGATTTACCCTTAATGATATGCACTTGCCTCATCGTCGGATTAGGTTGAGGTTGGCTTGAGCTGGGAATCTTTTCGGGACATGTTAAGTCAAAACTTGTGTCAAAGTAAACATTTACTTCGCCATGTTCTCTAGCATCCTAGTGTTTTGTTCTAGCAACTTCTCTTGCTTATCCACCCTAGCATTAACCGCTCTCATAGCGCTTATGAGTTAATACACATTATCATCAATTGGCTTTCTATGAGGAAGATGATACACATTAGGTGAAGCTTGAAAAGGAACTACTGGTTGAGGTTGAAATGGTTATAGACGAGGTTGAAATTGTTGTGTTTATGCTTGGAAAGGTAAAGGTGGAGCTTGGTAAGGTTGAGGGTTTTGTGGCTCTCTTTAAAAAGCTCAAGGGTTAAAGTACCCTCATTCTTTCACCCAAAATTAGGATGATTCTTCTGTCCCGGGTTGTATGTGTTAGAGTAGGTAGGTGTTACCCCCACCTCTTTGGAATTGGCCAATCACATTGACTTGACCATGCAAGGCTTTCTTTACCCCCAGGACAACCGGATATGAAGCGGTATCATAATCCGACATTTCACATACCAAACAACACATATCCTTTTTTACTTCTAGGGCCCCTAGTTTCCTAGATATGTCGGTGATCGTAGCATTCATGTCATCTACCTCGTTGAGTTGGAATCGCCCCCACCTTATTGAATTGGCCTAGCCTCAGGATTTTGGGTCCCGATAGTAGCCCAATCTCTAGCTAATTTTCTAAGTAGTCAAAGTAGTTGTACGTCTCTTAGGGATTCTTATCAAAAAGGGTCCTGACATATATAGGCTCAACAAATTATTTTAATTGTGGGATCAAGGATGAGTAAAATGTATTGATAATATGCCACTTGGTAAACCCATGATGTGGGCAAGAAGGTTACAATTCCTTGAACTTTTCCCAACATTGGAAGAAAGACTCGCCTATCATTGAAAAGAATTGTGAGATTTTGTGTCTAATCATCTCGGTCTTATGTTCCGGAAAAAAATGTCTCAAGAATTTCCCTTGTAGTGAAAACCCAATAGTATATGGACATAGGCCTCAATGTATTAAACCATGTCTTGGCCTTGTCCTCAAGAGAGAATGGAAAAAATTTTAAAAGAAAAACCTCTCTTGAATAAGTGTTGTCCATGAACGTTGAACAAGCATCCTCAAATTCCTTTATGAAAGAGTAGGGTCGTTTAGAATCCAAACCCCTGAAATTGAGGTAACAATTGCATCAAGCCCGGCTTGAGGTTCAATGTGTTTTAATGGGTGGGGAAAACTATGCATGAGGTAGGTGCTTGCTATGCTGGATTCAAGTAATCCTTTAGGGTCCTAGCATGGGAGCACTTATGTCACCATGGTTGCTCCATCTATCAAAGTCGCCTTCTAATTAGGATTCAAATTGGGGTTCGAATTGGGATTGAGGTTAGCCCTATCATTGACGTTGATATTGGCCATTGGGATTGGTCCTAGGATCTCGAAAGGGTGAAAGGGTTCGAATGTGATCAACTCTAACTAGATGGTTGTGGACGTCCCTATTATATGATGACATGCAAATGCAATGCAAACATAGGAGACCATCCAAGTCTCAAGAAACATAACATACACAAGCCCTTCCACCAATTTTCCTTTCAAAACCCTCCAATCTCCACATGAATAAACCACTAATTCAATATTCAAAATCCACCCAACCGACATTTCCAATCTCCTTACGCAAAGTAAAACCATAGATAAGCAAATAACACACAAGCCTAGCCACCAATTGCTAACCACTGATTGATTAAGCTAAGCAATTCAATACTACTCAAGCAATCAATCCTAAAATAAAGAGGAAGATCAAAAAGAAAAATTTAACATGCTATTCACATAAAGGGCGGAACAAAGTTATTCATGGCCTTAGCCGAAGATTCCTCTATCGTGGTGGATAAATGAAGATCCAATCTACCAATTACTCTTCAATCCAAAATCCGTTAGTGCTTTCTTTGTGCCTTTGGTCTCCGCCAACGGCGCCAAAACTTGAATCACTCTGAAGATATGTAATATAATGACCGCAGGGGTACGATTGGCGATTTAGTTTTGTTGGCCCAAAAGGCAACCCAAGAGGGGGGTGAATTGGGTTTTTCAAAAATAATTGCAATTAAGACTATTTAAAAAAAAATAAACTAGGCAATAAAACAGTGATTCAAGATAAATGCAATGCAACAAAGTCAAGCAAACAATGAAAGCTAAGCACAAAAAGAGACACCAAGAATTACCGAGGTTCAACCACAATTTATGGTCTGTGTCCTCATCCCAAGATCCCCTTGAAATCTTCTTCCACTATGCAATCTCCAATTACAAAGTAGAGGCTAGTTGAAGTATATAGCTCACTCTCCTTAAAGCTTACACCCAACCTTCAATGCTACAAGAGTTTTGTCTAAACTTTTTCAAACTTACAAGTGTTTGTCTTTTACAAAAGAACACTCAAACTATCACTCACAAGTGTATAAAAGATTTACAATTGAAGTACACACTTTTTATAAAGAGTAGATGAGAAAATAAATAGCTCACTAAATGCCAAGTATTGAAGACAAAGAGAAATTTCAGTAAGTGTAAGAATTGCCAGCTCTTGATGATCAAATGATGGAATAATCTTGTATCTCTTGTCCATAAATGCATTTGGAGGCTTCTATATATGGCCCTGAATTGATTTCACCCGTTGGAGGTAGTTGGGGCTTCATTAAATGCGCACCCAATTCAATATAACATTTAAAAATATTGTCGTTAGTCTCCATGTGTCGACATATCACCCAGAAAATCTTGTCCATGCTTTTCTTGATCAGGCTTAACTTCAAAAACACTTCAAATACTTCAAGAAATCTTCTCTTTGGGGAATAGTGATTTTTCAAAGCTTTCAATCTAGTGTGGTTATTCAATAAAGTCTTTAATTCAATTTGGATTGAATTCTTTTTGATTTCTTCAAAAAAATTTCTTGGATTCTTCATAGAGTCTTTGCACACATGATGAATTCTCCTTTTAAACACTTTCAATCTCTTTGAATTCATATCAAGTTCATTGAGTCTTTATAGGCTTAATGAATTCTTCTTTTGAGCACCTTCAATCTCTTCGAATTTACATCATTGGTTTGATATTTGAATAGGTGTCATTGCTCTATTTTTGTGCATTTCTCTGTTTTGATGCATTGCTCGATCCTTGTGCATCCATTTTGACATTCATTGTGCTTTAAGTGTAAAATATATATTTACTCATTTAACGGCACATTAATTAAATTCATTAGCAAACTAACACAAGATTTAGTTATCATTAAAATCAAGACATAGAGTCAACAAGTTTAAATCCGGTGAGTCCAGATATCGATTCTTTTAAAGATCAAGCTCAATACAAGCTATAGATTTCAACTCACATCTGTTTCTCCTAAGATTTGCAACAACCCAAATGAAATTACTTCTTAAAAAGGTAAAACCAAAAACACTTGATTTTGGGAGATTGATTTAGCTAAACTAAAGCAATATAAAACAATTAACCTATTAGGATAAAGGACTTGAATCCAATTGATCCAACCACCCAATTCGCCTAAGGTTCCAATGAGGTATGATAACTCACATCATTAGTTTCACCACGAGTCTTTGATTTGAAGGATTTCGACAATTAAAACAATGAAATCAATGATAATCATTTCTTAGATCTCATTGAAATCTTGTGTTCTTAACTAAGTGTTTGAGTGTCCATGCTGAACCTTGAATTTGGTATGGATATAACTTATATCAATGGTATGAACACAAGAATCTCATTGTTTACAATTCTAAGTTGATTATCATTGATTTTATTATTTTAATAATCGAAATCCTCCGAATCAAAGGCTCGCAATGAAGCCAATGATTTAATTTATCAAACTTTATTGGAACATTGGACGAATTGGGTGGTTAGATTAATTGAATTTAACTCCTTTATCTTAGTAGTTTAATTGTTTTAATATTGCTTTAGTTTAGCCAAATCAATCTCTCAAAATCAAGTGTTTTTAGTCTTACCTTTTTAAGAAGTAATTTTATTTGGGCTGCTACAAATCTTAAGAGAGACGGATGTGAGTTGAAGTCTATAGCTTATATTGAGCTTTATCTTTGAGAGAATCGATATTTGGACTCACCAAATTTAAACTACATCGCCAATCGTACTCTTGCGATAGTTATATTGCACATCTTTAGAGCGATTCAGTGATCAATCGAGAGATAGTCGTTTGAACAAACATCTTTTTTCCTAAACTTTGATTAACAAATATATCAGATTACACAAAGTTCATGCTATGTTAGCATTTAAATAAAGTTAAGACTTGCTATATGATGAATTTCAATTAAATATTCAGTTGTAAAAAAATCACTGCGTTTTCTTGAATTCAAGATTCGTGGACGGAAAGGAAATGGAAAGAGAAATATAGAAAAATAAAATGAAGTGAAAGAAGTTAATTTTTCTTTTTCTATTTTTTTGTTTGATTAGGTAAAGAAAATGAGAAATAAAGAAGCAAATATTTGTCAAAAAATCTATTTTTTCCTTTGTTACCCAAAAACAAATAAATAAATATAAGTAATTTTATTTTTCTTTTGTTTTTTTCCCTCCACAAATATTCGAGTACTCCTCTCTTTGCAGATATGCCATGCTTTTAATACAAACTTAGATGATCGAGCAGTATGAACTGTATGAGTCAAAGGGTGACTTTACCATACTATGAACATAAAATGTTGTTTTTTAATTATAGGAGGGGGATGAGGGATGTTTTCCATGATAGTGTAAGAATTATTTGAAAATTTGGAAGTTTTCTTTTTCCTATTTGAAGCCTTTAATTTTCTTTTCTTCTCTTTTGATTTTTTGGGTTATCCAATAGCCCTTACGCATGGTTATAGAACTTTCCTAACCAAAAAAAACCCATCTTTGACGAAAGTCATGTTCCATTGCAGTTCTTCAGTACAACTACTCAAACGCTTTATATTCTAATTATCTCAACTAGTCTTTATTTTCAAGTTAATACCTTTATTTTTTTCTTTTTAATTGTGCGCATATGATTATCCAATTTTTCCCCGTATATTTTGGTAGGGACTGTCTTTCCTTTCTTTTTTTTTTTTTCCCTCAACTACTCCTTGAGCTCATGAAAGGCCACTGTTTTTATTGATATATCTCATGCATTATGGATCAGGGCATTATTATTATGGTTTATCAAGGAGACAAAAGAATTCCCTGAAAAGAATATGTTACATGCTCTCCCTTCGATTTCATTCCAACACAAATGGGACAACTCTGTCTCCCCTTGGTTCAAGCCATTACTAATTCACGCTTTCTGCTTTCCAAGTCCTACATATTATACAGATTCTCTCAAGTAATCTTGAGATCAAGAAGACTATACTCTGCAATATAATTCCATAAAAACGTCCAGAGATTTGGTTGTAAATTACCACTAGAAAAGATGAGGTTCGTTTAGAAGTGTGCCTGGGATTACCATAATAACAACTTCCGTTTGACAGAACCCCTAGGGAAAGAAAGTTGAAAATAGGAAAATTAACCAAGACCCATCTTCTGAAGAAAACAAAAACAAAAGAAGTCCCCAGCTTTTGTTTTGCCAGGGTAATTAAGTGCGAGTGGACAGAAATACCCTCCAAATCAAGCATATCGTGGAATTTTGAGGGGTCATTCCTATTTGTTTTGTGCTGTCAATAGGGCCGCCAATATATATATATATATATATATACATAATGAAAAGAAGAGAAAACAAAAATAAAAATAAAAAACCTTTTGTAATAAACCTAAATGAATATTAAGTAAGCAAAATAATCAAACATAGTATATAATAAAAGTAGTTCTTCTAGAACTATCAAATAATAGTTAAATAGTTCTTCTGGAACTGTTAAAAATAAATCTTCTTGATCACTCAAGAATTTATTTCTATCATATGACAAAATATAAAAGACAACTTGAACTTGAATATTTTACCTACAGTCTTTGCTTCCTTCTCTCTTCTCTATTTTTTTCTCCTCTTCTTTCTCTCTTTTCTCTTCTTGTTTTAAAACTTCAATCGAAGTCTCTTTTTATGCATGTAGCATGCTAAGTTAGCCAGCCATGTGAAAGACTATTCCACCAAATTCTTCAAGTTGCTAATCACATGTTGTTCAATGAATGGTAGGTGCTCAGTCATCTACCATTATTGTTGTTTCATAACACTCTCCCTTAGATGACCACAACAAGAAACCTCATAAAAACCTTATCGAAAGAAAAATGAATGCGCTAAAACTGCCTCATTAAAATCTTACTAACAAGAACTCTATGGGGAAAAAAACTGTTGACAAAGGAAAAAGAGTACAGTCTACAAGTCCCCCTCATTCATACATCTGGTATAAAGTTAAAGTTGATGGCTTTAATTGTTCAAAATGAAAAATCTTTGAGACAACGTATGTCAATGTTGTGTACAAATTTCTCAAATGTTACAGTTGGAAGTGCTTTAATAAATAAGTCTACTAAGTTGTCACTTGAACATATCTACTGGACATTAATATCACCATTTTTTTGGAGTTCATGTGAATAAAAGAACTTTAGCGATATATGTTTAGTTCTATCACCTTTGATGTAACCGCCCTTAATTTGTACAATACATATTGTATTATCTTCATCTAATATCGTTGAGGTATTTTTGAACAAGAATAGTCCACAACTGTCTTGAATATGTTGGATAATAAATTTCAACCAAATGCACTCTCGACTTGTTTCATAAATTGCGATTATCTTAGAATGATTTGAAGAAATTACAGTTAGCGTTTACTTCACAGATCGCCAAGATATAACAGTGTTACCATAGGTAAATACATATCCGGTTTGTAATCGTGCTTTACGTGGATCAAAAAGGTAACCAATATCTGCAAAGCTAACTAACTCTGATTCTAGTCCCTTTACATAGAACAAACTCATATCTGTTGTTCCTCATAAGTAACGGAATATGTACTTCACCCCTTTCCAATGCCTCTGAGTTGGTGCAGAACTATATCTTTCCAATAAATTGACAGAAAATACAAATCGTGTCTTGTGCAATTTGCAAGAAACATAAAAGCCCCAATAGCACTGAAGTATGGTACTTCAAGACCAAGAATTTCTTCACCATCTTCTTAAGAGCGAAAATGATCTTTTTGTACATCTAGTGATCAGACAATCATGGAAGAACTCAATGGATAAGCTTTATCCATATAAAATCGATTCAGAACCTTTTACGTATATGTGGATTAATGGATAAGAATTCCATTTGATAAATGCTTAATTTGTAATTCAAGACAAAATTTAATTTTTTCAAGATCTTTTATTTCAAACTCTTTTTTAAATAACTAGTAGTTGTTGTAAGCTCTTCAGGAGTTCCAACAAGATTCAAATCATCGATATTGGCTACAATAATAGTAAATCCAGATTTTGATTTCTTAATAAAATTGCATGGATAAATTGTATTATTCACATATCTATTTTTCAATAGATAATCACTAAGACGATTATACCATATGCGTCCAGATTGTTTTAACTTATATAAAGATCTTTGAAACTTGATAGAATATAAGTTTCGAGATTTTGAAATATTTACTTTAAACATTTTCAATCCTTCAAGAATTTTCATATATATATATATATATATATATCATTATCTAATTCATCATATAAGTAGGCTATCACAACGTTCATCAGACGCATATTCAATCCTTCTAAGATTGACAAACTAATTAAAAATCTGAACGTAATGGCATTCATTACAAAAGAGTATGTCTCGTCATAATAAATACCAGGTCTCTGTGAAAAACCTTGTGCTACTAGTCGCGCTTTATATTTCGCGATTTTATTTTTCTCATTTTGTTTTTGCACGATTACCCATTTATATCCAATCGGTTTTACATCTTCTGGTATTTGGAATACGAGTCCAAATATTTTGCGTTGTGCTAATGAGTTTAATTTTGTCTCAATAGCTTCTTTCCATTGTGGCCAATCATTTCTACGTTGACATTCGTCAATTATCTGTGGTTCATTCTCTTCATTACTTCTTGTAATTGCGAGAGCCACTTTAAATGAAAATATATTGTCGACAACAATTTTATCTCTATTCCATCTTTCTCTTGTATTTACATAACTTATTGAGATCTCAATACTTTCTTCTGTATGGAATATCTCTTTAGGAGGTTCTTCTTCTAAGAATTCTTTTATATGAATTCTTTCCTCTGGAGGTTTAGATATTGTGGTTTCTTCATGAATACTAACTTACTTATGTATTTATGCATTTCTCTTTCTAGGAACTGTATCTTTTGCACCGACAGGTCTCCCACGCTTCATACGTGCTTTATATATATTTGTTGATATCTTAGCAGATTGTCCTACAGGGACATCAATACGTATTGGGGTATTATCAACTGGTATATATGATTTTGTTATCTTTTTTGTGTCAGTAAATACATCAGGTAATTGATTTGCAATCGTCTGTAAATAAATAATCTTGTGAACTTTTGATTCACATTGATTTGTTCGAGGATCAAGATGAGATACTGTAAAAGTATTCTAAGTGATTTCATGTTGCTTTTTTAGTTGCATCTTATCTCCCCCTAATGGTGAAAAAGTGTCTCATCAAAATGACAATTAGCAAAACGTGCAGTGAATACATCCCTTGTTAAAGGTTCAAGATATCTAATAATAGATGGTAAATCAAAACCAATATAAATCCCTAGTCGACATTGGGGACCTATCTTAGTACGTTGTGGTGGCACAATTGGTATATATACAGCACAACCAAAAACTCTTAGATGTGAAATATTTAGTTGTTGACTAAAAACAAGCTGTAATGGTGAATATTTATGGTAAGCAGTGGGTCGAACATGGACTAATGATGCTGCATGCAATATGGTATATCCTCAAGGAGAGACAAGTAATTTTGTTCTCAAAAGTGAAGGTCGAGCTATCAGCAGAAAGCGTTTGATAAAATATTCAAATAGGCCATTTTGTGTGTGTGTATGTGTAATAGGATGTTCAAAATCAATTACTATGGACATGCAATAATCAGCATAAGCTTGATATGTAAACTCACCAGCATTATCTAATCGTATTGACTTAGTCGGGTAATTTGGAAACTATGCTCGTAATCTGATGATTTGAGCAAAAAGTCTACCAAATGCAATGTTACGATAAAAAGTAAACAAATATGTGACCATCGAGTGGATGCATCTATTAAAATCATAAAATAACAAAATGGTCCACATGGTGGGTGTATCGGCCCACATATATCCCCGTGAATTTTTTGTAAAAAAGTTGGAGATTCAACTAGTACTTTTGAAGAGGATGATCTCACAATTAATTTTTCTTGTGAACAAACAAGACATGTATAATCACTTGACAAAAGAATCTTCTAGTTTTTTAGCGGATACCTATAAGAGTTCTCAATTATTCGACGCATCATCGTTGATCCCGGATGACCAAGATGATCATGCCAAAGTATAAAATTCTTTGGGTTAAAACAATTCTGGTGCATCACTTCAGGTGATCTCATAATTTTTACAGTTGTATAATATAATCCAGAAAAGAAGGTAGCAAGTTTTTTTAATATATGCTTCTAGCATAAAACAATAGAAGTAATGTAAAGATATTCTTTATTATCTTCATTTGTTGTCTCTATGTGATATTCATTACTACGTATATCTTTAAAACTGAGCAAATTCCTTTTAGCTCTAGTTGAATACATAGCATCATCATTATAGAATTTCGTTCCTTTTGGCAACAATGTATTGGCTCTTCCGGAACCTTCAATTAATTTTGTAGTGTCAGATATTGTCTTAATGTTATTTTTGACTAACGTTAAGTTGACGAAATATTTTTTCTCTTAAAAAATTGTATGAGTTATTGCACTATCTACTAGACATATATCTCCATCGTTCATCTTAGAAGTTGTTAATGCTTTGGTAGATTCCACACCTCTATACAAAATATTAAAATTGCTTATTTATAAGAAAACGAAAACATTCATTTAAAGAAACGTGCTTAGAAAAACATTACAATAGATGATAATAAACTTAAAAGAATAAGAACATAAACTAGTTGGTGTAGACATTTTTCATCAACAATTAAGTGATCAATTTTTTCATTATGATATTCAAAGAAATTTGAAATATCAAGGTGAATGATTTCTACTGAGTCATCAAAGTTTGTAAAATTCATTTCAACATTTTTCTCTCTATCTTTTGTTGATGCTCGGTAAAGATCCACTAATGGTTTGAGCGTACGACAGGTACGTGACCAATATATTTTCATACCACACTTATAACAAACATCTTCATAATTTTTAAAAGGTTTATTCTGTAAACTTTTTTTGTTTTCTTCTTTTGTTTTAGTTTAGTTTCACTGCTAGTGGTATGGTATGATATTTTTAATTCAAGAACTTGAAGAATTATGATTGTTACCTCCACGATAATCCTCACGATGATGAAAATTATTTCTGCTACGGCCACGTCTACGATCACATTCACGATCATGTCTATGAAATGAGACCGCATTCTTTTCAGGGAATAGTGTAAAACCAGTCAGGTGAGACTGGTGGTTTTTCATTAGAAGCTCATTATTTTGTTCAGCTAAAAGAAGACATGATATCAATTCTGAATATTTTTTAAAACTCCACTCTCGATATTCCTGCTGCAGGGGCACATTCGAGGCATGAAATGTGGAATATGTTTTTTCTAACATATCTTCATCAGTAATATTTTACCCACATAATTTTAATTGTGAGCTAATTTTAAATAGTGTAGAATTGTACTCGCTAACAGTTTTAAAATTTTGCAATCTCAGGGGCATCCAATCATAGCGAGCTCTGGGGAGAAACATGGTCTTCTGGTACTCATATATCTCCTTTAAATTTTGACATAGTGTTAGTGGGTCTTTTACCGTAAAGTATTGAATTTTTAATTTTTCTTGAAAATGATGGTGAAGAAAAATTATTACTTTTGCACGATCCTGCTAGGATTTTTTATTTTCTTCTTTTATAGTATTTCCAAGAGTCTTTACACACAAATGGATCTTAGCATCAACTACCTATGATAAATAGTTTTTGCCCGAATTGTCGAGAGTGATAAATTCTAGTAGTGCGAGGTTTGACATTTTTAGAATGTTACACTTACAAGATAACAAAGTTTTAAAATCACGATAACACAAAAATAATATAAAGAAAACATATTATAGTACTTCGGTCAAATATCTAATACAAATCCTATTCATCTGAATATTTGGCCAAAAGATAAATTTCATTTGCTAATACTATTCATTAATAGTAAAATCATTTTTCATGAATGATAATTATTGATTATAAATAATAAAAATACTATTGCTGCATAGTATTCGTATGCAATTCGTATATATATATATATATATTGCTATTTTTGTCCACATTATAACTTTCAATCCAAACATTAAAATATAATCAAGGCACATGTCTATAAAAAGCTATTGAAATAAGGATTCTAGATTTATAAATATCATATACCAAAAATTTAAAATTTAGGAAGAAATAAACAAACAAAGTTTTGAAATATAACTATTCAACAAAGTTTCAAAATTCGGCTATTCATCACTATTCATCAACTTAAACAGTAAAAAATCCATAACAAAAATAAATTAATAAAAATATTAATAACACATAAAATGAAGTACCTTTACAAATATAAAGAAGTACCTTTTAAATATAAGTAAAAACAGAATTACATTTTTCACGAGCACTTATAGTGTCGTGTTGATAACTTGTTATAAAACTAAATAAATATTAAACAAGAAAAATAATCAAACATAGTATATAATAAAAGTAGTTCTTCTGAAACTGTCAAATAATAGTTAAATAGTTCTTCTGGAACTATTAGGAATAGTTTTTTTTTATCACCTAAAAATTTATTTTTATCATATGACAAAATATGAAAGACAACTTGAATTTAAATATTTTACCTACACTATTTGCTTTCTTCTCTCTTCTCTATTTTTGTCTCATCTTCTTTCTCTCTTTTCTCTTCTTGTTTTGAAATTCCATTCGAAGTCTTCTTTTATACATGCAGCATGTTGAGTTAGCTAGCCACGTGAAAGACTATTTCACTAAATTTTTTAATTTGCTGATCACATGTTGTTCAATGAATGGTAGGTGCTCGATCATTCACCATTGTTGCTGTTTCATAACACCTGTCGTTTGGGTGCTCTCTCTCTAGTATTAGGGTGCATACACGGATGATAGACGCATGAGATGCTACCTCTTTCTGCGCATTCAAGTTTTTGTCTATATTCTCTGCTACAATGCAATTTCACAATTTGGAGAATCTATAAGAATTTAAAGCATGACATCTTTGTTTGGTTTGGGTTAGGTAAAGATAGAGAACTCTAGCAATAGAAAGTTGATCAAATTAAGCAAATGGAATGAATGATGATCGTGCGCCTAAGGGGTGTGGGAGAAATATAGAGACAATTGGATTGTGCACTTTAGCGTGGTTGGTAAGATCTCTAATTGGCTTATTTAGCTTCACCCTGTGGCTTTGCCAGCTTCATCTTAAGAGGTATTTAAACGCAGCTTATTTAGTAGTTTATAGCTTAAACTTATTACTTTTTTTAATTGTGTTTGATTTACAATAAAAAAAAAATTATTTCAAAGAGTGACTTATTTGCACACATTATTTTAGCAAAAATCACTTAAAAAGTAGCTACTAGCCAAACATTGGTTTTTTTTTTTTTTGTAAAAAAAACCCCTTAAAAAAGTGACTTATTAAAAGTAGCTTCAGCTCATAGATTATAGTTTTTTTAAGCTTGCCTCCAAACACCTCCATAATTGGCTTATGGGCAAAGAGTATTACTGCTTAACCCATTACTATCAAATTGTTCTCTAATTAGGTTATTTAACATTTGCAGAATGGTATAAAATGTTAGCATGAAAAGTGATTAAAATTCATCATTTCATGGATCTTCTGTAATATATATATATGTATATATATACATTAAGAAAAATGCTTTTGTTTCAAAAAAATTTGTACCAATAATTCTACCAGAATAATGTTGTAATAGTATTTTTGTAATTAAAATAAGTTATAATAGATATTTTATTCTAAAATAAAAAAACTCTCATTCAATCATATCATTCTATACATAAATTTTATATGAAGTTTTTTATGGTTATATAGCGTTATTCATACGTTGAAAGCACATTTTGTTTTTGTCTTTTAAAACCATTCAGTCCACATCAGTTCCTTATTTTACTTTTTACCCAGAAGATCATGCTGATGATTTCGGGGGGGTGGGGAGGACACCCAAAACATATAATTGCTAACACCACTTGAATTAGATTACATGGAGCACTCGACTAATTTAAGGACAAATTAGACAAATTAGACAATCGATGGAGGTATCTCGAATTGTGTGAAACTTGATAAGTTGATGGACAACACGATTATAAAAATAACACATCGCGACAAATTTTGGCAAATTCCTCTTTTTAGGCCTCGAAGAGGGTGATTTTTTCATTTTTGAAAAAATGTGATTGCTTAATATCTTAAGCTATACGTATCTAATTTAGTCTAGGTTTTTTCCTTTATGTTTCTAATTTTTAAATTTGAGCCGAACTCAAATTTTGCTATTTTGGTTTTTTTTTCTTTATTTTTGCATTGATTTTTTGTAATAAGGATTAGAGTTTGTGTTTTCCTTTTAAATACAATGTCAGGATCTTCTCCTAAGCAGCTTTTGATTGATTAATAATATTCAAAGAAGTTTTCATTTTATTCTTATTACTCTTTGTGTTTTTGGTGAAGAACTACAAACACTAATTGGTTACTTTCTAATATCTTCATGGTAAAATTTAACAGATCGTAAAAGGCGTTCAATCTTGTAGTTTTTTATTACCGCTCGCTGTATCACAACCCTAATAAAGTATATCAAGTTAACATCCCCTCATGCACGTACACCTATCCAGCATGTGGAGAAGCAAACAAAGAGAACAGAATGAATGTGTACAAACAGAGACAGAATAGAGTGCACAAATGAGGGAATACATGCATCCATGAGACTTGAATCTAAAATTTTCTGAAATTAGAATTCTGATACCATATCATGTCAAAACTTAATCTAAAAATTTAAGATGTTAAGTAAAAGTTTCAACAATTTATATCAATCTAACAATAATATATCATTGAGTGTCGGCCAATTAAACTAATATTTATCATTCATCCAAGTTTTGCGGACAAATAAGACTCATTTAACGGTCAACCTGAAAAATAAATAAATAAACAAAAGTGAAAAATTCAACCCTTCCTCCCACTGAGGTGCATGCCAGGACTTTTTTAGCCAGAATAGAGAAGCTACTCCATGCCTGGGGACTGAGAGGAGTAAGGAATTCGCCACTAAAGCCGTTCATGTGATAAAAGTAACATGAAAAAAAATAATAACAAAACTGGATTAAAGGAGAAACTATTAATCATTGTTCGAAGTGTTTACTCGTTTTGATTGTGTATGATATGATATTATACAAATATTTGTACTAATGGTGATATTATACTAAAAGTTGTAGTGGATGGATCAAATGGCGACCCATCACCAATCAACTCAAACTTTTGCAAATGTAATATTTCTCTCATGTTTCATCGTATCTTTTACTTATTACTTCATTCGTATATTTTGCAGAGTTACTAATGCTATGTTTGAATTTTTGAATTTGTTAAAAGAAAAATAAATAAAAATACTTAAATATGCTTATTTTCTATGGGTAAACAAATAAAAAAATAGATTTTTTTCCTTCTTGTCATTTTCCTAACATAATCAAACAAAGAAAGAATTTAAGCTTCTTTCAATTCATTTTGCTTTTCTATATTTTTCCTTAGCATAAGATTTTGAAGGTGAGGATTTAGTCACAGGTTGTTTGGTTAATTTGACTAATTAACAAAGGGGTTTTCCTCTTCCCAATAAAGTTTTTGATGAAACTGTGTTCATTTCTTTCTCCTGTATTTGATGAAACGCTTTTTCCTCTTCCCAATTCCCATTCCTTCGTCTTCCTTTGACAAATCCAATTAAAAATATCACTTGTCCTATAATAAGGAAAGACAAAGATTAGACAACTCTAGTCCCATGAATCCCCTTTATGAGATTTGTGTTTCTCATAATTGACTTGGTAGAAGAACTTGCATTTCCCAAAGATTAGAATGACATGCTCCATGGAATTCAATAAAAGAGGAAATAACTGGGAAAAACCCTTGAATTCACTTGACAATTCTTGGATGAGATTGAAAGACAAGATAACAAAATTAAAAAACTTAAAGGCATATTCACATATTAGGCAATGAATCTACCTGTTGTCATTACTGCTTTTGAGCTTTACCTCTGAATGGAAATCCCAAAACAAAAAACTAAAGAATAATATGACGAAAGCGCTTTTCCTAATTTTGTTCAAATGATTAACTGGCAGAAAGTAGAGTATTGTGGAAGAAATCCATTCCACTCTACAAGCTCATATCCTCATGTTTAAAGCTGATATCAAGAAAATATAGGCTGCAAAACAAGCAGAAATATGTAATAAAAAAGCTAAACATGAACAAATAAAACTAAACAAATACATTGATTTGGGTCTACTGTCATCTAAACCAGCAATTCATAAAAGGGTAGTCCTAGAAGCCAAAGGTATGAGGTATCCAGTTGGTGCTAAAGGCCCAAGTCCCATTTGCTTAGCTAGCAAAATATTTTCTTTTGCTAGCAGAAAATAATGTAAACAATTGAAAAAGCAAATACTCTTCAAACTATCAAATTTTTTTCTCTTCTGCTAATCCTTTACTTCTATAACACCTTTTCCATTTTCTTCTAAAGAAAATGGCACAGCCCATTTGAAGTAGATTCTAGGCCAGGTGACGGCAAAATTTGAGATCAATGTGTCCTCCTCTGTCTCTCTGTTTTCATTTCATTTTTGTAATTGAAAACATGGCCAAGGGTTGATTATTGGTGTAGGACATATGCACACTTATATATATGTACATATATAGCCCATGATCATAAGCTTCAGTTCTCCAACATTTATGTAATTGCAAATATGCAAATCAATGACATGGAAAAAATGATGTAATTAACCACAGGGCATATGGCATTTTGTTTGAAACAAGTTTTCAACTAAAATTAGGGTTTTAAGGGTTCACAGAACTCTGAAGAAAAAGAGTCCAAAGACGACCACGTAGTAAGCTAGGCCTGTGGGTTCAGCTGCAGTATGTTCCACTGAACGGTAATTTATCAGCCAATTAAATCTTACCACGATAATTCCAAAGATTTGGCCAGGGAGAGAGAAAAATTATTCAGTACTTTTGAAGCACCATGTCATATTTAAATTCTCCCTATTAGGTGGAGTCAAAGGTAAGAGACCCGCCTCATGTAAGAGACACACAGTGCTTCACAAGCATTGAATAGTTTCTCATTGAGACATTAACTCTTTCTAATAAAGTTAATTTTGATACAATGTCAAAGTGTGATATAGTTTTTACACAAATGAGTTATCAAATTGAAACACTTCGTTTTTTTAATTTATGCTATTTTTGAAAACCATATTAATAAAGAAAGAAGTTGAAAGATCTTTTCCTTTCTAAATTTGTTAATAATTTAGAAATCATATCAGTTATCAATAATCGAAGTTGAAAGATCATTTTTCTTTCAAAACTTACCATCAAAGAGCTCTTCAAATTGTTGTACAGGTTTTCCGTCACATCTCTCTCGGTCACAAGGATTCTTGATGTATTGAAGTTCTGATTCTAATGTTAGGCCTTGTTGAATCCATTTAAATGCTACATGAAGTGTTTAACATGCTTACTGTGACTACAAAGTACGGACATAAAATTTCTCATGCCCCAATTTAATAGAAATGAATACTGAGCAATTAATACTACTTGATTTTTTGCAATTAAAGAGCTTTTAGTGATTTCCTCCCTCGTTTTTAACTATATTTTTTTAGGAAGTAATCTTGCTTTGGTTAAAATTCGAAATACAAAAATAGACTCCCCTTAATAACCGACTTCTCCAAATCATGCATTAGCAAGCGCCTCGCGCACTAAGTTTCTTTTTTTCTTTATTTCTTTTTTTTTTTTTCAAGTCTTTGTTGTTGTCCAATCGTCCAATCCACTAAAAATTATGTTGAACTAGATTATAGTTGTGATTTATTTACTTTTTGCTATGGAGTGTCCACACCAGCTAATCCGTTGAGTTCATGCAGAGCAACTGTACGCATAAAACTTGAAAACTTCACCAACTAATCCATTGAGTTCATGCAGAGCAACTATACACATAAAACTTGAAAACTTCATGCACTTGCATTAATAATAACTTATCACAAGGGGAGCATAAGAAAAATATTAAATTTGAGACATCATACTTAACATTGAATACCAATTAACCACTAGTATACACTCTTTGGTTAGACCAAACACTCTGTTTTTTGTTTTTTTTTTTTTTTTGTTTTTTTCCATCATGCTAATCAAGCTTCAAGCCAAACAAGTAATAGTTTTACAATCAGCATTCCCTTCAAACACCGCAAAAAAGACGAAAACAAAAACGAAAAACAGTCATGTTTGGCACCCAATACAACGTACACAAAACCTTGTATGCAAGCCCTTCTGGCATATAGCATAAATAAATAAAAAAACAAAAAGGTATAAATAATAAACTAATTAGTTTGTGCATATCACATATTTGGCCTCAATTATTTTTATTTTTATTTTTATTTTTTGATAAGTAAATTTCTATAGGGTGCCACCCATATCCGAGGAAGTGCTAGCTAAAAGAAAAGCACATGTACACAAAGATTACACACAACTCTACAAAATCTGAGAATTGGTTCAATAAGTACCCTTTCACCAACTGCACAAAAAAGCCAAAAACCTACTTTTAATCATAAAGACACAGTTTCAACGCCATCAAAAGACCTCTTGTTCCGTTCGCCCCATAATCCGCATCAATATCTAAGGCGCCAAACACCAAACCTTGCTCCTTCTCTTTCCCACTCTAGCACCTCTCCAAGGAAGCAAAAAGTTGGACACCGAATTGGGAAAAACCCATAAATGCCAAACCAAGCCCAAAAGTAAGGCTCATAACTTCAAGGCCGCCCTACAATGAACAAGGAGATGGTTCACTGATTCCCCATCACTCTTGCACATACAACATCAATTGGCAAAAATTTTCCTCCTTAAAATAAGATTGTCAATCTTCAAAATCTTACCATGAGACGCCCTCCAAACAAAGGTGACTTTGGAGAGAGCCTTGGATGACCATATGCGCTTCCAAGGGAAAGAAATATTAGTCTGACCTTGGAGGACCACAAAAAACGATTTCACAGCAAAGGTAGTCCCAACCACCTCAAGAAATCCTCACCCAAGCAGCAATGACGATCAATTATATATCAAGAACACAATTTACTTTCCCAAAAGTTAAAATTGCTTTTTGTGACTACATATTTTACTTGAATTTCATAATTCAAGTTCCATTACTCTTGCCAATTTCTCTGTAATTTCATACAGCATAAGTTAGGGAATTCAGGATATTTGTCTTTTTCTTCAATTTCTTTCACTTATTCTTTGAAATGATTTGTTTTAGTTTTATTTTCCTTTCTGGTATTGAACATTAAAAAGAAGAAGACGAAGAAGCAGCTACTGCCTTTTTTCTTACCAGAATATGAGACTCAAGTCAATTTTGTTGTACTACTTTACACAATTTACAAAGAATCAATCAAGTCTGAGCGTGTACCCATCAGTACTCAAAAGCAAATGTTCACAAACATGAGAGAAAACACCATTGCTACATTCACAGCCACAAGATGGGAGAACCTCCATTCATAACACTGCAAGCAAGAGAGATGGAATAGAGTCAAAAGTTATACAAGTCAGTATTTATTGGAAAAAAAAAAAAAGAGGCAAACACAAAAATTTAGAGAGAGAGAGAGAGAGAGAGAGGGAGAACCCACAGCTATACAGAACCAGTATTGAGTAGCTTCACAAGGTTTAGCAATTGCTGTAAATATACCCACTCAACCGACTGAGAGAAGAATCAAATCATTGTTCAAAATTTCCCAGTTCAAGGTACTTAGAGAAAAATAACAGGAACTAGCCTGTGGTATTTATCCATGGTAGCATAAATGGCATGTTTGTCATTACTTCATGAACTTTGATGAAATGAATGCAACACTAAACTAAAATAGTCAAGAAATACGGTGCGAGTCCAACCTACGGATATCAATGCAAAAGAATGGAAGTATCATCTGCTATAACTAGTTAAGCACAGAAAAGACATGCTACGATTTGATTAGTACCTTCACATATTGTAATTATATTCACTCATTGTGGTGGCGGAGATTTCTTCTCAGCTGCAGAGGAAGACTCCTTTGCACCTTCTGACGCCAAAGGCGAATCCATTTGAATGCTAGAACCACCCGAGAAAGAACTATTTGAGATTAGCATTTATAGTGTTTCTTCATGAGGCACATCATCATTTGTGACTGGATTGAGATGAACTGCAGGAGTGACCTCCATATTAGCCCCCATGATCAAATTCTCTTCGACAAGATGTTTGGAATCCCCCATGTTTTCAGAACTAGTAGCATTTAGCTGGGTTTCAGATTTTTCATGGGGAAGGTCAACAATGGGAGAGGCTGTTTCTAAAGTTGAAGATGTTCTCTCCTCCAAACTTTGGTTCTCAGTCACCGCAGGCTCTGAAACAAGACCCTCATCCAGAACCGGAACAGTATGTTGCCTCTCTAGTTCTTTTGCAACATCCTTCCCAGACTGATCCTCACACTCCACTGTAAGGTCCAAAATTGAAGCTGCTGTTTCCAAAACTGAAGCATCAGGAGTAGGAGGCTTCTCAAAAGGCACATGCTCAGATGGGTCAGCACTGAAGGGAACAGCTGAAATGTCCTTCACATTAGTCCCCACCATCAATTTCTCTTTGGCTAGATCTCTTGGATCTGCTACATTTTCTAAAGACCCAGCCTCAACCTTGGTATCAGGTTCACAAGCCTCCGGCCTTGAAACAACAGCTGCTTTTGCATTAACTTCGTTCCGAGTCTTTTCAATTTCAGGATAAAAAACTGGAGCTGCTTTCTCCAACGTTGACAAAGTTGAAATCATCTCCTCCTCCAAACTCTTATTAGTCTCAGCCAGCCCAAAATCTGGAACAACTGCCTTGTCCGGAAGAGGACTTCTCATTTTTTGTTCTTTTTCATCTTCCTTCCCATGATCCTCATGCTTGTCCACTGTAATGTCCAAAGCTGAAGTTGCTGTCTCCACAACTGATGCATCGGGAGTAAGAGGTTTTTCATGAGGCACATTCTCAGAAGGATCAGCATTGAGAGGAACAGCTGAAGTACCCTCCACAGTGCCCACTATCGAGTTTAATTGGGCAAGATCTCTTGAATCTGCCACATTTTCTAAAGAACCGGACTGAAGCTCGTGCTTGTCCACTGTAAGGTCCAAAACTGAAACATCAGGAGTAGCAGGTTTCTCACAGAGCACATCGTCCGATGGCTCAGCATTAAGAGGAACAGGTGAAGTGCCCTCCACATTAGTCCCCACTATCAAGTTCTCTTCAGCTAGATCTCTTTTGTCCATCGAATTTTCAAAAGAACTGGAATCAACCTTGGTCTCAAGTTCACAAATCTCAGGCATTGAAACAGCAGCCTCCTGCAGTGTAGGGTTACTGCTCTCATGTGCTTCTGTATCAACTTCCTTCTGAGTCTTTTCGATTTCAGGGTTGACAACTGGAGCTTCTGTTTCCAACCTTGACAAAGTTGAAAACATCTCCTGCAAACCCGTAGTCTCAGGCACCCCAGGCTCTGAAACAGCTGCCTCATTTAGACCAAGGCATTTTATCTCTTGTTCTTCTACATCTTGCCTCCTAGGTTGATGCTCACACTCGTCAATTTTAAGGTCCAAAACTGAAGCTGTTTCCAAAACTGAAGCATCAGGAAGAGGTTTCTCACAAGGAACATCATCCGATGGGTCAACATTGAGAGGAACAACTGAAGTGCCCTCTATATTAGTCCCCACTATCAAGTTCTCTACAGCTAGATCTCTTGGATCCGTCAAATTTTCAAAAGAACTGGCATCAAGCTTGGTCTCAAGTTCACAAACCTCAGGCATTGAAACAGCAGCCTCCTGCATAATAGGGTCATTGCTCTCATGTGCTTCTGTATCAACTTCCTTCTGAGTCTTTTCAATTACAGGGTCGACAACTAGAGCTCCTGTTTCCAATCTTGAAAAAGTTGAAAACGTCTCCTCCAAACTCTTAGTCTCAGCCACCCCCGGCTCTGAAACAGCCGCCTCATTTAAAACAAGACATTTCATTCCTTGTTCTTTTACATCTTGCCTCCTGGATTGATCCTCACACTCGTCAATTTTAATGTCCAAAACTGAAGCATCAGGAGGAGGAGATTTCTCACAAGGCACATCATCCAATGGGTCAGCATTGAGAGGAACAGCTGAAGTGCCCTCCATTTTAGTCCCCACAAACAAGTTTTCTTTAGCTAGATCTCTTCGGTCTGGCACATTTTCTAAAGAACCAGCATTGATCTTGGTTTTAGGTTCACAAGCCTCGAGCTCTGAAACAACAGCCTCCTGCAAAATAGGACCATTGCTCTCTTGTGCTTCTGCATCAACTTCCTTCTCAATATCTTCAATTTCAGGATCAACAACTGGAGCTGCTTTTTTTAACGTTGAAAACTTTTTCTCCTCCAAATTCAGAGTCTCCCCGGTATCTGAAACAACTACATCGTCTAGAACAGGACCTTTCATATCTTGTTCTTTTGCATCTTTCTTCCCAGATTGATTCTGACACTTTTCCATGGTAAGGTCCAAAACTGAAGCATCAGGAGCAGGAGCTTTCTCACAAGGCACAACATCCAATGGGTCAGCATCGAAAGGAAGAGTTGCAAGGTCCTGCAAAATAGGTTCATTGCTCTCTTGCACATCTGCATCAACTTCCTTCTTAGTGTCTTCAATTTCAGGATCAACAACTGGAGCTGCTTTTTCCAACGTTGACAAAGTTGAAAACTTTTTCTCCTCCAAACTGAGAGTCTCCAAGGGCTCTGAAACAAATATATTGCCTAGAATGGGACCTTTTATATCTTGTTCTTTTGCATCTTCCTCCCCAGATTGATCCTGACACTTGTCCATGGTAAGGTCCAAAACTGAAGCTGTTATTTCCAATACTGAAGCGCCAGGAGCAGAAGGTTTCTCACAAGGCACATCATTCAATGGGTCAGCATTCTTGAGAGGAACAGTTGAAGTGCCCTCCATATTAGTCTCAATTACCAAGTTTTCTTCAACTACATCTCTTGAATCCTCCAAATTTTCAAATGAACCAGCATCGAGCGTTTCAAGTTTACAAACCTCAGGCTTTGAAACAACGGCCTCTTTTGGAATAGGATCATTTCTCTCTTCTGTTTCTGCAGAAACATCCTTCTCAGTCTTTTGAATTACAGGATCAACAACTGCAGCTGCTGTTTCCAACAGTGAAAATTTTTTTTTATCCTCCAACCTCTTGGTCTCAGCCACCTCGGACTCTGAAACAACAGCTTCCTCTAGAACAGGACCTTTCATCTCTTGTGCTTTTGCATCTACTTTCTCAGTCTGATTGTCAATCCTATCTAAGGATTGGGAAGCACAGTCACTTGTTTTTGACAAGCCTTTTTTATGCTCGTCTTGGGCCAAATAATCTGATTGCCCAGTTGGTTTTGAATCTGGACCAGCTAAACTACAAGAGGTTTGGATTTCAGATGCCTGCCCCTGGACAACATTCATCAGTTCCATAGCTTCAATCTCTCTCTTTCTTCTAGTGCCAATGGATTTTCTCCCTGATGATACCTGCGCTTTACTCTCTGGTGGTTCATCTGACTTTGGGTTCTGACTAGCTAAACCATCTGCAGCAACAGGTGCTTCTGGACCCTGTTTCTTTCCTCTGCGCCGGGGTGCCTGTACGCCACTATTTTGAGGCTTACGACCTCGTCCTTTAAGTTGCTTAGTTATAGAAGGACAAGGAGGGATTGTTTGACAGCTAAGAGCATCAGAAGTGAGTGGAGGGTTTGACTGAGAACTAGGAACAATCCCTACCCTAAAATGATTCACAGTTCCACTGATACTTGTTACAACAGAAGTAGCAGGAAAAGAATCAGGACCAGGGACCATAGGATTGCTAGAAACTGGTACCTCTGATCCCAAATCCATCTTTCCAGTTTCAGAAGATGCTGGAAGAACAGCAACTGCAGGTGAAACTGGACCTTGTTCATTACATGTACCTTTTGTAGTAGCAGAGCCAGAGCCAGAATCAGGACACGACGCTGTTGGGAAACTGGAAACTGTCTCTCTCTGCGATGTCATGTCTGCCTTCCCAGTTCCAAAAGGTGCTGGAGGAACTGGAACAGCAAGTGGGACCAGAGCCTGCTTCTTTTCTCCACGCCAGGATGCTTCTGCTCCACCTCGAGTTTTCCGAGTGTGTCCTTTTAATTGTATCTCAACAGAAGGGGAACAAGTAGGAGTAGACTGAGCACCAGGAGAAACAGTAGGGAGAGGAGGGGTTGACTGAGAACTAGGAGCAATCCATACACCAAACTGATGGATGGTTCCACTAACAGAATTTACTGTAGCAGAACCAGGTAATGAAACAGAACCAGGTGCCACAGAAAAGCTGGAAACTGTTCTTCCCTGGGATGCAATGTCTGTTATGCTGGCTCCAGAAGGTGCTGGATGTTCTACTGCAGATGGAGAGATTTCTGCAGTTGCTCTTTTGGGCCTTCCACGGCCCCGTCTAGATGGTGGGGTTACCTCTTTGCTTTGCTGCATTGGCAGCTCTATCAAAGGCTGTGGGGGCACTGTTGGTGGTGCTGGTGATTCTGTTTTAACAGTGACTGTGTTAGACCCACTGGCAACTATTGGTGAGTTCTTTTCTATCATTTCTTCCTTCAGTTTGGGGGATTCAGGGGACTCGAATTGACACATCTTCTCAAATTCATCTTCTGTCCATTGCTCTTCATAGGAGCGCACCTAATGAAGAGAAGGACAAAAAATTAATTAAAAAATAAAGATATTAAAAATAGTACATATTAGAACATCTTTTCAGTAGCTATGAAAGTAAAATATAAATGCACACATTATACATTCAAACATGTGTGTATGTGTGTAACAGGTTGGACAACCTATTGCAGTAAACATGTGATCAGGCCAAAAATCATACATAATAAACCAACCTCTCTAGCTCGTTTGCCCCTTCCATAATGTCGAGTATCCAGGCCTCCAAGAGACTCACCCTTCCGCTTTGCCCCAACGTTAGATGTCCCACTGGCATTGGATACTTCAGATATCTTCATTGCTTCATAGAATGTCTTCAGGTCATCATCTGTTAGAATCCGAGAAGGAAGGGAGGGTCTAGGTTCAAAACCATCTTTCCCCTGTCCTAATACCAATTTTCTCCACATTGCCTGCAAAATAGAGTAGCTTTAGTAAGTCTCACTAATAAAGCAGCAGCAAGACATGTTCCAATGATAGTTATGCAGCCCAAAAGAAAAGAGATTAGGACGGTCTATGCAGCTCAAAAGAAAAGAGATTTGAAGAGTCATAGGAATGCATGCTTAAGTACATACCATCTCTTCTTCCTGCCTTTGTCTGTCAACTGATTCGAATATATCAATCTCTGACACACTGCCAACGTGGAAGTATCATGAGAGTATTCCAGTTGATAATAGAAAAACAGAAAATAGAAGGGACCACACTCCAAAACCACAAGAAGTCAAGGAAAAACATAAAATAGCCAAATGAGACAACAGCTAGAAAGCACGGACATTCTGTTTAGGTTGCTGTATGCGTGTCAGACAAGTATCGGACACACTCCTTAGACACGCCGGGACACGTGTTTGTATTTTTGTTAATATTGTTTTTAGTGAGCACGTCCCGGACACATCTGGGACACACGTGTCCCTTACTTGAACATGTTTTGAGACACGGGGGAGTTGAAATGTTATTATTAAAACTATTAGCTGGAGTCAAATTTACAAGTTTCAAAACTTTAAGACACCCACATCCAATCCTTCAAATCCTAACTTGTTAGATGTTGTGTTATAACTGTAAACTTGTTTAGTTGTTTTTATTTTATTTTTGGTGATAAATGGATTTTACATTCATATACATAGCTAATAAAAATATTTTTTTCCATATCCCCACAATGTCCAAGTCCTCATTTTTTTTAAAATGTTGTGTCCGTGTCCGTATCTATGCTTCTTAGGACAACAGTAACAATAGCATGCTGCAAAAATGATACAGAATTCAATTAAACCAGAAAACCTTATCCACCAAAATAATGCCTTGAAATTGCAGAAAACCTTAAAGGCATCTGTTCTGCTGTCATGTGGGTAACCAAACCCAAAGTTTTTGCAGAAGAGTGTCACAGTTCGAAGTGTACTACTACGGTAAATAGACTCTCAGAGCTGCATTCATCCATTCAACAATCCAGAACTACAAAGTGTCATCACACCTATTGATCATTCTCAACCACACTAATACAGCTTCACAAACATACAATAACAACAAAGAGAATGGATTCTGCTGGCTTCCAACGTCAGTATAGATATGACACACATCAATACTGATGGCAGTAAGATAATTAGTATGATGATCAAAAAAGAACTACCTGCGTGCTATGAGATAATTCAGAGCATCATCATCCAAAACAGGAGCAGCTTCCTCCTTCTTACACTCACGGAGGAGTGACTCCAGGTATTCTCTCCGATCTTCGGCACTGTGACCGAGTAACAGAAGATTATTTGGCAAAAGCCAAGGTACTTTGTAACTAATTGAGATCACCGCAAGAACTTTAGGTTGGCAAATATTCAAAATATACCTTGTGTTATTGTCAAAGAATCCAGCAGTAATGCTCTGATTTGCTACTCCCAGTTTGTGTTCAGCTGAAGCTCTAACTTGTTCCTCCACAGTTTGGACCTTATTTCAACAATAGTTCAATAAAAAAGCAAATACAAATTTAATGTCAAATCCTGCAGGCAACTTTCAAACCAGAAATCTGTACATCACAGTTACAGGGGAGGTTTAAAAACATCAAACTTTGCAGAAATATTTGCTTTGGTTTTGGAACTACATAAAATCGATAGAAACGTCCATGATGGTGAGTGACGGAATGTCATCAAAAAGGAGTGATTAGAGTTAAATTATTTACAAACGTTAAGGAAACTATAGCGATTCTGGCTGGAGGTTCATTACCATATTGCTCAAAGATAGTTAAGAAAGAAGAGGTGGATATCATGCAAAAAGTTCATGGGAATACTTAAAAAGATGTGCTGGATCAATGTGAAAGATTACATTCCCAAGGGACCTACGACATAATTTTATAAGGCTTAAGGGACTTCCAAATTAATGTAACAGTATCAACAGATAGGGATCTAAGGATTACGCAGAAATACTAAATACTTTGATTTTATAGTCAATATTATAAGAATTAATGGTCACTATAAGAAGCTTTGAAGATTGAAAAAATTTGGCATTACAAGAACACAAAAGTTTGCCAGGTCAACAGCTAATAAGCGCCCTGACCCAGACTCAGAACTTGTCCAACAGAAATGCATAAAGACCAAATTTTAGATTAGAACTGTAGGCACGCAAAATTTCAGTGCATGCCTACAAGGGCTAATATTGAAAATCAAAACTTTAAAGCAAGGTGGAGATATGAATACATTTTCAAAGAGTTCCCATCGTGAAAGAGACCTTTCATTTATTGACGGAGTACAGTGCAGCTAACAGGAGAATCAAGAAAAAGGACACTTGGAAGGAGAGAGGTTGGGCGATGAGGCTTATAATAACAAGAAAAGGATATGGAAAGATGAGATAAAGAGCAACAATAGCAAATGGCAAAATTAAATAAGCTACAATGAGAGTATGTGGAACAATCCCATGTGAGAGAGAGTTGTATTTAAGTTATAAACACAAAAAAGGAAACTGAGGGTACTGGTCTGCAGGTCCTCACACATGAGAGAGAAGGAATAAGAAAATAGTGAAATTGGGGAGCTGAAAGAAGATTAATTTGTGTGGGACTTGCAAGATTTTAAAAAGGGAAAACAAAAGAGAAAATATGAGCTGCTGCTTGGATAACTCCCCCCATATAGTTTATTGAATAAAAGTTTGTTACATTTAGCTGTTTTCATCCTTTTAAGGTTTGGCTGCTGAGCCACCATAAGTTTTGTTTTGCCCTGTTCCGAAAGATCCTCTAGCCTTGTGCAAAACAGATTACTGCGGTTAATTTTCAGATCAAATGTTTGCTCATTTTTAGAAGAAACATGTTTTATATTTCCATTTGCTATTCTATTCAAGCTGCTTTTTTTTGTGTAAGACTTGCACTTGCCACTAAGCTCTAATCACCTGGACATATGTTTACTACCTACCAGCAATCTTTTGATGGTGTTGAAGATTTGTTTCTTGATTGAAGAGCAATTTTTTGAGATTTCTCTCAGGTGGCAGGAAGGCTATCAAAAAAAAAAAGATGCCAAAACCCCAATAAAGATTGAGAAACAGACACACGGAATGACTGTAGTCACTGGTCACTGGACAGTCATTGAGAGAGTATCAAAAGAGAAGTTGGCAGTGAATATGTCAAGGAAGCTCCATGCCAGGATCCCTGTGAAATTGACCACATTTGACAGTTAGAACAAGATGTATCAAGGAGGACTGACTAGGTGAGCAATGAGGGCTATCCACATGCCTGTATGAAAAGCTTGGACACCTTTTATTTGATATATAAATATATTATATTTAAAGAAAGAAGGTTGATAGTTTCAAGTATACAAGTGTATAGATTTCCTCTTCTTTTTTCTCCCTCAGTATAGTGGACATGTACATGGATGGCGCCCTCTTGTCACCTTCTTTCTTTAAATATAATATATTTATGTATCAAATAAAAGGTGTCCAAGCTTTTCATACAGGCATGTGGATAGCCCTCATTGCTCACCTAGTCAGTCTTCCTCGATGCATCTTGTTTCTACCTGTCAAATGTGGTCAATTTCATAGGGAACCTGGCATGGAGCTTCCTTGACACATTCACTGCCAACTTCTCTTTTGATACTCTCTCAATGACTCTGTCCAGTAACCAGTGACTACAGTCATTCCGTTTGTCTGTTTCTCAATCTTTATTGGGGTTTTGGCATCCTTTTTTTTTTCAATAGTTAAATAAATTCACTAGAAGTGCCCAAAAAAGGAGCGCAACCTCTGTACACTAGGAGTATACAAAAAAGCAACTATATACCATCTGGAAAAGATAAATCCCCTAGGAAGTCGTCAAAAGTGAGAGTCACAAAAAGCCCCTTCAAGCCCAAAATGAAAACAATATAAAAATACCATTCAAGAATTCTCTATGAATTTGGCATCCTCTTTTTATTTTGATTGTCTATGCTCTGCGCAGCTTGTTAATCATTTTTCTATTTTTAATCATTTAACTTCCATCAGATCTTTTATATAGGCACAAGTAACAAACTTGTCGCCAGAGAGAGACAAAAGAGCGTCGGCCGGGGGGGGGGGGTATAGTGTATGTTTTAGAAATATTGCTAGCAGTGAAATGGATGAAGATCCAGATTGGGGTGATCCGCTAAAATTGCAGTCTGGAAAATTCTGGACTCTGAACTACTAACATGCCTTTTAAAAGATGTGTTGATTTTGCATGTAACGTACAGTCGACCAACTTTCATGAATAGATCATTGATGCAAGGATCAAAATTTCGTTTCGAGGGGTCGTTTCAGTTGGCTCAGAAACGGAAATGTTTCGGAAACATTTCAAAAGTGACAAATATTAAAATAGTAAAATACAATCTTTTGTATAAAAATTGTACACCTTTTATAAAAATTTTAAATTTAGGTTAATACAACTTATTGTTTAGGCATATAGCATTGTGTTTTATTGCATTTTCTATGTTTCAGTGTGTTTTGATTGTAATAACAGTGTTTCGTTATTCCATTAGTGTTTCGTTTCGGTCCCTTAGGAAACGGAAACGGAAACGTTTCGGCTGTTTCGGTGGAAACAAATGGAAATTTTGTTCCTCGCATTGATGACTACTGATTATGAGTTCTGTTTCACAGCTTGGCTGGTAACATCTCTTGGATTATTACGACAAAGACCTAAGTTGAGGAATTTTGAGGAGCTTGGACACAACCTTATGAATAATTCCCACTCTATAGGCACATTATGTCTTGCCATCCTTTTTGCATGGCTTTTGGGCAATAAATTTGAAATCTGCAATCAGCTTGAGCCAACAAGGAAAGATGTTTCTTCTCTTCTCACATTAGGTGGACTGGTATGTATGGTTCAGTATTTCTTTACAAAATTTTAAGATGTATTGTAACATCCTAGACCTTTGCATTCCATCATATGCATTTGAATATGTGTTATATGTGTTTAATTATACTTAGGTTGTGAATTGAGTACACCTTGATTGCTTGAGTTGAGCAAAATTAATGTTTTCAGATGCTTTGCATGAGACCTTCTAGACTCTTAACATAAATCTTTAGACCTAAATTAGTAGTCTAGTGTGGTTTTTATGCAAGATTTGACTAATAATCTAAATTCAGAATTGACCAGCTTGTGCTATTCTAGTCATATCTCTTCCAATACTCCGAATTTTGTAATGAAACCAAAACCATTAGAAACTAGACTTCCATACCTTTCCAATGACAGGTTATAGGCTGAAACCTAAGTCTGTATGAGGGAGATATGCCCATTTGAAATTGGGCCACCGAATCTGCCTAATCTGAGTTAGTGCATTTAAAATTGAGTTAAACTCAAACCAAATATTGCATACTTGAAAATAAGCCTTAGGAGTGATAATGGTGCATTGATTGGTGATGTTTGATTACATTACATGTTCTAATTGTGTAGGACTAACATAAAAAAAGGGATTCTAAGCGTTAAAGACTTGAGGTGAGTGTTGTGGATGCTTGGGGCTATTCATTTCAATTTGATTTATCTACAAATGCTTATTTAGGTATATTGAACTATAAATGATATGCTTTTGATTGAAATGCTATATTTGTAATGAAATTTGAATTCCATGGACTCTTTTGGTTATGAGATGCTTAAAAATGTGTTTTAAAAGTGTTATGTGCTGCACTCGGGGAACTTGAAATAAGTCGTCGTATGTATTTGGGGAGATGTCCCTAAGGGCCACATGGTCCTTTGTGGATTCTACAAGTGAGAATCAAATTAGGGGCATTGGCTCTTTGTGCCCAAGGAGTGTGAATACATGTTAAGATGTGGAGCTTATTTTAAAGTATGAAAACCTATTATTCTTATATTATGTTTTTATGAATAGCAATATTTTAAGAATTGTCCATGGGTTTAACTTGAGTGTTCCTTGTATGTACTTCATTCACTGGGTTTTGCTTATACTGTTGTTTAACATTTCATGAAATGAAGAGTAGAACCTTTCCTAATAATGTTTTTGAAGGCTGCTTGAATGTGACATATTGTAAACCAATGCTTTTGTTTTGTGAAGAAAAGCATCCTATCTTTCAAGTTTGGACCTTATGTCAATAGTTGAGAGTTAATGTCTTGTATATATTTGTTTTGTTTGACCTTGGGATAGGCCTAAAGGTTTGTAATAACCCTATGTATATGGTTTTAACTTGAAATGTGTTGGAAACATAAGCACTTGCTCTGAAGCTGAGTTAGAATGCACAAGCACTATATTGTGCTTCCACTATTATCAATATTATGGACAAATGCATAGGTGATAAACCCATTTCATGTGCTAGGCATTTGGTAGCTACGCTACTGGCCGGTCATGGCCTTTAATCAATATAGAATGGGGTTTAGGTCATGACATGTATGGAACCAGGGGCCAGATGAATTACATGGCATGGTATGAGAATTTGCATGCTATAATGACACAGATTTTACAAAGAACAAAATAGGATGTTTGGTGTTTGTAAGGAAGGAAATGCTCTATCTTGCTACTTTTAATGATTACCACTGGACACTAGCTCTACAGTGCATACACCAGGTTAAAGCATAAAATAAGGAGGGAAAGAGATGAGACCTTTTTAAAAGAACATTGACAAAGAATATAAAGATATTGCATATCTCAATGTAAAACGACTGAAATGCTTGATATATAGTAGAATAACCATATCTCAATTTGGTTTTGACATTGATAAGTACATCCCACCAACCAAACAAAACAATGATGCAAAATGTTGTTGGCTTAAATATAATTGGATCAACTGCTTCAAAATGTAATGTATGCTAAAAATTTGTTTATTTATTTATTTATTTTGATACATACGTTAAAAGTTTGTTTATTGATCATATAAAAAGTGAAAGTTTCCCATGTGTCCCCCCACCCCCCCTTTTCCCCAAACAGTGCCTGCTAACTTCTGAAACAAAAGAAAATTCTCACGACAAATTAAGTGTTAAAGAGTTATTGTATTTGTGCAATGGGAGAGTGAAGTCACCAAGAGGCAGATCATAAGGGTTATGAACTCCTAACCACCTGAAGAAAACTGAACTATTTAATTAACCCGAGACTGTTAAACCTAATCAAATGCTCTCCAACAGGATAAAAGGCATCTTAAACTATCAAACCAACACATGGAGTCATATCTACCTCCAAATTTAGGACAAGGATAACCATCTCAAGACATTAAAATGTATCAATACTTTCAACCTAAGAAGCATGGACACGAAAACGAGTGTTGGACACGATACATGTCGGACACGCCGACACAGCAATTTTAAAACAACGCAGGACACGACACGGCAGGGACACGGCCAAAGAATTTATTTTTATATTTTTTATGTGTCATATATATAAATATTATAAAAGAAGTGAAAAATATATAAGATAACACTAATTAAAATTAAAAAAACAACATATTTACTACTTAATCAACAACAAATCATTCACAATTAATCAATTACATTGCATAAAAAATGACAAAGTAAACAAATATATTAACAACAAAAAAGTTGTTCCATCAAAACATAATACTATGAAGTTATAAACTACAGAAACCATTAAAACGTTATGACACTTCATCATTATCTAATATAAAGTCCTTAAAGAACACACCAAACAAATTAACCACCGATATTAGTAGCATACTTGTTTTTCTTCATCTCTTTCTTTTTTTTATCTTCTTCTTCTTCTTCTTCTTCTTTTTCTTTTTCCTTGATCTAACACTTATTTTTAAAATTTATAGTTTAGTCCCCCGACGTGTCCCTAAAGTGTCCAAAATGGGACATGCGTGTCCAAGCCGTGTTTATGGAGTGTCCGATGTAAAAATAAATAAATAACAAATCGCACACGTAAAATGGAGTGTCCGACACATGTCCAAGAGTGTCCCACACATGTCGGTATCCGACACGGGTACAGCTTTTCTAACGGAGTGTTCGTACTTTCTAGCTTTCAACTTTAGGAAGAGCATTACCACCTCATGATATTAAAGGTATATACATATCCATACATATATATACATACATATAGTTAAGAGGAGAAAGAGGAAAAGGAAAAGATATCAAAGAACAGCAAAATGATAATTTTCCTAGCATAGATTCTACACTTCCCTTATATCAATGGCCACCAAGTGTTTCAGGTCTAAAACAGATATTTTAGCAATAAATACAACAAATCTTATCCTAAAATTAAAGTTCTCACCGTTTCTAATCGAAGAACAAGCACATCCTTCTTCTGACCAATCCTATGAGCCCTTGCTTGTGCTTGAAGATCAACCTAACAGGGCAGCCCGAAAAATATATATTTAGAATCAATAAGTTTCCATGTAATTGACAATTAAAAGACAGACTGTATCATATATTACCTGTGGATTCCAATCCGTGTCAAAAATGATCACAGTATCAGCAGCTTGAAGATTCACTCCAACACCTCCAGCTCGGATGCTAACATTATATAAACAAGTCAGTATGTTTTGATCCTTATTGATAAGTAAAGAAAAAGATATTATTGATGACCTGCCTAAGGGGAGGAAGCTATTATTAGAGGAACAAATCAAAAGACACGTGCATGTGTTCACATGCACAATAAAGACATATGCAGACCACTACTAAACAACGTTGGAAAAAAAAGAAAAAGGATCAAGTGGTGTCACAACATTTTCAACATGACATATTTAGGTAACTACATTTCTCCCCAGGAATGGCAAACCCTCCTGAAGCACAGGACATAGGCCATGTGCACACATTGCATAATAGTCCTTTAGAGGTGCAAGGCCCCAAGCTCCGTACAAGCTTGTAATCTTATTGCTTGTCAACAGAATAGTACCAGATACCACTACCAGCTCAAGTGATTTACATCAAGGTCTTGATCATGTGGCTAAAATCAGCAGCTCACTCAAGCAATTACACTCCTCGAAGCTATCAAGGGCAGTTAAAGTCCCGGCGGACTATTTAGCAAGCAAATTCTCTGCCATCTCAAGACAGCACTTGCCCAGAACAGCACAAGGTCCTATACCTCCAAGTACACAACTAGCTAATACAGAACCAGCAAGTAGCCCTCTTCGCTAGTGCATGCTCTCAAACATGCCAAATGGCCACAATGGGCCTCAAATATCAGAAAGCCTCATTGAGGTGAAAAAACAGAAAGAAAAAAAGAAAGACACCTAGGACTTGGTAATTATTGAAACAGATATTAATTTATTATCTGTCAAACTTTGCTTATACAGTTACCTGAGCAAAAAAATAAAAAAAGGAGAACCCGGTTTGTTGAACCCGTCAATTAGGGCTCCACGATCACTTCCAGATGTATGTCCGTCCAAGCGAAGATACCGGTACTGTTTCCAGCACAGATAATCCTCCATAACATCAAGCAGCCTAGTCATTGTGGAAAAGAAAAGGACCTGAAAATAAAAATAAAAATGAAAAATATTCAAATTCAAGAATCAACTCTTAAGTCTACACAATCAATCTTGAACTGATAACAGATCGATAATGCTAAAATATAAAGATATTACAATCAGGATATTAAAGAGAGTATGTAAATAGAAGAATCATAGCAAAAGCAATGCACATGGACCCCTAAGAATGTTTCACATGCAAAATGACTGGTCACGAGAAAGGAAAAGGGACAAAATAAAGAACCACATTGTAAAGCATCACAATTTCCTAATTGCATAAAACTCAGAAGAAAAGAGGAGGAAACAAAGAAACCCCCTGAAACTTGTTTAAAAGGGAATAAAAATTGGAGGACAGAAACAAGTGCAGGACAAAAAGCATCAGTCACACAACTCACAAGACTCCATATAATAGGAACTCTCAGCAGAACTGCAAAATGTAAGATATGAATCACAATGACTTCTAGTTCTAGCATTACTCTAATGCATCAATTCTATCACCATCGTGAACGCACAAAGCACAAAACATCAATTCTTATGATATAAAATTTGATATAGCCTGAAACCTACACAAGCATGTTCATACCCGATGATCTGTTGCTTTTAGCTTTGGTAGTAATCGATCTAACATTTCAAGCTTCCCACAAAGTCTCACAATATTTGGCAGATAATGTTTAGGAATGAAATCATGAACCTACAAAAGGAGATCCATATTGAGTTAAATCCTACAAGGGGAGATCAATTTGTGTAACTTTTACAGAAGAACACAGAAGTTCTGAATCCCTCAGTCCGCTTTCTGGAAAGTTCCAAGGAAAAGAAACTAAATGCTTCATTCCCTAAGGAAGGAGACAATTTCTCAGCATATTTTTCTCCTTTCACATCCCTTATCTTTGAAATAAGCAAATGAAGCCTAAATGAACAGAGAAAGAACATGCCTCCTCCACATGAAGCTGGCTGAGATAAGGATGATTGCATATGTTTCGTAGCTCCATAACAGAGTTGTGCACTGACCGACCCTAATAAAACAGTGAGTTTAATGTTAGAAAACAAATAGACATTTCTCCAGAATAAACATATAATATTATCTATTGTATTCACAAACATTTGTATGTATCCAGCCATAAGTTTCTGCACATGTATGCTTGCAAGTATGCATGAATATGCGAGGATGGAACATCGAATGCCACACCCACAAATGGAAACCCAAACAGACTGGGAATAAACAGTAAAAGGAAAAAAGACCTTTGAGGTTCCAATAGCACCAAGATTGGCTTCTACCCTCTTCATCAAAAGCTTCTGATACGCAGAGGACTCACATCTTACAAGTCTTTCAATCTTTTCAGGCAACTGATTTTCAACCTACCACAAAGAATTTGAGAGTGCAAGAACATTAGAAAAAAAGAATAGTTTCAAAGCTCAAAATTCTTTACGCACAATGCTTGGATTGAAAATTCACTCTTTACAATCTATTGGCAAGCCTCTCAATCAATATCTGTTAGATACCATGTTGCAATTCAAAACCCCCCAGACTGGTTAATCCCAGAACCATCAAAAAGTTAGGCTTTCAACTGAACTGCTGTCTAAGATACATAACTAAAAACCACTATAAAGGAGCAGTCTGTAAGTTGCCAACACTCCTTGGAGACATGTCTGACTCACACTGGAGTCTGTAATGCTAGATACAAATGAGACCAACATAAAAACTACAACAGAGAAAAAAATAAAATAAAATAAAAATGATGCTTTTAGTTAAGAGCCCACAGAATTCATTATTCTATAAGGCAAATGTTTTGCCTGTGTCCTATCTTTCAAGAATATGGCGGGTCCGCTTTGAAGTGTAGATATCTGGATCTGTTCCAAATGATGTCAATAAGGAGGCTTTATGTTACTTACTAGCCATTACAGTAATTTAAAGTCACACCAACAAAAGAGCATTCCCAGGTTTGGGTAGTGGAATCGGCAGAGATTCCTTCATGGAGTTGCTATATACAATTACTACTCAAGACACGGTGGAAAACTCTATCAAGTGGAACAGTCCAAAAATGACCAGTTAGTTTCTGACCATTATGCTCCTTTCCACTGAAAAGGAATTTGGCATACAGAATCACATCCTAAGCTGGACCTTTTTAGCTTGGATGGCAGCCTTGGGTTCCATTCTAACAATCAATAATTTGTGGTGGTGAGGTAACATTCCTACTTTATTTCACAGATCCAAGAAACCAGCGAGGAGAACAAAACTACATGTTCTTCATTGTAAGGTTGCTAGGACCTTTAGTATCTCCTTTCCTTCCTTTTCTGAATGGCATGAGATATTGGAATGCCAGGGAGTCGGCAGACAGGTTCAGACAGGCAGAGATAAGAAAGTGCAGGATGTAGCCACACCTAGGTCTTATGTCTAGCATATGGAAGAAGCAGCAAAGCAGGACTTTTGAAAGGAAATAGCAGCTCCTTAACCATAAATTGAATTTTGTTTTTTTTGGTCTTTTCCATAGTATATGCATTCTTGCATAGACTACTTAGGTAACTTCCTTCGTCCATGGATTGTCTTATTATCTACAAAAAAAATTTAGCAGTCACCAAATGCAATTATCTTCTAATAAAAATGCTCAAGGAATTTATCAAAAGCCTTCACAACTATGTGTTCACATCATCTATAGCAGTTTTGTGGATATACAAGCCAATAGAGCAACATACTCCTGCCAAGAAAAGAAGGGCAAAAAGAAGCTTGTTGTCACAGAAAATAATAGTAAACTAGGAAGCATGGACACTTCGTTGGAGGACCCGTACCCGTATCAGACACACATGCGACACTTGCAGACACATGTCAGATGCTCCATTTTACATGTCCGATTTTTTTTATTTATTTATTTATTTTTATATCGGACACTCCACAAACACGGCTTGGACACGTGTCCCATTTTGGACACTTTACCGACATGGTGGGCACTCAACTAATTGTTGGATCGAAGAAGAAAAAGAACAAGAACGAGAAGAAAAACAAATATGCTACTAATATTGGTGGTTAATTTGTTTTGTGAGTTCTTTATGAATTTTATATTAGATGATGATGGATAGTTGATGAAGTGTAATGACGTTTTAATGCTTTCGCTAATTTACGAAATTATAGTACTATGTATTGATGGAACAACTATTTTGCTATTAATGTGTTTGTTTACTTTATCATTTTTTATGGAATGTAATCGACTAATTGTTAATGATTTGTTGCTGATTAAAGTGCAATATGTTATTTTTAAAATTTTAATGAGTGTTATCTTGTATATTTTTCACTTCTTTTGTAAAATAATTATATATATGACATATAAAAGATATACAAATATATTATTTTACCGTGTCCCTACTGTCGTGTCCTGCATTTTTTGAAAATTACCGTGTTAGCGTATCCACTCATGTCCGTGCCCATACTTCTTAAATAGCAAATCACTTACAATTGAGATGGGTATTAAAGGCTTTTACCAAGGGGTATTGTGCAAACAGGAATTGCTATTGATACAACATAAGAACATAGTTGAAGCTCAACACACATTATGTCACCAGGTGAAGAAACAACTAGATTAAAAACTTCACAAAACGGGCTACTTGAATAAATTAGTTAATAGCTTTGGACTTGCTACTCTAAAAAGAGTGTGCAAAAGCTAGAAATAAAACTGGAGCATCAATTTCATCCAATAATTTTCAAGACAAGATTCCACAACGGGGAACTTTTGTCAGTGTGTTGAATATATACTAAAAGCCAATAATACAGTTAATAGTCACTGAGCATTTTTAATCAACAATAGACCTCCGGGAAAGAACCAAAATTTAGATAGTTATGAAGATGTGTAATGCATGCATGTTTTTTTTGTACAAAGACAAGGATTGCCATGAACAATCCTTTAAGCAGTCAAGCATTACCATGGCCCACATAACATGACACGTGTTATGTGGGCCACGATATGGGTGTGGGCAACAGGAAAAAGGCATGCTCTTTGATTCCGCATGTACTTATGTGGTCCATTTGGGCAGAGCCAAACAAAAGATCTTTTGAGGGAGTGGAAGTCTTTTTTAAAATTGAGAAGTAGATTGTTATCTGTTTTGAATAATTGATTCTCCCGTGGGGTTAATCCATACATGAAAAATTTTAGAATTTTGTGGAGCTTTGTGAATATTTTGTATTTATAGTGGCTATAGGGTTTGCTATACTCCTTGTAAATGGGTGGTATCCCCATGGTACCTCATTATATTACATCATACTACTCAAAAATATATATATATATATATATAATAAATTCAAACTGGAAATGAACTTTTAAAACAAATAAAAAAGGAGGAAAATTTACAATCTCACAAATTCAAGTTTCGGCACAAAATTTCCACGTTTCCATGATTTCAACCACAAGACCTTTTCCTCAGGATGGCTACAAGATTCTGCTGAAGTTGACAGATAGGAAGGCATCACTGAGTTTTTACCCCAAAAAAGATGAGAATGAGAGAAAAAAAGCTTTGGGAGCCACATATGATTATCATCAGAACTTCACTTCATCCAAGGATTTAGTGATTATGCATCAATAAGAGTCCTAGATTGAGCATGTGCTTCCAAAAGGAGGTAAATATCTAGGATATTTTCTCTTCCATCTTTCTTTCTTTCTTTTTTTCCGTCTTTTTTTTTTTTTTTTTTTTGCGTTTCTTTTTTTTGGTTCCTGATTGTGGTTGTGGTAAGAGGGGAGGGCAGGGGAGGTGGGTGGGTTAGTGAGGAGAACATAATAACATTACAGACACCACATAAAGGCCTCAACCCCAAACTAAGTTGAGAACAAAACATTAGTTCTCTACAGCAGGCTCAAACCCCTATATTTTAAAGTTGGGAACCCAACCAGGAACAATGAAAGGATACAAGGCCAAAGGTGGCAGCTACAAGCCTACAACTATGTAGACGGTCACAGAAGCATATCAGGGAGAGTTGGAGTTCTTTAGTTTCAGGAAGCACATCGTAGATCCAACATCTGCGCCACTTCTAATCTTCAATATTTTTAATATATTATCTTTGCTTCTCAAAAACAAAGCAAATATATTAGTTTCTGTTTATTCTCCTTTTAAAAAAAGTTGATAAGTTTCAAGTTTCCATAATTCTATGCAAGGCATCAACTCCCTAGGACAAGGAGGATGTAATAGATACATGCATATATACACAAACACACAGACAACAGAAAGTTCATCAATAATGATACTCCTTGGCTCCAATATTGTATGTACTTAAAACTGAAATATTTCGTTGATAAACATAATTATAATTTTGAGGACCTTATGTTTCAGTCTCCGGAGTACAAAAGGTCGCAGAACTTGGTGAAGACGGTTTATAATCAGAAGATTCTCCTCCTCAGACAGTAAGGCCTAGTCATGATAAGCATTACAACAATATTAAAATTGTGGAAATGGACATAATAACAAATAAGTAAACAGCATCAATATCTTGAAAACAAGATAGGTGCAAAGCTTACTTCCTCAGCTGAATTATCACCATTGCTCTCAAATGGTTTGTTGAACCATTGAGAAAAATCCTCTGAAGAGTTAAAAATATTTGGCAACAAGAAGTTAAGTAGTGCCCACAATTCCTCAAGATTATTCTGCATAAACAAGAAGAGACCATTCATCAGTGAACCATATCAATAAAAAGGATGTGAAAGGAACTTAAGCAGGAATAGCGCTAAGTCAACACGTAAGTAAGAAAGTCTAGGACTTATTTGGTATTGTTCAAGAAATTGTTTTCTGTTGGGACAAAATAGAATGAGAGAATAAATGAAGAATGCAGTTGTCAGTACATTTCCAAAAACTGTATTGGAAAATTTTCCTGGAAAAGGCCTGTCTTCAAGACACTAGTTTAAATAGTTTTCTGCAATTTTGAAAACTTGAGTCTACTAGAAAATAAAAACAGCTCAAAAACAGTTGTCTTCAAAGTTTCATCTGTCTAAAAACTTGAAAATGAAAACCAAAAATGAAAGCAGCGAAAAGGAAAAGGCTACGAAACAGACGTTTATATCTCTTGAGCCGATGCACAAAGAATGACAGAAAAATAAATAACTAAACCGAAAATTATATGCTGCTGGACCTGCAGAGGTGTCCCGGTCAACAGCAACCTGTGAGAGCTTCTATAGAGCTTCAAGTCAGCATTCAACTTGCAAGAAGCATTCTTTATGCGATGGCCTTCATCGATTATAATATAACGCCATTGTATTTTGCTTAATTTTGGCCTATCATGCTTGTTCATCAGATACTCATATGTCGTCAGGAGGACATTGAATTTCTGTTGAACAATCCTTTCCCTGAAATATCAAAATCATAGGATAAGTTCTTCAGATGATAATAACCCAAAAAAAATGTGTTTAAGAATTTGTTTAATAAGAGAAGCTGCTTGATGTCCATGAAGCATTACTTGAAGAGCCTTCTCCGCTCCTCTGGAGGCCCAGAATAGACAATTTTGTTTACACCAGGGGCCCAAAAGTTAATTTCTGACTCCCATCCAGGAAGAACTGAGGATGGGACTACAACTAAAAAGGGTCCTCTGTCATTTTTTGTTTCCATTAGGTAACAAATTAGAGAAATAACCTACAAAAACTAAAATTGTCAGCAATCAGTCTGTCAAAACGTAAACACTACAAAATAAAAGAACTAGTACATGTCAGATTAAGTCATATTCTAGACCAAATCATACCTGTACAGTTTTACCAAGGCCCATTTCATCTGCAAGAATACCATTCAAATGGTTATTGTACAGTGAAACCAACCACCGTAGCCCATTCATCTGGTACCTGGATTAGAACAACTATGCTTTTACAGAAACTCAAACAGAGCATGACAACAAAAGCCTTTCTCCTTAAACCATCCCACATGTAAGACTTTCTTTTCCTTTAAGAAAGTAGGAAATAAAAAGGAAAAATGTCCAAAGAAAGAATTCAATGTTTTTGAGAAAGTTGCATTTAGTGCCACAAAAATACAAATATACTCACTCTCTTAGCTTTCCACCCTCAAGACAAGTTGGCTGCTCCGCGATGCTCTCTTTTATGCTGCAAGGAATAAAGCGGATGATAAATATTTGACAATAGCATAAATGTCACTTTGCGCACAAGGAGTTTTCACAACCAAAATATATTTTTGAAAGAAATAGTGGCATATCAACTCCTAAAGTAGGACATCAAAACTCTAAAAAAAGATTAAGAACAGGGGAAGAAGGCAGGCACAGCCAACAATTATCACCAGATAAAAATGACATGATCTTGAGCAGCGAGCCACATGACAAACAGTTATAGGGAGAAGTAAAATACCTATGAGCCATCAGATAGTACTTTTCATTGCTCTCCATATAATGCTGCAAAACAGATGAAGAATAACAAATTATGCACAAAAAAAATATAGAATGAAATATAGAAAGGACACAAAATAAAAAGAATAACTTGCCTTTGCCTGGTCAGCTTCATCTTCATTCTCAACAACAATTTCATTGTTCTCAATAACACTTGCAATTCCATTCTCATTAATATCAGTTTCAAAATATCTCTCCATAGCCTTTGCCTCTCGCAGTTTAGACCCTAGCTTTTGAAGATATTTCTCTGTCTCTTTCAGCAGCTGCTTAACACGATCTGATTTTGCATCCTATACAATTAACAAAAAAGATAATGCAAGATAACAGAAGCAGAAATAGCACCATTAAGTCAGTGAAAGCTAATAAGTCCGACAGACCTGAACCATTCTAAGGTATCCCTCCACATCATTGATTTTTAATAAATTAATCTTCTCACGTTGGATTCTGTCAATCTTCTCGCGATGAATCCGTTCCTTTCTCTTATGGAACTCCTTTATATATTTATTGAAACCCTTCCAGCGTTCTCTCTTCATTTTGAATACATCATCCAGTCTCTCCCTGAAGTTAGGTCATCAAGCAAGATCTTTAAAATATATATATATATATATATATATCTACAAACTGAATTAGAAACAATGAGAGACATAATTTTATGAATTTAACAGACAATAGAATACATACTTGTGAACTTCTATCTCACTGAAGAACTCCTTCTGCCTCTCACGAATTCTCTTCTGGCGCTCTTCCTTCATTCTCTGCTCAAATCTATCAATTTGCTTTGATCTCCTACCTATTCTATGCTTCTTAATTGATTTCAAGCGATCCATCTCAGTTGCTATTGGTTTGAAGAAATCATTTAGAATGCCACTGCCCAAATAAAATGATCATAGTGTCAGAATGGCAAATGGATGGGGAAAATGAAGTACAAATGGAGATGGAGTTAAACCAGATATTAATTGAAATGGTTATAGTTCTATTAAGATGCCAACTTGAACTATAGCAGAAAGATCAATTACCGACGGAGACGGCGCTGAAGCTCCAACAGTTGAAGCTTTTTCAGTTCAATGACACTTTTGGTTTTTGCAGAAATATCTTCAGACGAGCTCACAGTTTCCTGCATTAAGTGTCAAAAAGAAAATCATTATGCACATGCCAGACAAAAGAAAAATAGTACAACCCCACTAAACCATGCATCTTCTTCGAAAGTACTTCATATAGTAATAAGTTAAGGAAGATTAAAGAAGGCACAATGAGTGTAGAACTGTTGGCAGTAAGCAGATAAACACAGGGAAACCCATTATGCATGCTGTAGGGGATTATATCCTAATTATCAATTGTACAAGTTGATTAGAACCAAAATATCAAGTCCAAATAGGAAAATGTATCACATTGTTTCGTTCGTAACAATAAATTGATAGATTCTTGGCTTGGGCTAAATTGGCCACCTTTTGTAATTAAAGATCTCTACTGATAATTGCGTGCTGCTCGCTTCGTCAAAAAATATTAGAAGTTTAGTGTGACAGAATAATTAATATTTATTTCTTTGAGCTGTAGTAAACGTGCAAGTGCATACAAACACACTATGGCCTTTCTCAACATTAACACTACAAAACTGAAGGATATCAACAGTGCTATAGGTATCAAAGGGCAAAAGTTTAATAAAACACAGGAGCTACTAAAATTGAAGGAAAAGAAAAGCAAGATTATCATCCCTGATATTAATTAGTGTCACAGCATGCTCAAACAATTTGTTGGCAGATTTATTATCTCAGTTTGTCACAGTTTCAAATTATTGCTAGTGTCAGCCAGTCAAGTGTTATCTAGAACCAAAAACAATATACAAACAACTCACCATTATCAGAAAGAGGAAAACATCATCACTCATGTAAATCTAATAGAAATCTTGCAAGATTCAGTGGGAAGATATTCTCAAGACCATATATTACAAGTCAGATTGCTTCCTAAATTGAGTACATGTCACCAAATGTCCCAAAACCATATAGGATAGTTTAGTTGTTAGGCTACTTCATATACCCATGTACACGACTTCTCACTAGAGAAGTTCACTGACAACAACAGCTCCAGAGAAAACTATATGCCCTAGGTAATTTCCCTACCAAAAAGAAAATTTCAATCAAAAATTTGTCTGATGTAATCAGTAAGGAGCTTTCACTAGGGCCTTCAACCCCCAGGAGCAAGCTTTGGGTTAGGGGCAAAGCCCAACGCCACAAACTAGTCACAATCATGGCTGCGTGCAAAATTAGTAATATATCAGCCCAAATAATTAAACAAAGCCCTTACACTGCTCCTAGATCAGTTTTAGCAGCTTAACATCTAAGATAGTTTTCTCCATTAAATAACCAAGACATGGGCATGGCACAAAGACATGATACGCCAAGGATAAATCGAAATGTACCCTAGTAAATCTTTTTTGTGATAGGCAACATGGACCATGGTAGATCCTCAAAAGTAGAACAAACACATGGGGGCAAAGAACAAAATTTCCATTTGTTCCCATCAAAACGGCCAAAAATGTTTCTATTTCCTAAAAAACTGAAACGAAGCACTAGTGGAATATTGAAACTGTATTGTTTCCATCAAAATACACCAGAACATAGAAAATTGCATCAAATCACATTGCTATATATCAAAACAATAAGTTGTGTCAATACAAATTTAGAACTTTGCATAAATGTTGTACATTTCTTATTAAGAAAAATACAAAAGATTGTATTTATTACATCAATATTTGTCACATTTGAAATGTTTTCAATTTTGATCCTTGCATGGAGAGGAGATAGAAATATTGAAAATCCACCCTCACGTATAATCAATTTTTAATTTCTATACTTTTTTTACAAGCAAAGCAAAATCCACTATACCTGCCAGAAGGGGCACAAGTCTGTACACACAGTGTACACTATAAAGCTAAAGGCCTTCACCAAAAGTGAGTTCTCCTATAAAATCTAAAAAAGAAAAAGAAGATTCCCAAAGAATTCCTTCAAGCCAAAAAGCAGTGAAGTAAAGACAACTTCAATCTATGTATTGTCATCTCTATTCCCTCAAATGCACGTCAATTCCACTCCCTCCACACAACACATCAAGCACATAAGTGCCACCATCCAAGATTTCGCGACCCCTTTGAATGACACCCCTGTCCAAAAATAATATAACATACAGACAAAAGCCGGCATAACCCAAAAAATGCCAGAACATGGAGAAAAGCAAACTCCAAAACTCCCTTGCCACCTCACAACGGAGTAATAAGTCATCCAGTGACTCCTTCACTTTGCAGCTCATGCAGCTTCCAATTTTTAAATTTATATAGCAACTACTAACAACCATAAAATGTAGAAGATGAAGATCAACAGACGGCTGTGCTAATTTTCAGCAACATTCCCTGATTCCACGGTTTCACAAACAAAGATTCTTATGAAACTATCGAAGTAGCCAAAAGCGCTATCAGAATAAGAATTGCCCCTTCTGAAACAAGTTAGATCATTATTATACTACCACTCTCTTTTATTATTTATTGACAGATCCACTTACATTTTATATACAGTAGTATCACTACTTCCTTACTAATTTTTCTGCTACAACTATATTTTTATCTAAGACTAAGGAGGGTCCATTAGACACTTGACTTGTGGTGGCCATTGTAGCGTCATCCATAATCTGTGGCCCTATTAAGATGCTCTTGCAGTAGATAGATAGATTGTCAAGGAGTGTCAAAGATTCATCAGCTAAATGGAGCAGATGATGAAACTAATTTTGGAATTATGAACACGACCACGAGTTGTCGAACATGTCTCAAGGAGCAACCAGTGCCCTGACACGTATCTGACAAGGGCATGGCACCTTCATACAGTTGCCCATGCTTCTTAGGTCATCACATTAATCTACATCAACCTCCCAATCAGAATCCTTCAACCAAAGATTCAAATCATTAAATTTTGAGATACAAAGAGAAACTCCTTCAGAGCACAAATAGCAGTAATTATTCTGTATTCTTATTTTCACTTCTGATGCACATTGATTTACACTAGTTTCTATAGATTATAAGAATTCAATTTCATTTCCAATTCCTTGTTAATAATTAGACATTACAATTATTTCCAGAATTACCAGAAATTAGTAACACCTCGGCAGCACCATGTTTTATAATTTCTGTCAGTTTTTCTTCTACAAAAAAAGCAAAATTCAGAAGATATTTTTCGATCCAGTAAGCTGAACTCTTTTTGTAGTAGATTAAAGAAAAGGGAGAAAGTACATCAACAGTGATAACAAATGTAGCATATACCGAACTTTGTGTTTCCTCGTGCATGTTATATTCAATAGAACAAATTATCAAAAGCAAATACAAACTTTGTTGTATTTGATGATAATTATCACTAGCTAGCAGGAAGTCACTGACACTTTCACTGATACCTCAGTCTATTCCAACAATAGCATTTATATGGACCTCAATAACACCCTAGTTTAGAGCATGTGCCCCATCCCATATCCCAAGATGATCCGTCTTCCAGATAAAATTGGGTATTACCCTAAATTCATCTAATTTCCAAGGCCAAACTAAAAAGCAAAACAACTCATACCGACCCCATCCATCCACCAAAATGAAAGCCCACCCTGGAAAGAGCAAAAAAGGTAAAACAAAATTATCTAATAAAAAGCACAAGGAACAGATATAAAAGGAAGCACAACCACCATGGATGCTTATTTAACTACAGACAAATTTTCACATCGATAACAAGAAAACAACGCATAACCAGGTACAAAATTGTTATTTCCATCACGAACCTTTAATTTGTCAGAACAAGTGGCAATTCTTTGCTCAGTCTTTCGCTGTTTTAGTGCCCAATTTTGCTCAATTAAGAGTTTCCTTTTCTCCTGTTCCATAATCCACTTCTCTGATGTGGTATGCTTTGGACATGGTGGCAAATTTGTACATAAAGAGATATCTCCCTCCACTCGGTCAGTTTCCACAACTATAGAAGGACTACCATTCTTTTGCATGTCATCAAAAAGCACAGTTTTCCATCCATCTGGAATACATCTCCTCTGAATCTCAGAACCTGGACAAAATATATAACAAGCAGCGTAAGCAACAGAATAGTCATCAATAAAAGTATATTTTGCTAGGACGTATAATTATTACCCTCAGACACATTTTTCATCAACCCATTACCATCCTTCAGTGGCATCACTGTCTCATGTTCAGCTTCCATTCCTGTGATGGGCTTCCAATGTTCTCTCGAAGGAAAACTAGGCAAATGGCTATCAGCATGTCGGCTTCCTTGAATATTAAAGTCAGCAAGGATTTGAGATTGAGTTGGAGCATTATTTCTTCTTTCTGGAACTGATTCATGCGGAATCATAGAGCCAGTAAGTGATCCCTGAGCAGCCTCATTATGAGTGCCAATTCCAGTCCAACCAATCGTCTCAGGCTTCATCTGCATGCTTACACCCATAAAAGAGGAAGCTTGGTTTCCAATTCCAGCTTGTGATTCCACTATTTCCTGAGTCAGTCCTTCAGCCTCCCCTTTTCTTCTTGTAGCTAAAAGATGCCTCCTTTCTTCCATGCAAGACAGATCAGAAGGCAGGAGATTTTTGTACCCCATCATGTTTAAGTCCTCAGGTTCTTCTAACAAGTTTGACTCAGAGAGAATTCCAGTAGATGAGGGGCCTTGAGGTACTATTTCAGTTTCCCTCATATTATTTAGTCTCCCAAACGACATTGTGTCTTCAAGGTAGTTACTTGGATCATTAATAGATAGCTCTTTTCCTTTATGGTCAATCAGCCCTTTTCGTGGTCCCTCTGCAGTGCCATGTGTGATTCTTCAAGTAAATAACAGTAAACTTATAATAGAATATCAAGTAGTAGCTACCTTCTTTTGAGAGGAAGTTTCCAAGTGCAATTTCAAGATGCAGTTTCTTTGGCATCAAACCATTCCTGCACGTAGAAAACAATATAACTAGAACCAAGGATTTTCACAACCAATTTTTTTTTTTTTTTTGGGTGTAAGGCCAAAGCACAAAGCTAAGCTAGTGCCATATACCTCAATGCCAAAAACACAAGGCACTGAGCTCTGAGCTGTTTTAGATGTTGTTCCTTGAAAGGCGTGTTAGAAACGCTAGGAGCATGGGAGATTGGAGATTTTCCAGTATTTCTAGGAGCTGCACCTCTAAGCATGTTCATTTCTGTAATATTGCCTGGAATGCCACTCTGCTAAAAAATCAAAGATAATCAAACAGAAGATTACAAATAGCAGAAATATAAAAGAATACAATCACACACAAAATATACTATCAAAGCTTAGTAAATTAAAACAAAGAAAACCCAATTTATGTTGGAACAAGAGAATAATAAAGCATCAACAGACATCAACAGTCACAACAGTCTGTAGAAGAAAAAAATTACTCGCAAACATATCTCAGAATTAACTGCAGAAGCCAGAAATTCACAACGAAGAACTCTATAAAATTCACCATTCCTCTTTCACTAACAACAGTCATTATGTTTTTCCTTTTTCTTTCCTCTTCTGAAAACCAATGAGACAAAGGAAGGTGTCAAGTTCAGGTGAAAAGTACTCCACAAAATTGGCATCTCTTAATATTTAAGCATGTTTCTTCCAGTGTTCCCCAAGTTATATCGTCACACAATGACAACTGCAATAAATCTCTCTTTCATCTCACATTTCTTTAATCCTTTGAATAATTTCTTTCAAATCAGCAAGGAGTTATCGACAGAACCAGTGGCCACCTCCTGATAATAAATTACTTGGAAAATTGGCAATAGGGAATGATAAAACAAATTTATTTAAATTTGACGGGCTAGAAAAAATAATAATGATGGGAGAACAATAATTAGTAAATGCATAACTAATAAATTGAACTCGAGAATATCTATTTCAAGCAATTAATTTGGCCAAAGTTGTTGGTCGAAAAAAGTTCTTGATTTGTCTTCCATTTTCCAAATGAAAACAGTTGGTCACTAGATCAGCAAATCAAAAAGCAGACTCCTCAGCTACCATAGGAGCTATCAGTTTCCTGTCTTTTAGAAGTCATCTTTACCCTTCTTGAGGTTGTTGGAGAGAGTGACTGAGGAATGGTCTTCCCATGTGCACTACAGTAAAGGTGGGGACATGGTTCTTGTATCACTGATTCACTGTACCACTTCCATCCCTTGTTTTACACTCCATCATATGTAGGAAGATTTTTCTTTCATCCATTATTGATGTAGGATCAGAAGAGATGATGAGAGAATAGAGATAAGAGAAAGGAGAGAGAATATGAGCAGTCAATCAGAGAATAATAGAGTAGATAGATAGAGAGAAGAAGCAGAGAAAGAGAAGAAAGCAGGGAAGAGAAGGGAAATAGAGGAGGAGAGGAAATTAGAGAGAGAAGAGATGAACAAAAGAGAGGAGAAGAAGAGAGCCGAGAGGGAAAGTGATATTCAACATTCACTTAACTTGAATATCATCAAAACTATCTTTACACATAAAGCCTTATATAAAGCAATGTCCAGATTTGGAAATAGAAATCAAAATAAAATCGGACTCTTAAAATAAAAATCTGATAAAACACTAACTCTGCGAAACACTAATCTACTGGTATTCTTCATTCCGCATCATTCTCCCCGACTGAGTAAAACTCTTCTCAGGAGAGTAAAGGCATTGATACGTCTTGAACCAGGGTCGAAGCATCAGACCGAGAAGCAATGTCCAGATTTGGAAATAGAAATCAAAATAAAATCGGACTCTTAAAATAAAAATCTGATAAAACACTAACTCTACAAAACACTAATCTACTGGTATTCTTCATTCCGCATCATTCTCCCTGACTGAGTAAAACTCTTCTCAGGAGAGTAAAGGCATTGATACGTCTTGAACCAGGGTCGAAGCATCAGACCGAGAAGCAATGTCCAGATTTGGAAATAGAAATCAAAATAAAATCGGACTCTTAAAATAAAAATCTGATAGAACACTAACTCTACGAAACACTAATCTACTGGTATTCTTCATTCCGCATCATTCTCCCCGACTGAGTAAAACTCTTCTCAGGAGAGTAGGGCATTGATACGTCTTGAACCAGGGTCGAAGCATCAGACCGAGAAATGTCTCTTCAATGTCTAGATACTTCTTCCAATGGACGAGATATCTCCAAAAGCCATCTCACAAAGAAAGAACGTAATGAATTTCAAGAACACTCCCAATTGGATTTTCATGCTGTGGAGAAGCAATGGAAGAGCAAGGACATGCTGGATGTGAAGTCGAAGGAACGCCACCTGTAAAAACCTGCTAACAAAACGGGAGGCTCAAAAGTGCCTTGGTAAGGAAGTAAGTCCTCAACGGTGAAAACATGATTAATATTCATATCTAGTGACAAGTCAAATAAATATGCAGTAGGTCCAAACTTATTAATGATATGATATAGTTTAGTGGCTCGAGAAAAAAGTGTTTTGAACGAACTGTTGGCATAAGACTCAAAGCACACATAAACCATGATATAGTTCTCAATATTACTATCTAGTTTCCCATTATGCAGATCAATGGCAAGTTTAGAATTATCATTACTCCAAGCAATTATCCTCCTGCTATCGGCATGCAGGTCAAGATGGTATAGGACAAATGACTCAAAATGACAAGTATCAAGAAACAAAGAAAAAGCACCAAGAGGTTTGTTTTAACATAATAGGCACATTACTCTGCTTAAAAACACAAGCTGCATCCCATATAACTGATGAGGTGGCTCTGCAACTTTATCCTAGCAATATGTCATCTGGAACACATCCATGGAACTACAATTATCAATAACGACCTCACAAGTCTTGTCTTCACATTCTTCAAGTGTTTTAAAATTACTAGTGTTGTTAGTAGCATCTTCCTCCATAGAAGTGAAGATATGGTGAAGTCCTATGGTTAAGTCCTAAGGATTACTGATCTTCCTCCTCCTTAGACTCCAGGTCCTCTAAAGATTTAACCACCTGAACAAAATCTTCTTCTACAATGTCCTCTAACTCATGGTCAATGGTCAAAGGACGAAGTGGACAATAGGATGTCATATATCAAAGGTGACACTTGACATGAATTAGAGATTTGATTCCCTACCCTTTGAAGGGATTGACGCAATTGGTCTAGTCTGTAAAACCACTCGACCTACCAAAAGAAATTGATTTAGACTGTTGCTACTCTCTGGCTTGAGAAATCATTCGCCTCTAGGTAAGATACTCGTGGCATTTTTTTTTTATCTCCAAAGCTGTATAGAAAGCTTCCTCTATTGTCTGTGGCGATTGCAATTTAATATCTCTCTTAATCCCTAGTCTTAACCCCTAAACATACCTAGTAACTATAGCCCAAGATTCTTCTCCAACATTACACATCAGAGGGAGTTCCTCAAACTTATCCAGGTAATGAGTAACGCTTGAAGACAACTGTTTCAAATTAAACCACTGGTTATGTATTTGTTCACTATAATGGGTGGGGTGATACTTGTCTATTAACTTTTGCTACATCTCAGCCCATAAGGCCCCTAACGTTCTAGATTCAACTAGACACCCTACCAATATTGTTTGATAGAATCTTCAAGTTTTATTTTTTCAAAATGAACTCATTGGCAGTCTGACATGTCATACCAATCAAAATAGTACCCCATGTCATCAATCCAGTCCAAGAAATACTAGTATCCAACCTCCCATCAAAACCTGGGACATCTACAATAACTCTTTTTGCGGTCTCTCTCGAATCCTCATAAAAATAGATGGGCTGTTAGCCAATTATAAGAATATCTATGTGGAGAATGCCATTTGCATCTCTCGTGGTGCCTATCTTTTGGTCGACATGGTCTAAGGCTCTCCTCAAAATCATCCTCCTCAAAGAATTCAAATTCCTCCACATATCCTACAAGATTCCTATGGTCTCCCATCTGATTGGAGCAAATAACTGAAGGGAGTCTTCTACTCATGGTTAAGGACAAGGGCTTTTTTTTTTTTGGCATGTCGATATAAGATTCAAATTGCACTAGTAACTCAAATTACAAACTTTTGCAATGTGCACAGATAATAAACAAGATGCAATAAAGGGAAAAGGCAAACTTTGGATGCTAGTAGGTGCAAGAAGGCAAATATAAATCAAGGCCAAGTTGTTTTCTTTTCTTTTTTTTCTTTTTTTGGTGATACAAATTAAGAACAAGCCATGTTTTTTTTAATGCGAGAATGCAAAGGAAAGTGCACTAAGAGTATTTTTCTTTACTTGGGGTACAAGAAGCAAACAAATAGAAGATTATAAGATAATTGGACCAAATTGCAATATTCATTGACTCGCGTAATAGATAGAAAAATTAATCAAATCTTCAAATGAGGATGTGCACCTTTTCCGAAGTCAAATTTAAGCTCCCAAGTGTGTTTTGGTACTCCAATTGCACAGGAGCTCTACAAGTGCACAGGAGCTCTACAAGTGTAGTCCAAGCTCTCCAATATTTTTGTCCCCAAGAAAACAAAAATTCTTGCAACTGATTTGATTTTTTTCTTTTTTGTTTTTTTTGTTTGGATGGGTCACAAGTGTTGTATTGAGGTATACAGGGTGAGGTTTCTGGTCTCAACTCTGGCTTGAAGGATTGGATCCAAATTGTTTGGGTTGGGCCTGATTTGTGAGATTTTAACAAGGTGTGGGACTGTTTTGAGTTGATTCGGGTCAAGGGTAGGTGACTTCACTGGGCTGGACAACTTGGGCTTTGTTTAATTTTTTTGGATTGGGTTGTTTATCGGTGGAGTGGACCTTTTTGTGGCTGTTGGGTTTAATTTAGGCTGATTATTTTTCTATGACTTAAGCTTCCGGAATTGGGCTGAAGGGCTGGATCGAATTTGGGTTGAGGTCTGGATTGGGCAGTGAGTGTGAGTTTTGATTGGGTAGGCTAAAGATGTGAGGTTTCGTTTAGGAATTGGACCAGCATGTTGAGATGGGCCGTCGGGGTTAGGGTATTTTTGGACTCTCTCTGTCAGTTGTCTTCCTCTTTTGTCAGTCCTTCGAAGCCCTAGGCTTCACAACACGGCAGCTCTGTGATGAAGACCGACAATGCGATAGCTCTGGTGAGGAAGGCGAGATTTTGACGATGAGGCCAACACAACTGGTTCAACCCTTTTTTGTATTTTCCTGTGCAACTGTGATTTGAAAGAGTGAAGTTCTAATGTTGGTGATTCTCTGGATGCAATAGTAGACTAGTTCTTGGGAGATGGTGGACTGGTGGTGATGTGAGGGATTTGGTGATGGCAACTGGTGTGAATGAAGCTTTAGTTCGTCATGGAAGACTCAGCAATGTTGGTTGCAATTGGTTGTGATGGCTCTGCTATACTCCGTGAAGTAAGGTTTTGGCTCGAGCTATAGTTCTGTGGCTTCTGTCAAAAATGAGCTCTGGTTATCACTATTTTGTGATGATTGTATATGGTTGGTTCAGCGAAATGACGAATCAGTTGATGTGTGTTCTAGTGTGATATGAAACAGATGGGTTTACACCAATAAGCCAACTGCAGTGAGGCAATGTGTGAATGGTGGAACGCTGATGGGTTTGTGTTTTGAAACCCATCAGATGAAGCAACAACTATGGATTGAAGCTTGGCTTTGATACCAAATTGATGTAGGATCAGAAGAGCTGAAAGAGAGAAAATAGAGATTTGAGAAAGGAGAGAGAACAGAGTAAGAGAAAGGAGATAGAATAGAGATAAGAGAAAGGAGAGAGAATATGAGCAGAGAGTCAAAGAAAAATAAAGAAGATAGATGGAGAGAAGAGGCAGAGAAAGAGAAGAAAGCATGGAAGAGAAGAGAAATAGAGAAGAAGAAATCAGTGAGAGAATAGAGGAACAGAAAAGAGGAGAAGAAGAGAGCCGAGAAGGAGAGAGAGGGTTCAATACCCAATCAACTTCAATATCATCAAAACAAATCAATCTTTACACATAAAGCCTTTTATAAAGGCAATGTCGCAAATAGGAGATAGAAATCTAAACAAAATAGAACTCCTAAAATAGAATCTTAATAAAACACTAATTTTAAGAAACCTAATCTGTTGGTCTTCTTGTTCAGTATCAATGATGTTACCCTTCTAGCCTAAGAAAGTAAGAACATTGTGTTTCTTACTGAAATAAGAGGCCCATAAAACTGGGGAAAAAACAAGGCAGCAAACGCAATTCCTCTCTCAGACACTATAACAGCAGGAACAAACTCTGAAAACCATTTTTTTTATTATGTTAGCTCTGGAAACTTTATTAAGCAATCAATCAATAGCATTATTACCGTTCCATACATGTCGGTGCGGTGCATCAAATAAATGGAAGAAAACAAATCTTGTTTGGGAGCCAACTGTTCTGGCATTTTCTGCCATTTTCCAGCATATTCCGGTGTTCCACTTGCTCGATTTCTATCTATCCTGTAGTGTACCAGCTGTGTGTTCATAAGGAAGTTTTGTAGTTTAGATGAGTCTGAATCCCCACTATGTAAAGCTAAAAGTAGCATCATTCCTACTTGTCAGAGACGCTTCTTCCTCTCACTCACACCCTCTCTGTCTCTCCACATGTAACCCTCTCTTTGGCTTTTTGTATCTTGTATTTTAGTCGGGATTTCTCTCTCTACAGTACCCTGACTTGATGTGACACTCACTCCTATAGCTTTTAGACTTTATATAACTCTTTTCTCTCTCCTTCCCTTATCTCATTGATTATTCAGAACTTTTATCACATTTTTTAAATTTGAATTTCAGGTTTACATATAAAAGGATTTTTTTTCTATAATATGGTTATGCATACTATTAATAACTGTATTTTTTTTTTTTTTTCTAACAGGGTATCCCCACCTTCGGTGGGACTAATCCCTTGTACAGAGCTAGCACAGCAACCCACCGTCACAACTCCTCACTTAAATCACGAATTTAATCCAAGGGGGAATCGAACCCGAGACCATGCATCTCACCACACCGTCCCTTGCTTGCCCTTACCACTGGGCCACCTCATGAGTGGGTCTAATAACTGTATGATGCTATATAAAATTATTGTAAATAAATAAATATTTCTTAGACATATATAATATTTATAGTGATAAAACCGAAACTGTAAGCTGAAACACACCGGTACCAATATGTACTGTACCAATTGCAAAAACAGTACGTTGTCCAATACAGGATTGACAATATGATCAAGAGTAAGATCGACTAGGCAAGAAAAAGTAAGATACTGTGAAGAAGCAAACAGCTGAGAGAACAATTTGGTGCAGTATTTTACAACGCAGGTGAAAATAGCGAAACACAAATGTAGATTGCATATGTCGAACCCTGACAACTTCAAACAGACAAACACATGCCCATAGCCACGGGCGAGCATATGCACATATAAAAAGGATAGATATTATCCAAATAAATTGGACAGCATAGCAACAAGCATTATATTTAGTCTCTCATCTTCCATCTTGGAATCCAATCTTGAGACAAATACAGCCAGAGGGGAAGCCAAATTAGACTATGATCTGGCAACATGACCATGACCTCACTTTGCTAGAAGAATGGGAACCAGAATAATGAAAATGAAGTACCTGAACTATCTTATGGGCATTTGCTAACGCATTCGAAATTCCTCCATCATGCTCCAAGGCACTACCAGTGGACACAGTTGAGGAACCTAATTCCCCCCGATTAGCCGAAAAGAACTGGGCTTCTCCAGTTGTGTCAGAAGTACTTTTTATGGCACCTTTTATGAATCCATGCTTCCAGTACTCAGAATCAACTGCGGCTTTACCGACAGAGAGCTCAACTGAAGAGGCAGAAACGGCCTCCCTGCTTCTCTCCTTGTTCATTTTTGCAACCAAACCATGACTATCATATGAAGCACTGCCGAAATGAATTGGACTCGAGATTCCTGGTTCTATTGGTGGATATGAACCAGAGGCACCAGGGGCTGCGCCATGAACCTTGCCAGATGCACCTGAAATTCGAGCAGCACCTTGTGAGATAGTACAACACAATATTACTACATACTGAAGAGATCTCACAGTAGTTGGAAGTTCAGCCTCTTCCAGAAAGTTGCGTTCACTTCTCAACAAAACACAAACACACACGAAAATGCACAACATGCATATGCATCTACACAGACAAAGGCAGAAGCATAGAATTTCCCAATATCAAACCACAATAATCAGGAAATCAAAAATCATATGAGAAAGTATTCAAGTTATCATGTGGTTATAGAACCAGCATTTTAAGCAGCTTCAGTCCTGGTCAAAAATGGCACGTCTCCAAATCTCCAGGCACAAAACTCACATATATGGTTTTTCAGCAACCTAAATGATGACTATTTTACTAATTCATTAAGAATTACTTGATCCAAGAGGAGCAGTTGACTGGTGCAACAATATTTCTGTTGTCAACTTACCAGGACCAACATTAGAAGGAAACCTCTCACTTGAAAATTTTCAAGTGAGAATCCTATTCTATTTGGATTCCATAAACCTTTGGAACTAAGAATGTCAAGAGTCGATGGTCAAGAGCCTCCTTGCTGTAGACCTAAAGCACTATGAGTAGAAGAAACTTTTATTTCTTCAGGGTATTTTGAATTTGCAGCTCGTGACATCGAATTGGTGATGTTTTTTGATCTCATGCTACTAGATAAGGACTGCATATGTTCCATCTTACCGCTGCCCATATTAAAGTGACTATGCTCGCCGGCCTTAACAGATAAATGCCCGGGTGGTTCAACCTTCTTCACCAACTTCCCCTTCCTTGCATTAAGGTTGCAAGTATCAAGTTGCTGGGAGTGGTCAATATGTGGCTCAATGGTAGATGTCGAATCAACCCTCTTTCTCTTACTGCATACTTTCTTACTATCATTTCGATTCGCTTTCTCCTGATTTGCTGTATCGTGCCTTTCCTGTGACTGAGAGGTGGCAGACCTAGTTTCAAAACTGGATGGACTTTCATGATCTAGAGACTTAGTACTGAGATGGGACACAGATCCATGATAAACATCATGTCCTGCACCGCTTCGGCCAGCGTGTGGCCTGCTTGAAGCATGTGACTTGGCCACCTCATTTTCAGCCATGCCTGCTTTAGAATCCTTCGCATTCACAGCTGTTTGAGAAGACCCTGCATTGACAATACCACCTTCCTTAATACTACACTAATGTCCCCTACATTGAGAGGTGCTCCATCACAAAGCAATCATCATTTAGCAATTACTCGTACCAATTAGGTTGGTATAACTTTACCTGCAAACTGTGTAGATGAAGAATCCCCCATGTGGGTTCCACCAGTCAAAGGAAGGCGTGATGACTTCAGAGCCTCAATATCAAGACCATGTTGATTGATAACAGTCTCCATTGCCCTTTAATGAAGAAAATTAAGTTAGCATGAGAAAGGAAATAAGAGATTAATATCATATGAGTAACAACATTAACAGGCCATTCAAAGGACTCAGTAGTGAGCTGTAAGGTTAAGTAGCTGTCTCTCCATTTCAACTGGGACAGTGTCTCTTAGTCTCTAATAACCCAAAAACTCAAAATCAATATGCAATGATCACATGACCAAGGAAGAACATATTAAGAAATCAATATTACTGGTGTATCAAACAAGATGGAAAGGGAATGCTAAAACAAATAGAGAGAAATAGGGTGGGAACAAAAATTATCCAACATTCAGATAAATTAACAGTGCAGATTCTGACTTAATTAACAGTGCGATTCACCATGCAGCTCCTGAATCGCATTCTTTGTATTGGATCCTGCCACTCTATCTTTCACTCAAGTATAAATAATACAATAGACTATGAAGTATACACATAATGCATTCATGTGGGATGAAGTCTGCAGCTTGCGGCGTGGTGCTGTTAATGTTTAGATAGTTCACAAAACAGTTAAATAAATTTGCACTGGTAACATGGTGCTAAAATTAAATTCCCGTTCAGTGCATAAGGTTTTGGAAGGCTTCAAAAACTTTGATCAATACCAATTTAACATCACCCAAATTGATAGCCGCCGTCTTGGCCATACCATATCTCTAATGCTCATAGCTGCAATCTTGGCCATGCCAATGTCTAATGCTCCTTCATACCACCACATATTTGTCACAAAGTTCAAGGGCTAAACCACACACTAAAAGGATAATAATAATCAAAAGAACCTCCAAACATCAACACTTCCCAGGTCAGACTAACAAACTGTGTCATTCCTTTACCAATACTATTAAAAATAAACTAAACATTCTAGTCCCATTATAAACTTCACTTTACAGTATTTTAGTTCATCATCTCATTGAACACGTATTGCATTTAACAGCTATTCATAAGAATAAAACTTAGTCACTCCAGACCCTAAACTCTTCGTTGCTCTCAATATTCCAATGGAGTATTTTCTACAACGCCCAAAAGATTTTCCAAGACTCAAGACAATTGCGAAATATTGATGAAGGTGGAAATGCTTCACCTTGATATCACTTGATATGGCATTGAATTTTCCTTCCCGCTTGATCTCATGTGTTGCAATATCTGTAAAATTCAAAGAGATAACAAATACGAAAACAATCACAACCAATATATGCCTATGTGAAAATTATACGACAGAAATAAATTTAAATTGCAGCCACAAAAGGAAATTATACACACCACATAAAGTTTTGTAGCTAATTTTGTAGGCTCATCTTTAGATTCCTGAATAAGTTTATGTAGAAACTTCGCAGCCTCAAGCTCAACATTAGGTGGAGCCGCCATCTCACTTGAACTACAACACAGAATCAAAAATCAAGCCTCTCACATCAAATTCACCATCCAAACAAAACTTCACCAAGCTAGATTATATTTTAGTGTTTGAAGCACAATATTCTCATAATAAAATAAAATAAAATAAGCTTATGGCCATGAGTGCAATTCCAATACAAAAAATATAAAGAGAGAGAGAGAGAGAGAGAGAGAGAGAGAGAGAGAAGTAGAAGTAGAAGTTGCTAATCACATAGACCTGTACCCAAAAGAACACAGGCAACCAATAAATCAATGTATGTGTGTTGCAAGCACACAACCAGTTACACTTCCAAACTATAAATTTGCCAACAAATTACATACTTCAAACCCAATTGAAAAATTCTGTAGTTCTAACAAAAAAAGACTTTTGGCCCTCTTAAAGGAGGGTTTTATCTCCTCTCCAATTCCAATACTTATCCACATTACCCTTAAAACCAGGGACAAAGCCAGGAATTTGTCTTAAGGGGGCCAAGAATAGCTCTATGAAAAAATTAGAACTGATAATCCAAGGTACATTTAATTTACGAAAATATAAAATAACATCAATTCAATCTTAAATCAGCTCCCATCTTATTCCAAAATTTTTTTTTAACAGCATTCATAGCCACGAGTGCATGTTCCATAGTCAAAGTAGAAGCCAAAAGGGAAAAAACACATCTTACCAATTTCTAAAAAAAAATTGAAATTTGTGTTTTTTGTACTAAAATTTATCCTAAATTTTAATTAATTACGTATGGGTATGCATAAAACTTGGGATATAGACAAAACAAATCACAAACAAATAAAAATAAGCCTAAATAGCCACAAAAATGGGCCACAATCAAATTGCATAAGATATTAATGGGGTGTTTGGACAAATAGCTTATAAGCCATAAGTTACAAGCTAGTTTTAAAACGCCACCTTCCCAAATAATTTTTCAAGCTTAAAGTAGTTCTAAAAAATCACTTTTTTTTAGTGTGGAGCCAAACGCATTTTTAAAAAGTCATAACTAAAAAAAGCCACCATCCAAACACGCTCTAAATATAATATTTTTAAAATTAAGAGGGGCTATTTTACTATTTCATAATTTTTGAACCTTAATTTGAGCCACCTCTAATGGGACTTTTTGAACCTTCGGGGGGGCCATGGCGCCCCCCTTATAACTTCGTCTCTGCTTAAAACATTGATAACCCGCCATGGATGGATGGAGAATCCAACTGAATTCACGATAAATTAACTACTGTTTTGCAGAATCCAAGGAGTATCAGATCCGAGAGGAGGTTTTTCCCCAAGATGGAAACCCAATTCGCCCATAATTTATTACAACAACAATTAATTACACTCCATCCCATTCCTTTGTATATATGCACACATTGAGAGAGGCCTTGTGAATGGAAGGAGAATACTTCCTTTTATTCGAGTGAGGGGTCGATTGAGCAAACAACGCAAAATACCATCTCCTATATGTATATATATATTCAGCTGTTCATCTTATAGTTCAACGATTTAATGACAAGTGCAACTGAGGATCGTTTGCATATATACATATATAAGCCAAACTAGTAGAAGGTCATCGGTACGAAAAACAAGAGGGAACAATTGACTAAATTGGTGAATCGATGGGTGGAAATCTACCTGATCGAGATTCAGAAGACGGAAAATTTGTATGTTAGAGCTACATGGAAAGAAAAAGATTGCTCCATCGGTCTCGCTCTCTCTCTCTCTCTCTCTCTCTCTCTCTCTCTCTGGGGAAATGAACCCTAGAAAAAGAAGGGACGTCGTTGCATTTGCATGTTGCCATCCCCAAGTGAGGTACTTCAAGCTTAGGACTATCCTGCACGTGGGAACCAGAACGTACGTGTGAGGTGTTTTACACATTGAATGCCAATTAATTAATTTAAGCCCTTCCTAAATATCCTCTGTATTGGAGTGAACAAGATTTTTAATATCACTTCTTTTTTTTTTCTTTTTTTTTGGATAATACGGATGCAATCATAATTATCAAAATCAGATTGAATGGGCCAGTTAAACAAGTTGAACCGATAATTGAACCCTAAATTGATACATTTCAATTAATTTATCGAAAATGCATACGAATGGAGTTGAACTGGTCGATTTTTTAAAAAATCGGTGAACCAGCTGGGTTCAACCGAAAAAATTGCTAACCAACTTCAAACTTTTTAAGTCTCTTTCAAAAAATTTGATGTAATTGTAGCTCTCAAAAAGTTGAACTTGGAAACTAAGAATAGAATTAAGCAACATTTACTATTGCTCTACTTGATTTTTTGTGTTTTATTTTACAATATAAATTATATTTAATATAATATATATATATATATATAAATAAAATACATTTAATTTATAATACCGGTTAAATCATTGGTTGAACCAATGAACAACCTCACCTATTTTATACCCAGTTCGATTATGATAACTATGGATGCAACCGATATATTTCGACTGCTATTATTTGAATATTTTATCAATCTGATATGTCTCCCTTATCTTTGTGCTGTTTTTCCTCATGCTGTTGTATCCTATATATCGGTTTTTATATTCAATATCTTTCTTATTTTAAGTATTTTTCATGATTATTTTGTTCATCTATTACTTCTGATATATTTTTCTTATTTTCCAATATATCATTGATATTTCTTATATCCAAGCCATGCTCGATATTTTGAAATATGAATTTTGTTTTCTCATCCTGTTGCCAATATATTGCGATATATTGGTTCTAAGTTACATCGATGAAAGTAAAGAATTCTTTCTTTCTTTTTTTTCATTTTCTTCTAATTCAGTGGATGTAACAAGATAATTCATGCGGAGATAGGAACGAGCAGTTAATCTAGACATTTTGAGTTTGAAATTTAAAACTTCTTTGAGAACAATCTGTGAGAGGTTTATCTCTCATAAATCCCTTAATCCTGATGTGAATGGTCTACTTTTGACCACACTAGAGAGAGAATTAGTCGATGTGTGTATAAGTAAATACTAAACAGTAACCAAAAAAACAAAAAAGTGAGAGTTACAAGGAAAGTATTTTGATTGGTCGATGATCCAAAATTCACAACGATGGAGCACAAAAGTAAGCTCACCAAGTGAAAGGGTTAACTTAAAATTGACCATCTTAAATGGATTTACTTAATTTTGTTCCAAAACCTAATTGAAAACATAGGGTCGAATTCAATGAATGATTCAATCATAAAAACCAATTGTTTTATTTTTCATTTATCCTGTATTTGGAACCAAAATTTATCAAGAAAAAAGTTTTAAAAAACAAAAGTCAAGAAAAAGAGAACAAAATGAAGATAATTTTGGTTCTCTTTTTTTTTTTTTTTTCTCTTTTCTTCACCTTTTTGCTTTTATTTTATTTTTCATCACCAAATTCATGATCCAAATATAAATTCATCAACTTTTTGTTTTTATTTTGTTCTATTTAATGAAACTGATAGTTGACTAGTAAGGCTTTTAGTGTTGGAAATGTTGAGTACTGAATTTTAAAATTGAATTGTTAAACTTTTTGTTTAATGATTTTGATGTGCAATTTATACTTTTCTTTACCTGTGTAGAAGTACGAAGAGATTAACGAGTTTGACATTATTCACAACATAGTTCCTATTTCTAGTTATATAGGTCTATCATTTTACTAACGAACAGTAAGATATATAGGATGCCAATCGAAGAGGTGAATCAAGTTCAAAAGCCATCACAAGCCAGATTTGGAGGGCACTACAATGGCAATTTGACCCGTCCAAAACTAATAGGAGGGGTTTGGGGTTTAATAAAAGACTTAGAGTGAGTTATGGAAGAAAGAATAAAACCCGATCATGACCCAATTATGAACCAAATTGACTACAATATCCTTATTCTATTGTAGTAATACATAAATACCACTTAGTAAAAAGAGAGAGTTTATATAAGAAAACATTGTGTACCTTTTATTTTGTAAACTAATCGTTACTTTTCAAAAATATGTGACATTAAGGAAATATTATCTATGTGCAAAATAAAAATAAGAAATATCGATGTTAACCCGACCCGATTTGAAAATGAACGAAGATGGAATTGAAAGGTTCAACCCCATAACATGTATGAGATGGGATATGGTGGAGGGTTCAACCTTGCAACAAGTATGTGATTAGATGTAGTGAAGAGTTTTCCTATTAGAGTCAGGATAAGATTTAGGCAAACTCGTCCCGTATTCAACCTGTTGGCATCTGTAGTACTATGGGGCCTCTTTCTTCTAGTGCGGTCTAGTTTCGATTTTTTGGTTTTGTTTTTTAGAATTTGCCAAGATCGCAGTTAGTATACTTGTTTTCAAACCAGTTTTTGAGAAATTATTTCAAAAATAGCCACAGTTTTAGACCCATTTGGTTATGATTCTGATTTGGTTTTTGTTTTTTAATACAAAAAAAAAAAAAAAAATTTAAAAACAGCCAATCTTATGCTCACTCACAAGAAAATAAGTATTTATGATTCCTATCGCAGATGTGGGTCCAATGAAAAAGCAATGTAACCTTTTCTTTTCCTACTATATATAAAGTAGCGTTGCAAAGAGTACTGTTCATTTGTCCTATGTGAAATCCCACTTTTACCCTTTACTTTCTCTTTGTGCTGGGCTTTTCTAAAGAGCAATAAGGGAATTGCAATGTATAATGAATAGTCAATTTTGCCCTCGTCCAACTCTCTTTTATGTGTAGAGTTGCTTTTACTTTTTGTCCAATGAAGTTTTAATCTTATTTAGTGGCAATAATGGAAAGTGGTACACAAATATATAAACGTATGTGTGTGTTGCTACGAGATGATGAAGCTATCTTGTTCGGGCAGAGCTGCAGAGACATGCCTTATATTTTGTTTTCACCAATGAGCTACATGGGCCTCTCTTTTCACCATGAAAATTGACCAACAATGCACTTTCTCAATATACAACAAATACATATACGTGTATACACGCTTTTCGCGAGAATATGAGAAGACGTTGAGGTGATTGTTGTGGGTGTGCTTAGAGAGAACTTAGTTTTTCTGTCTCTCTCGTTTTCTTGTTCCTTTCTACACCTCTAACCCAACTCTTTATTTTGAGAGTCAAAAATATTATAAATAAATACACTTTTTATTTTAAAGAGTAATTTTTAAAAAATAATTTTAATTTTATTCTTTATTTTATTTAATTATTCAAACTAATTATCATATTTTAAAAAATATATATTATATAACATACCATGTCATCATCATGTGAATGTAACATGATGACATGAACAATTTTAATGATTCAAAAATCATTGACATTTGAAAATTCGTATAAAATCTAATGAAATATAATAATTATTTTTTCACCATAAATGCAAAGAAGCTTCAACAAAAAATAATCCACCATAAAAAAATATAAATAACCGACCATAAAAAATAAAAATAAAAATAAAAATAACTAGAATCAGATCCACAAAACACAATAAGAGAATGGTATCATCGGTTAGTAGAAGAGACATAAAAGGAAAAACCAATTTGGAGCGGCTTGTAGGAGAGAAGGGTGGGGGAAGGTGTGGCTTTCAGGAGGTAAGAGGGGAGGGAAGAGGGAAGAGGGAAGAGGGAAAGACACAGTTCCATACCTGTGCCCCAGCTTTGTGAGTGAAAACGAATTGCTGGAGAAAGAGATGAATGAAATTGGGCCCTAGCTCTGTCACTGCAAACGAATTGATGAAGAAAAGAGGAATGAAATGGTGCCAGATGAGGAGATTGTTGAAATACGGAGCCCAAATTGGCTCGCTACATTTAGCGAGTGAAAAAGCAAAAATGTATAATACCGAGTAGGATAGAGAGTCCGTTGGAGCACAATTTCTTGTGTTTGGCTAGGTAAAATAGCTAAAGGGATAAGAATAGTGAGTGCGTTGGAGCTGCTCTTAGCTATTCAGCCTTTCTTCTTCTTTTTCTTCTTCTTCTTCTTCTGATCTCTCTATTATTTTTTCATATTTTTCTCTCTTTTCATGAGCGAAGATTACGTTGCCAATAAAAAAATATATGTTCTGTAATTTCTTGGTATTTTCTCTTTCAAAAGAAATTTATATGCAATGAAGATTTTGACTTCTTGATCCTTTGATTTTGATTTTCAGACGTTAGTTGAACATCAGTCAACAGAGATTGTAAGTGGCATTAAGAACAATGCTTGGGTCATGACTTTATGCAGAGATTTGTTTCACCACCCACGGTAAAGATTGAAGCAGACGACTACGTGGACTACTTCAGAACAGAGCTTTTCTTTTCGTTTTCTCTTTTAATTTTTGACTGCCTCAGAAAGAACCCTAGGTAACAATAATAGATCTTATTTTATATGTACTTCCATTGTTATTCAAATGTTCTAAATTTTTCCTAGTGCAGTTCGATTTCTCTGTTCATATGTATGTTCTCTTTGTCAGTTACAGAGCTTCGTTGGTATTTTTGTATATATTTCAAAATTTGTGTTATGAATCAAAGCAACATTTTTGTGTATCTTCTTTTATGACTTATATATATATATATATATATATTTGCTGTCATTTTTGGTTCTCTTTGCTCAGAAAGACATATTTGCTAATCACATCGTACGACTTATTCGATTTGCCGAGTTTCCCTCAAGTGACTTCTTGTTACTGATCCATGTTTATTTTTTCTTCTTTTCTTGTTCATCTCCCAATTATATTCTCTTTTTTATATATTTTATTTCCTGTTGTATTTGCTCAATTCTTGTCTAAACTTTATTTGTTCCAACAAAACCTTTGAATAATTTTGCTTGAGCAGACAATAGGGCTTTCTCACATTCAAGAAAGTGTATCAATTGGCTTATTGTATTTTTGTTTTTTCCAGAGAATTGAAAATCAGTGAAAAACGTAATTTTAGTTATTTTTTGGTCAATATCAATGAGTTTTTTTTTTTTTGAATTTTTCACAATTGCTTAGGGTGGAAATTTCATAGAATCATGTACTCCTATAATTTTTAATAATTCAAAGAGCAAGAACTTTCTGCTTACATTTACATGGGGTTCTGGATGTGCATATTTATTTAGTTAGCTTACAATTTTGTACTAGCTCCATTTATCATCAAGTTATTGCTACTAGATAATGCATTTTTCGGTGATGAGTGGGACTTTGGAAAGGCAATAAAAAAAAAAATGAAAGTATACACACACACACATATATACATATATATATATATATATATATATGTTCATATTAATATTTTGAAAAATCTCCTTCAAAATTGTCCATTTTAGTACCATTTCAAGCCAAATTTGATTTTGAATAGATTTCCCACATTTGTAGAGATCACTTTAGGCATTGATTCATTAGAGAAAAAGATTAGGAAATGTTATTCGGAGAATGATATGACATGTTTGATTTCAAACAAACTTAAGATAAGCCATTTTCTCCCTTTTTCTTTTCATATTTAATCAAATAACTAGGCAAGTTTCACAAATATTTTCATCCATTCAGATTTGGCTCCTTGAAAACTGCTTGCTTTTGGAGGGTGGGGTATAAACTGTCATTTTATATCTTAGGTTGCTCTGTATATCTTAAAATTTTCAAGTATGTTATCCGGAACATTTCTTATTTGTGCTAGAATTTTTAGAAGTTGTAACTGGTTTTTTACTTTCAAGTGAATAGACTTATGGGTTGGAGGAGGATGTGATACATATAACCTCATTGTTAGGTACTTTTTCATTACTTATGTTTTATTTTTAATCTGAGTTATTTTCTTGTCTAAATCATTGTGATGTTTGAATTATTTTTTAAAATTTTTTTAGAAATCAGTGTAATGTTTCAGTTTTGGTTTTTTTTTCTTTTAGATATTTTTGGTGGAAGCAACAAATGTGAGATGACAAATTTTATCAATTGGCAACATTTGCAAAAGAAAATTATACACGAAATCCTTGAAACGGTTCCTAATATTAAAAGAGAGGTGGATTATCTTGATAACCATAACTTGTTCATTCTAGAGATGAGCATTCTGTGTAATTTTTCTTGAATGACATTAATCTTATCACTTTACTGTGTTAGAATATTTTCGAAGAGCATAATGACTTATTTGGTATTGAAATTTTTGTTACATACAGGCCAACTCTCAATATGGGGACTTTTACTGACTATGAGTGGAAAGGATGGGTTTACTGACTATGACTTTTGTTAGGGGTGTGGAACTTAAGGTTGTATTAGTTGAATGCTATATTTTGTCTAAACGTGTTAAAAGTTTGACCAACACTTATCTAAGGCGAGACTGTGTCTTGCCAATGACAGTAGTCCAAATTGTGCAGGTGCTCCTAGCAACAACAATACACCTATTACCAAGTAAGTGTAGATAACTTGAGATGGATGTTTCATGAGAAAGTGGGCTCAACCTTGAGAATGGTCTTAAAACTTTTAATCACGGAAAAAGGCAATTGTTGGTTGGCAACCTATATGATTATTTAGGAAAAATACATTGGTCATCACTTCAAATAACACAGATGAAGTGGAAAGAAAAGCAGGATCTGCTGCTTCGTTTGTTGAGGTCAGCATGGATGGTGCTCCTTATCTTAGGGTGCTTTGTTTGTTTTGGGTTGTCATTATACTTTCCATGGTTTTTATGTATGTTAGTGAGTTTTACATTTGATTTGTTACAAACTCTAATATACACGCATGGAGGAACTTACATATGTTCATATTTTTTAACATGTGGAGGAGTTGTGAGGCAAGATGGATTGAGGGGCCTAGTGGTAAGGCAACAGATGAGGCTAGACAAATGCCACTTAGTAAAAGTTTGGTTGAGAAGTTTAGAAGTTATGGGCTACAATCTTTTCAAGCTTCCTTTCAATATATAAGAATTGATGGGCTGTCAAGTGATTGATTGTTGATCGATAAGAATTATTGTCCTAGGAATGACAATGTTACACAAGAACTGCTGCTAAAGTGTTGTAATTGGTTGTGATTCGTGAATATGATTTCAAGTCCATTATTGTCGTGACCAAAGAAAAAAAAAACTTTTGAATCAGCTTTCTATTGTTGTGGCTTGATAGCTGGTACACCTACAATAAATTTCATATTATAATTTTTCATATTTTCAAGCTCATAGTGTTGTTGAATATTGTTGTTCAAGTTTAATTCACTTAAATCCAGAACCATCAGGAATCAATTTAATACGCAATTTTTGTTCTAAGGTTTTTGCGTATTGTGTTTGGAGTGACACTTTTACATTGATAATAAGAATTTTTTTTTAAGTTCAAATTTTAGAACCCATTAAAACTTGAAGGAAGAAAAGAGAAGCTATATTGGAATTTGCGGCTGTAAATTCTACTATCAATTTGAATTGAATATTTAACTACATTAAATTATCATTGACCATAACTATGTAGCTAATTTGTGATCAAGCAACAGAACATTTGGTTCAAATAACTTTGTATTAGGCACTAGGTGGCGTGCAAGCATGCTGTCCTCTAACTAGTGATGTATTAAAACAAGAAAGGCATGCATAGTAATTGTCTCCTTTTAGATTAGACTGAAGAATTGTTGCAGATTGAGTCCTCCTACGAATGGTGGTGTAACATGGACGCAAAATGAAGGAATTATTGTCATTACTACAATGTGACACTCTCCTTAATTAGCTGCAAGGCTGTGTTGGTTGATATGGAAAGCCACAATCTTATTGAACTTTAAGGATAAGCTTTGGGAAGCTGATGCTCAAGGCATTTCTAATGCTTTAAGGAAATGGCTCAATTTTTTCAGTGTTGGTGTATATATTTATCTTCCTTTTGTTAATGTTAGATTTGTTTATATCACATTGGTGAGAATAGACTTCTTCCTCTCTCTCTCTCTTGTCTAACATAGTTTCAAAATCAAGAAAAAATATGCTCTGTGCCTACCCTTCTAGCGATCTTTCAGTGATTCTCTGGTCACATCCCGGTGACTTTCCAACTAACCTCCGGCCACCTTTTGGCGACTTTTCAGCCAACTTTCGGTGCCTTTCCGACCAACTTCCAGCAACTTTTCGGCTAAACTTTGGCAATTTTACAACATCATTCCGGTGTCTCCCCAGCCATCCTCTGACCATTCCTGTCCAACTCTTGACTAATTCGAGTCTTCTAAATCTGATTTTGGCCTCTGTTTCTACTATTTCTGTTGTTTTTCTTGCTTTGGAAACTTTTCTACTGTTATTCTCTACTGTTGGGTTCCTGTTATTTCACGTCTCTTAACTATGGAGCGTTCTGAGGTCTCTAAACCGATTCTTCTCACTCTGGAGGGTCCTAATTATATTTCTTAGTCTCAAGCCATGTCCAGTTTTCTCAAGGGGAGAAAATTTTGGTGTTATATCACTAGAGATATTTAGAAACCTGTTAAAGCTATAGCTAAAACGGTTACGGAATTCATTGAATAACTTGAGGAACGGGACAGTAAGAATCATCTGATCATCACCTGGTTCCAGAATACATCCATTCCTTTTATTAATCTCCATTCTGGACGCTTTGACACAGCTCACTTCATCTGGGCCTTCGTGGCCAACCGTTACACTATTGCATCGTCTGAAATAGGAATCTAGCCAGTCCATCAACGTCTTCTTGTCTCAAATATATACTCTTTGGGACTAGTTGACTCCGTCTTATTGTTCTTTTCTCTTTTACTAGCTGTGTTGTGTAGGATCTGCGGACGAGACAAACTCTTGGGATTGGCCGTAAATTTGGTCGTTTGTTTCAACTCATTCATCTTCACCTTCCTACTCTGACTGTTGTTGTAACTTCTTTTTATGCTGTTACTTTCTCATCTTTTGGACTTTGCCACTCCCGTTTAGGTTATGTTTCCTTAGGTTGTTTACGTTTTCTTTTGTCTAAAGGTGTGCTAGGTTCTGTCCTTAATGAATACCTTAATTGTTAGTCCTGTCAACTTTCCAAACAATCGGCTTTATCCTTTAATAACAGTGCTTCTCTTTCTTTCGCTCCTTTTAACTTGATTCACTATGATATTTGGGGGCTTTCTCCTATTTCTACTATGAGAGGCTCCTAGTATTTTATCATATTTATTGATGATTTATCTAGATATACTTGGCTTTATCTCTTGCAAAATCGATCTCAACTTCAACAAACCTATTATGATTTTGCTTTCATGATCAAGACCCAATTTTCTCGTGATATCAAGCTCTTTCGATCTGACATTGCTGTAAAATACTGTGATAAGACATTTCTTGCTTTTCTACGTGAGCACGGCACTGTTTTTCATCGTTTTTGTCCTAGTACTTCACAACAAAATGATCATGCTGAACGAAAACATATCCATTTTCTTGATACTACTCGTGCTCTTCTTATCTCTCCATCTTACCCTAAACAGTTTTGGGATGAAACTGCTCTTACTACTGCTTACACCATTAACTATGTAGTTTCTACTCCCCTTGGTAACCTCACTCTTTATGAACGTCTGTATGGTACTACCCCTAATTATCACTCTTTTTGTGTTTTTGGGTGTGCCTATTTTATCTTACTTCAGCCTCATGAGCGTACCAAATTGGACTCTATAGCTCGTCTTTGTTGCTTCTTGGGCTATGAAATTGAGCATAAAGGTTATCAGTGTTAGGATCCTCTGTCTAAACGTCTTTTTATTTCTCGTCATGTTGTCTTTTGGGAAGACAAGATGTTCTCTTCTTTATCTTTCTTCCATCTATCCTCTCATTCTGCTCCTCCTTACTTCACTAATTCTACTATTGAGCTCTTTCCCGAGGATGTCATTGTCCTTGATGCTGTCCCTCCTAAGGATGTCCATGTCCTTGCTACTATCATACCTGTTGTGCCTCCTGTTACAGTCTATCCCGTGGAGTCCCCGTCGGTTAGTCCTGCTCCTTCTGCTGGCTCTCCGGTCTCTAATCCTTCTCAGTCTTCTTCTTCTGATAAGCCTCTTATTCTACGTTCTACCCAGGTAAGGCATATTCCTCCTAACCTTGGTGATTATCACTATTTCTCCACTATTCTTGCTCAATATGAACCTCGGACTTATCGCGAGGCTAGTTCTAATCCTTTTTGGTAGCAAGCAATGGATGATAAATTATAAACTCTTGCCAAGACTCACACTTGTGACTTGGTTGATATTCTTCCTGGTAAATTTGCGATCGGGTGTCATTAGGTCTATAAGATCAATACTCGTTCTGATGGTTCTATGGAACGTTACAAAGCCCGTCTAGTTGCTAAGGGCTTCACACAGGAGTATGGTATTGACTATAAGGAGACCTTTACTCCTGCTACCCATCTCACCTCTGTCTGGAGTCTTATTATTGTGGCTGCTGTCCGCCAATGTCCCTTATATCAATTGGATGTCAAGAATGCCTTCCTCAATAGTGATCTCTCTGAGGAAGTCTATATGTAGCCCCCTCTTGGTTCTTCTCATTCATCCTATTACGTCTGCAAGCTTCGTTGTGCTCTCTATGGTCTTAAACAAGCTCCTCGTGCCTGATATGCCAAATTTAGTTCCACCATCAGTGACATTAGCTTTTCTTCTAGTGATTATGATTTTGCTATCTTTGTTCGCAAGTCTCCACCTGGCACTATTCTTCTTCTACTTTATGTAGATGATATGATCCTCACTGGTGATGATGTTCATGACATTTTCGAGTTTAAGGAATTTCTCAGTAGCCATTTTGAGAGGAATGATCTTGGTCCTCTTAGCTAATTTCTTGTCCTTGAGATTTCTTTTGACTCTACTGGTTATTCTCTTACTCAGGCCATTTTGAGAGGAATGATCTTGGTCCTCTTAGCTACTTTCTTGTCCTTGAGATTTCTTTTGGATTTACTGGTTATTCTCTTACTCGTGCTGGTCTTACTGATAGTAAGACTGCTTCCACACCTTTGGAAGCTAATGTACGTCTTACTCCTCTAGATGATGAGACTCTGTCCAATGCTACTCTCTATCGATAGCTTGTTAGTAGTCTTGTCTACTTTACTGTCACTCATCCTAACATTGCTCGTGCTGTTCACCTTATCAGTCAGTTATTGTCCTTGTCACTCAACTCACAATGCTGCAGTTCTTCGCATTCTTCGTTATGTTAAGGGAACTTTATTTCATGGTCTACACTACTCTCATCACTCCTCTCTACAGCTCCATGCCTATTTTGATGTTGATTAGGCTGGTGATCCTACTGATCGTCGTTCTACCACTGGGTTTTGCTTCTTACTTGGCAATTATCTCATTTCTTAACGCAGTAAAAAGCAAACCCTTATTACTCGCTCTAGCACTGAGACCGAATATCGTGCCCAAGTGATACCACTCAATAACTTCTCTGGCTTCGATGGTTACTTCAAGACATGTACGTCTCTCATTCTGGTGTTATTGTTCTTCATTGTGACAATTGCATTGCTATTATAATTGCTCACAATGATGTGTTTCATGATCGCACTAAGCACATCGAAATTGATTGTCATTTCATTCGGCAACATGTTATTCGTGGTACTGTTCGTCTTTTCTCTATAACTTCTGCTGACCAACCTGCTAATATCTTTACCAAATCTCATCCTCCAGGACAATTTCATGATCTCGTTTCTAAACTCAATCTGATTTCTACTTAACCACCTTGAGTTTGAGAGGGGATGTTAGTGTATATTTATCTTCCTCTTATTAATGTTAGGTTTGTATATCTCACATTGGTTAGAATAGGCTTCTTCCTCTCCTCTCTTGTAATATAAATAGACTTACTGTATACACAACAAATTACTCAATGCAATACATTCTCTTTTGCATATCTCTCTCTTTTCTAACACTAAGGATATTGCATCTATGTTGAGAGATTGAAAGTTATCACATGATTTTATTTGTTGTGATTTTGTATCTATTAAGAGACCATGTAATGGGTTGCAAATGAATTTGCTAAATGAACCCTTTTAACTAAGGAATCTGTGTTGGTGAGACCAACTCCCTTTGTGGTGTTCCAAAGCTAAGCTAGTTCCTTTAGATTGTTCTATAGATAACCTAGTCTTTTTTTCTATTATCTTTCAATCAAACACTTACTAATCTTTGGAGGAAAAAAAGAATTTGTAAAACTAAAAATTCAAAATAAATTTATCTATCGGGATTAAAATAGAAAAATAATATTCCATTCAACATATTCAACATTAAATGATAAATATGTCTCCCAAATTTTAAATTTTAAATTTTTTATTCTAGCAAATTTGCTGTTGATGGCTTTACTTAAAACTATCTAATGTTGCATTTGGATATTAAATCTATCGAAGGAAAAGAAAATAAAATTATTTATACATATTCATTTTTTGTAGGTAATGAAACAATTTTTTTTTTTTTTGTTGACAAATACTTATTCATTTTCTTCACATCTCCATAACCCATAATCCAACCATAAAAAAAAAAAAGAAAAAGAAAAAGAAAAAGAAAAAAGCTTAGTTTCTTTTACATACTCATTTTTTTAATACTAGAAATTCTAAGCTACAATGAGTGGCTTTCACAGTACAAGTACCTAACACTTGATCACTTGTAAATAATGTGACTGAAGTTCGCCAGCGTACGGTTGTGATGCAGTAATAATTTCATAAGTCGAGATCGAATCTATAGAGAACAGTCAACAAAACATACATAGTGGGAGCTGAAAATTTACCCATGGTAAAAGATTAGATATCGATTAAGCCGTGCTGAATATTACAGTATTACAATGGCTTCAATTAGAACTTAAGCCAACCTGTTTGAACTCTACCAAAAATAGTACTATTGAGATTTGGACAGTTGGTGTAGAAAAATAGTAACCAAAAGAAAAAATATTTTGCTTTGGAATGTTTGATGATTATGGAACTAAATTTTAAATAACAAAAACGATATTGGATCCAATTGATCGGACCACCCGATTCACCTGAAATATTAATAGAGGTTTTGTAACTCAAATCATTGGCTTTGTCTTGACCCTTTGACTTAAAAAATTTAGCGATAAAAATATAATTTTAATAATAATTAAATCTAGAATAGCAAAATTAAAGTCATAGATTCATACCATTGATTTGTGCAATAACTATATCACACTAAGATTTGTGCATAAAAATTATCAAATTTTGTCAAGAATCTAAGTTTTTTCAAAGATCTAGAATTTAATTACTAAGAATTGAAATATTTTAAAGATAAAATAATGAAGACCCAGTTACCTCTGTTGATATTCCAAGATCTTTAGATGATCTTCACAATTGGCCCCAAGAATAAAACTAGCTACTCACGGTATGGAAAAGACTCGGCGTGAAAAAATAACTTTATAAATAAAAGGGTTTATTATAGCAGAATAACAGTAAAGAAAATGTTAAAAGCTAATTGAAAAACTACTAACAAACTAATTGAAAATCTACACCTAACAACTAAACTGAACAATGCAAGAGAAAGCTTTCAGCCTTTCTCTCTGAATGGCTTCCCCTCCCTGGATAGTTAATTCCCTTTTGCTATTTATAGGCATTCAAAAAGATGAATGCATGATTTGGTTGGCCGACAATGGCCATCCCACTTCACTTCGTTTTGCTTTCTTATCTTGCTTTTCTTCTTCTTTGCACTTTTGGCTGCTCTACCTACACACGAACACTAGCAAAAAGTTAACTATAATATATGTGATATATATTATATATACATTATAATATTATACGATAAGATATTTATAGTATGTTATAATATAATACACATATATATAAAACGTACACATAATATATACACACACATATTATAATATAAATATATATATATATATATATATATATAATATAATATAATGTACACACTCACTCATATAGATAATATATATCACCTTACTTAATTGTGCTTGATTTTTGTAAAACAAGAAAAATACTATATTTATATTAAAATGATAAATAATACACAAATAATAACTAACATTAGCTTGTAATTAGGGACTCTACTTGTACTTTTTAAATGTAATCACACCCCCAACTAAGCTTTTGCTAGTCCCTAAAAAAATAATAAACACACTAAAAAAAATAGGTTCTACTTTTGTAAGAATCACGAGTACATTTAGTACATGCACCAAGTCTTTAAACCCCTAGGTTATCCCTAGTGGACAAGTGGTGTTTCGAGAAGGTTTCCAGTGATAGTATCTACAAACATTAAAATGTGGCCCACAAATGAGGATAATGAGAACAAAGTATAACATGTATCTAAACACAAACATATTCTATCCTACCTATTAATACACAAGTAAGATAATGTCTTATAACAACATATGAGAGGCATGTGTGTGTGTGATCATTACATGATAAAAGAAGTATTTATAACATAAAAGTACATTTACATTCTTTAAGTTTTGATTCAACCTTACTAGATATTCTGTCAGAAGTAAGAAAGAACGTAGGCATCTCACACCGGTTGTCCTTGCAAAAGAGTAAATGAAATGTAAAATCAAAAGATACAACCATAAAAAAATGAAGTTAATATATAAAGTGAGAGACGACTTGACATGGTTCTATAAAAGAATTTTCAATGTTAAAATCACACAAGCAATTGATAAGTGAATTCTATAAACAGTGAATGAGCAAACAATGTACACATCAAATTATTGAGGACTTTGTTCAGGTTGTAACTTAGCCATGAGGTTTAAGATAGAGGGAAAGAAAGGATAAAAGGCTTAAAACATATATAATCAATGCATGAATTGAACAATGAATACATACCTTTAATTTTCCTATTTCATTTGATATTTTTTTTTAATAGACAACCTCCTTTTCTTCTTCGTTTTCTTTCTTTTTTTTTTCTTCTTCCCTTTTTCCTTTGTTTTTCTTTTTTTATTCCTTTGTTGCTAATTTTTTTTTCATATTACAAATAGATCACCCTCAATTTGCACATGTGAAGATACTTGTGTTTTTTTTTTTTAGGGATGCAACTTTAGCAATGATATATGTAGCAAGAGACAAAGAAATAGGCTTAAAGATGGTTCTAAGAAAATTATGTTAAGAAAGAAATCTGTGGCTCAAAAGATCAAAAATTACCTCAATTTATTTTTGAAAGTGTACAACAGCTCAAAGTTCTAAGAATTCAACATATTTAATTACCATAGCAATTCAAACAATTGAGTCAAATACAAGTATAATGAAACTATTGAATGAGTGATGTAGAAAAAATTTATTAAGAGTAGATGTAAACACTCCGAAAGGCGTGATTGGCTTTAAACCTTACTTGGTGAATAATCTCTACTTTTGTAAAGATAAAACTATACAATATGTAAAAATATTAAACTTATCATGATATGATAATCAGTGATATAAAATATTCACTTTTTACGCGTTAAGATAAAGTTTTGTAATTGTATTAAAAAGAAAGGATAAAACAAAAATTATTCTAAGGTGAATAAAAATTTGTTTCAGACAAGTTCTCAAAATTTACCTTTGCATTTCACATTAAATTGTACAAAATTATAAAAGATACACAAACTTTTTTTTTTTTTATATATATCACAAATGCATTAAGAGGGTTGAAGTGTATACACCTCAGCCTTGTGAATGATGATTTTCTTATTATTTGTTTTTTTTTTGAAATATACAAAACATTCACAAAATAACTGTTAGTCATATTTACAGATAAACACAAGCACAGAAAATAAACATTTACAACCTAACACACCCTAAGAGGAATAATTATTACAAAGTCGAGCCAGACTTTTGGGATCAAAATTAAAATAGTCTACCGTTTTGGTGATTCTAAAGTATCTCAATGCCTCAGCATCCACTCGCCCTTTAATAATATTTAGGTAAACCATTTGATTCATTGACATTAGTCAGTTACTCGCTTTACAATTTTTATCCGCAAACGTGTATCTAGCATAACGGTGACACCTATTTAGTACATTTGCTCTTCTCTTACAAGCCAGAGTATTACGACTAATAAGATGTTGAGGTTGTTCCTCTTGGAGCTTAACTCTCCTCACCATATTTGCACGATGAACTATTTTGCCCTAGATTCCAAATGGAAATATCTGATAGATGCAACATGCAAATGTAAGCATTCGACCATCTATATGTGAAGTCATAACACAATTACTAGTTGAAGATATAACTTTATCCAGTTTTTTAATGTCTGTTGATCACAAAGACAAAACTATAAAAAATAACAACACAAAATAAATAAAAAAAAGAAAGTGTCCCCCCCCCCCCACCCCCAACGAGAGAAGTGCCATGTCTCGAGGCATAAAAAGGAACAAAATGGGGGAAAGTTACAAACACGGGAGGGGAACAAGGTAGTCTCCCCAACTAAAGAGAAACTATCTACCAAATTATATTAAACTATCTTAACTGTACAAATCACGGGGTGTTGCTTCTATTCAAGCAATGATGAATCCATGAGATCCCCACTTTCAATGAAACTTACAAAATTCTCAAGGTAGGGCTTCGGTCGATGCCCATTGATTTTGAAAACATTCCCATTATTGGGATTTTCAACTTTTATTGCCCCATATGGTGATATGTCCCTAACAATGTAAGGTCCTGACCATCTACTTTGAAGCTTACTCGGAAACAAGTGTAACTTCCTATTTTGGCCCGCCTCATGAATGTTCTCATTAAATTGGTGAATGGCCCAATAAGCCTTATGTTCAATTTCAACTGGAAGGTGGCAAGCCTTTTCGTACACAAGTCTATAAGGAAAGGAACCTAAGATGGTCTTATGAGTAGTCCGATAGGCCCATAAAGCGTCTACTAACCTCAAAGACCAATCATTTCGATTAGGGTTAACAGTTTTCTCAAGAATTTGCTTAATCTCCCGATTAGTTAACTCAACTTGGCCACTAGTTTAGGGATGATAAGGTGTACTAACATTATGAACAACCCCATACTTTCTCATTAACAATCCAATAGGTCTATTGTAGAAATAGGAACCACCATTGCTAATGATAGCACGTGGCATACCAAAGTGTGAAAAGATATGCTTTTTTAAGAACCAGACCACCACACAGTGATCATTGGTGCGAGAGGCAATGGACTCAACCCCATTTAGATACATATTCTATGGCTACAATAATGTAAAGGTAACTAAATGAACTAGGAAAGAGTCCCATAAAATCAGTACCCCAACAATCAAATATCTCAAAAACCATAATGGGGTTTAGAGGCATCATGTGCCTCCTCAAAAAACTCCCTAAACGTTGACACTTATCACATGACATGTAAAAGATTTGAACATCGTTAAACAAAGTGGGCTAATAGAAACCACTTTGCAAAATCTTTGCGGCTGTTTTGTGTAAAGAAAAGTGCCCACCACACGCTTGTGAGTAACAGAACTCCATAACATTTTGAATTTCATCGTTGGGAAGACACCGACGAATCATTTGATCGGGACAGTTCTTGAACAGGTATGAATCATCCTAGGAAAAATATCTTACATTTCTAAAGAATTTCTTTTTATTAAAACTAGACCAATGTGAGAGAATCTTACCGGTAGCCAAAAAGTTTGCTATATCCACATACCAAGGAGTGGTAGCATGACACAATGCTTGCACTTGAAAAAGATGCTCATCCAAAAAGTATTCATTACTAGGAAGGGAGTCTTGGGCATCCCCATTAGTAGGGAGCCTCGAAAGATGGTTGGCTACTATATTCTCTACCCTTTTCTTATCTTTGATCTCAATATGAAACTGTTGTAGTAAGAGAATCCATCGGATGTGTCGCGATTTTGCATTAGGCTTAGTAAGCAAATACTTTAGTACAGAATGATCGGTGTATATGATGACTAATGATCCGACTAAGTATGATCTAAACTTATCCAATGCAAAAATCACGTTGAGAAGCTCTTTCTCTGTGGTGGTGTAGTTCATTTGGGCCTCATTAAGGGTTTTGCTCGTATAATAAATAACGTGTGGTTTCTTTTCTACCCTTTGCCCCAAGACTGTCCCAACTGCATAACCACTCGCATCACACATCAACTCAAAAAGAAAGGATCAATTGGGTGATTGAATAATAAAAGTAGTGGTCAGTAGCTCTTTAAGCTTGTTGAAAGCTTTTTGGCAATCATACGTCCATGCAATGGAACCTCTTGGGACAATAGATGACACATTGCATAGGAGATGACACTAAACCATTTTATGAATCGCTGATAAAAACCAACATGCCCAAGAAAAGACCAAATGTCCTTAACGGTCTTAGAGGTAGGGAGCTTTTGAATCATTTTGATTTTAGCCTTGTCTACCTCTATCCCTTTGTTGGACACTATATGTCTAAGAACTATACTTTGTGTAACTGAGAAGTGACACTTCTCTTAGTTGAACACTAAATTGCTCTCTTCAGATCTCACTAACACCTTCTCAAGGTGTTCTAAACAAACTTTATAAGTATCCCCATATACAGAGAAATCATTTATAAAGACCTCTAAGAACCTTTCCGCCATATCACTGAAGATAGATATCATGCACCTTTGAAAAGTAGTCGGTGCATTGCACAAGCCAAAAGGCATTCTTTTATAAGCATAAATATCGAAGGGGCACATGAAAGTGGTCTTTTCTTGGTCTTCTAGAGCGACCTCTATCTGATTGTAATCGGAGTAACCATCTAAAAAGTAATAAAAGGCTTGGCCCGCCACTCGTTCAAAGACTTGGTCCAAGAAAGGGAATGGAAAGTGGTCTTTCCTAGTTGCAGCATTCAACTTACAGTAGTCAATACACATTCTCCACCTAGTTTGAATCCTAATAGAAACTAGTTCATTGAACTCATTTTTCACCATTGTTATCCCTGATTTCTTGGGCACTACTTGGGTTGGACTAACCTACTTAGAGTTAGAGATGGAATAAATAATACCTGTATCGAGAAGTTTCAGTACTTCTCCTCTCACGACCTCCTTCATGTTTGAGTTTAAATGTTTTTGCATTTGACGCGCAGGCTTAGACTCTTTCTTAAGGTGTATACAATGAGTGCAGATAAGAGAGCTAATGCCGTGAAGATTGGCTATAGTCCAACCTAAGGCCTTCCTATGAGATTTAAGTACTCTCATTAAAAATTTTGCTTAGCCTTTCGATAGGCTAGAGGAAATGACAACTGGATAAGATTTACCTTCACCTAAAAACACATACTTCAAGGTGGATGGCAAATGCTTTCTTTTTAGAATGGGTGGTTGTTGCTCAAAAGGGATTGATTTAATTGTACTAGGGATCAGAGGCTCAAATGACGGAGTCCAGTGACCCACTTGCATATATTGCTTGCTCTCTATCCCTCTAATAGTTGGGTCCTCTACACTGACACATTCATTCTCTAACTAGTCATGAGGCTTACTCAAAAGTAGAGCCTTTTCTAAAGAATCCTCAAAAATCTCATACTCAAAGTGCTCTTGAATAATAGACCCAATAAAATCAATTTCTCTGATGTCCTCACACTCTCCCTTTGGTTTACCCACCATAAAGATATTCATCTTTAATGAATAATAGCATTGGTAGTTGCTAGGAAGGGTCATCCTAAAATGACGGGAATGTGTTGTTTAGCCTTAGCGGCCTCAACAGGTTGGGTAACTAATACAATGAAATCCATGGGATAGTAGACATTGTTCACTTGAATGAGTACATCCTCAATAATTTCTCTAGGGACTTTGATAAATCGATCAGCTAACTCTAAAGTTACTTGAGTAGGGCTCAACTTTCCTAGCCCTAGTTCTTTATAGACCAAGTAAGAAAGAAGATTAATACTAGATTCTAGGTCAAGCAGAGCATGATCAATTCTATGTCCCCTAATTGTACACAAAATAGTAGGACAACCAGGGTCCTTATATTTCGGCACAGTTTTACATTATAAAATGGCACTCTGACTCTCATTCATCATAGCCGTTTCTCTAACATGTAATCTCCTTTTAATAATACATAAGTCCTTCAAGAACTTGGCATGTGAGAAAATTTGTTTGATAGCATCTAAGATGGGGATATTGACCTTAACCTGTTTAAAGATCTTATAAATCTCAAAATTTAACAATTCATTCTTAGGTTTGGTCAATCAATAGGGAAACGGGGCATGTTTCATTATATCAATGCCTGCATCTTTAGATGCATCATTAGATTCAACGAGTTGTTTAAAATGATTCTTATTCTTTCTTGACTCTTGCTCACTTTTTTTCTTTTGCTCTTTTCCCAACCCACCAATCTCATCACTACCCCTGTTGCTTTCTTACCTATAAGAAATGGTTTTATCGATGATTTTTCCACTCCTAAGGATTGTGATAGCTTGCACCTGCTCATGATTGGTTTTAACTAAATTGGTAGGTCTTGGGTTCGGTTGGGGTTGTGCTGGAAATCTCCCTGGTGCCTGTTGGGTCAAAGCTTGAGACATTACAACAATGTTCTTTTGAATATCAGGCAAAATACTTGCATAATGATCAAGCTTTTGTTTAGTCCTATCCACTCTATTGGTAACTCCTCTCAAATCATTAGATAATTGGTTAATATTATCATCTATAATACATATGTGAGGAGGTTGGTACTGTGTGGGTTGGGGTTGGTAAGGCACAAATTATGGGGCTTGGAAAGATTGAAGGTTTTGAAACGTTCCTTGGTAAACTTGAGGGTTTTGGGGACCCTTATTTCTCTAATCAAAATTAGGATAATTTTGCCAGCCCGAGTTGTAGGTATTAGAATAAGGGTTTCCCCCACTCCTTTGGTCTATATAACCCCCTCGATATTGACTAACCTCATTGACTTGGCCATGCAATACCTTTTGCACTCCTGGTATGACTTGGCATGCATCAATGTAATGCTTCGAAGTGTCACACACTAGACATGATGAACTTGTAGGCTCAACCTCTACAGTATTGGCTCTAGACATCCCCATAGCCTCTATTTTACAGGAAAGTGAGGTAATTCTAGCATTCAGATCATCAACTTTCCTAAGTTGATATTTACCCCTTTCATGCTGTGTGGTTAGTCTAGTTTCAGGATTTTGGGTCCCAGTGGTAACCCAATTTCTAGCAAAGTTAGCTAGATAGTCAAAGTAGTTATATGCTTCAGTGGGATCCTTATCAGGATAGGTCTCTGCGCATATAGATTCCACAAACATTTTCAATTGAGGGGACAATGAAGAGTAGAAAGTGTTGATGATATGCCAATCGGTAAACCCATGATGTGGACGTGATGACAACAAATCTTAAACCTCTCCTAACATTGGCAAAGGTTTCACCTAAAGTTGGGACAAATTGAGAGATTTGGTGACGAATCATCTTGGTCTTATGTTTAGGAAAAAACTTTTTCAAGAATTCCATTTGTAATGTATGCTAAGAGTGTATAGACTTAGGCCTCAATAAATTAAACCATATATTGGCCTTGTCCTTCAGAGTGAATGAAAATAGTTTTAAAAGTAAAACTTCTCATGGACAAGAGTTATCCTGAACTATCGAGCATGCATCCTCAAAATCCTTGAAATATATGAATGTTCAGAATCCATACCATGGAAAGTAGGCAACAATTGTAGCATTCCCAGCCTTAGATTGATGATATTTTGATGCTCGAAAAATACTATGCATGATGTGGAAAAGGTTTCACTTAAAGTTGGGGCAACAATTGTAGCATTCCCAGCCTCAGATTGATAATGTTTCCCGCATTATTCTATGTCGGGGAGGTGACATGTTCCCATGATTACTCCCTCTATTATTAGGATTATTAGGATCTACTGAAAGCGATGGGACAAGAGAATGATTCAAACCCTGAGGGTTAGCTCCATCATTAATGTTGGCCATGAGTATAAAACCCAGATCAACTGTTAATTGAAAATTTGGGATAAAAGTTCTTAATGGAGAAAGAATGTGGTAGGTGGGAGGGAGATCTTCAACTCACCCCAAATGCCTATGAACATTTTTCAGGTAGTGTTCTGACATACAAATGCACACAACTTATTAAGTACACAAGAAAAGAGAGTGGAGTAGACAAGGGTAGAAAATTGAAGAATAACCCAAGTGGACTAAGAGGGAGAAAAGAGAAGTGGAGATTTGCACAAAATTAAAGAGAAGTCCCACTTTTGTGTTTTTTTTCTTCTTCTTCTTTTGAATGCTTCAATAGAGATTTGTTTAATCTTGAACATGAGAGACTTTCAATGATTGCTAGAATATTTTTTTTTATTTTTTATTTTTTATTTTTATTATTTGTGTTTTTAGAGGACACGCTAAAAAGAAAGAAAAATCACATGCACATAAAAACAATAAAAAAGAAACACACATTAAGAACATTAGTATTGGTAACCTTAGTAGGTGGCACAGACCTAAATAGGCAGTGAATCTGTGATATCCCAAGTCTGTATTTAATTATATTAATAAGAATTTCTAGTTTATGCAATGTCTAATGTTAATTATTTATTCATTTGGGTAAAAAATGACTAATGAGAACTTTTGTTGTAACTTGTGTTGGAGGTGAGAAACACATGGGATTATTTCCCATGTGTGTCTTCTTATAACACAAAACACACACACCAACCGGTTGAGAGAGGGAGAAAGAGAGAAGGGATTGAAGGAAGAAGGGCTTGAAGGAAGAGATTGAAGCCATTAAAGACTTCACCAAGCTTGGAGAAAGGTAAGACTTCATCTCTCTACAAAATTATATATGTATATGTATCTATCTTGTGTGATTTTGTTGGGTATTTGTATATATGCATCTATGAGTGTTGTCATTGAGTTTGGGGGATCCCTTAGGTCCCATTTACATAATTTTGAGAGCTTGAAGCTCATTGTTGAAGATTGGGAGTGGTGGTTTGAAAAATCTCCAAATATGTAAAATGTTAGGGTTTTGAGTTCAACTCTAGATCCCTTTGATTTAATTATTCTTTCTCTCCTATTTTGAGTTATTGTCATCTTTGTGGGCTAATCTTTGAGCCCTAAGAGTGTTGGGAAATTTTGGTTTTGTTTGGAGGGGTTTTGAGAGAGTTTTGGGTTGAAAATCGTTGTTGCGCAGGTGGGGGCGTTCGAACACCCTACAAGGCCATTCAAACAGTCCGAGAGCAGAGTTTTCCATTTGGCATAGCGTTCGAACGACCTAAGAGGGTGTTTTTCCATTTTTGCCTAGCATTTGAACGACCATTTTGGGCTTTCGAACAGCTTGGTCCTTTTGGCCTAGCGTTCGAACGGCCCGGTTGGGTGTTCGAACGGTTTGCTAGTTTCAACACGGTTTAGTAAAATGGGTATAACTTTTTCTAAAAAACTCTGATTGATGCACTGTTTAAAGCATTAGAAAGTAGACTCATGGACCTTTATGCCCATATAAAGTTTGTTTTTTAATTCTTTATAGATTGAGAGTAATAGAAGTTTAAAATTGACCTAAAATCTATGCCAACAATATTGTTTTCCAAAATTTTAGTCCACCTTTCGTGAGACATAACTTCTTCATTCGAAATGTGTTTTTGGCCCATGAACTATCAAAATAAAGACCTTTAAGCCTATTTTCAAATGGAATTGGCCTTGGGTGTGAACTCATCTTTGAGAGGTGGTTGAGACTCGATGAAGGAGTTGACATTCTGACTTTTACGTTCAAACCTCAACTTCATGTTCTTATTTTACATCCAGGCTTTGTCCTAGAGTTTAGCCTCGCTCTCCCGTGGTGAGAATGAGGTGTTGTTGAGTTAGGGTCAAGGGGTGTATGTGTTTAGTCTCGACTTATGTGTTATTGCTTTGCCTTAGAGTCTTGTATTGATGTTTCTTTACTTCTACGTGCATTTGTGTAGGAATACCTTGTTTGTCACCTGTCCAATTGGAGAAAGGTGAGTAACGATATGCCATGAGTAAATTTTATTACTTTCCAACTGTTTTAAGTTCAAACCATATCATACAATATTTTACATATGTTTTCAATTCATCAATGTTATATTAAATTATAGATGTCATACTTTTAAAGGCATGCAAGTTATATTATGTTATGAATTGAAACCTATGGACTAAAATTCTTACAAGAAAGAGATGCAAGACTTTTTCTAATTGTAAGCACCCCATTTTTACCCGCTCGGCGATCTATGGCCTGACTGGGTTTGGTTTCCAACATTACAACACATGCAGGTTCAAGATGAGCCTTACAATCTCCAATCCAACCAGCTGGTCGCTTCTCGGGCCCACAAGGACCCGTTGGAGCTATAAGTACCATTATTGTAGGCAGCTTTCCAGACCGGGCGATCCCAGAAACCAACGCCATCCAAGTAGCTTCCAGGGATCGTGCAATCCTGGGGACTAACACCTCATCAAAAATTCCAGACGGTTCACTTCTGGCCCTTGCTAGCCCGCCAATGTAGAATGTCTGTCATTTGGTAGCTCTCCGAGACCAGGTGTTCCCAGAGACCAACACTACCCTTCCAGGTAGCTTTGTGGGACCAGGCGTTCTCAGGAATCAACACCACCCTTACAGGTAGCTCTCTAAGAACGGGCATTTTTGGAGACTAACACCGCATAGGTAGTTTTTTGAGACCGGGCGGTCTCGGAAACCAACACTTAGGTTAGCACCGGCGCCTGCTAGCCCGACTCGGTGAAAAATAACCAAACCTGCCCCTTTGGGCCTCCAGGCACGTTTTGGGAAAGTTCAAAATCCCTCAAAACGATAAGTCTATCCTTCCACAATGTTGTCAAACCATTAGGTGTCCCCCGCACGTCATTTTGTCCAAATCCGGTCCTATTCCGGCTCACTCTGGTCAAAATGACCATTTTGCCCCTAAACGCCTCAGCACGGCACAAACCCCGCTGGACGGTAAAAGACTCTCTCAAAACCATCCCTGAACAGCCCTGCATACTTAGCACAACCTACCAAACCATTCCTGACCATTTCCAGCCAACTCCGGTCAAAATGACTGTTTTGCCCCTAAAAGCCCAAAAATGCCCCGAAACAGTACCGGCTTTGGGATTTCAAGCGGAGGGTTTCACCATACACCCCTGTTAACCCAATGAGCACCCTACGACACCAAGCTCACACGACTTGATAAAAGTTCCCTGGAGTGTCTCACAGACACTCTGCCTAAATTGTCTTTTCCCCCGATTCCCTAATTATAACGCACCGTCAACCGACTTGAGAAATGCGTAAATCAAGAAATTCTCGGAAGCTCGTTTATAGATCTTTCCATCGATACAGCTCGATCGAGTAGATCACCTCCCGAATCCCTCTATCGTACGGTACGAAAACTATAACTATCAGCAACTCCCTGGAGCGTCTCGCAGACGCTCCGCCAAGGTTGACTTTTTCTCCAATTCCCTAACCAAAACGCACCGTCAAACGACTTGAGAAATGCGTAAATTTAGAAATTCTAGAAAGTATTTCCAGAATACTTTCCATCAGTACGGTCTGATCGAATAGATCGCTTCCCGAAGGCCTCGATCACATAAAACGAAAATAGCCACTTTCAAACACCCACGGAGTGTATCACAGACGCTTCGCGAAAGTGTCCTTTTTGGCATACTTCCCAAGACGATATCACTCACCTCCAAACATGATTCAAACTTTTTGAAAAAATGAAAGTTCATCAGAAGCACTAGGAGAACATCCCGAGTGCGACCGATTCCCCTGGAACCTTCCCGATTCACCCAATTATCGAGGCAAAGTTTGGATGAACTTTCCCGGTGATGGAGCGTATGCTACATGCGCTCAAATTTTGATCAGATCGACTGACTTTCGATCAATGGTCGAGATTTAACCAGTAAACAGGGTGGCACGTGTTATTCTGGTAATGGAACAGTACCTGCGCATGTCCTACATGCGCAAGGCCAAAATTTGGCCATGCGCATGTAGCACATGCACACGGCCTGTTCCAAATTGCCTATAAATAGAGGCCTCCCCCCTTGCATATTCCATGTCCAAAATTGATACGAAACTCTGCTGAAATCACTCCAGAACCTCGAATCTCCATATATATTCTCTCCTTTCAACACTTAGGCTAGATTCTACCCCTCCTAAGCCTATACACTCCATATATAAGACCCCATACACACTTATACACTCCACTCTAGCCTCTCAAACCTTCTTGAAGTCACTCAAGCTCCAATCAAGACATCTATTGAAGACTACAAATGTGTTGAAGGCAAAAGGTGGTATCCCTTTTACATTTATGCTCTCCCCCACTCTTCTCTTCTCCTTCCTAGCCTACTTAGGCTATTCTCTATTTTAACCCCTATCTTCAACCCCCCTTTCTTGCATGCTTGAGCCAAGAGGGCTCTTAGATCATGCCTAGAGAAAAGCAAGTGAGAGCCACCGTGTAGGGGGACCTCTTACTAGCCTACTTTAAGATGGTATGGCCTAGGAGTCCCTTGTTTATGTGGTGTAGCCTAAAAGCCTTGTATGTAAATCATAGCCCCTTGCATATTCCTATTTTGATCATATCTTGTATGCTTGGCTTCATTTTATACTTATTGTCATGCTCCACAATGCTTACATTGCCCTTAATTTTATGCCACTTTCAAGCTCTACATTTCTTTCAAAAATTGTCCCAAGAGTTGGTTCCTTGAAGATTAGGATGAGACCTTAGGAGTCATGCCTTAGAAAATCCCTTACAACCTCCTAATTCATACTTTTGCATCATTGTATTTCAACTAGCATAAAAGTTGCTTTCAAACTCTCTAATTTTCAAGGTTTCTATTCTCTCAAAGTTAGTGGTTAAAATGACCCCATAGAACCCTTTCTTGAGTGGTCTCCCTTTTGTTAGCCATATGAACCCTCTCTTGATGGAATGGTTCCCTTGAAAAATGGTTTTCAAAATCCTTCTCTAAAAATGATTTCAAAAATGCACTCTCTCCATCTTTGCATCAAAAATTATTTTTCAAAAATTACCATAATTATGTTGAATTTTGACCCCTTATACTCTTGTCAAGATAGTGGTTATATTGGCCATAAGGAAACCTTCCTTGGAATGGTCTCCAATCACCAATCATATAAACCATACTCTTGGCTAGAGTCAAAATTTTCATGGAAATGATCTTCATAAAGATTGCCAACCAAAGTCCATTGCATATCATGTTTTATTTTCAAAACTCTTTCCAAGAATGCATCAAAACAACTTTCAAGACCATTCTCCAATCTAACCCTAGGTTAATTTGACCCTAGTTACTACACCCTAGGTTAACTTGACCTTAGTTACCTAACCCTAGGTTGACTTGACCCTAGTTGACTAACTCGAGGTAACTTGACCCTAGTTACCACACCCTAGGTTAACTTGACCCTAGTTACCTAACCCTAGTTAGTGAACCCTAAGTCTTCTTAACCTTAGGTCAACCTAACCTAAGTTAGTTAACCTTAGGTTCCCCCTAACCCTAGGCCAACCCAACCTAGGTTAGTGAAGTTCAGGGTCCCTACTCCTGGACCCTTTCCTAAATGATCATTCAAACTTTCAAATTATCCTCAAAACCTATTCCTCCAAAACCTCCTACCCCCATAACTTCAAAAACCCAACTCCATACACTCTTTTAATGTTCCTACACTCCATCTTCAAGACATGTCCAAAAATGTTTTCAAAAGGTCACAAACTTAAGGTATTCCTAGCCCCCTCATGGTTAGGGATTCCAAGGATAAGTGATAAATCAAGAACAATCTCTAAGGTTGTCCATATTAGGATTCCAAACCCTTGGCCATTTCCAAAAACCACTTTCAAAAATTAATTCATCAAAACATGCCTCCAAGGTTTTCAAAATAAGACTTCAAAAACACTTTCAAGTTCTCTTGAGTCATGCCAAAGAATTTTTCCAAAAAACTCCTTAAGTTGATCCAAAAATATTTTCAAAACACTCCACCATTTAATTTTAAATCAAAACTTCTAAGACCACAAAGAGTCTTCAACTTCCAAAGACCACAAAGAGTCTTCAACTTCCAAAGACCTCAAAGTGTCTTAAACTTTTCCAAAGACCCTAAAGTGTCTTCAAACCTTCCAAAGGCCCTAATGCGCCTATTTTCCATCAGGCTCTTACCCGAACTACGAATGACCTGATTCTCGCCAAATGAGATACGTAGGCAACCTAAAATGGTGCGGTCATAACTTTTATTTCAACTCCAATCCTTTTTTTGAAAATTCCAATCAATTCAAAGTTTCTATTCCAAATTCTTTCAAAACCCCATTTATTTTCAAAACTTCTTCCAAAAACTTGCATCATGCATCAATCATCAAAAAAGTGATGACTTGATCCCATCTTTCAAAAACTCCAAAGTGGATATTAAGTGGACAATGGTAACCGGTTATTCTAGTGAGTGAACAAAGGGTAGTTAGACATGTAGGTACCGAAAGGGCGGGGTAAGGTGATGATCTTAGGATATCTTCCCTATACGTAACCAACCCCCGAACTTTAGATTTTTGTTTTCGAAAAACCAAAATGGAATTATTTTTAAAAAGGGCTTAAACATTTCAAAAGGTTGCCAAACAACCTATTTTCCTAAAAACCCTCTCTTGAGGGAGTTTTCAAAAACCTTTTTTTAAAAAAAAAAAATAACTCTAAGTTTAATCTTCGGATTAATGTTTAGTTTTAGGTGCCCTAACTCACCTTTATCAAGTTAGGTGGTGACTCCTATTTTTCTAAAAAGCCCTTAGTTAAATCAATTTTCTAACCTAGTTGCACTTGTCCTTCTAGGGGGATGGGGTTTAGTAACAGAGTTCCGTGCTTTAGGGTCTCTGAGCTGAAAGGATTTTGAACACCCAAAAACCGGGGCGCGACACTAATGTATGGTGCCAACTCAAGGTTTTTCGTGGCAAGACCTTAAACTAGCAGCGATGGTCCTACGATAGGGGATGTGAAATAAATTATCCCTATATTCGGGAGACGTCCCACGGCCTAAAAAATCCTATTTGTGACCTTTAAGTTTACTAATATGGAGCATAGCTCTGATGTTGGGTTGTAGCACACTTATATTTTAGAATGAGAACGATGATATGTTCAAATGTTTATGACAAGTTATATTAAGCTTAATCACGAGCAAAGATACGTCACATCTCTCTTTTATGATACCATGTTTTGAAATGATAGAATGCTTCAATATGATTTTTATGCTATCAATGATTTCAAGCCTATGCTTACATGTTTCAAGTTCATGCTTTATATGCATAACTATTTTATCTATTGTTTTATATATTAGACATAACTGCTTGTCCATGATATTTTCATGCTCATGCATCGTTGTTATTCACTAAGTATTAGCTTATGTTTTCTCAAATGATTTTTAGGAAGCCAATCCAAGAGGCCTTAGAGCAAGCCCATATGTGGATTTTGAGCTACAACCCATGAGCCTATGTTTTGTATAATGTTTGAGGGCTAGACCCAATGTTTTGTAATGATATAATGCTATAACTTTAGTGGACCTTGATATGGTTCTTATGTATGTTATGTTTTGGATTAGGTACAACTCTACCATGTATGACACGGATTATGTTTTCAAATTATCAAAAGTTCTATTTTCCACTATTATACATCATTCTAAATGATTATGCACAGGTGATCAACCAGTTTATGTAATGCGGCCTTGGGTAGCCTTACTATTGGTCGGTCATGTACTCCAAATCTGTATAGGCCGAGTTATGAGGCGTGACAAAATCAACTCGAACTAAGGTTATTCAAAATAAAAATAAATAAATAAAAACTGTAAAGAAAAAAAAATAACTAAAGGCTATAAATAAAGTTAAATGGTTAGATGAGTTAGGTGAAAAATAAAAATAGAAAAGATGGTATTCAATTTGAATGACTTCGTCTAGCAATAGGCGAGTATGCCAACCAAGGAGTTTAACCACATAAAAATAAATGACTAAATAAAAAAAACTAAATATAAACAAATGTACAAGTTAACAACAGAACGAAGTAAAAAGTAATCATAAACTATTGATCAGTTGGTATATACCATTCAAATTCTTCGTCAAGGTAGGTAAGTAATTAATTGTCCAAAATATAGCAAAGGTATTATCAATCCGCAAATTTTTATTTATTTTAGAATTTTTGTTATACTTTTAATTTTTCTATATTTCATGAATTTTAATTAAAATCATTTCTCGGCAACGGCTCCAAAAACTAATCATTTGTAAATAATGTGATTAAAATCCACCAATGTACGGTTGTGATGCAGTAATAACTTGGTAAATCGAGATCAAATCTATAGGGAACGGTTAACAAAACATGCAAAGTTAGAACTAAAAATTTACCCATGATAAAAAATTAGATACCGACGAAGCTGTGCTAAATATCGTAGTATTGCAATGGCTTCAGTTAGAACCTCAGCCAACCTGTTTGAATTCCACCAAAAATAGTACCGTTGAGATCTAGATAGTTGGTGTAGAAAACTGGTAACCAAAAGAAAAAATGTTTTGCTTTGGAAGATTTGAGGATTATGGAACTAGACTTTAAATAACAAAAACAATCTTGAATCCAATTGATCGGACCATCTGATTCACCCGAAACATTAATAGAGGTTTTGTAACTCAAATCATTGGCTTCGTCTTAGGCCTTTGATTTGAAAAACTTAGTGATAAAAATATAATTTCAATAATAATTAAATCTAGAATAGCAAAATTAAAGTCATAGATTCATTCCATCGATTTGTGCAATAACTATACCAAACTAAGATTTGTGCATAAAAATTACCAAACTTAGTTAAGAATTTAAGTTTTCTCAAAAATCTAGAATTTAATTATCATTAATTGAAAGATTTTAAAGATAAAATAATGAAGACCCAATTACCTCTGTTGATATTCCAATATGCTCAAATGATCTTCACAATTGGCTCCAATGATAAAACTAACTACTATGATATGGAAAAGACTAGGCCTGAAAAAATAACTCCATAAATAAAAGTGTTTATTACAGCAGAATAACGGTGAAAAAAATGCTGAAAGATAATTGAAAAACTACTAACAAACTAATTAACAATGTACACCTAACAATTAAACTTAATAATATAAGAGAGAGCTCTCGGCCTTTTTCTCTGAATGGCTTCCCCCCGGATGGCTAATACCCTTTTGCTATTTATAGGCATTCAAAAAGATGAATGCATGATTTGGTTGGCCAACAATAGCCATCCCAGTTCACTTTGTTTTGCTTTCTTATCTTGTTTTTCTTCTTCTTTGCTCCGCTCCATATGCACACGAGCACTAACACAAAAATATGTATAATATATTATATATACATTATAATATTATAGGATAAAATATCTATAGTATATTACAGTATACTGTACGCACCCACTCATATAGATAATATACATCATCTTGCTTAATTTTGCTTGATTTTATTTTTAAATCTGCTTAAGCGTGTAAAACATAAAAAATACTACATTTATATTAAAATGATAAATAATAACTAATATTAGCTTGTAATTAGGGACTCAAATTATACTTTTTAGAGTACAATCAATTGTAAAGATCATTAAACCCAATGATAAATAGGTCACTTTATAGATGAGTAATTATTTTTAGTTATTTTACAAAACCACTAATTTGCTAAAATCAAGGTGAAAAAGGTACTTTTCTACATTGGATAAGAGAAGAGAGGTCTTGGGTCATATAAGGGGGGTAGATAGTACCACCTAATAGCTTAGGCTTTTGGGTTGGATGGCAAGTGCCCGGACCGTGACATGTGGTATCAGAGCAGCCCAACTCCTGATCCTATTTTACGCTAAGTACTTAGGTGGAATAGATAGGGTGATCCCATCCGCGACGAGGGCGTCGTGAATTTGGGTGAGGGAGCATATCACGATCTCACATCGGATAAGAGGAGGGAGGTCTTAAGCCATATAAGGTAGTAAGCAGCATCACCTAATAACTTAAAATTTTGAGTTGGATAATAAGTGCCCAGCCGTAACATGTGTGGAAATGACTTTACTTACAACTAGAGCTGATGATTTTTAGTGTTTAATACTCTATGTAATCGATGCCACAATATTTTGGCCATTCACTTCTATCTCTAGCACAAAACTAGCTTAATGCATGCGAGTTTGGCACTTCCTAACTAGTGGGCCAAACTTGAAATCGTCCACAGGCTTAATCAAGTATGTGCCCTAGCTAGTAAGAACATAATGTAGTTCAAAGCAGATAATTTTACAAGATCTTGCTAACATGTTTCCTTGGATAATATTTTATCTTGTTTTTCAACATGATGAAAAGTGTGAAAAGGTACATGTCATGCTTGATAAACTATCGATTATTCTTTGTTTGAAGGAAAACTTTATTGAATTACACTTAAAATTTAAAAATTGAACGCAAACTCACATTCTGCGATGCATATCTAGCTTTATGGGCCCAAAAAATAGAAAAGAAAAAAAGAAATACAAATTTTCAACCTCATTGATACACTAGATATGATCCGTGCCTACGACACTCTCAATAAAATATTTTATTTAACTTTTGATAAATTGAATGTGAAAAATAAGTCAAAATATTTGAATGTGAATGTAAAAAAAGCATGAAATCTATATGAATGTGAAAAACTATCCTGATAACAATAAAAAAGCTTTAAAAGATTTTTACAAGTTATGGAACCCACATGACTTGTTTGGGCGGGATTTGGGTTTGGAACAAAAGGTTCAACTGATCTCAAACATTGAATACAGTACAAAACTGAATTTGGGCCGTCAGATACAAATGTGAGGTAGATATTTTTAAAAAAAGTTGTATTTTATTATATAGATTTTCCAATTTTTTTAATAAGACGATCAAAGGAAATGTTTAGCATATCTTGGCATATAACTAGAGAAATTTTGGATGTAGTTTTTTTTAATTATAAGATTTTCACTTTAATTTCTGACTTTTTTTTTTTTACTAGTTTTGAGAGGGTTGTAAAAAAAAGCTAGAAGGCAAGGGAAAAGCCTATAAACAAAATTTTCCTTCCACATTTTGGCCCATCTCCCGAACATTGTTTTAAAACAATAAGTGGGTCAAGTCTTCTTATAAAACAATAAGTGAGCCCGAGAAACCAAGTTGGTGCTGCCCCTGGGTCAATTCTTCTTGTGAAACACGGCTTCAAATGGCACTATCATTTTCAATAAGGAATGTAATTGTTGAGAGGAGCAAATTAGTCATAGCTTATAGAATACGGCTTTCTTGTGGAGTTGGAATTTGGAATAGTTATGCATTGTAGTGTGTCTATTCCATTTCAAAGTGTATTTTAATAAGCTGTTGAATCCCCAATAGTTTAAGTGTTTTCAAGGAAAGTATCCCATACTACAGTTCAGTGATAAATACTGGGGACGAACATGGGGTCAAGCAGGGTCACGCTTTTCGCTAAAATTTAAAAAAAAAAATTATTAATACTATGTATTTTGGTTATTTAGAATCAAAAATATTACATTGTCACCCATAAAATTTAAATAATATTACTTCAGACTTTCAAAGTCTAGAAGATGTTGTTTAGATCCTACATATTTTTTTAGCATCTATGATAAAACTAGTATATTAGCTCCACTAAAATACAAATAATTTTACCTTGTTATGATTATGTACTATTTTATTATTATTTTTATTTTTTATATATTCGAGGACTCAATTATTGTAAAGCTTAAATATCAGCGGTACCACTAAATTTTTTTTTTCTACATTGCCCCCTGCAAAATTTTCCTCAGTCCTCCACTGTTGCCAAATTAAATGAACCAAATGACGAAGATAATATAATTTTATCAATGGAGACTCTTTTAAGAGACTGCGTATTCTTCGTCATTTTATTCTTTTTGACAGTCAGTTGTCTAAACGCGGTAATGTCGATAAGTCCATTGGACTGTTATTTCCAGTGTTTTTTTGGCTTATTCTACGGTCTATCATTGTGTATGAGCTGCTTTGTATTGCCATGTTCCATAACTCTCCGCTGCGCTCTGGTCTGTTTTAGAGTCTAAATTCGTACCAAATTGAACTTGCACATTATGCAGACTTCTACTATGAATAGGACTATAAGGGGATATCAAAAGAGTGATATATATATATACATAGATACGGATTTAAGAGCATTCACTTATATTCAGAGATCACAAAGAGAGTTATATGCTGAGTGATTATATTTACAAGTAAATGTGAAGATACTGACACATAACTAAGTGATTCAGTTGATCATGCAAGGTACTCACACCCACAAGCTCATATATTTGACACTTGAGGCATAAGGGATTCGATTTAGGTTGGGTTTGTAAGTTGCAAAATTGTATTTGTCCTTTATAGCTAAATATAAACAAAAATGCAAAAATAGAAAAGTAAAATAGTCAACAAAAACCTAACTTCTTTACTTATAAACTTAAAAAAAGCTGGATGAAAAAGTTGTATCAAACAGACCTTAAGAAAGAGTAACATATATAGGATGCCAATTGAAGAGGTGAATCGAGTTCAAAAGCCAACACAAGCCAGATTCGGAGAGTACTGCAATGGCAATTTGACCCGTCCATCCACAGGAGTGAGTTATGGAGGAAAGAATAAGACCCGAAGTGTGTATAGGACGGGTTGTGGGAGAAAGAACAAAACCTAATTATGTACCAAATTAACTACAATATCCTTATTATATTATAGTAGTACACAAATACCACTTAGTACAAAGAGAGAGTTTATATAACAAAGTATTGTGTACCTCTTATTTTGCAAATTAATCGTTACTTTTCAAAAATATGTGACATTAAGGAAATATTATCTATGTGCAAAATAAAAAATAAGAAATATCAGTGTTAAATTGACCCGATTTGAAAATAAACGGAGATGAGATTGAAGAATTCAACCCCGTAACATGTATGAGATGGGATGTGGTGGAGGGTTCAACCTCTAACAAGTATGTGATTGGATGTGGTGTAGGTTTTCCTATTAGAGTCAGGGTAAGATTTAGCCAAACTCGTCCCATACTCAATCCGTTGGCATTTCTAGTACTTTGGGGCCTCTGCCTTTTAGTGCGGTTTAGGTTTTGATTTCTTGGTTTTATTTTTTAAACTTCGCCAAGATCGCAGTTCGTATACTAATTTTGAAAGCAGTTTTTGAGAAATTGTTTAAAAAATAGCCACGGTTTCAGACCAATTTGATAATGATTCTGATTTTGTTTCCGTTTTTAAAAACAAAAATAAAAATAAAATTTAAAAACAGTCAATCTTATGCTCACTCACAAGCAAATAAGTATTTATGATCTCTACTGAAGATGTGGGTCCAGTGAAGAAACAATGTAACCTTTTCTTCCCATGTACTAAAGCACGAAAGTCATGCATAGTCATTGTCTCGATTTAGATTAGGCTGAAGAATTGTTGCAGATTGAGTCCTTTTATGAATGGTGGTGTAACATGGCCGCAAAATGAAGGAATTATTGTCATTACTACAATGTGACACTCTCCTTAATTAGCTGCTAAGCTGTGTTGGTTGATATGGAAAGCCACAATCTTATTGAACTTTAAGCATAAGCTCTGGGAAGCTGATGCTCAAGGCATTTCTAATGCTGGCTCAATTTCCCCAGGATATTGCATCTGTGTTGAGAGATTGCAAGTTATCACATGATTTTGTTTGTTGTGATTTTGTATCTATTAAGAGACCATGTAATGGGTTGCAAATGAATTTGCTAAATGAGCCCTTTTAACTAAGGAACCTGTCTGTTGGTGAGACCACCTCCCTCTTTGGTGTTCCAAAGCTAAGCTAGTTCCTTGGGTTGTTCTATATACAACCTAGTCCTTTTTCTATTGATCTTTCAATCAAACACTTACTAACATTTGGAGGAAAAAAAGAATTTGTAAAATTGAAAATTGAAAATAAATTTATCTATCGGGATTAAAATAGAAAAATAATATTCCATTCAACATATTCAACATTAAATGATAAAAATGTCTCTCAAATTTAAAATTTAAAATTTTTGATTCTAGCAAATTTGGTGTTGATGGCTTTACTTAAAACTATCTAATGGTGTATTTGGATATTAAATTTATTGAAGGAAAATAAAATAAAATTATTTATACATATTCATTTTTTTTAGGTAATGAAACAATTTTGTTTTTGGTTGACAAATACCTATTGATTTTCTTCACATCTCCATAACCCATAACCCAACCATAAAAAAAGAAAAAGAAAAAGAAAAAAAGCTTAGTTTCTTTTACATCTCATTTTTTAATACTAAAAATTTTAAGATACGGTGATTGGCTTTCACGGTGCAAGTACCTAATAGTAAAGATCATCAGTCTCAATGATAAGTAGGTCACTTGATAGATAAGTAATTTTTTTTAGTTGTTTTGCAAAATCACTAATTTGCTAGAATCAAGGCAAAAAAAGATACTTACCACTAAAGTGACTTTACTTACAACTAGAGCAGATGATTTTTAGTGTTAGATACTGGTTCGGTGAAAACCACTCCCGTAGTTGTTCCCATTTAATACTCTATGTAATTGATGCCACAATATTTTGGCCATTCACTTCAATCTCTATCACAAAACTAACTTCATGAATGAGAGTTTGGCTCTTCCTAACTGGTGGGCCAAACTTGAAATCGTCCATAGGCTTAATCAAGTATGTGCCCTAGCTAGTGAGAACATAATGTAGTGCAAAGCAGATAATTTTACAAGATCTTGCTAATGTGCTTCCTTGGGGTATATCTTATTTGGTTATACAACGTGTTGAAAAGTGTGAAGAGGTATATGTTAGCATTTGTCAATCTTAATAAATTATTAATTATTTTTTGTTTGAAAGAAAACTTTATTGAATTACACTTAAAATTTAAAAATTGAACGCAAACTCACATTCTGTTATGCATATCTAGCTTCATGGGCCAAAAAAAAAAAAAAAAGAAAATAAATAAAATTGTTTAGCCTTACTGATACATTTTCCAATTTTTTTAACAAGATGATCAAAGGAAATGTTTAGCATATCTTGGCATATAACTAGAGAAATTTCACATCTAAAGCATTTCTGGCATCGGCCCCGTTGGGATGTAGTTTTTTTTTATTTTTTATTATAAGATTTTTGCTTTAATTTCTGAATTTTTTTTTAACTAGTTTTGAAAAGATAGTAAAAAAAAGCTAGAAGGCAAGGCAAAAGCCTATAAACAAAATTTTCCTTCCACGTTTTGGCCCATCTCCTGAACATTGTTTTAAAACAATAAGTGGGTCAAGTCTTCTTATAAAACAAAGTGAGACCGAGAAACCAATTCTTCTTATAAAACGCGGCTTCAAATGGCACTATCATTTTCAATGGAATGGAATTGTTGAGAGCAACAAATTAGTAATAGCATATAGAATACGGCTTTCTGGTGGAATTGGAATTTGGAATAGTTATGCATTGTAGTATGTCTACTCCATTTTAAAGTGGATTTTAACAAGCTGTCAAATCCCCAATAGTTTCAGTGTTCTCAAAACAGTGTCTCATACTATAGTTCATTGCCAAACTGTGTGGACGAACGTGGGGGTAAGCGGGTCACGCTTCCCGCTAAAATTTTAAAAATTTCATTAATACTATGTATTTTGGTTATTTAGAATGAAAAATATTACATTGCCACCCATACAATTTAAATAATATTACATTGGCCTTTCAAAGTGTGGAAGATTTTGTTTAGATCCTACATATTTTTTTAGCTTCTATGATAAAAATAGTATATTAGCCCCACTAAAATACAAATAATTTTACCTTGTTATGATTATATACTACTTTATTATTATTATTATAATTATTTATTTTTTATATATTCGAGGAGTCAATTATTGTAAAACTTAAATATGAGTGGTCCGTATGACTAAATGTTTTTTCTACATTGCCCCTTGTGAAATTTTCCTCAGTCCTCCACTGTTGCCAAATTAAATGAACCAAATGACGAAGACAATATAATAATTTTGTCAATGGAGACTCTTTAAGAGACTGCAAATTCGTCCTCTTTTTATTCCTATTGACAGTTAGTTGTCTAAACGCGGTAATGTCTACAAGTCCATTGGAATGTTATTTCCAGTTTTTTTTATTATTATTTATTCTATGGTCTATCATTGTGTATGAGCTGCTTTGTATTGCCATGCTCCATAACTCTTCCCTGACTCTGATCTGTTTTAGAGTCTAAATTCGTACCAAATTAAACTTGCACATTATGCAGACTTCTACTATGAATAGGACTATAAGGGCCAGGATATCGAAAGAGTGATATATATATACATAGATACGGATTTAAGAGGATTTACTTATATTTAGAGATCACAACGAGAGTTATATGCTGGGTGATTTTATTTATAAATATCTCTGAAGATACTGACACATAACTAAGTGATTCAGTTGATTATAACTAAGTGATTCAGTTGATCATGCAAGGTACTCACACCCACAAGCTCATAGATTTGACACTTGAGGCATAAGGGATTCGATTTAAGTTGGGTTTGTAAGTTGCAAAAATGTATTTTTCCTTTATAGTACATTGATTGATTAAACTAAGATCTCATGATTTTTCTCGTGCCTCCTGCGATTATTTTATTACTTTTGTTGCATAGGATAGATTAATGTGACCAAGTATGCTCAAATCTACACCCCAAAACGTGGTTTCAGACTGTCTGATTAAAATTATACAAGAAGTCATAACCCTTATTGAGTCCACAAGATATTATAAACAAAAAAAAAAAAAACAGCTAGTTGAATGATTTTGGTCTTCTGAGAAGGATCATCCAACGCATTTGAGTGAGAGTGTGCCTCCAACTGCCAAAAAAATGCATTGGTGAACCAACCTACTGCAATTTGTGGTCAATACACCAGTCCCAAAGAAAACTTTTGGATAAGATGTGATATCTTTGGTTGTGATCTAAGTCACGTAATAGGGAGAAATTGCGGATGCGGAAGTGAGAGTGAGAACGAGAGAGTGTTATTTGTAAAAATATGTCGAATAAAAAAATACATATTTTTAAAATAATTTTTAATTTTTGTATGCATTAATTTCTTCAAAAATAACTTAATTTATAGTATTCAAAATAATAATTTTGTTAAAAGGAGCAATAATAATTTCTCTTTTCAATTACAAAGCCTTCTATGCAAAATTTCAATAAGAGGCATGGTATTATGTATTTTAATATCATGACAACACACGTGGCCATTACTAACTATTGGTCCAAATTATAATTTGTGGATTTGATTATTTTAGTTCAAGAATTTCCCCATTTAAATTCGTAGATTTGATAGGAATTAACCCCCAATTTGCCAGTTCGAGAATTGGAATGCAGTTGGTCTACCTGGTTAAAAATAATGTGTGACTTTGGTTGTGATCATTGTCATTTACTAATGGAGGACATTGCATCCATGAATGGTAACACCGCGTTTGGGACCCATATTTATTGAGTGAAAGACAAAAAAGAAAAAAATAAAACAAAGAAGAAGAAAGTGAGATTTCAAATTCTATACTCTTATTTGGTTACATTAAAAAAATAAAAAATAAATAAATAGACATTTATCAATAATAATTAAAAAAATGAGAGAATACGGTTTCTTTACTCATTTCTTTTTCTTTTTTTCTCTTATTATTTTTGCTTGATAATCAAATAATAAGAGTAATTTCATTTTTCATTCCTTTTTTTTTCCTTTCATAAATCGGGATCCAAACACATAAAAAGAATCTACGGAAAATCTTGAGCACACTTGTAGTTAGAGACTGGCATATTTAACAGAGGTTCATTAATTTACGCTCCATATGAATCATTTTAGAACGGAAAATTTGGGCCAACCGAAAGGTGAAATATCTAATATGATTGCATTTCCTGGTTTCCAGACCTGCTAATTGTATATGTCAACGTCAATTATTGTGACAGTAAAAGAAAATCAAAAGCTTCTTTTGATTTTAGGAGTCTTGATTTCAATTTGCACTTTCAGAGATTGCAAGTCCACAATGACGTGTAGACACCGAAGCCTCCAAGGGCTTATAGATGATCCATATTGATGCAAAGTGAGCGTTCAAACTCGAATCGTGTGAAACTAGATAGTCTAACCGAAAATGTTGTAGAGATTAAAAGTCATGGTAAACTATAGGTACGTTAGAAAAATACACCAGTTGGAGATGTGGAGAAAGTCAGGAATATTGTTGCTGTTTTGAGGGTGTCGATAGACACTATATTTAAAGTGATATTTATCCTCACTATCTTTGCTACCAGGTTGATAGTAAATCACTTACAAAATACAACAAAATCGTCTAAAATCTGCAAATAACAATCCTGAAGATTTCCCTTTATGACTCTCTTACGATAGTTGTAATACAGACCAAACTTGAGAGAAAGAGTTTGAATCATAAGGAGATTCTATATATCTCTCAGTATGTTTTGTTACTTTATAATATTCAATAGGTGTTTGAAACTATCTCTATTAATGGTTATGTTTGATCCAGTGAAAAGACACCTTTTCGTTTGAAACTTGAACGTTTGGAATTGAAGTTTTGTTCGATGGCTCGAGCCATTCGTTCATTTGCTTGAGCCATCATCGAGCGATACTTTCTAAACCTTTGCAGTGCTATGCAAACACACTTTGCTTGAGCTAATGTTAGTTCGCTTGAGTCAATTTTGTTTCAATGTGTAAACCAACTTTCATAACGAAAACAACCATTGGATCAATATATCTATTACTCTCTGGCTCATGTTTATAACTCAACATTGCAAGGTATATTGAAAGAGAGAAATTTCCAACGGGATATTATCAATTTTTTGTCGAATTCTGTTATTTAGGTACCAAAGTTCGCGATTTTTACATTTTATGAACTTTTGCTTTGGTTACAATTTAGTCTAGAAGTTTATGATTTTGTCTAAGTTTTTTTCAAAATTTTTTTAGGTTAATTGTATCTAAATTTGAACTTAACTCAAAATTTGCTATTTTTGATAATTTTTATATTTTCTTAATTTTAGACTTAATTAGAGTCAAATAGGGTTTGTATTATTTTTCAATAAATTCAAATGTAAGGACTATGTCCCACTTTAATTTTTTGAGCAATAATATTGAGAGTTTTCTATTATTTTTTTGACTTTGGCTATTTTTTGTAATCAATTAAGCATTTATTCCTGGTATAAACAAGTTCAAAGAAGAGTTCATTTCGGGTACACGAGTGCGAATCAACGGATTCTAAACTGTTTATCACTTTTCCTCTTGTTTCCTGTATCATGAAGGGACGTTTAAGCACGGTTACTGAATTTAATATCTATCTAAAAAGTCAAGTTCAGGAGCTGCAGTGATCGTGAAGGAGAAGCTCAAATTAGCGTACATCCTCGAATAGTCTTTTAGACTTTATTGAGCAAGTAAAGACGTTCAAATGTGGAAACTTGCCAGTGCATTCACACTTAACTGTCCTTTGTTTCCTTTTTTTCATAAGTTGAATTCACATTTTTGTCCTTGACATTGGTTTTCTTAAATCACTTCATGGATCCTTATAAATTTCTAGCTTTTTCCTCATATTGCTGAGGAGGGTGCACTACCCTAATGGGGCTTCAACACATGAGTTTAAGGAAATTATTTTCAGTGCTCAATGTTTTCATCCATGTTATAGGTAGCTTCAGCCTGCAGTTGCAGTCACACAGGCCAAGAGGGAACGAGACAGACCGACTCGCATTGCTTGCATTCAAGGCCAAAATAACCAACGATCCTCTCCAAATTATGAGCTCGTGGAACGAATCCATTCACTTTTGCCAGTGGCATGGTGTTACATGTGGCCGCCGCCACCAGAGGGTAACCATTTTGGACCTACAGTCCCAAAGCCTTGAGGGGTCTTTATCTCCCACCATAGGGAATTTGAGCTTTCTAAGGGTGCTTTGGATCCACAACAATAGCTTCAACAATGAAATCCCTCCCGAAGTTGGCCATTTACGACGACTATGGTCAATACGCTTAGATGATAATTTGATCACCGGCAAAATTCCAGCCAACATATCTCGTTGCTCGAACCTTATTATGCTTGATTTTGGTTACAATGGGTTGGTCGGAGAAGTTCCTGTTGAGCTTGGCTCCATGTGGAGGCTCCAGGAAATTTTTCTCAACGATAACCATCTAACTGGATTTATCCCTTCATCTCTTGGGAATGTATCGTCGCTTGAGAAACTATTTTTAGCCACAAATAATCTTGTTGGGAGCATCCCCGATGCTCTAGGCCGATTGACAAACTTAACTGTTCTTGCAGCCAGTGGAAATAACTTGTCTGGTACCATCCCACCCTCGATTTTTCGTCTTTCTTCTATCGTAGGGATGGATTTGGAAAATAACCAATTCCAAGGAAGTATTCCCTCGGACTTATTTATCACTCTTCCCCATCTCCAAGTGCTTACCATTGCTTTTACCCACATAACTGGACCCTTTCCTGTGTCAATATCCAATGCTTCAAATTTAGAAGTTCTTGAAGCCGAGGGGAGCAAACTTACAGGAAAAGTGCCTTCTCTGGAAATGCTGCGCGAGCTGCAGTGGTTTAGCATTTCTAAAAATTATATCGGAAGTAGGGACGATGATGATTTGGGCTTTCTATCTTCTTTGATGAATGCCACCAAGTTGGAGATTTTGGCCGTGGACAATAATAACTTTTGGGGGATATTGCCTGAATCTATCTGTAACCTCTCAACTAAGCTCACAGCGTTTACTCTTGCTGAAAATCATATAGGGGGAAGCATTCCGACAAGGATAGGGAATCTCGTAAACTTGTTGTCACTTAGTTTTGCAGGCAACCAAATCACAGGTAATATTCCCACTGATATCGGACGGCTTCAAAACATACACCAGCTGCATCTCTTCAGAAACAAATTGTCAGGTAAAATTCCTTCCTCCCTAGGAAATGCAAGCCTGTTACTTCAACTCGACTTGGGTGAAAATAATATTCAAGGCAACATACCTTCAAGTCTAGGGAAATTTCAACGTTTGGCTTTGCTCGATCTTTCTCAAAACAACCTTACTGGAATCATACCCCCCCAAGTTTTTGGTATCTCATCCTTGTCAATTTATTTGGACCTATCTCAAAACCATTTAAGTGGATCCCTTCCCATGGAGGTAGGGAATTTGAAGAATCTTGGTGACTTCGATGTTTCGAACAACTTGGTATCTGGTGAGATTCCCAGTACTCTTGGAAGCTGTGTAAGATTGGAATTTGTTTACATGGCAGGAAACTTTTTCAGAGGGAGCATTCCTTTGTCTTTGAGTTCTTTGAGAGGTATTCAAGTCTTTGATCTTTCTCACAATAATTTGTCTGATGAAATTCCGAAATATTTTGAGAGCTTTGCCTTCTTGCAATATTTGGATTTGTCTTTCAATGACTTTGAAGGTGCTGTACCAATAAAAGGAAAATTTGGTAATGCCAGTGTCATTTCGGTCACAGGAAACAATAAGCTATGTGGGGGTTTACCTGAATTACAGCTGCCCTCTTGCAACTTCAAAGTGTCCAAGAAGAGATCAACTCCTACCTTGAAACTAATAATCTCCATAGCTTTTGGGCTTCTGGGACTATCTTTGTTGTCATGTTTCCTACTTCTTTGCTGGTTTAAAAAGATGAGGAAAGAGCCTCCCTCAAGATCATCAAGAAAATCGTTTCCAAAAGTTTCTTATCAAAGTCTCCTTAAAGCTACTGATGGTTTCTCTTCAGCAAATTTGATTGGTGCGGGGAGCTTTGGGTCCGTGTACAAAGGAATTCTCGATGAGGATGGAACAATTGTTGCCGTAAAGGTACTTAACCTTTTGCACCGTGGAGCTTCTAGAAGCTTCCTAGCCGAGTGCGAGGCTTTAAGGAACATCAGGCATAGGAATCTTGTGAAGGTGACAACAGCATGCTCGGGTGTTGATTATCAAGCTAATGATTTCAAAGCCTTGGTTTATGAGTTCATGTCAAATGGGAGTCTAGAGGAGTGGTTGCATCCAATGCGAAGAGAAGATGAAGAGCATGACAAGCCGAGGAGTCTAAATCTTCTTGAGAGAGTAAACATTGCCATTGACATTGCTTGTGCTTTGGATTATCTTCATCAGCATTGCCCAACACCAATAGTTCATTGCGATCTCAAGCCCAGCAATGTGCTTCTGGACAATGAAATGACTTCACATGTCGGTGACTTTGGATTAGCAAAATTTCTTTCCGAAGCCACCCATAACTCATCTTCTACAAGTCAATCAAGCTCTCTTGGAGTAAGAGGATCCGTTGGTTATACTGCCCCAGGTAAGCATGCTTCCAGCCATGCTTTCTTGTTTTCTTTTCCAAATACTTTTCTGTTCTATGAAGGATTAGTTTCTGAATTTGATCGAACAATTAGTTTTCAAAGGGTGAAACAAGTAAAACATAACTTACATCCAATCACACCTTCACGTGTGATCGCAAGTCAGAGGTCAGTCAGGTCTGAAATTGATTGATTTCACAACACAAAAAATGGAAAAAAATAGCCAATTGAAATTGATTCACAAAAAAAGGAAAAAAAAAAAAATTGGCAGGAAATCTGAGAATTAAGCATTGTTTTGCAAATAAAACCCAAAATGGTTTCAAGTATTGGTCCAGTACAATACCTGAACGGTGTCACGATGCAGAATGTTGCAGAACTTGATATGTTGTTTTACAAGGTCTGAACAAACAAATAGCTATGAAAATTCTCTGTTTTTAATCTTCTGGAAATAAAAACAAAAAACTTGAGTTCTGCTAGCATTTATGCTGATTTCAGCAGTATCAAGGAACCGTATCTATAATTGATTTGCTTTAACGACAATTTATTCATTCCTAAGCTATTATAAATTTGTAATATCTCTAATTTTGTGAATTGATAAATCCATTTTTATCAAAACGGTAGTGTGTGCGTATATATATATATGGAGAAAGAGTTTGGTCTTCCATGTTTAAATTCAAAATCCTTGTTTTTATGATAATAGTCACAAGGTATATATTGTGTGCATGACAGAATATGGTATGGGAAATGAGGTGTCAACATATGGCGATGTGTATAGCTTTGGTATTCTCTTATTGGAAATGTTTACTGGAAAGAGACCCACTGACGACATGTTCAGGAACGGTTTGAACATTCATAACTTCGCTAAGGCGGCCTTGCCTGATAGAGTGGTGGAGATTCTAGATCCAACACTTCTTTTGGAAGGCGAAGGAAGAGGAAGAGGAAGAGGAAGAGGAGGAGAGAGAACTCACGCGATTCAGGAGAGCTTAATTTTGATATTTCGAATTGGAGTTACATGTTCTGCAGAACTGCCAAGGGAAAGAATGAACGCTAGTGATGCTGTGGCTGAGTTGCATTACACTAGGGGCATTCTTCTTGGTGCTGGAATACATGGTGGAGAGAGATATGATCAGCTATAAATATGAAAGGCTAATATGTGATCCATGATAATCATCACATCCAAATGAAAAAAAAAATCTACGAAGCCAACTTCCATACGTGTAGCCAAGTCAAGACTATATATATAATATATTTGAGTTCTAGTGTGGCAAAGTACTTTATTTGAACAATTTGTATATTAGATACATGAACAATGTTTGTATTAGGAAATGCAAATGGATTCAAAATAGCACACTCTATTTCATTTATAGCAAATTCTAACATGCATTTTTAGATAAATTTTAAGCATGTTTTATTTGGTTGTACAATTTGTTAAAACTTGTGAATTATGCAGGACTTAGCTTAAGTAGTAGTAACGCCCCATTTAGTTGATCTACTCCACAACTATTAATTCAACCAGAGAGCTTTTTTTTTTTTTTTTTTTGTATGCCAAAACTCTCAAATGGGGTACATATATTAAGTGAACAAAGAAGAATGAAACGACTCTTCTTTCCAGAAGTACAGCAGGTGCCACGATCCAATCCAAGCCCAAAATTTCGAACTTGAAGATTTCAAAATGAAGGCCGGCCATCTTAAAAAGGCCAAATGAGCCCCCGGAAAAGGGCATTGATACTGCCATGCAAGGCAGTTACAGCAGCGATTTAGATACTCTGCAAGGTTCTGATCCCCTCCAACTATAGTTTCCTCCAGGCGTCGGCCTTTTTTTTTAGTTACGAGTAATGCTACACAATACACCAAATAATGATTTTAGTGACAAATGTAATTGTGACTAATGTATATGTTCGTCACTAATGACATTTTTAGTGGCAAAACTGTTTTGTCACAAGCTTGTCACTATAGTCTCGGCACTAAAGGTATTTGCGGGACCAAAAAAAAGAAATAATTAAGATGGCTTAATGTGTTAGTTGTTATTATTGTTAAACATGCTTGCCTATCCAAGTTGTGGACACTCATATTATTTGAAATTTTTTTCTTCATGCTTTGTTTAGAACTTATAGAACAAAAATATTCTTTTATTTTGTTTTATTTTCTTTCATATTTTTTTTAACCAAAAATTCAGGTTCTAAATAGAGTATTAATGTCCTTGCATAATAATAATAACAACAACAATAACAACGTAGTTTATTAATCATTAACTGTTCAAGCGCGGGTCATCTTCGTTCCTTCATTGGATCATCTTCGTTCCTTCATTGTTTAATTGGTTCCAATTTCTTGCAGCATTATTTTGATGGTAAATGCAGAAATGGGGCATGACCTTTGCCTTTTTGGGATAACAAACTGTTGAAGGGTTACAACAGGTGTTTACATATTTTCAATGTATTTTTGTCTTTACTATTCTTTTTTTGTTTTCCTCTATCACACATGATCCTTCCCACAAGGGATGACATAATTACCTATTCTAATTCAGCTGAACAGAGACAGTTGGTGGCATTGTTGGAGAATGAGATTGTTTTCAATGAAACCATTATCAAAGGGCATGTTTTCTGGGTCTTACAATTTATAATAAATTAAGGCAGGTGGCAGAACCTGGCACAAAATTTGTGGTTCTCATCTGTTGTACTATTGATATCTTAATATGTTTGGATTACATGCCACTAAAGGACTTCATATTTGGTTGGGCTTTTACATTGGAGGAGCGAAAGGCCATTGGACCAGAATTACTCTCCATTGAATATCCAGAAATGGGGAAAAAAGGCCTAGAAATGTCTTTTTTTTTTTTTAAATTAACAAAAGAAAACTTGGCAGTTACAAAAAACGCCATTTTGAAAAAAAGCCATCTAATATAGTCATCGCATGCCGGAAAGTTGTTGCCCATTACCTTTAGCAACGCTTTTTAAAATGCCGCCTATAAATACTGCACAGCGTTTAGGAACGCCACCAACATAAGCTGAGGAAGTTTCTTTCAAAACGCCCTTAAAACTTTTTCTGGCTTTTTTGAAACGGTGCCAAATATCAAAACTCCTGCAGTGAAGTTTATGATTCTAAGAATATTAGATAAGGTTATGTTGAGAAATATCCAAGGGTATGAGGCATTCAAAGAATATCAAATAAAGACATGTTCTTGAGTAATAGAAAATGGATTTGAAGCGAGAGGCGGTGGTGCTGATTTTTTTTTTTTTTTTTTACTAATTGTGTACCGAAATTGATTTTTCTAAAATAAAAAACACAGTCAATGTCCACCATTAATTTACTAGTTGTGTCCTCGATATATGATGTCAAACTCACCAAAAGTTCAGGTTTCTTTCTTTTCAGTTTTGCAATGGACAATAGAACGTGATGCCACAATGATTGTCACACCATTATTTTCTTTTATATTATATTTGGATTATGAATTTATTAAAGGAAAAGAAAAAGAAAAAGAAAAGGAAATGAAGAATTCTAAATACTTATTTTTATTTTTTTAAATGTTCTTTTGTTCTTTACTTTCTCTTACAACCAAAAATAAGATATAATTTTATATCCTTAATTTTCTCATTCTATTTCCCTCAACAAATTTGGGATCCAAACATCATTCACATAAAAGCATAGACTGTCCATCCATCCACCTCTCCCCAAGTAGGCTTCCAACCACAAAACTATCCCAAAAGAGTCCAAATAATGGGATTGACCTAGTCACACAACAACCTTCCCATTACCACAAATTCATTAAAAGAAGGAAAAAAAAAACCCTCATTCCATGCAAAGCCAAACACGTATGAAACCCTAAAATAAACCACCCCTACAAAAATCAAAACCCTAGCAATTTCATTCTAAAAACAACCACTCTTCTTCCTATATATAGCAACCAGTTTATGTAATGCGGCCTTGGATAGCCTTGCTATTGGCTGATCATGTACCCCAAATTCGTATTGGCTGGGTTATGGGGGGTGACAGAATCAACCCGAAATAAGGTTATTCAAAATAAAAATAAATAAATAAAGACTGTAAATAAAAGAGCAATAAATAAATAAAGACTGTAAAGAAAGAAAAATAAATAAAGACTGTAAAGAAAGAAAAATAAATAAAGACTGTAAATAAAGTTAAATAGTTAGATGAGTTAGGTGAAAAATAAAAATAGAAAAGATGGTATTCAATTTGAATGACTTCGTCTAGCAGTAGGCGAGTATGTCAACCAAGGAGTTTAACCACATAAAAATAAATGACTAAATAAAAAAAAACTAAATATAAATAAATGTACAAGTTAACAACAGAACGAAGTAAAAAGTAATCATAAACTACTGATCAATTGGTGTACACCATTCAATTTCTTCAACAAGGTAGGTAAGCAATTAATTGTCCAAAATACAGCAAAGGTATTATCAATCCGCAATTTTTTTAAAAATATTTTTTTATGTTAGAATTTTTTTTATATTTTTAATTTTTCTATATTTTCATGAATTTTAATTAAAATCGTTTCTCGGCAACGGCGCCAAAAACTAATCATTTGTAAATAATGTGATTAAAATCAACCAGTGTACGGTTGTGATGTAGTAATAACTTGGTAAATTGAGATTAAATCTATAGGAATGGTTAACAAAACATACAAAGTTGGAACTAAAAATTTACCCATGATAAAAGATTAGATACCGACTAAGCTATGTTAAATACCATAGTATTACAATGGTTTCAGTTAGAACCTAAGTCAACCTGTTTGAATTCCACAAAAAATAGTACCGCTGAGATCTGGATAGTTAGTGCAGAAAAATAGTAACCAAAAGAAAAAATATTTTGCTTTGGAAGATTTGAGGACTATGGAACTAGATTTTAAATAATAAAATGGTCTTCAATCCAATTGATCAGACCATTCGATTCACCCGAAACATTAATAGAGGTTTTGTAACTCAAATCATTGGCTTTGTCTTGAGCCTTTGATTTGAAAAATTTAGCAATAAAAATATAATTTCAATAATAATTAAATCTAGAATAGCAAAATTAAAGTCATAGATTCATTCCATCGATTTGTGCAATAACTATACCAAACTAAGATTTGTGTATAAAAACTACCAAACTTAGTTAAGAATTTAAGTTTTTTCAAAAATCTAGAATTTAATTATCATTAATTGAAAGATTTTAAAGATAAAATAATGAAGACCCAATCACCTCTGTTGATATTCCAATATGCTCAAATGATCTTCACAATTGGCTCCAATAATAAAACTAACTACTATGATATGGAAAAGACTTGGCCTGAAAAAATAACTTCATAAATAAAAGGGTTTATTACAGCAGAAGAACGGTAAAAAAAATGCTAAAAGATAACTGAAAAACTACTAACAAACTAATTAACAATGTACACCTAACAATTGAACTTAATAATATAAGAGAGAGCTCTCTGCCTTTCTCTCTAAATGGCTTCCCCTCCCCGGATGGCTAATACCCTTTTGCTATTTATAGGCATTCAAAAAGATGAATGCATGATTTGGTTGGCCGACAATGGCCATCCCACTTTACTTCGTTTTGCTTTCTTATCTTGCTTTTCTTCTTCTTTGCTCCGCTCCATCTGCACACGAGCACTAACACAAAATTATCTATAATGTATATGATATATATTATATATACATTATAATATTATAGGATAAAATATCTATAGTATATTACAGTATAATGTACACACCTACTTATATAGATAATATACATTACTTTGCTTAATTTTGCTTGATTTTATTTTCAAATCTGCTTAAGGCATGTAAAACATGAAAAATACTACATTTATATTAAAATGATAAATAATATACAAATAATAACTAACATTAGCTTGTAATTAGGGACTCTAATTATACTTTTTAGAGTACAATCAATATTAAAGATCATCAATCCCAATGATAAGTAGGTCACTTTATAGATGAGTAATTATTTTTAGTTATTTTACAAAACCACTAATTTGCTAAAATCAAGGTGAAAAAGGTACTTTTCTACATTGATAGGAGGAGGGAGGTCTTGGGTCATATAAGAGGGGTAGACAGTACCACATAATAACTTAGGCTTTTGGGTTGGATGGCAAGTGCCCGAACCGTGACATATAGTATCAAAGCAGCCCAACTCCTGATCTTATTTTATGCCAAGTGCTTAGGTGGAATAGGTAGGGTGATCCGATTCGCGATGAGAGTGTTGCGAATTTGGGTGAGGGAGTATATCACGATCTCACATCGGATAGGAGGAGGGAGGTTTTGAGCCATATAAGGTGGCAAGCAGCGTCACCTAATAGTTTAAAATTTTGAGTTAGATAATAAGTGCCCAACCGTGACATGTGTGGAAATGACTTTACTAACAACTAGAGCTGATGATTTTTAGTGTTTAATACTCTATGTAATCGATGCCACAATATTTTGGCCATTCACTTCTATCTCTAGCTCAAAACTAACTTAATGCATGCGAGTTTGGCACTTCCTAACTAGTGGGCCAAACTTGAAATCGTCCACAGGCTTAATCAAGTATGTACCCTAGCTAGTAAGAACATAATGTAGTTCAAAGCAGATAATTTTACAAGATCTTGCTAACATGTTTCCTTGGATAATATTTTATCTTGTTTTTCAACATGATGAAAAGTGTGAAGAGGTACATGTCATGCTTGATAAACTATCGATTATTCTTTGTTTGAAGGAAAACTTTATTGAATTACACTTAAAATTTAAAAATTGAACGCAAACTCACATTCTGCGATGCATATCTAGCTTTATGGGCCCAAAAAATAGAAAAGAAAAAAAGAAATACAAATTTTCAACCTCATTGATACACTAGATATGATCCGTGTCTACGACACTCCCAATAAAATATTTTATTTAACTTTTGATAAATTGAATGTGAAAAATAAGTCAAAATATTTGAATGTGAATGTAAAAAAAGCATGAAATTTATATGAATGTGAAAAACTATCCTGATAACAATAAAAAAGCTTTAAAAGATTTTTACAAGTTATGGAACCCACATGACTTGGTTGGGCGGGATTTGGGTTTGGAACAAAAGGTTCAACTGATCTCAAACTTGAATACAGTATAAAACTGAATTTGGGCCGTCAGATACAAATGTGAGGTAGATATTTTTAAAAAAAATTGTATTTTATTATATAGATTTTCCAATTTTTTTAATAAGACAATCAAAGGAAATGTTTAGCATATCTTGGCATATAACTAGAGAAATTTTGGATGTAGTTTTTTTTTATTATAAGATTTTCACTTTAATTTCTGACTTTTTTTTTTTTTGCTAGTTTTGAGAAGGTCGTAAAAAAAAGCTGGAAGGCAAGGGAAAAGCCTATAAACAAAATTTTCCTTCCACATTTTGGCCCATCTCCCGAACATTGTTTTAAAACAATAAGTGGGTCAAGTCTTCTTATAAAACAATAAGTGAGCCCGAGAAACCAAGTTGGTGCTGCCCCTGGGTCAATTCTTCTTGTGAAACACGGCTTCAAATGGCACTATCATTTTCAATATGGAATGGAATTGTTGAGAGGAGCAAATTAGTCATAGCTTATAGAATACGGCTTTCTTGTGGAATTGGAATTTGGAATAGTTATGCATTGTAGTGTGTCTATTCCATTTCAAAGTGTATTTTAACAAGCTGTTGAATCCCTAATAGTTTAAGTGTTCTCAGGGACTGTATCTCATACTATAGTTCATTGGTAAATACTGCAAACAAACATGGGGGCAAGCAGGGTCACGCTTTTTGCTAAAATTTTAAAAAAATTATTAATACTATGTATTTTGGTTATTTAAAATGAAAAATATTACATTGTCACCCATAAAATTTAAATAATATTACTTTCGGCCTTTCAAAGTTTAGAAGATGTTGTTTAGATCCTACATATTTTTTTAGCATCTATGATAAAAATAGTATATTAGCTCCACTAAAATACAAATAATTTTACCTTGTTATGATTATATACTATTTTATTATTATTTTTATTTTTTATATATTCAAGGAGTCAATTATTGTAAATCTTAAATATCAGCGGTTTGTATCACTAAATTTTTTTTTCTACATTGCCCCCTGCGAAATTTTCCTCAGTCCTCCACTGTTGCCAAATTAAATGAACCAAATGACGAAGATGATATAATTTTGTCAATGGAGACTCTTTTAAGAGACTGCATATTCTTCCTCATTTTATTCTTTTTGACCGTTAGTTGTCTAAACGCGGTAATGTCGATAAGTCCATTGGACTGTTATTTCCAGTGTTTTTTTTGGCTAATTCTACGGTCTATCATTGTGTATGAGCTGCTTTGTATTGCCATGTTCCATAACTCTCCGCTGTGCTCTGATCTGTTTTATAGTCTAAATTCGTACCAAATTGAACTTGCACATTATGCAGACTTCTAATATGAATAGGACTATAAGGGGATATCAAAAGAGTGATATATATATACATAGATACAGATTTGAGAGCATTCACTTATATTCAGAGATCACAAAGAGAGTTATATGCTGGGTGATTATATTTACAAGTAAATGTGAAGATACTGACGCATAACTAAGTGATTTAGTTGATCATGCAAGGTACTCACACCCACAAGCTCATATATTTGACACTTGAGGCATAAAGGATTCGATTTAGGTTGGGTTTGTAAGTTGCAAAATTGTATTTGTCTTTTATAGCTAAAGATGAACAAAAATGCAAAAATAGAAAAGTAAAAAATTCAACAAAAACCTAACTTTTTTACTCATAAACTTAAAAAAAGTTGGATGAAAAAGTTGTATCAAACAGACCTTAAGAAAGAGTAACATATATAGGATGCCAATTGAAGAGGTGAATTGAGTTCAAAAGCCAACACAAGCCAGATTCGGAGAGTACCGCAATGGCAATTTGACCAGTCCATCCATAATAGAAGGGGTTTGGGGTTTAATAAAAAACTTAGGAGTGAGTTATGGAGGAAAGAATAAGACCCGAAGTGCGTATAGAATGGGTTGTGGGAGAAAGAACAAAACCCAATTATGTACCAAATTAACTACAATATCCTTATTATATTATAGTAGTACATAAATACCACTTAGTACAAAGAGAGAGTTTATATAACAAAGTATTGTGTACCTCTTATTTTGCAAATTAATCGTTACTTTTCAAAAATATGTGACATTAAGGAAATATTATCTATGTGCACAATAAAAAATAAGAAATATCAGTGTTAAACCGACCCTATTTGAAAATAAACGGAGATGAGATTGAAGAATTCAACCCTGTAACATGTATGAGATGGGATGTGGTGGAGGGTTCAATCTCTAACAAGTATGTGATTGGATGTGGTGAAGGGTTTTTCTATTAGAGTTAGGGTAGGATTTAGCCAAGCTTGCCCCATACTCAATCCGTTGGCATCTCTAGTACTTTGGGGCTTCTGCCTTTTAGTGCGGTTTAGTTTTTGATTTCTTGGTTTTATTTTTTAAAATTTGCCGAGATCGCAGTTCGTATACTAGTTTTGAAAGCAGTTTTTGAGAAATTGTTTAAAAAATAGCCACGGTTTCAGACCAATTTGGTTATGATTCTGATTTTGTTTCCGTTTTTAAAGACAAAAAATAAAAATAAAATTTAAAAACAGTCAATCTTATGCTCACTCACAAGCAAATAAGTATTTATGATCTCTACCGAAGATGTGGGTCCAGTGAAAAAACAATGTAACCTTTTCTTCCCATGTACTAAAGCACGAAAGTCATGCGTAGTCATTGTCTCGATTTAGATTAGACTGAAGAATTGTTGCAGATTGAGTCCTTTTATGAATGGTGGTGTAACATGGACGCAAAATGAAGGAATTTTTGTCATTACTACAATGTGACACTCTCCTTAATTAGCTGCTAAGCTGTGTTGGTTGATATGGAAAGCCACAATCTTATTGAACTTTAAGCATAAACTCTGGGAAGCTGATGCTCAAGGCATTTCTAATGCTGGCTCAATTTCCCCAGGATACTGCATCTGTGTTGAGAGATTGCAAGTTATCACATGATTTTGTTTGTTGTACGTGATTTTGTATCTATTAAGAGACCATGTAATGGGTTGCAAATGAATTTGCTAAATGAGCCCTTTTAACTAAGGAACCTGTCTGTTGGTGAGACCACCTCCCTCTTTGGTGTTCCAAAGCTAAGCTAGTTCCTTGGGTTGTTCTATATACAACCTAGTCTTTTTTCTATTGATCTTTCAATCAAACACTTACTAACATTTGGAGGAAAAAAAGAATTTGAAAAATTGAAAATTGAAAATAAATTTATCTATTGGGATTAAAATAGAAAAATAATATTCCATTCAGCATATTCAACATTAAATGATAAAGATGTCTCTCAAATTTAAAATTTTAAAATTTTGATTCTAGCAAATTTGGTGTTGATGGCTTTACTTAAAACTATCTAATGGTGTATTTGGATATTAAATTTATTGAAGGAAAATAAAATAAAATTATTTATACATATTCATTTTTTTTAGGTAATGAAACAATTTTGTTTTTGGTTGACAAATACCTATTGATTTTCTTCACATCTCCATAACCCATAACCCAACCATAAAAAAAGAAAAAGAAAAAGAAAAAGAAAAAAAGCTTAGTTTCTTTTACATCTCATTTTTTAATACTAAAAATTTTAAGATACGGTGATTGGCTTTCACGGTGCAAGTACCTACTAGTAAAGATCATCAGTCTCAATGATAAGTAGGTCACTTCATAGATAAGTAATTTTTTTTAGTTGTTTTGCAAAATCACTAATTTGCTGGAATCAAGGCAAAAAAGATACTTACCACTAAAGTGACTTGACTTACAACTAGAGCTGATGATTTTTACTGTTAGATACCGGTTCGGTGAAAACCACTCCCGTAGTTGTTCCCATTTAATACTCTATGTAATCGATGCCACAATATTTTGGCCATTCACTTCAATCTCTATCACAAAACTAACTTCAGGAATGAGAGTTTGGCTCTTCCTAACTAGTGGGCCAAACTTGAAATCGTCCATAGGTTTAATCAAGTATGTGCCCTAGCTAGTAAGAACATAATGTAGTGCAAAGCAGATAATTTTACAAGATCTTGCTAATGTGCTTCCTTGGGGTATATCTTATTTGGTTTTACAACGTGTTAAAAAGTACTTAGGGTATATCTTATTTGGTTTTACAACGTGTTAAAAAGTATGAAGAGGTATATGTTAGCATTTTTCATTCGTAATAAATTATTAATTATTCTTTGTTTGAAGGAAAACTTTATTGAATTACACTTTAAATTTAAAAATTGAACGCAAACTCACATTATGTGATGCATATCTAGCTTCATAGGCCAAAAAACAAACAAAAAAAAAAAAAAATAAATTTTTTTTAGCCTTATTGATACATTTTCCAATTTTTTTAAACAAGACGATCAAAGGAAATGTTTAGCATATCTTGGCATATAACTAGAGAAATTTCACATCTAAAACATTTCTGGCATCAACCTCGTTGGGATGTAGTTTTTTTTTATTTTTTATTATAAGATTTTTGCTTTAATTTCTGACTTTTTTTTTTACTAGTTTTGAAAAGATAGTAAAAAAAGTTAGAAGGCAAGGCAAAAGCCAATAAACAAAATTTTCCTTCCACGCTTCGGCCCATCTCCTGAACATTGTTTTAAAACAATAAGTGGGTCAAGTCTTCTTATAAAACAAAGTGAGACCGAGAAACCAAGTTGTTGCTGCCCATGGGTCAATTCTTCTCAAAAAACACGGCTTCAAATGGCACTGTCATTTTCAATGGAATGGAATTGTTGAGAGCAACAAATTAGTAATAGCATATAGAATACGGCTTTCTGGTGGAATTGGAATTTGGAATAGTTATGCATTGTAGTATGTCTACTCCATTTTAAAGTGGATTTTAACAAGCTGTCAAATCCCCAATAGTTTCAGTGTTCTCAAAACAGTGTCTCATACTACAGTTCATTGCCAAACTGTGTGGACGAACGTGGGGGTAAGCAGGTCACGCTTCCCGCTAAAATTTTAAAAATTTCATTAATACTATGTATTTTGGTTATTTAGAATGAAAAATATTACATTGCCACCCATACAATTTAAATAATATTACATCGGCCTTTCAAAGTGTGGAAGATTTTGTTTAGATCCTACATATTTTTTTAGCTTCTATGATAAAAATAGTATATTAGCCCCACTAAAATACAAATAATTTTACCTTTTTATGATTATATACTACTTTATTATTATTATTATAATTATTTATTTTTTATATATTCAAGGAGTCAATTATTGTAAAACTTAAATATGAGTGGTCCGTACGACTAAATGTTTTTTCTACATTGCCCCTTGTGAAATTTTCCTCCGTCCTCCACTTTTGCCAAATTAAATGAACCAAATGACGAAGACGATATAATAATTTTGTCAATGGAGACTCTTTAAGAGACTGCAAATTCGTCCTCTTTTTATTCCTATTGACAGTTAGTTGTCTAAACGCGGTAATGTCTACAAGTTCATTGGACTGTTATTTCCAGTTTTTTTTATTATTATTTATTCTATGGTCTATCATTGTGTATGAGCTGCTTTGTATTGCCATGCTCCATAACTCTTCCCTGACTCTGATCTGTTTTAGAGTCTAAATTCGTACCAAATTAAACTTGCACATTATGCAGACTTCTACTATGAATAGGACTATAAGGGGGTATCAAAAGAGTGATATATATATATGTATATATACATATGCATAGATACGGATTTAAGAGGATTCACTTATATTTAGAGATCACAACGAGAGTTATATGCCGAGTGATTTTATTTATAAATATCTCTGAAGATACTGACACATAACTAAGTGATTCTGTTGATCATGCAAGGTACTCACACCCACAAGCTCATAATTTGACACTTGAGGCATAAGGGATTCGATTTAGGTTGGGTTTGTAAGTTGCAAAAATGTATTTTTCCTTTATAGTACATTGATTGATTAAACTAAGTTCTCGTGATTTTTCTCGTGCCTCATGTGATTATTTTATTACTTTTGTTGCATAGGATAGATTAATTTGACCAAGTATGCTCAAATCTACACCCCAAAACGTGGTTTCAAACTGTCTGATTAAAATTATACAAGAAGTCATAACCCTTATTGAGTCCACTAGATATTATTAAAAAAAAAAAACAGCTAGTTGAATGATTTTGGTCTTCTGAGTTGGATCATCCAACGCATTTGAGTGATAATGTCTGCCTCCAACTGCCAAAAAAATGCAGTGGTGAACCAACCTACTGCAATTTGTGGTCAATACACCAGTCCCAAAGAAAACTTTTGGATAAGATGCGATATCTTTGGTTGTTTATGATCTAAGTCACACAATAGAGAGAAATTGCGGATGCAGAAGTGAGAGTGAGAACGAGAGAACGTCATTTGTAAAAATATGTCGTATAGGCAAATACATATTTTTAAAATAATTTTTAATTTTTGTATGCATTAATTTCTTCAAAAATAACTAAATTTATAGTATTTAAAATAATAATTTTGTTAAAAGGAGCAATAATAATTTCTCTTTTCAATTACAAAGCCTTCTATGCAAAATTTCAATAAGAGGCATGGCATTATATATTTTAATACCATGACAACACACGTGGCCATTACTAACTATTGGTCCAAATTATAATTTGTGGATTTGATTATTTTAGTTCAAGAATTTGTCCATTTAAAATCGTAGATTTGATAGGGATTAACCCGCAATCTGCCAGTTCGAGAATTGGAATGCAGTTGGTCTACCTGGTTAAAGATAATGTGTGACTTTGGTTGTGATCATTGTCATTTACTAATGGAGGACATTGCATCCATGAATGGTAACACCGCGTTTGGGACCCATATTTATTGAGTGAAAGACAAAAAAAAAAAAAAAAAGAAAAAAATAAAACAAAGAAGAAGAAAGTGGGATTTCAAATTCTATGCTCTTACTTGGTTACATTAAAAAAATAAAAAATAAATGAATAGACATTTATCAATAATAATAAAATAAATATGAGAGAATACGGTTTCTTTACTCATTTCTTTTTCTTTTTTTTCCCTTATTATTTTCGCTTGACAATCAAATAATAAGAGTAATTTCATTTGTCATCCCTTTTTCCTTTCCCTTCATAAGTCGGGATCCACGGGATCCAAACACATAAAGAGAATCTACGGAAAATCTTGAGCACACTTGTAGTTAGAGACCGGCATATTTAACAGAGATTCATTAATTTAGGCTCCATATGAATCATTTTAGAACGGAAAATTTGGGCCAACCGAAAGGCGAAATATCTAATATGATTGCATTTCCTGGTTTCCAGACCTGCTAATTGTATATGTCAATGTCAATTATTGTGACAGTAAAAGAAAATCAAAAGCTTCTTTGGGTTTTAGGAGTCTTGATTTCAATTTGCACTTTCAGAGATTGCAAGTCCACAATGACGTGTAGACACCGAAGCCTCCAAGGGCTTATAGATGATCCATATTGATGCAAAGTGAGCGTTCAAACTCGAATCGTGTGAAACTAGATAGTCTAACCGAAAACGTTGTAGAGATTAAAAGTCATGGTAAACTATAGGTACGTTAGAAAAATACACCAGTTGGAGATGTGGAGAAAGTCAGGAATATTGTTGCTGTTTTGAGGGTATCGATAGACAACATATTTAAAGTGATATTTGTCCTCACTATCTTTGCTACCAGGTTGATAGTAAATCACTTACAGAATACAACAAAATCGCTTAAAATTTGCAAATAACAATCCTGAAGATTTCCCTTTATGACTCTCTTACGAAAGTTGTAATACAGACAAAACTTGAGAGAAAGAGTTGGAATCATAAGGAGATTCTATATATCTCTCAGTATGTTTTGTTACTTTATAATATTCAATTGGTGTTTGAAACTATCTCTATGAATGGTTATGTTTGATCCAGTGAAAAGACACCCTTTCGTTTGAAACTTGAACGTTGGGAATTGAAGTTTTGTTCGATGGCTCGAGTCATCCGTTCATTCGCTCGAGAGCGATATTCTCTATACCTCTGCAGTGACTATGCAAACACACTTTGCTTGAGCTAACGTTAGTTCGCTCGAGTCAATTTTGTTTCAATGTGTAAACCAACTTTCATAACGAAAACAACCATCGGATCAATATATCTATTACTCTCTCGCTCATGTTTATAACTCAACATTGCAAGGTATATTGAAAGAGAGAAATTTCCAACAGGATATTATCAATTTTTTGTCGAATTCTGTTATTTAGGTACCAAAGTTCGCCATTTTTACATTTTACGAACTTTTGTTTTGGTTACAATTTAGTCTAGAAGTTTTTTATTTTGTCTAAGTTTTTTTCAAATTTTTTTTAGGTTAATTGTATCTAAATTTGAACTTAACTCGAAATTGTTGTTTTTGATAATTTTTATATTTTCTTAATTTTAAACTTAATTAGAGTCAATTAGGGTTTGTATTATTTTTTCAATAAATTCAAATGTAAGGACTATGTCCCACTTTAATTTTTTGAGCAATAATATTGAGAGTTTTCTATTATTTTTTTGACTTTGGCTATTTTTTGTAATCAATTAAGCATTTATTCCTGGTATCAACAAGTTCAAAGAGTAGTTCACTTCGGGTACACGAGTGCGAATCAACGGATTCTAAACTGTTTATCACTTTTCCTTCTTGTTTCCTGTATCATGAAGGGACGTTTAAGCACGGTTACTGAATTTAATTTCTATCTAAAAAGTCAAGTCCAGGAGCTGCAGTGATCGTGAAGGAGAAGCTCAAATTAGCGTACATCCTCGAATAGTCTTTTAGACTTTATTGGGCAAGTAAAGACGTTCAAATGTGGAAACTTGCCAGTGCATTCACACTTAACTGTCCTTTGTTTCCTTTTTTTCATAAGTTGAATTCACATTTTTGTCCTTGACATTGGTTTTCTTAAATCACTTCATGGATCCTTATAAATTTCTAGTTTTTCCCTCATATTGCAGAGGAGGGTGCACTACCCTAATGGGACTTCAACACATGAGTTTAAGGAAATTATTTTCAGTGCTCAATGTTTTCATCCATGTTATAGGTAGCTTCAGCCTGCAGTTGCAGTCACACAGGCCAAGAGGGAACGAGATAGACCGACTCGCATTGCTTGCATTCAAGGCCAAAATAACCAACGATCCTCTCCAAATTATGAGCTCGTGGAACGAATCCATTCACTTTTGCCAGTGGCATGGTGTTACATGTGGCCGCCGCCACCAGAGGGTAACCATTTTGGACCTGCAGTCCCAAAGCCTTGAGGGGTCTTTATCTCCCACCATAGGGAATTTGAGCTTTCTAAGGGTGCTTTGGATCCACAACAATAGCTTCAACAATGAAATCCCTCCCGAAGTTGGCCATTTACGACGACTATGGTCAATACGCTTAGATGATAATTTAATCACCGGCAAAATTCCAGCCAACACATCTCGTTGCTCGAACCTTATTATGCTTGATTTTGGTTACAATGGGTTGGTCGGAGAAGTTCCTGTTGAGCTTGGCTCCATGTGGAGGCTCCAGGAAATTTTTCTCAACGATAACCATCTAACTGGATTTATCCCTTCATCTCTTGGGAATGTATCGTCGCTTGAGAAACTATTTTTAGCCACAAATAATCTTGTTGGGAGCATCCCCGATGCTCTAGGCCGATTGACAAACTTAACTGTTCTTGCAGCCAGTGGAAATAACTTGTCTGGTACCATCCCACCCTCGATTTTTCGTCTTTCTTCTATCGTAGGGATGGATTTGGAAAATAACCAATTCCAAGGAAGTATTCCCTCGGACTTATTTATCACTCTTCCCCATCTCCAAGTGCTTACCATTGCTTTTACCCACATAACTGGACCCTTTCCTGTGTCAATATCCAATGCTTCAAATTTAGAAGTTCTTGAAGCCGAGGGAAGCAAACTTACAGGAAAAGTGCCTTCTCTGGAAATGCTGCGCGAGCTGCAGTGGTTTAGCATTTCTAAAAATTATATCGGAAGTAGGGGCGATGATGATTTGGGCTTTCTATCTTCTTTGACGAATGCCACCAAGTTGGAGATTTTGGCCGTGGACAATAATAACTTTTGGGGGATATTGCCTGAATCTATCAGTAACCTCTCAACTAAGCTCACAGTGTTTACTCTTGCTGAAAATCATATAGGGGGAAGCATTCCGACAAGGATAGGGAATCTCGTAAACTTGTTGTCACTTAGTTTTGCAGGCAACCAAATCACAGGTAATATTCCCACTGATATCGGACGGCTTCAAAACATACACCAGCTGCATCTCTTCAGAAACAAATTGTCCGGTAAAATTCCTTCCTCCCTAGGAAATGCAAGCCTATTACTTGAACTCGACTTGGGTGAAAATAATATTCAAGGCAACATACCTTCAAGTCTAGGGAAATTCCAACGTTTGGCTTTGCTCGATCTTTCTCAAAACAACCTTACTGGAATCATACCCCCCCAAGTTTTTGGTATCTCATCCTTGTCAATTTATTTGGACCTATCTAAAAACCATTTAAGAGGATCCCTTCCCATGGAGGTAGGGAATTTGAAGAATCTTGGTGACTTTGATGTTTCGAACAACTTGGTATCTGGTGAGATTCCCAGTACTCTTGGAAGCTGTGTAAGATTGGAATTTGTTTACATGGCAGGAAACTTTTTCAGAGGGACCATTCCTTTGCCTTTGAGTTCTTTGAGAGGTATTCAAGTCTTAGATCTTTCTCACAATAATTTGTCTGATGAAATTCCGAAATATTTTGAGAGCTTAAGTGGTAGTGACGTCACAATGAATGTCACACCATTAATTTCTTTTATATTATATTTGGATTCTGAATTTATTAAAGGAAAAGAAAAAGAAAAAGAAAAGGAAATGAAGAATTCTAAATACTTACTTTTATTTTTTTAATGTTCTTTTGCTCTTTACTTTCTCTTACAACCAAAAATAAGATATAATTTTATATCCTTAATTTTCTCATTCTATTTCCCTCAACAAATTTGGGATCCAAACATTATTCACATAAAAGCATAGACTGTCCATCCATCCACCTCTCCCCAAGTAGGCTTCCAGACACAAAACTATCCCAAAAGAGTCCAAATATTGGGATTGACCTAGTCACACAACAACCTTCCCATTACCACAAATTCATTAAAAGAAGAAGGAAAAAAAAAACCCTCATTCCATGCAAAGCCAAACACGTATGAAACCCTAAAATAAACCACCCCTACAAAAATCAAAACCCTAGCAATTTCATTCTAAAAACAACCACTCTCCTTCCTATATATAGCAACCCCCACCCCCACATTCTTCTTCAGGCCAGGCTGCACAATCACGAACAAGAGACAAACAGACTTCTCAGTGGCGGCTTTTCCGGTGACTGTTCTCTTTTTTCGAGACTCGTCACCCGTCACGATATGGCCGTGAAAATGAAGAAGGTGACCTGTGCCGTCCTCATTGCCGCTGCCACCATGAGCACGGCTCTGGCCGTTGAGGCTCCTGCCCCTGCACCCACCAGTGGTGCGGATTCATTGTTCCCAGCTTTGGTCAGGGCCTCCATCTTGTCCTTCTTCGCCTTGCTTTTGCAGTAAACTCATCGAAGGGTTGCATGATAATATCAGACATGAGGATGAGAAGACAAAAGGAGAGAAACGTAATGGACAGAAGTAAAAAATATTCTTTTTTGGGTTCAATTGTTGTGTTGAGGTTTCATTGAAGTTTTATTTTTTTCACTTTTTGTAACAGACTGCAATAAAATAAGCCATTTTTTTTTATCCATTACATCTCTCTCTCTCTCTCTCTCTCTCTCATACTATAGGAGAATATTGCCAGGTACAATGTTAAAGTATGATTATCTATTAAGAGTGGCTTATTCATGAGTCAACTAGATAAGAATCTTAATCCATGTAAAATGCTGAAAATAGGTTCACTAGTTACTAGGAAACTCACCTCCACAAGGAAACTCGTTTTTTCATAAACTTGCTCTCCAAAATCTTATGAAATTTAAAAAAAAAAAATTTAGAAATTGATTTCGAGATGTTTTTGAAATTTTAAAATAATTTAAGAAAAACTTGTTACAAACACTAAAAAAAGTATCTTGCAAACTCTCCAGAAACTTATTTTTTCATAATTTTTAGTATCTTTCACACTCTTAAATCTTATTATTTAGCAATAATATATAAATTTATTTATTAAAACTCTAGGGATGTTGTGTAGTATTAATATTTTTCTTGATGATAAAAGTATTTAAATACTTTACATTATTTTTTAGAATTTTTAATAAATTTTTTTTATAAGTATCCTATTTAATATTATGTTAACTAGCGTTCTCTATTTCTTATCATTTTTTTGACATCATGTTTTACATTTCCATTTTTCATATCATTTTTCACTTCTGTTTCACTTTTTGGCAACTATGATCCAAACACATGTAAGTCTCTTTGTAGCTACCATTGCGAGGTTTCAGAAGTTGATAATTCTTGGTTTTAGGAGCCATTTAGCAAGACCAATAATTAATGTGAATAGGGTCATTTAAAATTAGCTCATTTATGTTCATATAGTTTACATAATTGGACATCGTATGCTATAAAAAGAAATGGCTCGAAAAAGTTATAAGTTCTAACTTCTATTTTTATGAAATTTTAAAATTGGTCATTTCTTTTAAAGTATAGAAATACCTGATCTTTGGGAAATTGAAAATTTGTTACGCTCAACATGCACCCAAATTTAAATTAAATCATCCGAAAATTGAAAATTTTTAATTAAATTTTTTTTATTATTGAAACATTAGTACAAATGCAAAACGTAAAGACAGACAAGAAGCCAAAAAGCCAGCATCAACCAATGTGTTTAGGAAGACAGTACAAGGAAAAAAGTTGGTAGAAATTCATCCGAAGGCCATAAGGTCCAGTTGCATGGCAGAGTACCTCATTCAGCTAAGGTTAGCATATTATGAAAATTGAAAGGGGTCTCGCTAATGTATTGTCTGGATATATAAAGAATTAAAAATTATGTGTCCACACTTTATATAATCAAATAATACATGCTCTTTATGTTGGCATTTACTTATTGAAATTATGATAATTCGGGTTGCGGTAGGAGCAATCAAAACTCACATTTAAAGGTCCTCGAAGCAATTATTGAAATACAGTAATTCATGCAACCAAACAATGAGTCTTGGTGGTTGGGGCGCTTGTAAATTAAGATATTGCTGAAGCCTGATAAGCAACACAATTATGTTTACTTCTTCAAATTCATTGGACTTTCTTTTCAAATCAGCCGTCATTGTTGATATCAATCTTTGTCACTCATCATGCATCTCACGAATATGATTGGCAAAACCGTCCTTCAACACTAACCATTACCAACAGGTAAGGAAGTACTAAATCAATTGGATTCCTTCGAAGTAAGCCACTTACGTAGGGATGATAATTTTACCCGAAAGATCGAACTAAGCCGCTTGGGTAGGGATGATAATTTTACCCGAAATATCAAAGTAAGCTGCTTGGCTAGGGATGATAATTTTACCCGAAAGATCCTAAACCCGTTTCACTCTTTTAAGTCATCACTTGACTAAAAAACTTAAACTGTTAGATAACGGTCTCAACAATGCATATCAAGCTAACAGTCTTTGTCACGTGCAACTTTCAGACAAAATATAACAAGTGCACGAGCAGAGGTGGAACAAAGTGCACAATGGGAGAACACATGCATGTCATGAGACTTGAACCCAACAATATCTATGAAGGTAACATACTCCACTAGAATAATATGAGTTTGAGATATGAATAAATAGGTAGAGATTAGTTATGCGGAAAAGAATATAACTCGAAGCCAACTTGGGGCTTGATAGGGTAGCCTAAATACCTATGTTATATTTTAATAATACAAAATATCCTTAGTTTATATAAACAAATGTTAAATTTTAATGTTACTTTTTAATTTATGATATTTAGGTTTTTTCAATCAATTTTATTTTGTGTTTATGTTTCTATAATTTCCATTACTTTACTTGTGTAGAATAAATTTTATTTTGTGATTAAGTGGGTTTAACCCGAACATGATTAGCTTAAGTAGGACATAACAGGGGGAGCGACGCCTGTTTGAGGCAAGGTGTGAGGTGTAATTTTTCTATTTAGGGGTTAGTAGGGTTTAATCTAACACATTCCAAACACATCCCATTGTTATTCAAATTATAGGTTCGATCTCATCCCATTGTTATTCAAATTATAGGTTCAATCTCATCCATTGTTATTCAAATTATAGGTTCCGTTTGTTTCAATGTTAAATATTTTATATTATAAAGCTACTACAGTGAAAATAATTACGTTTTCATAAATCTTGCGTTTGGCTTCACAAGCTGAAAATGTTTTTAGGACAGAAAAACTAAAAGTTTGGTGCAAAAATTCAGGAGCAAAAAAAAATCATTGCAAACAAAAATTGGTTAATCTGGTTATGTTATGGCTTTAGGGAGAGAGAGATGCACTTGATTAGGAGAAAATGTGGAAAATTAATACATTTTTGGCAGCTAGAGGAGAAGTTGGACGTGAAAAAGCCCGCGGCCCATGGTCCGGAAAGCCCAAGCTAGGAATAGTATGGGTTGGGTCTGGGTCTAATTTTGTGGCCCGTGGGCAGCCCATGGGCAGGCTCGAAAGCTCGAACCATGGCCCGGCCCATCCCAGCCCGTTGATAGTTTATGAAATTAGTAACTATTTTTCTTTTTGGGGGATATAGTTCACCTGATGAAGAATAGTGACAAATAAATTTTTATTTCATGCATCACTTTTTGATATCTTATGAAATTAGTAACTGTAGGTGGGATTTTTAGGAGGGGCCGATTGAACTCTCAAAACCGAATTGACGAGCACGAACAATCTGCAAGAGAAGAAGATAATAAGAATGTCTAGACCCTCTTCGGGTTGAAGGCACTCCGATGATTAAGTTAGCAAGCTTAATCACAATGAATTGAATAGAATATTGGAGGGCTAGGACTCAAGTGATCATACCTTACACTTTAATGGTATGGGGTATTTATAGTATTTAGAATGCCACAATCCCATAGAGAATTGTATTCTATCTCCTCCTAGGAGTTAATCTCTTTTCGATAATTGTCTAGTATCCTAGTCCTCTTAGGAATGGACTTGTTTATGCTCAATCGACTTGGTCTTTGCAGGATCTGAGCTAGATTTACCAAATTTGGGGTCTTCATCTAGGCACTGGTAAATTTGGGCCTCTCCGGACCCCGGTCGGCAGTATGTTCTTAGATTGGCCCGATATAATTATTCTGGGCCTCATTATTTTGACCCACAATTGGCCCAAGCTCTAGTGCCCTTTGGAAGGGGGCTACGGTTGGTGCTTACACAGCTGTAGATACACAATCCACAACGCACGCCTGGTACAACCATCAATTATCATTTAATGAGATGTGACTATTAGGGAAACCTGATGTCTTTTTGCCGTCGATTGAGATTTTTTCTGTAGGTAAGGGGTTTCCCTTTCTAGATGAAATGCCAGATCGGTGCAACTTTGAGGTACTTTGACCTTGCTCATCCTACAAAAAAACTCTGTAAGTCCCTCTTGTCCACCCTTCTTTCTTTGCTTCCCAAGTTGAAAACCCTAGGATCTCTAGGTTACTTCCATAGTAAACAAGCTTAGGAACATGCTTGATAGTCCCATCACCATTGCGGCCTTTAAGCGTAGATATGGCTTCCCAAAAGGGGTAAATATTAGGTTAATTTAGCCCAAGGATGATGGCTGGTTTGAAAATGAAGAGGGGACACCCTTGTCCCTAATTACCATTGTTAAGAGTGGACTTAGGTTCCCGATTCACCCTTTCCTTACCGTAGTCTTAAACCACTATGGAATTGCCCCCATCCAACTCCAGTCTAATGGATATAAGATAATTATGGGAATAGCAGAGTTGAATAGGCGTCTAAACCAGAACCTGAGCCTCTATGAGTTCGATTATTATTACTTGGTTGTAGAGTTGAGTGGGGCTACATCAGACAAAATCATTTTCGGGTAAAGAGTGCGGTGAGAGAATTGGTCCAGTTCCTTCCCAGTTCAGGGAAGGGGATTGATGACGTCATTGTGAGAATAAGGTGGCCATGGAAGTTTGAAAACATTTGAGAGGAGGTTCTCCCAGTGATGAGATGCCCTAGGATTCCGAAGAAAATAGGTGGATCCCCACCTTCTTTAACATGTTTTTCTTTGATCTTTGCTTGCACCTGTCTCTGCTGATCTTCACACTATGTTTTGTTTTTGTAGTTGACTTCGGCGTTAAGGATAAAGAGCTTGAACAAGTGGATGTCGATATTGTTGTTTTTCTACCAAGTCTGGGCATATAAGGGCGAGGGCGAGGGCGAGTTAAGAGGAATTGGTCGGGCTGCTCACATACTATTAAGCTACCTACTTTGGTATCAATCCTTTTTGGATACTTACAGGGTACCAGACAATGTGATTGCCGTCCAGAAGGTGGAAGGCAGCCTGTACCAGCTTGGAGATTTTTCGTCAGTCCTGCTACAATTGCTTGCTGTTGAAACTGGTATGGAGCATCCACAGCCTCGCAATTTGGCGGCCTTCCTTGAGAAGAATGTTACCAGGAAGAGGGAGGGGGATGGAGTGAGTGCATCCACCAACACTGGTATTGTTGTTGTTGTTGTTGCTTCTACATCTATGCCGACTCCAGTCGTCACGGCCCTGGTTGTGCCCCCAATAGTGGATCTAGTAGAGCCTATGGTGACTCTGGAAGCGAAGAAGAAGAGGAGACTTGTGAAGGCTGCTGAGCCTAAAAGTGCTTCAGAGAAGATGACATGACCTGAGCAAGAAAACAAGGGCAAGGAAGAGGAGAAGGAGGTCGAGGAGTTTGTGGTGCAGCCAAAAGTCAGTGGTCGTGCCATGACTTATCAGGATTCTATTCTTTTCAATGCCGATGTCACTGTTGGGGCTCTCCAAGTCGTTGTGCTGCTTGAAGATATTAAGAAGCTGAGTGACACAACCATAGCTCATTCCTCGATGATGGTAAGGCATCTTCCTTTCCTTTTTTTTTTGGTTGAATTTTTGCTCAGCTTTTTACTGATGTAGTGAATTGTCTTGTTCTGATTAGGGTGCCATTTAGGGCTTGGAAGCCATGCAGTGTTACTGCAGCTTGCGTGATCGGCACAAGAGCTTGTTAAAGAAGTACGGCGAGCTGAAGGATTATTTCCATGTCCAAGATAGGGACGCTTATGCTTTGAGGAAGGCACTGCTGAAACCTAGGCTTGCTTTAAGCAGAAGGAAGAAGACTTCCAAGTGATGAAGGCAAAGGCTAAAGCTCTGAAGGCTCAGCTTGCCGAAGCTGAGAAGTCAGAATTTGAAGCGAAGGCAGGCTTGGTCAAAGCCATAATGGATTTGGAGAAGTCGAAGGCGGAATTACAAGCCCAATACATAAAGGGCTATGAGGATGCCGGAGATATTTACGAAGCTTTAGTCAAGAAAATCTGCGAGCAACTCTTTCAGGAAGGCTGGAAGGTAGCCTTGAGGAAATATGCTTTAGATAAGTCTTCTCCTTTCTAGACGGAGATACCGGTCTAGGCTGAGCTGATCTGGGGTTTGATGTAGAGGCCAATGAAGGCGAAGAAGAAGAAGAGGCACTCATTGGGATCAAGCCAGCTGAAACTAACCTTTATGCAGACTTGCTTCCTACCGTGGAGAACCCCTTTGCCGATGTGAATCTTGTTGAGACGAACTCGTCTGCCGAGTTGAACATCGTCGCCAAAGAACCTTCTGCTAGGACCAATATTGCTACCTAACTATCTTCTGCCGGGACTAATGTTGACTTTCCTTCCATTGAAGCTACTCCTATTGCTAATCTGCCTTTGTAGTTTTTCACTTTTTTATTTTTCACTTTCTCTGTAATTATGCCTGCGGGCAGAACAGTTTGTATTCTGTTTCTTTAATAGAAGGAGATTTTTTACTGTCCCAACTCTTTTTTATGCTATGTTTTTAAGTTCAAGTCTTTTCTATCATGTTTTTACTTTAAACTTAATCTAAAACTAGTTTTTGGCCAAGACATTTTGATCGAATTGTTTTACCCGAATATTGCTTAATTTTTTACCAAGTTGAATGAGTTTTGGCCACCCTTTTGCCGACCTGCCATACTTAGGCAGGACTAAGGTTTTTTTTTATTTTTGTGACCTTCATTGGCCAACTGGCCAGTTTGGATAAGACTAAGTTTTTGCACTTGGTTTTTGTGGCCTTTATTAGCCAACCTATCCAACTTGGACATGACCAAATTTTTACATTTTGTTTTTATGGCCTTTGCCCAACTTGGATAGGATCAAGTTTTTACACTTGATTTTTATGGCCTTCATTGGTCGATGTGCCCAACTGGACAAGACTAACTTTTACACTTGGTTTTTGTTTCCCTTTGGTGCTTGCTTGCTAGAATGGCATCAGATATATAGATTTGCAAAATAACACCCAATTTTATTGATAATATACAGCTTTTGATAGAACAAAAATGAAGTATTGTTGTAGGTGATTACATCTTTTGGGAATAAAAAGACTCCTACTAGTAGAACTTCCTTAAATTGTTAGCATTCCAAGGTCGGGGTAGTTGTCGCATTTCTTCAACAGTTTCCAATCGGTATGTCCCCACGCCGACCTAGGACGCAACTCTATAAGGACCTTCCCAATTTGGGTCGAGTTTCCCTTCTGCTGGATTCTTAGTTGCCTCCAATACTGTCCTTAGCACCAATTCACCGGGAGCAAAAGTTCTTGGTTGGAATCGTTTGTTGTATGCTCGGCTCAGTTGCTAATGATATCCAGTAAGTTTGAGTAGGGTAGCCTCACTTTTTTCTTCAATAAGGTTGAGATCCTTTGCCAAAGTCTGGTCGTGAAGGCTGGTGAGGAATGCTTCCGATATAATGGTAGGGAGTCTGACTTCCAAGTGTATTACTGCCTCCACCTCATATGCCATTAAGAATGGGGTTTCTCCAATAGATCTCCTTGAAGTGGTTCTGTAGGACCATAAGATACTAGGCAGCTCTTCTACCCATTTGCCTTTAGCTTTTTCCAGCCTCGTTTTAATTCCATTTAACACTGTCTTGTTTGATATCTCGGCTTGCCCATTGCACTGCAGATGGGCTGGCGTTAAATAGTAATTTCTGATCCCAAGCTAATTATAGAATTCTCTGAACATGTTACTGCCAAATTGGGTGCCGTTGTTTGAAACCAGTACAGGGGGTATGCCAAATCTTGTAATGATGCTCCTTCATGCAAACCTCTTAGCATTAACTTCCCTGATAGTAGATAAAGGGTTTGCTTCCACCCATTTTGTGAAGTAATCAGTTGCCACTATGAGGAATCTCTTATTCCTTAGAGCTCGGGGTAGCGGTCTGACTATGTCCAACCCCTATTGTGTAAAGGGCCAGGGGCTGGTAATGGTTGTGAGGTCCTCAGCAGGCTGGTGAATTATTGGCAAAAACTTATGGCACTTTTCACATTTCAGAATATACTGGGCGGTGTCTTTCTACATATAGAGTCACCAATAGCCTTGAGAAATAGTTCGGTGCACTAGAGATCTTTCGCCGATGTGACTCTTATAGATACACTTATGAATTTCAAACAGGATGCCCTGCACTTTATTGGGGTAGACACAATACAGATAAGCCTAATGAATGATCTTCTATATAGTTCCTTGTCAAGTGATAGCCAGTACTTCAATGACTTGTGTTTGATTCTTCTCGCCTCGTTCTTGTCTTCTAGCAGCCCATCCTTGTTAAGGTAGGAGATGATCGGGTCCATCCATGATGGCCTTAATTGCTCAATAGCTGGGGCTAGCATTTCTTCTTGGAACATGTTTGGGCTAGGCAGTGTCTCCACGTGAATTGTTTTCTTTGATCCTAACTTTAGGGCCGCTGCCAATGTTGCCAGCACATTGGCATGAACGTTGCTGTCGCGGCTGATCTGATGGAGCTTGTATTTATTGAATTTGCCAAGCAGTTCTTTTGCTTTTGCGAGGTACTGCACCATCCTATCATTTTTTGTTGCATACTCACCCATGATCTGGTTAATCACCAATTGGGAATCTGAATATATAGCTATCTTGACAATCTTGAGCTCTATAGCTCGGCATAGTTCGGCTATCAGAGGTTCATATTCTGACTCATTATTTGATGCAGTAAGCTCCAATTTTATAGCATGCTTCAATGCCATGCCATCTGGCGTGATTAGGATTGTGCCCGATCTTGCCCCCTTATCGTTGGACGCTCCATCGACAAAGAATTTCCAATGATCAGCAATCTCTCGTAGTTACAAGGGGGGTTCACAATTTGGTTGATCGGCATCAGATGTCTAAATGACTTCTTGGGGCAGTTCAATAGAAAATTTTGCAATAAAATCAGTTAATACCTAGCCCTTCACTACCGACGTGGGTAGGAATTTGATGTCGAACTCTCCTAGTTCCACCACCCATTTTGTTAGTATTCCCAAGAAATTGGCTCTTCTAAGGAGTGGCTTAAGCTGATGGTCCGTGAGAACGTTGATGGTATAGGCCCTGAAGTAGTGCACCAATTTATGTGACGCCATCACTAATGCTAGGGCACTTCTCCAGTGAAAAATGTTGAGTCAAGGTTGATCCTTGTTGACTCAAGGTTAATTCCCATATTGATTTTGATGATAACTAAACCTTGTGTTATGTTACTAATGAATTTACTTAGTGTGCAGATTAACAAAGTTCATAGCTTAGACTTAAAGTTGAATCTTAAGTCTAATACATGTCAAAGAGAAAACAAAACAAGTTCAAGAAGCAAGCAATGAATTCAAAGGGCTATGCAATGAACCAAACTGAAAAAGATGCTTATCTCTACTTCAAGCAAATGTCTTACATTCGAAGAGATTGAAGGTGTTCAATTAAAGCTTTTTTCAAGTGTGCATAGTTTCAATGAAGTTTGATTTGCAAGATAGACTGAAGACTTCATCAGTTGAAGAAGTGCAATGCTCAGTTGAAGATGAATTGGTTGTTGAAGAGTTTGGAAAATGCTCAAGAGATGATTTCATCTGGTATGCTATAGACCAATTCAAGACATGTGATTGAAGTTGCTGAGAAGACGGCTCACAATGAATTTCTGATCTCTACATGGAATCAAAGTAAAGAATTCTTCTACAGTGTAAAAAATCAATTAAGATTAGATGTGCGAAGAGATTTCATCAAGTCTGCAAAAGTCTCATTGAAGTGATCTTTACAGAAGAATGAAGAATTGCTAACAAAGAGAGGAAATCAGATTTGAAGTATTGTGAAGCTTCACACGATTGAGGTAGATTGGTATTGAAGAAGACATTCTACAATGATAGAAGGAGCTGAGCAAATGAAGAAGAAAAGATGAACAATGATCTAATGAAGCTTTGACAGTTTGAGATTCAAGAAGAAGATAAACATCCAATGATCAATTCAATCCAAATTGAATAGAAGTTAACTTTGATGAGTTAGGAAGATTTGATTGATCATCATACTCCAAAGACATACTCCTTGAAGTTCTTATACCAGTGCTTTGATAAGCTTGATCAATAGAAATCTGAAGGCTGAATTCTGGGCAATGAGGGGACTCATGGAAATGAGGTGTCGCCTCCTGATCACAGACGCTAAAAGGCCTGAAGACATATTGAACAATGAGGGGACTTATGGAAATAATGTGTCGCCTCTTGATCTCAGAAGCAAAATGTCTGGAGACCAAATAGAAAATGAGCAGACACATTGTAATGAAGTGTCGCCTCATGAAGACAGACGCCAAGGCTGGAAGTTTAAATGATCAATGAGCGGACACATGAAGATGAAGTGTCGCCTCTTGGTAGCAGAAGCAAAAGGCTGGAAGTTTAAATGATCAATGAGCGGACACATGAAGATGAAATGTCGCCTCTTGGTAGCAGAAGCAAAAGGTTGGAAGTTTAAAAGATCAATGAGCGGACATATGAAGATGAAGTGTCGTCTCATGATAGCAGAAGCCTAGTATGAAGAAGACAGATGAACAAGGAGTCGCCTCATCAACCTAAAGAGAGGACTCATGAACTCAGTGAACTATATCTGGTAAATGCAGAAGCAAGAAATGTCGACACAACAAAAAATGGAGCCGACTCCCTCTGTTATAACGGCTATTTTTCTTAACGTTATAATGGATTGGACGCACATTAATGATACCCAACTACCTCCAACGGATGGAATGAATGCAAGGGTATATATACTAGCCTCCAACTGCATTTATACATAAGAATCAAGAGGAAGAAACAACAAGAGACAAGAGTCACTGATATACACTGAATATTATTCCTACCTTCATCTGTGAGCTTTGATTGTAAATCTACTATGGTTAGAGAGTTAGTTTGTGAGTTGGATACTCTTATATACTTGTAACTGAGAGTTTGAGAGTTCTCTTGTGTAAAGCAAAACTCTTGTAAAGTTTGAATGGAGCTTGGACAAAACCACTTGGGAATTGAAGAGCTCGGTGAGGAGTTCTTTGTAGAGTGAGCTGAGCACTTTGTCAATCAGCAGCCCATCTTGTAATAGTTGATTACATAGTGGAAGAAGGCTTCAAGGAGGTCTTGGGGTAAGGACGTAGACCACGGTTTGTGGTTGAACCTCGGTAAATCTGTGTCTCTCTTCTTTTGCTCTGTTTTCTTTGCTTCTCATATTAACATTGCTTTGCACATAGATTAACCATTGCTATATTGTTTATATTAATCTTAATTAATCTTAACTTGTATTAATAGTCGAAAAACCCAATTCACCCCCCCTCTTAGGTTGCCTATTGGACCAACAAAAAATACATACTCTCTGCTCCTAGAAGAGTTTTGCTAACACAGTAGACTGGCTTCTGCTGCCTGTCTTACTGATGAAGTAGGATAGCGATTACCGCGTAGTCTGATACTGTTAGGTAAAGATAGAGCTCTTCATGTTTTAGCAGTGTAAAAAATAATAGTAGCTGGGCTAGATATTTCTTTAAGTTGGCAAGGGCCTGGTTATAGTGAAGACTCCTTATAGTGAAGACTCCAGTTGAACTGCTTCCGTTTCTTCAAAAGTTGGAAGAATGGTTGGCACTCATCTAAAGATCGACGAATGAACTGGTTAAGGGCCGCTGCCATTCCAGTCAACTTCTAGACTTCCTTGATGTTCCTCAGGGCTTGGATATTTTGGATTACGCTTATTTGTTGCAGATTTGCTTCAATCTCTCGGCATGTAACCAAAAATTCAAGAAACTTTCCAAGGCTTATCCTGAACACACATTTAAAGGTGTGCATTCTCATCTTATCGCTTTTGAGGATGTTAAACACTTCCCTTAGATTGGCTAAGTGTGATATGCTGATTTTGCTTTTGACCACCATGTTATCAATGTACACTTCAACAATACTGCTAATGTGTCGCTTAAATATTTTGGTGACCAATCTTTGATAGGTGGCGCTTGCGTTCTTTAGTCTAAAGGGCATTACTTTGTAACAAAAGATACCCCTTGGAATAATAAAGGCAACTTTTTCTTGGTCCTCTTCGTGAAGTGGGATCTGGTGGTACCCGTGATAGGCATCTAGGAAACTCATCCTCTCAAATCTAGCTGTTGCATCCACAAGCTGGTCGATCTTTAAAAGAGGGAAAGGGTCCTTGAGGTATGCTTTATTTAAGTTAGTGAAGTCAACACAAACCCTTCACTTATCGTTCTTCTTCTTGACTACCACTATGTTGGAAAGCCAACGCGGGTAGTAGACTTCTCTAATTGCCCCCGCCTCAAGAAGCCTGTGAACTTCTTCGACTACCGCATCCACATGTTGAGTAGTTGCCCTTCTCCCCTTTTGGACCATAGGTCAGCACTGCGGGTCCACGCTAAGTCTATGGCAGGCCACATCTAGGTCAATTCTTGGCATGTCATATGGTGTCCAGGTAAATACTTTAATGTACTTTGTCAGTAGATTGATCAATAATTTCTCCTTAGATTTAGGAAGAGAGGTGCCGAGAACGAAATACTTTTCTTCATCATGTCGATCTATATAAACCTTCTTCAGGTTCTCAATGGCCTTATTTTCTAGTGTTAGCCCGACATCGTCAATCGTAGATGTGTCCTCGTGAAGTTTCATCATCTGAACCTTTTTCGTCTTTTCCTTCGTGGAGCAGGCTATCAAGAAGCACTGCTTAGCTACTATTTGGTCTCTTCTTATCTCTCTTACTCCTCCCAGAGTCGGAAAATGGATTAGCTGGTGATAAGATGAAGGTATGACCTTTATAAGATGCAACCACGTTCGACCTATGGTTGCGTTGTAAGGGGAAAGCACATTAACCACCAGGAACTCCATCTGAATTGTGATTTCTCCTGCAATGACCAGGATAGTTACCTTTCCCAATGGCTAGACTGGGTTTGAGCTGAATCCAATCAAGGGGTTTAAAGATGATTGGAGGTCGGTATCCTTCAGTCCCAGCTTTTTGAAGAGGTCGTAGCACATGACTTCAGAGGAACTTCCTTGGTCAATTAATAGCCTTTTTACATCACAATCCCCTAATCGTAGCATTACTACCAATGCGCCATTGCGTGGTAGTTGCAACCTTGTTAAGTTATTATCAGTGAAGGTTATGGTCTCAGCATTGCTCCCGACCTTCGCTTTTTTGTTCAGGGTTTCCAATTCCATTACCTCCCTAAGGTGTGCAGCTTTGTGGATCTCCACCCGATATTTGTGTGGGTCTACAGTTGCTAATTCTGTCAATCCATGGAGGACATTGATTACTCGGGTAGGTTCAGTTCTGACTTCTTTCTACTGAACGGCTTCCTGCTTTGTCTGTTTTGCCTCCCACTTTGTTTTCTCATGGTCAATGTATTGGTCAAGGTGTCCTACCTTTGTTAATTCCTCCAAGTAGTTCTTAAGATTTCGGCAATTCTCCGTCTGATGCCCCTTTTCCCTGTGGTAAGAATAGAACTTTCTCTAGTCTCGAGCGACAGGGTTTCCTCCCAACTTTAGGGGCCACTTGAAGAAAGGCTTGTCTCGTATTTGGGGAAAAATCTTGTATATAGGGTTCTTAAAGACTGTGTTGACCCCTTTTGTCGCTTTTCTGCCTCGACTGTTGTTATTTTCTTCGTGTTTGGACTTCTTGCTTTCACGCTCATCTTTTTTCTTGTTTTTCTCGCCGATCTCCTCCTGTATCGGCTGTGCTATATCTTCTTCTACCCGTGTATACTGTTCAATTCGTTGCATCAAATCTTGTATTTGGGTGACTAGCTTCTTTATGAGAGATTGCCTTAATCGATGTTCTTTGGGAAGGTCGATCTTGAACTGTGCAACAGCCAACTGCTTATTGCAGTCCTCTATTTCATTATAAGCCTCCTAGTATCTCCTTGCATACGCTCGTAATCCCTCGTCATCTTTCTTATGTAAAGTCAGTAAGTAGTTTACCTTCTTGGACTGCTTGCTGTTTGCTATGACCCAATTTGTAAATAGCTCAGCAAGTTGTCTTTAGCTTGATACTAATTTGGACTGTAGCTTGTTGAACCATCGTAGAGCTACTTTTCCTAGGCTTGAAGGAAAAACTCACCACGTGAGTGAATCGTCGTAGCTCTATAGTGCCATCATTTGCTTATAATGTCGAACATGGATAATGGGATTCGACTTTCCATCATAAGGAGTAAACTTTGGTAGGGAAAATTTCCTGAGAGGTCGGCATGTCTCAATCTCTTCTGTGAAAGGGGTAGAAGCAATCTGGTCTAGGGCTCTCTTAGCTATATCCTGGTCTGTCCGCCCCTTTTGGTGCTTATCTCGGTTGTTTAGCCGGTCGTTCAACCACTTGTCCCAATTTTGTTGCTCTGGCTTGACCCTTGCTAGGTCTCTTGCTGGTGTCCGATTCCTTCGAGGCTGCTGATCTTCCTGTCGGTCCATGTAGTGCCCTGCACTGGCTGTGTAGCTCTCTGTTGCATGTGCGGCCGGGGGGCTCATGTGTCTTGAATTCGACTTCCTTCTCTACCACCGATCTAGAGATCTCTTAGGCATTCTACCATCCCGTCTGGAAATTGCTTCCCTCATCGCTTCAATTGTTGACCTGAGGTGGGCAATCTCTTTGTCCCGCTGCTGGAGTTCCTGCTCAGTTGTTCAGAGCGATAAATTGCTAGGTATGCGGCCACTGGATGGTGATGGATTCAAGTTCCTACGATGATTCCTTCGGCGGTTTGGATTTCGGGCATACTGTGGGGCTTGTCTTAGACCCTCCTACCCGTCGGGCCGGTTGACTTCAGGAAATCGTATCTCCAATCTGATAAAATGTCCTCCCGGAGTTCGCACCAGATCATCATTATGCCGACTTGACTGGTGTGTTTCGTCCTGACTACAGACGTCATGGCTGTCATTAAGTTTCCTGTTGGTGGGATCAATTCTTCCTCCGAGATAACTGATACTCATTGTTGTGTAGACTTTCCCACAAACAGTGTCAATTGTAAGTGGGATTTTAGGAAGGCTCGGTTGAACTCTCAAAACCAAATCGACGAGCATGAACAATCTGCAAGAGAAGAAGACGATGAGAATGTCTCGACCCTCTTCGGCTTGAAGGCACTTCGATGATTAAGTTAGCAAGTTTAATCACAATGAATTGAATAGAATATTAGAGGGTTAGGACTCAAGTGAACATACCTTACACCTTAATGGTATGGGGTATTTATAGTGCTTGGAATGTCATAATCCTATAAGGAATTGTATCATGTCTCTTCCTAGGGGTTAATCTCTTTTAGATAATTGTCTAGTATCTTAATCCTTTTAGGAATGGATTTGCATATGCTCAACCGACTTGGTCTTTGCTGGATTTGGTCTAAATTTACCACAATTGGGGGCTTCATCTGGGCACTGGTAGAGAGGCCTGGATCGACAGTGAGTTCTTAGATGAGCTCGATATAATTATACTAGGCCTCATTATTTTGACTCACAATAATTATTATTATTTTTTTTTGAGAGAGTTGTACAAATAATTGGCAGATATGTATGTGCCACAATTGGGATATACTTATATTGTAGTGATGTAATTCCTCTTTCTAATTTTAATTGTTTATAATATTTACATGTAAAGAATTAAAATCTATAGATGATTTTATGTAAGTACGCATTAATTTTTATAAATAAAGTTTTTTTCTTTATCTTTAATACTTTTAGTTTTTTAATGTAGTATAAAAAAAGTAAAGGCTCATAAACGCCGGCTCGGTTCGTCATTTTTGGCACATGACCCGACCAGTGAAAGCCCGCTAGCCCGACCTGGCCTGACCTTGTCTTGCCAAAAAAAAGGCTGGCCCGGTCCGGCCGATTGACGACCCTAGGATTGAGCCCGGCCGGCCCATTGACGACCCTTAGGGAGGGATTGAGCCAACCGGGCCAGTTGCATCCTAAGCAAGAAATGAAGAAATAGGAATGGTCCACGGCGCCTCCTCATCAATATTACTTTTCGTTGGCAGAGAAAGAACGTACTCTCTGTAAAGATAATCAACAATAAAGCAAATATGAAATATAAATAAATAAATGAAGGAGCATAATCTGTCATTATAGCAATCGAAGAGGAGAAGAGAAGAGAAGAGAGAGCTCCCTCTCTCTCTCTTCGTATTTGCAATTCCGAGCTACAGCCCTTCGATTTTCTCTCTTCTTACCGAGGTAGTCTCTATCATTCCATATGAATATTTGTCTACATATATATACATATGTTTGCGCGTAGGGGTATAGATGTTTTCGTTGATCGATCTGCTGTTTGATTGATCTTATTTTGTTCTTTTGATGAATACAGGGCTCTTCTGATGCGATTTTGAGGTCCGGGATCTTTCGAAGAGGTTCTTTTTGAAGCGGTCGTTGTCCTCGTAAACAGGTTAGGGTTTCCAATTTCATCTGTGCCTACGAACTTTTGGGGCCCTAAATGTGTTTTTATGGATGATTGAAATTGGGGCTTTGGATTTCCGTTGATGGTTTTGAACGATTTGGGTTAAGGGGCTTTGGTTTTTTTCTGGGTTTTTGTTTTTTTTTTTTTAAAGTTTACTAATGAATTTTATCAGTAGACAAAGGGAAAATGTAAGAGTTGACATGTGGCTTGTGAATTATTAAGAAAGGAAAAATGGGAATTGGTGGAAAATATTGTGGTCGTTGGTTTTATACTAATAGTAGATGGTTGATAATAGAGAGGCCGCATGTTAATTTTACGTGGCTAGGTTGTTGTCCATAGCTATGTGGTGCTTCTATCTGCAAATGCAACTCAGTTTGGTTTGTTTCACTTTACCCTCAACCTTGGACCAGAATCAGTGGCGGAGCCAGTTTATTCTCAACTTAAAATTTTTTTCAGCATAATGCTATACAACCAGAATTTCTATACAAAACTCGGTAAATCAGTTTCAAAGCTTGTTTTTGATAAATTTTTTGAAAACACCGTAGTTTTGGGAACGAAAAAAAATATTTTCTGGATATTAGGAACTGTTTTCTTACAAAAATTAAAGCAATGGTATTTTTTATGGTACTATTTTTTGTTTCTGAGAACACAATGAAAGAAAAGTTTCCTTTTTTGTTTCTAAAAACAAGGAGAAACCATAACCAAACAAGGTATTTAGTATTCTAGTTTTCTTTTCTTCATAATCAACAATAGGCAACTTGACTTCTACAAATGTATATCAGTTTATATAAATAATATATAAAAGAGCTGTAAAGAAAATTGACATTTTAAGGTGGCATTTATAAATTTCTAGAGGGGGCAAGTTGACAGATATTCTAAAATTATAGGTCAGAGCAAAATTTTTAAAAATGTAGGGGAAATTACAAATTTCCCCCCGCCTGCTGCGCGCGCCCTGGGGGGGGGGGGTGGGGGGGGGAAGTGCCCCCTCTAAGCCCTACACGGCTCCCCCCCTGACCAGAATAATTACACTAGGTTTTCATTTCTAGCCCTATGCTAATGACTTTATCTTTGGAGCCAAACGAAACCAATTCAAGTATATTTTTGATGAGTAAATAGTTCTATTAAAGGTGCCAGAAGAGGTGCAACTTGTGTACACTAGGAGTGTAGAAAAACTGATTATACAATGCCGGCAAGGGAAAGACCTCCAATGAAACCAACAAAAGCAAAAGAATTGCAAAAATTCTCTCTCCAGAAAATGAAAACAAAGTAAAAGTGTTGATTTATGACTACAAATTGCCACCCTTGAAAGAAAGTAGAAACCTATTCATGTAAAGTTGGGGTCAGTTCAGTTGTTAAGAGTTTTCTTTTTGAAAGTTTTTTCCTTTTATTATTCTCATTCTAGAAATATGATTGACAGTTCGAGATTAAAAAGGAACCTTATCACGAATCTCATCTATGAACATGGTACATGAACATATCATTTCTATTATGTTACTTGTATGACATGTGACATTGATTTTAATCTATATAAACATATTAAGTAAATATATTATGCAAAATATTATATGATGCAGAGTTTGGAGAATTTCTAATTTCTACCATAGGTTATGTTACATGGACTTGGGTATGAGTGTTGGGTGCGGGTGTGTGGGATCATCTTTTAGAGTTGTCATGGTCTTGCCATGTTCAGAGGATCATAATAACTATATGTATCATGGGTTTTTAATGGTCTTGGTTATGGTGAAATAATTGATTATCATGCGAATTTATGTTGGGCTATTGCGAGTGTTATGTTGTGTAGGCATAGACCATAGTGGCCACATTTGCGTGATAGATTGGGGCTGCAAAGCACATTTTATAACAAATTGTGATGTGCAAAGCATATTTTAGTCTGCAATGTTAGATGAACTTGTACATAAGGCTATATAAGAGTTACATATGGGAGGTTATGTTGAAGAGTTTCTACCATCATGCTTTAACTAGTCTAGTTGATGTGTCCGAATAATTGAAAGAAGTTCTGTTTATATGCCCATTACCAGCTTTCAAGTTGGGTCAGTTTATATGGCACCTTAACTCCCAAATGTACTAGTTAGTCAATTTTTCAAACCAAAACCGGAATGTTTTACATAAAAATAATAAAAATTGTGAAGGAATACTAATCAAAGTTAAAATCATGTATTCCATAACTTAAACAACAAATTAAGTTTAAAGTCATATTGTTTTTATTTTATAAAAAGATCTCAGGTTAGTTTCTTCAAACTTGTAATGTGTTTCATGCATCTAAGTGATAGACACATGTGTGCCTTAGTGTAGGGAGTGTGTTTAGTTTTAAAAGATTAAAAAAATAATAGGACAGTTTGGACATATGTCCGATGCGTGTTGAGGTGTGTTCGGCTAGTGGCGTGTTCAATGCGGACACGACACATTCTTAGAAGTATCCGTACTTGTTAAAGTCAAACTAATAATACTCAGGATAGTCCTTCCCTCGGCCTAGTCACTTCCATTGTCCTAGACTAGTTTAGACATGGTCTCATGCTCAACGTACCTACTTATGTTTTTAGAGGTTTAAGTTGGATGTTTTTTGGGTGGGTTCAGGTTGGATATGGGGGGTGTGAGTGGTGACTTCATTTTCAGTTTGTAGATTTTCAATTGGATTTTGTGCAGGAAAGGTGAAAAAATGGAGCATAATGAGACTGGATGCCAACCTCCTCTTGAAGGTCCTATTTTGTGCATCAACAACTGTGGCTTCTTCGGAAGTGCCGCAACCATGAACATGTGTTCCAAGTGTCACAAGGACTTGATATTGAAACAAGAACAGGCCAAACTTGCTGCGTCGTCCATTGAGAACATTGTTAATGGATCATCAAGTGGCAGTGAAAAGGAACCTGCCATCGCTGGCACTGTGGATATGCAAGTGGATTCGGTGGAAGCAAAGACTGTGTCTCTGCCACCAACTCCTGCGTCTGGCTCAGAGGAGTCCAGTGAGGCAATGACAAAGGAGGGTCCTAGTAGGTGCACCACATGCAAGAAGCGGGTTGGGTTAACTGGGTTCAAATGTCGGTGTGGTAACCTCTTCTGTGGATCACATCGCTACTCGGACAAACATGAATGCCCTTTTGATTACCGCACTGCTGCACGGGATGCTATAGCAAAAGCCAATCCTGTTGTCAAGGCAGAAAAGCTTGATAAAATCTAGAGCTGATGGGCTGAAGTTTGTTATGCTGAAATGTGATGCTGCTTGTTCGTCCATGAGACTAGTTCTAAGTGGCTGCAATATCATATCACATGTCCTCTTATATTGCTATATTCCTTGGGGGCTGGGCCATTAGGACATCTTTGCAGTTTAAAGAACTCTTTATCCTTATGATTGGCAAGATTGTTTGTTGGCTTCATTGTCTTTGTGCTGGTTTGGTGGACATAATTGTGGTTAACTTTGTAATATCTCATCCTGGTTGAAATAGCATTTCTCTATTGTGGTACATCTCAAATGGGTATGTGCAATTTCTAGATAATATGGAAGACATCCTTGGGATTCTTGTTCCTAGCTTTGTAAATCTTGTTCGTGGGTTTCTATGGAATGTCTCCACCAATATTTATGGGGTTGCTTGTGCTGAACTTGAGTGTTTTGAATACCATCTATGTGTTTTGGTTCTTAAGGTTTTAGTAATTGTTTTCTGAGGACATGTCATTGCTTTAAGTCACCATGTTTCGTTTTGGTATTTCCTTTGTACTGTTTTTTTCCCTCTATAGTGTATAGCTGTTCTTATTATAGATTCAGAGTGGTGGTTGTGGCTGCTGCTGTTGGTGTGTTGAATGGGGATCAGGAAATTCTTGCGATGAGTACATGGCTGTGCACTCTCTCTTGATTTTATGTGTATGGTCTTCTAATGTCTACCATGCTTCAGTTTGATGGTCCTTTTTGGAAGACCGGGATGGGCCTACTAGTCTAGGGTTCCTCGGGGAGTACATGACGTAGAATTAGTTTTCGTATTAGACTAAATCTTTGAAGCTTATTTTGTCGACCTTTCTGTAAATTTGATCGGTTACATGAAGCTTGTAGATGCGTCATTCTCTATTTACAAGTTACAGATGGTTGTTGGAAATTATGGTGATTGTGCGTCGCTGTTTTTGTGATGTAATTTTCTGCTCGTTCATCATTTAGACTTTTAAGGTTACTTTTGTAAGAGATATGGACTAAGACTGTTTTATCCACGTAGTCTCATGCTAAGGTTTCTTGTAAGCATAAGGATCTATTTAAGATTTTTACTGTTGGCATTCGTTTGAGAATATTGATGTGCATCTCCAACGCCGTAAATTTCCAAAACATGTTAGATATCAAAGTTGGTTTTTGCTGTATAGCCTTTCTATGAGCCCCAACTTCAAAATTTGATGTTGCAGCTTGGTAGCAGGTCTTTGAGGTTGGTTTTAATCAGTTTTATGGTGGAGGGTTTAGTATCTTTAAGGATAAACAATTGGGGAAGTTTCATCAGGTTAAATTTAGCACGATAAAATGAAGATATGGAGATGTTCCAGCGCTAGAAGCTGTAGTTGTGAATAGGAACTAAGAAGCCTTTTGTGTTATATATAAGCATTTAACTTCCCACTCTGATTAACTCACTGTAAAATTAAGAAGGTAAGAGTTGGATTTCTGTAACTTTTCTAAATTAAGTGAAAACTATGTAATATTAATTGTGCCAACTAATGACCAATGAACTAATAGTGGGAAGATGAGTTCATAATTTTATTGTATATGGTGTAAACATGTTGTTTGATTTGATTTTTGGAAGGTTGTTCAATATGATCTGATGGTTTCCTCAAGTTATTATCGGAACAGTCCTAGTTATGGAATCATTGAGCAATCTAAGATTTAGGTAAAAGAGGTGATATTATTTAATTATCTGCGTGCAGTTCATATATTTTGGTAATTTCAAAATGGTTTTTATTTAAACATAGCGGTAATGGAGAAATAGTGGTCCTGTTTTGCATTTCTATTGGCACGTCTGATTTCTGGCATGATGGACCTTTTATTAGATTCATTGCTTGGTACCCATGGAATGGGAGGTTTTGTTTTGTTTTTGTGCTGAAAGGGAACTTCTAAAAATAGTTGAAGTATACAAAAGGATAGAACAATGAGGTTTCTTCAATAATATATAATGCTTATTATGAGAAGACAGCATATAGGCATGTGAGAGCACATTGCCGGCTCCCCTCCCCTTTTCTCATTGTTGTCGATTAGGTTTATATTGCAAAGGGATTAGCAACCCAAGGAAGACATGGCCAGTAATAGCCAATATAAGTAGCAGCACCATTCTTATATGAATTATCTAGCCCCTTCTCTTAAGATGTGTTTAGAATCTAAATTTACTAAGAAAAAAAATAAAATGTGAGGGAAAAGAGAACAAAAATATATTATTCTCTTTATTTTTGTTAGCTTTTCTCTCATATTTTTCTTTTCTTTTTCATTACTAAATTCTTGATCCAAACACATCATTAAAAAAATAACGAAGCACAGCCTTTCATCTATGCCACTGCCAACTCCTGCCGCCGCCCATTCACTCACAACCACCGTTGCCATTCACCGTGTTTTAAATATGAACGGATCAAAATTGGGTTCTTAGATTTAAATTAACCCGATAGTGATCCGCAATATGAAATATTGGGTTCTTAGATTTAAATTAACCCGATAGTGATCCGCAATATGAAATCCACGTGCTAAATGAGAAAGTTTTGTTGATATATTTAATCCACAATCCATTTAAACGGCTGAACCAACCTGCTCAAAACCGTTAATTTGTCACCCCTAATTTTCAGCATAACTCCTAGCATTATCTCAGTTGTAGTAACTTTGGGCACATTTGCTCAGTATCTGCATACAACAGGGGAGAGGGAGGGGGTTGCCGGGTTCGAACCCCAGACCTGGTGAGCGAGATTTATTAAAAAGTGCTCAAGAGGCCCAAGAGCTTAGCACGTCAAAACTCCAAAATCAAGGTGATGGAGCGAAGGTTAGAGCGAAATCCCACTGGATTCAGCTTCCAGATACCTACACATCCTCTCCATAACCTCCCTGCCCTTGGCACTATTCTGCTGGGACTTCTCAATGCATCGTTGCTCTATCTTCTCTCCTGTTAATGCCAGCGCCGACAATGGCTTAATCCGAATTCTAGTCTCCTGCCTGCAAATCGTCCACCCGATCGGATTATCCGGGTGAGGGTCATACCTGATATTCTCCTCCACTTCTATGAACTTCTGGAGACTGATGTTTCGGCTGGTGAGTTGCATTGATCGAGATCGGGCATCAACAACCGTTGATTCAATGCAGTGGCAGGTTTCTTGACCGACGATTTTGCGAACGAACCATGGTCCCGGAGTTTGCATGGTGATGGCTCGAGTGGTGTAGAGCTTCCCTGCTTGAGGGTCAAGCTTGTGGTTCAGGGTGTCGACTTCAAGGATATGGGACAGTGTCCGCTTGCTCTCAGGGTCAGCAAACTTGCGCCAAGATGCAGAGGTTAATCGCTCCCACGGGTGCTTGTAAGCGTGCTCTTGTGCATATGCCTTAACCATAACTTTCCTTCTGGTATTCTTTAGCTTGACAGAGGAACACTATGTTAGTGTAAGGGTAAAAATTGGGCTAATGAAAAAGGAAATATACCAGAATGAAATATATACGGAAATAAAGAACACAGTGATGGCAACAGGTGGGCATGCAACCAGTTTGTCTAAACTCTACGTCGACCCTAATGGAAATAACCTCTCCCACATCCCAATTCATACCCCCGTTACAGGTTGATCCCTCCAACCCCATACTTGTTTATATTCAAATTGGTTCAAGTTAGATTAACCCTCTTATTTTTTATTTTTTATTTAGAACATAAGCCGTGTTTTTCTAATCTTACATTCTCTTGAAATATTAAAATTAGACTACATAACAAGAGGTAGACAATGCTTTCTTACATACAAAAATACCCTATTTTCTATAAAGGCTCATTTTGGTACATAATCGGATTGGGTTTAGATAAAGATCAGCTGAACCCTTACCCACCACCCCCAAACCCATTTCAGGTTTTATTCTTTCTCCTATAAATTGCTTCCAACTTGTTTACTAGACCCCCAAACCTTTCCTATTAGGCGTATGGCGGAGTTCCGCTTTTTTGGATCAAATTGCCATCCTAGAATCCATGTGATGCTGTTCAACATGCACACCTAATCCAGCGAGACATACACTAGTGAAACAAAAATTTTGAAAAGTTAAAAAAAAAAAAAAAGGATATCTCAATCTCCAGCCGGTTGGAGAGAAGTGGAACCATTAGTTGAGACCATGAAAATATGGACTTAAAATCAGAGTGCATGATTGATTCTAAGCATAGAGAGAGAGAGAGAGAGAGAGAGAGAGAGAGAGAACCTATATGGATTAACTCCTCCCCGATGAAGATACTCGAAGCTGTAGAACATTCACATCTCTCACGCGGGCATTAGAATTTCAGCCGTTAACATAGACAATCCTTTGTGCCGCCTGTGACAAATAGGGGTATAGAAATAAACCTAAAATCAGACTTATAGATACAGAAATACAATCCTAAAAATAAATAATGTTCATGGCATCACCATTCAAACCTCTAATTGACTGTTAACAAAGAGCCAATCTAAATGGTGGGCCACATATTTACACACATATTTTCATCTGGAGTGCCTCCAAAGAACATATAGATGTTAAAATAATTGGAAACCAAAATGGGTTTTCCAATCGTTTGCCACTAACGTTCAAATGTGAGTTTGGTAGTAGTGCTGGTTTAGCCAAAAAAAAAAAATTCTTTCCAAAACAGAGCTTATATTGATGATCGATTCACCAAAAATAAAGCTACAGGCATATATATACTAAATATAGACACAAGACGCAATACATTATATACATTTATATCACACAGAACAACTTTATCAGCAAATCGCCTCCCCCACATTATTCGATTACAATTGCCAAGAGCTATTTCCACCAAATCATCCAAGCCAATTGCGATGTTGTGTCGGCGCTACCTTAAAATGAATATGAAGCAACAATCGTCTACACCAAATTCGGATATATAGATACAGACTTTAAATACTATACACCTGTGTATTCTTCTCTACCACTACCAGCTCCACAGAACACACCAGTGAAAATAATGGGATACCCGATCGAAATCAACTAAATAAACCAAGATAATGACCGAAACAAAAAATCTGTAGAGCAACCGACCCATAAACATGTCCTGAAACCTCAACCTAGTACATTTATGAATACTCGAAGCATGAAATCATAGCATATATATATTCATAAAAAATTCAACATGCATACCGGATTCTCAGAAACTGGAATTTCCGCATAAATTGAGCAGTGAGAGAGAGAGAGAGAGAGAGAGAGAGAGGGTCTGTATCTGTACCCCTTGAAAACTCGACAGGTATTGTTAATGTGAAGACTAAAAACTTCAGCACAAAGGCCAGAAAACAGACTGACTTCAGCTGTAGCATCTGCAACCCCAGCTGTCTGGAATATCCTTTCCACCCATCGAATCTTCCGAGAAAATGAGAGAAAGGAGAGATAAAAATAAAAATAACAAGAAGGGAAGGTTCTGATTGATTGGAGGCGGGAATTGGCCAGGGGAAATGGGAATGATAATTTCTATTCTCGTCTAGTGTGAGTGAATGATTAATCACAGTCTATTGTTCTTATTTTCTTGTTTATTTGGCTAGTGTAAATTAAATGATTATTTCTAAGATCAATTAATACTTTTAAAATGAAATGAACATTTAGAAAATAATATGTAAATTAAATATCATAAACATAATATATTATTGGGCGTGTGGTAATGGTACGATGGCAGTGACGGAGGTGGCGATAGCAATGAGTGATAATGTGGTAATCTAGCATACAACTTCAAAACTAAAAATTCTCTAAAAATAAGAGTAATAAGAGTTATACTAATATAAACATAATCTCAATTTAAGAAATAAAAAAAATCTAAATCACAACAGGAGTTAGAGTTGATCCTGCATACAACTTTAAAAATAAAAAACTCCCTAAAAATAAAAATAAAAAAAAGTTAAACTAACATAAACATAATCTCAGTCTAACAAATTAAAAAAAAACTAAATCACAAAATTAAGAATATACTCTAACCTTTACTTAACACATATTGAGTACATTTTTGTGTCATTAACATATAATAAGAGTATGTAGGATATTTTCACAATACAATTGAGGTGACCAATATTCTACCTTGACCTGATGACCACAATCCGTGGTAGAATTGGGCCCTAATTGGAGGGACAGACTTGGGCCATTTAACATGTAAGGCCCAAAACTCATAGTGGTAGTCGGTCTTAATGTTCTAAGGTTCACTAGACTTAATGTTATTTTTAAATATGGTTTTATCAAAAATATCTTGAATATATCTCAATATTTTCATCACACGAACAAATCCCATATTTATCTCATATATTAGAATAATTCTTGGATTATCTTTGAATCGTTTTGAATTATCTAGAAAATTACAGAATGAAAATTAACATTTTTATGTTTTTCTTAAATTATATTTTTGAACTATTACCAATATTTTTATGGATAACCCCAAATCACAAATTATTTTAATGCTAAATCTCAGACTTCTTTTTGTTTATATTTATATTGACTAGGCCTCCTCTTCTGGTATAAATGGAACTTGAAATTGACGCAATAAAATTTTTGTTTTGTTTTTTTTTTTTCAACAAGCAATTATAAAAATTGTGATAAAATTCGTTAGCTTTTTTTTTGGTTGAAAATATCATTTATTTATCCCAAAATTGTGACTACGCCTTCGTAAGTATCAAATTGAATTTCAATATGCCTTTCTATCAAATTGGGTTTGAGACCTCTCATTAGGACAGTAAAATGAACTAAGCTACTCGAATTCGACTTGTTAAAAGCTTGTTTGAAATCGGAACATTGTATAAACAAGCCAAATTGAACACATTTTAAAGCTAAATAAGTTTATGAACTAGACTCGAACTTAGCTCAATAAGCTTACATATACTAAAAAAATTTAAGCTACTTAAATTTGGCTCGTGTTTAGCTCAATTAAAACTCATTTGAGACCGGCTTGAAAGTTAAAACAAACCAAGCTTGAACACAATTTTAAACTCGTTAAAATTTTTAAATCAAGCTTCAATAACTCACTACTCGACTTAGCTCAACTTGTTTATAATCCTACCTCTCATGCATCCAACTATTTGAAGAGAAGTTTGAATAATAGGAATCCAAAAGGTAAGTTACAGTAAAACCTCAATAAATGAATGTTCGATAAAGTAATAACCTTACTTAGATAATAAAAAACTGTAGTCCTAACTTTGGCCATTGTATTAAAATAATTATTTCGCTTAATGCATAAGATGATAATTTTTTCTAACTTTCCTTAGGGCCATCAAATATATAAATTAATAATTGAAAAAGTACATAAAAATTCATAATGCATATGATGGACTTACCTAACAACTTCAATTTTTCTCAAAAAATACTTCTAAAGTCACTTGTTTTTTTTTTGCACCTAAACTGAACTGAACCTCATCCTTGATTTTTTACAATGCAGACACCACATTTGGTATATCTTTTTCATTTTATAGCAAGCAGTTATTCAATGTTACTATCACTTGAACGACTTCTTTTGGAGAAACAGTTGGTAGAGCACAACTATCAACTGGATCATCATGGTGCTCATTGGTAGCCGTATTCATTATCGCATCAATGATCTTTTTATCGATAGGTGATTCCATCACCGCATCATTTTCAGTGGAATAATTCAAAACGTCCTGCATCCATCACATTTCTATAATGTAAACTAGAAATGGTTTGACATAATAAATTGATGCATTCATCCTCACTGACCTGTGGTTGAGAATTCATATTTTCATCTGACCGGATGAAGAAATGTCAAAAACAGTTTGCAATGGTTATTGCATTTACATCAATATTCTAAGCAGCATTAATAAAATTGATAGCATTCAATATGTTAATTTCTTGAGATTTGTTGTTCCTAACTCATAGCCCACCAAGATACTAGAATAAAAACGACGTCGATAATGAGTTTTAGTGTTCGAATAATCTCAACATCATATGGTTGAATCTTTGATGTTGTATTAGGAGGCAAAAGAAATAGTTCAACATTCCTCAAGCCTTCGATAACCTTTGGATGGGCTGGACAATTGTCCGCAAGAAGGAGAACCTTTCTACCATTTATTCGTTTGCCAAACCAATAAACAAATTCTTGGAAAAGTGTACCAATCATCCATGCTTTCTTGTTTGCTCGATAGTAACAACTAAGATTGCTCATGTTCACTTGCTTAAAACATCTTGGATTAGGATACTTACCAATAATCCAAAAAGGCACTCTGTCTGAACCATCGCCATTACAACAAACAACAACAGTAATTATCTCCTTATTCTTATTACGTCCTTCCAATTGCTTTGTGGCAAGTGAATGATTTGATTCCAAATGATAAAATAACATTGTTTCATCCATATTGTAGATATCCTTCCTTTCATATTGGTCTCGTTTAGATTGAATTTTCGGTAAAGAATTTTCAATGTTCTCCATGACAACTGAACCACTTTCACCGAATCTTCTGTAAGACTTAATTTCATGTCTTGCCTTGAAACGCTCTAGCCAACCACTTGAGAAACTAAATTTTGTAGCTACGCTTCACCATACATTTTTAGCAAAAACTCTTTTGCTTTGGTCTAGATCATTTCTCTTGTCATATTCACTTTCTCTTGATAATGGAGAAACTACTCATACAATGCTTTTTATAGCTCGAAATATTTTGCTGATGTGTGCCTCTTTGCATTGATATTCTTCATCTCATCTAACAAATACTTTGCTGACCTTTTAAGAGTGTTTGATATTATTGATTGGCAGATGGAGAGGTGATACTTTTATTGAATTTATTGTTGCAAATCTTTTTGAGTAGAAGAGGGACGCTCATTTTATACTTGCATAATGCTTTCCTGATCTCATCCGTTAATGTAGATTTTTTCACTCCTTTCAAATGAGATGCCATGGAGAAACAAGATGACATGATTTTGGATCTCATAGATTGTTTATATAGAGATCATGTTCTAGGTATATATGATCACTCCTGGATAGTGTAATTTATATCCGCTAGTATATGGTTGCGATGCAGTAATAATATCTCGGTAAGTTTGAGGTCGAACCATAGGGAATATAGATGGAATTTAGTAAAACTCACTTTGGGAAAGTAGAATTTTCAAGAAAAACAACTCTAGGATGGAAAGGGAAAATTTGATTTTAGATTTGGTTTGAGAAATTATTTTAGACAATGAAAATAAATTTATACTAAGAAAACTTGATTAGATAACAATAAACAAAAGGTCTTGGCAGGACTGATCCAGTTAATAGGCCTACAAGTGGATCCCCAAGATAGTTGTGAGTAAAGAATATCAAGATTCGATTACCCTCTTGGAGTTGATGTTTAGTTATTTACTAGTGTTCATACCAGGGTCCCATTCATAACTGTCCCAATTTATAAACCTGTCTACAAAGTACGTTTGAAGCTTAATCAAGAACAATAGATTTCTAAAGTACTCCTAATAGGAATATATATACAATTATAATCAATACCCTTATCAGAAATTCTAGATATACGTATCTCTGCTTGCAAATCAGTTTATACATACATGCTAGATATGATCAAGAATATTATTTTCAAAGATATTCATGGGCAAGAAAATGAATCTTGATCCAAGATCTTGAAATATTGAAAAATAAAGAACTATCTTGAATCTCTACATGTAACCTACTTACCTTTTAAATCCATGCCAAGAAAAAAATCTAGCAACTTAAAGCCATAAGAAAGCACATGAAAATTATATTGAAAGCTTGCAACAATTGGAAGAACATCAAATCTTGAACATGGAAAAAAACTGAATGAATACAAAAATTAGGATTCTTGAAAGGTGAAAAGATCAATAAAACTACTCTTACTTCTAAAACTACTATAATTCTAAGGTTTCCTAACTCTTTATAAAGTTTCCTAAGTCTCCCTTAACTCAAAAGAACTCATATGGGCTTAGAAAGACCTCAATCCTAACCCTAACAGGTTTCTAGCCCGTGGCGGGGTGTCCGGACGGCTTTGGAGGGCGTCCCGATGGGTCTGGTGATGGGACATCCGGACGGGTCTCAACACTTAGAAAAATTTTCATAGTTTTACCAACAAGGCCACTGCCAGTTCGAACGCCCTAGACTGCTAGTGTGCCTTCACGAAAGTTGTAGATCTCAAAAAGTTGTATGGAATCGATATATTATGAGCCCTGATAGCCTTCTTGGTTTGAGAAATATGGCTTTTCATAGTTTCAGCTTTGCATGCTTCAACAGCTTGTACCACAGTTTCAGCAGCTTATACTTTAACAGCATTCTCTTAAAACCTATGTCCAAAATGTATCCGAAATCCTCCCATTTAAGCTTAAAACCTATAAAAAGCGTAATAAACTTAGTTAGTACTAAAACATAACTAAAAAGACATAAAATCATAAACTAATACTAACAAAGCACTAGTTAAGGCCTTACAATCGCACTTTTGAAGCACAATCAATATACATGAGCATTAAGTTCTAAATCACTTTATTTTCTAATTCTAGGAATATGTAAATACATGTTTCTTTAAAACCCTTATATCTTCTTATTTTTCATGTTCGTTAAAAAATTTGACTAGTACATGAATCTTTGGTTATGAATTTTCATAAAATATATGCACATATTTGTTTTGAAAATAGAAATTCTTTATAACTTAATATTTTATTAATTTATCAATAAATTAATAAATTATTCGTTTATTGATAAATAAATAATCCTGAAAATAATTTTTTTCGATTCCTGGAGTATGCATTTATCAAGGTTTTACTGTATCTAACTTGAAAGTTTGGCATTAAATTTCGTATATAGGCCTACATGTATTAGTCGGGCAGGTGGGTGCAATGAAGAATAGAAAATAAAAAAAAGGGTTGTGTGGCTGAGTTGAACAAAAATGAATGGAATGCTTGCGATAGAAAGAAAATATAGAAGTGACAAATTCAACACATCAGTGAAATATTCATAAAGAATTTTTTGGTGTGGCTGAATGAGAACTTTTCATTTTAAAACAAATAACTCTTAATTTCAATAATGTTGTTGTCATATCATTCTGGTACAAGATTCTATATAAGAACTATGAAAGAATAGCATTTTTCTAACCTATAATAATAATATGAAAAATTCTATTCTAACAAATATTTTTTTTTTGTTTTTAATAGAAAATTCGATCAAAAACATGTCACAGATTTCATACAGCCCAACAGATTTGGGCAAAGAGCGGCATTCATCTAGCTATTGACAATCCAACCATCCAGTTTCCGATGTCATAGAGGCAAGACGAACATTGTACCTTAGACCACAGTCAAACCGAACTGATTTGATTCCAGTCACACAAGAAGAGGAGTTAAAAATTAAAGGGTAAATTACATGAACCTCCAATGAGGTTTATTGAAAAATGAGATAGCTCTCTTCACACTTTGAAAAAATCACACTGACCTCCCTTGTTACAAGTACCAGAACAAGTCAAATTACTCTCTTACCCTTACGAAATTTACATAACTTCAACACTATAAAAATCCCTTTGTTGGTCTGTCAAAATAATTCTCCCTTTCTCTCCTATTTATTAATAGAGCCTAACATTTTACAAAGCCTTTTCAAAATTTTTTTTTACAGAGTAACAATACACAAACCAAAACAATTCCCTTACCCCATATGTAGCTCGTCAGAAACAACCCCACCTCCCACTGCCTAACACTTATCGAACAACCTTCATCACCTCCTCTTCCCTTCTCCTTTTGCCCAATCAGCATCATCGTCATAGGCTGCCTCTGCCACCATATTGTGACGACTACCGCAGCCATGGTTTCTTCCTCATTGCCACTTTCTCACTTTAGTAACCTAACCTAGTCATGGGAACTTTTGTCTTTCTTATCGTCTCAATCCATAATTCACAATGACCAACGGTTACTCCATCACTAGATCCACCATTGACACTACTTTTCTCCCCTCTAAATCAATCTATAACCAAGACGTTCTCTCTCTCTCTCTCTCTACAACTGAACAACACCCACAACCTTCTATATGTTATATATAGCAGACCCACATGGGCCTCATTACCAAATCACCATAAAGGTTTCCTATCCCCAAACCACAACCAACCTCATTGGATTTAGGAGAATTAGGGATTTGAACTGACTAAAATTATTTGTAGGTGAGTGATTGACTTCGCTGCAATCACTTACGATAGCATCCCATCTACAATTTAGTAAGATCTGCCAAAAATTATTGATTGAGTCTTTTTATTGTAAGTGTTGGTGACTGTAAATTTTTTTATGACCTGGCTATAGTGCATATGTATAATACTAAAAATTATGATATGATAAGCAGAGCTTAATCTATATGATTAGAATTATATCTTCGAGATCTCTCTAGTTTGATTCCGAATAACAGAATGTATGAATTTTAAAATTCTTCTACTTTGATCTCGAACAGCAAGCAACAGTAACAAACATAAATTAACTGCTCGAACTCAACCTTTGGACTTTTGTTGTATTGCTCATACACGCCTTACTCTATAGAGAGTGGGTTCACAGCTGCTAGAGTTTCTCTTTCTCACAAAAAATGTGCATTTCTTAATTATGAGCAAGCGTAACCCCAGTGTAAGCACCCCGTTTTTGCCTGCTCGGCAATCTTCAGTCCGACCGGACTCATATTCAAACCAACACATACATATTCAAGTCTAAATCAATTTTTCAGACTCAATTCAATCAATCAATCGCTTCGCGGGCCCACCGAGAAGAGAAAAAATAACCAAATTGCCCTTATAGCATAACTCAGTCCTATTTCAGTTGATACATCTTTCTAGAGACTGTAAGTCCCTATTTCAATCTCAAATCCAATTTCAAGTCCAAATTTCAATTCAAATCAAATTCGGCACACCTTTTGAGAAAGTTGATCCTTCAGGCAGTAAGACTATCCAGTTTGGCACGTTTTTCGCGAAAACTCTTTGGAACGATAAGTTCCTTCAAATTCGTCGACCGGGACGAAACCCAAGTCTCTGAGATGGTAGAACGGTCCACCTTTGGAGCCTGCTAGCTTGCCAATAAAGAATGTTCGTTATTCGGCATGCCTTTTGAGAAAGTTAATTTCTCTTATGATAAGTCCATCTAGCAGCTTCCCAAGACCAGACAATCTCTGGAATGAACGCAAACTATCAAAATGGTAGAAACACTTGAAAATATCACAACCGTCCAAGTGGTAGAAACACTCGTAAATAGGTCGACATTGGAAATTGCCAACAAACCTTTATGTCCTGTGGCCGAATTCGCTTCTTGGCTGTGACACGTTTACCAAAAGACGAGATACCTTTGGAAACTAACTCATCACAAACCATTAGAGTGACTGAAACACTCAAAACCTAGGTCAACACCAGTGCCTGCTATCTCACTCCGGTGAAAAATGACCAAATTACCCCTTGGGCCTTTTCGGCACGTTTCTCGAGAAAGTACCTAAGTCCATAGAGCGGTAAGTCCACCTTTTTAAGATTGTCCCAAAGGCGATCTGGCATGTTTAAATGCTGTCCAGTCGGTTTTGGACCAATTCCGAGACCATTCGGTACAAAATAACTGTTTTGCCCCTGGTGGGCCGATCGTCTTTTCCAACCACACCGGCTTTGGGTATCAAACCGACAATCCCTCAAAACACTCTAGATAGTATTTTCAACCTTCAAGTCCTCTCATGAGTCATTCTAAGTCCATTCCGATGGTTTTTTGGTTTAGTTGACTATTTTACCCCTAATAGTTCGGTTGACCATCCCGATATTGTTTTTCAAGTCCGTTACCTCTGGAAGACTATTTCAAGGGTTTCTACCCATTTTCGGTTTTCTAGACCATTCCCGGCCTTCCGGAACATTCTTGGACCTTCCAGAGTCACTCCTAGTGAAGTCAAGCCAAAAATTGCATGGTAGTCACTAATATAAGTGCCCAAATCTTTTGCCTTGTGTATCAAGGGTCAAAATATACGTTTCTTGTTGACCTAAAACATTTCCTAAGTGGTTGGTGCCACTAGCATTGGCGCCAAGCCAGAAATTGGTGAGTGGCGCTAGTGAAAAAATTGCCTTGGCGCCACTGCAACAGGCGCTAAGTTAATATTTTGTCTATAAATACAGAGCCTTCCCCTGTGTGAAAAGGATCTAAAAGCTCAATCCAAAAACTCTGCTTTTCGAATTACGGAGCTCGAAGTCTCTCCAATACCCTAGCCTCTCTAGTCTCTTCAAACCTTAGCCACCATACACTTAACCCTAATACTCATACACACTCCATACACTTAAACACAAGCCTCCAAAGCCTCCATTGAAGACTCAAGGTACTGCAACTTGAAAGCTCTCAAGGATCAAGCAAACTAAAGCAAATAAAGCAAACGAAACAAGAAGAAAACAAGGTAAGCTTTCTTTTTTTTGTTTATATACTTCCCCCTTCTCTCTTCTTCCTTCTAACCCACTTGGGTTTTCTTCTATTTTAATCCTCTATCTTCTTCTTTCCCTTTCTTGCATGCTTGGAACAACGGAATCCCTAATTCATGTGTAGGAAGGATTGTTGAAAGTCACCGTGTCATAGGCTTTCTTCTAATTCAACCTTAGATCATATGAATTTGGCCCCCTTGATTATGTGGTGAAACCTAAACCTTGTATGTTCACGACTTTATTTGTATTGTGCATATCATGTTCATGTATCTCTTCAAAAATGTTTTCAAAAGTTGTTTTGAAAATTTGCATAAAAATCGTCTTTCAAAACTTGCATTCAGAACCTTGTTTTCAAAATCACAGTCCTAGAGTGATTTTAGCCAATTCATGGTTAAGGCTGCTCTAGGAAAGTGTTATAGTCATTGTGACCATCAAGGTCCATATTTTGGGTGTACACCCTAACTTATTTTTCATCAAATCTACCATCTTAAGATGATTCTAGCCATTCCATGGTTAAAGTCGTTTTAGGAAAGTGTGATATTTAATGTGATCAAATTGGTCCATATTTCAAATCCATATTGTTTCAAAACAACCAACTTAGAATGGTTCTAATCTTTTCATGATTAGAATTAATTTAGGAAAGTGAGACCTTCAAAATATTTTAAAAGGCCATGTTCAAACCTCTTGCTTTTCAAAATACTTTCTAAAAGCTCCCTCCAAAAATCCACTTTCTAAAAAATCCTTTCTAAAAGCTCTCTTCAAAAATCTATTTTTCAAAAAGCTCTTTTCAAACCTTTTTCCAAAAGTTCTCTTCAAAAATATTTTTTAAAAACTCTCTTCAAGCTTCCTTCTTAGAAATTTTCTTCAAAAGATTCATTTTTCAAAAATTCTTTTTCTTGGAGTCTAAGTCAAACCCTATATTTCATGGTTAGGAGACCCTAATTTATCTTTCCAAAAACATGACTTTCACTTTTGCTTCAAATCATAGATTTTCAAAATCTTTATTTTCTACATAAAATCTTAGGTTTCTAAAATCTCTTTTTCCATCAAAATCATAACTTTTCAAATCCTAGATTTCCAAAATGCAACCTTTCCAATTTCATGTAAAATTCAATCTTTCAAATTAGGAAACTAGATCAAATCCTCCAATTTTAAAAACTAAATCAAATCAACTCTTTTTGGAAATAAAATCAAATCTTCAACTTTAGGAAATAGGGATCATATCTTTCCTAATTCAAACATTTTCTCAGTTTACATCTTTCCAAATTCAAGACTTTCTTAAACTGGAACTTTCCTATTTCAAAACCTTCTAAAATTTAAAAATTTCCAAATTCCAAATCTTTTCAAAGTTGAAATCTTTCTAAATTTAAGACTTTCCTAAAATCAAAACTTTCCTAAGTTAGCACTTTTCTAAAAATGGAACTTTCCTATTTCGAGACTTTCTTAATTCAAAGATTTCTAAAATCTAACCTTTCCTAAATCCTAACTTTTCAAATCATTCCAATTCAAGTGTTTTCAAATCAAATTAAATCTCCTTTCAAATCTTTCTTAAATCTAACTTTCTTAATTCAAACCTTTCCTAATTCGAACATTTTCTAAATCCAACTTTCTAAAATCGAACTTCTCAAATCTAAATCAAATCCTTTCTAATTCAACTACGTGCTCCAACCCTAGGAGGCCTACACCCTATTTCAACCCTAATCCCTAAAGTTAGGAATCTTCAACTCTTTTCTAAAGCTTCTTTCTAAATCAAGATGATTTTTCAACTTCAATCTAAGTCAAGGTGTTTTCAAAATTCAACTCTATCTTTCCCAAATCGAGTCTAAGTTCTCTTTCAAAGTTTAAACCCTTTTCTAAGTTCAATTCTAAGTCTAAATTTAATTTCGATTTCAAATCTTCTATTCCAAGTTCAAATCAATTCCTTTTTTCAAATCAACCTCTTTTTTAATCAAATCTTTTCAAATCTAACTTTTCAAAACTTTAAAGTGTCTATTTTCAATCCGACTTCTGTCCGAACTACGACTGACCTAATTCTCAAAAAGGGATACGTAGGCAACCCTCATGGGTGTGGTCATAACCTTTTCCAAGTTTCTAATTTCACAACATTTTTCAAGTTTCCAGTTCCACAACATCTTTCAAGTTTTCAATTCCAAAACCCTTTTTCAAATGTTCAATTCTATTTCGAGTTTCTAATTCTAAAATCTGTTTTTAAATCTCCAATTCCATAATCTATTTCTAATTTCTAAAACCTTTTTTTAAAAATCAAATCTATCTTTTCAAATCTATTTTCAAAATCAAATCAAGTCTTTTCAAAATTAAACATTTTTCTTGCACTTGCATATCATGCATCATGTCAAACTTCTTTTCAAAATTCTCTTTTTTCTAAAGTGGATAGTTTTGGACATTTACTAATCAAAGATTCCGAATGATTGAACCTAGGGTGAATAGATATGTAGGTACCGAAAGGGCGGAGTAAGGTGATGGGTTAGTGCGTCTTCCCTACACGTAACCAACCTCCGAATCTAAATCACTGTTTTCAAATACTACAATGGATTTCAAAAAGAGCTTAAATATTTTCAAAGGTTGCTACACAATCTATTTTCTTAAAAACCCTCTCTTGAGGAAGTTTTCAAAATTTTTTCAAAAACCCTCAGTATAATCTTTGGATTATACTTAGTTTTAGGTGACCTAACTCACCTTAATCAAGTTAGGTGACGACTCCAAATCTTTTCTGAAAGCCCTTGATCAAATTAATTTTTAATTCAAACATAGTCGCACTTGTTCTTCTAGGAGGATGAGTTTTAAAGAGAGAGTACTGTGTTTTTCCCACTTGTGGATATTTTCCTCAAGTGTGAAAAATCGGGACGCGACACCTAGCTGCTAATAGAGTGCGTATATATAAAGGGTACAACAGGGACCATAGGATTAGTATGACTAAGATTCCTACGCAAAGAATGATTCCTAATCCAACCAGAATTAATCCATATTTACGTACATTGTAATTTATACCACTAATGAATTATAATTGCACTCCTTGTCACACTAGAAATTATATTTCGAGCTCCATATTATTAAATATTTATTTATCTTCGTATGTTAAGATTACAGATACCTGTATATTAAATTAAATTACTGACAATTAAATTTAATAAACTTATTTAATTCTTTGAGACCTTCCACTTAACTTATTTGATATGTTGGATTCATAATCCACCTGCAAGGTTTGACATAATCAAAACTTATAAGATTTCTCAAGGAGTATCATTAATCCCTGTTCCTGGACGTGAATTCTATCAATAATTAATATTCACCATGCACGTAATGTTATTGTTTAACTCACTGAGTTTATTGACTTACAAACAATCTCACTCTTCTGTGAATCAAAATAATAAATATTACATGCACGTATCTTTTTATTATATTAGAATTAAGAGCTCAAACACTTATAATAATCATGAGGTATTAATTATTTTATATAGTCAATATAAAAATAGTTACCTCAACATGGTCCAGTTTGTTGGTCCAAAAGGCAACCCAAGAGGGGGAGTGAATTGGGTTTTTCGAAGATTAATAACAATTAAGATTAATTAAAAATAATCTAAGCAATATAACAGTGATCAATCTATATGCAATGCAATATAATTAGAGAAAGGAAAGAAAACAGAGCATAAGAAAGAATACACATATTTACCGAGGTTCAACCACAACCCGTGGTCTACGTCCTCACCCCAAGACCTCCTTGAAGTCTTCTTTCCCTATGTAAGCACCTATTACAAATGGGCTGCTGATTGACAAAGTGCTCAGTTCACTATACACAAGAACTTCTCACCAAGCTCTTCAATCTCCAAGTGGTTTTGTCCAAGCTCCACTCAAACTTACAAGAGTTTTGCTTTCGCAAGAGAACTCTCAAACTCTCAATTACAAGTGTATGAAAATAATCAAGTAACTAACACACTCTCTAGCAAAAGTAGATTTTACAATCTGAGCTCACATATGAAGACATGAAGAATATTCAGAGTATATCAGTAAATCAGTCAGCTTGATTTCATTTTTGTCTTCAATCTCTTGTATAAATGCAGTTGGAAGCTTATATATATACCCTTGTATTGATTCCATCCATTAGAGGTTGTTGGGCATCATTAATGCACGTCCAGTCCGTCATAACGCTAAGAAAAATAGCCGTTATATCCAAGGAGTCGGCTCCAGGTTTGTGGAGTTAACACTTTCTACTTCTGCATTTACCAGATGTTGTTCACTGACTTCATGAGTCCGCCCTTCATATCAATGAGACGACTCCTTGTTCATTTTGTCTTCACATTTTTGGCTTCTGCTGTCATGAGGTGACTCTTCATCTTCAGGAGTTCGCTCTTTGTTTATTCGATCTTCAGCCTTCTACTTTTGTTGTCATGAGGCGACTCTTCATCTTCATGTGTCCGCTCATTGATCATATCATCTTTAAGCCTTTGTGTCTGTCTCCATGAGGCGACTCTTTATTTCAATGAGTCCACACTTTATCTATTTGGTCTCCAGGCTTTTTGCTTCTGTGATCAAGAGGTGACTCTTTATTTTTCATGAGTCCGCTCATTGTTCATTTTTTCTTTAGACCTTTTACTTCTGTGATCAAGAGGCGGCTCCTCATTTCCATGAGTGCCCTCATTGTCCAAAAATCTGCTTTTTGACTTCTAATGATCTAGCTCATCTCAGCACTGATATAAGATCTTTAAAGAGTATTTCTTTGGGGTATGATGATCAATCAAATCTCTTTAACTCATCAGAGTTAACTTCTATTCAATTTGGATTGAATCAATCATTGGATATTGATCTTCTTTTGACTCTCAAATTATCAGAGCTTCATTAGATCAATGTTCTTCTTTTTTTCTTCATTTGCAAAGCTTTCTTCTTTCATTATAGAATTCTATCTTTCAATGCCAGACTTCCTCAACTACGTAGAGTTTCACAATGCTTTATTTCCGATTTCTTCTTTTTTATAGCAATTCTTCTTTCTTCTTTACAGATCACTTCAATGAGACTTTTGTAGGCTTGATGAAATCTCTTCATACATCTAGTCTTAGTTGATTTTTTATATTGTAGAAGAATTCTTCACTTGGATTCCTTGTAGAGATCAGAGAATCATTGTGAGTCTTCTTTCTCAGCAACTTCAATCATATTATCTTGAATTGATCTTTGTATATTAGATGAAGTCATCTCTTGAGCATTTTCAATCTCTTCAACAATCAATTCCTCTTCAACTGATCTTTGCATTCTTGATGAGATCTTCTTTTGGCATTTACAACATCTCTACAATCAAATCATTTTTAACTGAACATTGCACCTCCTTAACTGATAAAGTCCTCAATCTATCTTGAGTGCAAATCGAATTCACCGAGTCTATGCATACTTTGATAGAAGTGTCATTTGAACACCTTCAATCTCTTCGAATGTAGAACATTTGTTTGAAGTAGAGATAGGCGTCAATCTTCTGTTTGGTTTCATTGTATAGCTCTTAAAATTTATTGCTTGATCTTGAATTTGTTGCGCATTCTCTTTGACATGCATTAGACTTAAGATTGAACTTTAAGTCTAGATTATGAACTTTGTTAATCTGCAAACTAAGTAGATTCATTAGTAAAATAACACGAGGTTTTGTTATCATCAAAATCAATATGAGAATTAACCTTGAGTCAACATAGTTTAGTATACACAAAGTGTATTAGTGCAAGGAGTTGGAACTATACCATTTTCCATAGTCAAGACAGACCTATTAAAATCTTGTGCTATAGTCCTACTGATGGTGTGTTCAGTTTCATCTAAGATTGTGAATTATAAGCTTATATTTAGTAAGAACCAATGATCTGATCTTTCGTTTATAAGTCGTACTCTACACATCAAATCATCTACTATATAGAATAAGAGACACATATGCATAATCATTAAATAAATAACGTAAGACAAACATTTCTCACATAGATTCTTATTAAAATAGAATAACTAATTTATTAATAAATACTAAAGTCATTATACAAAGTATGTCTTTTAGTATAAATCCCTAATAGTAAGGTGCAATAGTGGCTAGTTCATCACAACTTGGGGGTCGATGGAGGTAGTGGGCTTGGGTTGAGATGAGTGGAGGTTGGTAGCTTTGTGAGGGGGAAAAAGATCAAGAAGACAGTGATGCTGGTGGCTTCGTGAGGGGGTTGGGTGCCAGTGGTGTGGGTCAAGAGAGAAAGAGGAAGGAGGAGGAAATGGTGATGATAAGAGGAACATTGGGGTGGTGAGTGGTCGGCCTCGGGGAAGAGAGAGAGAGAGAGAGAGAGAGAGAGGATGTTAACTTTGATTGGGGAGGTGGTTGGCCAAAGATGGTGATTAGATAAGGATGGTGATGGTAAGTTGATAAGGTACGTGCAATTATTGTTTATAGGGGACTCTTCAGATGGTGATGAAGATGGGTAAGAGAAAAAAAGTGAGATCTTTCATTTGATTAGTTATTATTATTAAGAATAAAATGGGTAGGTGGCATCATCTGATTGGTGAACAGGTTACTAGCTCAATTATTAATAGACCATTTCAATTAAGTGACGGATTAGTTATATTTTATACCCTTGTACTTTATATTAAATCTCATTTCGAGACCTGTCTTTTTAATTATCACAATCAAGCCCTTGTACTTTCAAATTGTAGCAATGTCAACCTTGTGTTACCAACCGTTTGTGTAGCTAATGGAAAAATCATGAATGACTATCATGTGCAACTTTTTAAGGGCAAATAAGGTAATTTACATTTTTTTTATGTGGCTCACAACTAGCTCTCTCTCTTTCTCTCTCTTTTTTTTATATCTCTGGCCAAAAGTGAGAGTCATCCAAGTTTTTTACCCGAGAGAGAGAGGAGAAGGAATAAAAAACACCCATAACTGCCCATGGCCATATCCTTCCCTATAACTGTCACCTTCCAAACCTCAGTTACAATTGACCACAACCCTTTTGTCCAAATCACTACCTACACAACATCGAAATCAGATACAACTACGAGGGGTGTTGAATTTGAAGAATTGTCAATGGAACGGGGCTGTTGAATTTGAAGAACTGATAGTGGAACGGGGATATTGAATTTGAAGAACCCAACCCTGGAATTTAAATAAAGTTGTTGGTTATATATATTTTATATTTCTATGAATATATATATATATATATATGTATATAGGGAGAATTATGTTATAGGTGTAACGACAACATTAGACCCAAATGAATTAGGGATTTAATGTAAGGGAAGTTGGTAAATATTGAAAATTTTCTTGAACTACGATGAGGAAGGATTTTAATGGAATTCCATATGAAAAGGGCATATGAATTGAATAGACTTTTTGATGAATGTGAGGTGAGATATTAATGGAAAGAAAGAGAGTCAAACTTTAAAAATGATCTAAATGGTGCACTACCTTTGAACCCATGGAATTTGAAAGGAGATTGGAGAGAGAGGCAACAGGTTTTGGGCATGGAGTGGCTATTGGAGGTGTGGAAAAGGGAGGGGGGTCAGGTGGGCTAGGGGATATCAGGTGAGGTTGGTGCATGGTTGGGTGGTGGTGGTGGAGGTGGAGGTGGAGGTGGAGGTGGGGGAAGGGGAGGGAAGCAGTTGTTGGGGTAGGCATATGGTACTCTCATAAATAATATTTATTTATTTTATATTATTATTAGCTTATATGTTATCATAAACAATAATATTGGTCATGCTGAGTGAAAATTAGCTGTCAATTGTCTTTTCTACCATTGAAAAAAGGCCATGTGATAGACATATGATCTCTTTCTGTCTATTTCACAGATGGGATCTCATCAAAAGTTGACATTGCAATATTTTGTAAATGAAAGGGCTTGATTGTTAAAATTAAAAATACAGGTCTTAAAGCGAGATTTTGTATAAAGTGTATAGGTGTAAAGTATAATTAACCTATTAAGTGACACTTGACAAGGGTAAAATAGGAATTTAATCAAGTAATGGAATGACATCATCAAATTCTGTTTGTCTAGATGGCAATTTGACAGTAAGGGAGAATATGTTATTAGAACTCAAAAAATAAGGGGAGGTTTGTGGAATTTTCATAACGTGAGAGGAACTATCTCACTTTTTAATAAACCTCAAGGGAGGTTTGTGTAATTTGCCCAAAATTAAAAGGTTGGCTTTTCATTATCTAAAGCCATAGTGCTTAAGCCATAATTATCATGAAATGATCTTCAACAGGAGATACTGACTTCTTCAGAAATTTGCTTTCAGAATAGAGATGAGACTCTTACGAAAATTTAGGAGAAACTTTTAGGAAACAATTTCTTCGAAACTCTAACATAATTTAAACAAACTTGTTAGAAACTTTTAAAAAGTAACGTAAAAATTCCTTACAAACTCGCTTCTCATAATTTTTAATATTTTTCATACTCTCAAATCTTATTATTTAAGGATAATATATAATTTTTTGGATAAAATACGCTAGTAGTCCTTATAGTTTCCAGCGAGTTCCATTTTGATTCCTGTAGTTCCAATTGCAGCAATGTTGACCTTCAAATTTCAATTGCGTTTCTACAAGATCCAATTGGGAATTGCCGTTGGAGACTTGGACTACAAATGAACACGCGTCATGCATGTGCGACTGCTATAGGGGTAATATGGTATTTTGGACCATCTTCCTACCCAAGCGATCACTTGCGATGCACGTTGGTCCTCCTTCCCCCCAAATCGTTGATATATTGCTAGATTAGGGCTCCATTTGCAAAAATTGATGACTACAAAAGCCATTGAAGCTATATACACTAGATATCCGTTGCTATGTGGAAAATATAGTTATCAAAATTGAACCAGTGGCTGAACCGGTCAAGTTACCAGTTCAACAGTTTACTGGTTTAACCATAGTTCAATCGGTTCAATCAGTTATATAATAAAATAATAATAAAAATATATTTAAATCAAAATAATTATTAAAAAATTATAAATTGGTTAAAAGATACTCTTTTTTTATATAATAACTTAACATAAGTATAAATGATAAATATTAAAAAAAAAGTATAAAAATAAATAATTATAAAAACATTCAAAAGGACTTCTTTTTCTTTTTTGTTTTCCAATTTAATATTTTTAAACTATTGCTTATTGGTATTTTTATATTTAAAAGAAGTATCATAAAGTTTAACTGTAATATGTATTATTAAGATAATAATGTGCATTATTGGCATGGCCTTTATTATTATTATTTTTACTTCTTATACCCTCTTCTTTCTTCATCTTAATATTTTTTTTTTATTTTAGTTTATAGTTTTTACATTTGGATTATCTTTTTGATAATACCTATCTCGATATATCTAATTATAATATAAAAAATATCTAAAGATGAGAAAATCCAATGTAAGAAAGAGAGAAACGTACCTTATTTACCTAGTTATTTTTTTTCCTCCTCTTTCTTCCCCCTTTTTTTTCCTTCTTTTGACTTTCGTTTAAAATTTTTACTTTTTTTTATTTTATATTTCATCAAAAGACCATAAAAGACATGTTTTTAAAAAAACAAATGGTTTTAAATCTTGTGAAATTTTTGATATTTTGAATTTTTTAAAAAATTGACCGGTTCACTGGTTTTTCAAAAAACTAGCGGTTCATTCGGTTCAACACGGTTCATATGCATTTTTAATAAATTAATCAAACTGTACCGGTTCATGATCCGATTCCCAATTGAACCGGTTCAACCAGCCGGTCCGGTTCAATTTTTATAACTATGGTTGAAAGTGATAATGGTAGGTGATATTAATTAAGGTAGGGAACCAAGTACCCCAATATGGTAAGTCAATTTTTTTTTTTGTATAAAGTGTGTTATAAATGTATGTTTAGGGGGTTTTGTTGGAAGATGGGATGGGGGACATGGTTTGTGTTGTTTAATGGGTTTTTAAGTTATTTAATGGGTTGCATTGATATCTTGTTGTTCGAAGATGAGCATTTCTATTTTGCTGTATTTTGTGCTTTGTATACATTGTCAGAATTTGAAATTGTAGTGTAATGTCACACTCATGAATTATATATAAATGTGCTGTCCCATTATTTCAGATACAAGTTGCTTCCTTTCTGTAAACAGTATGACTCCCACTTAGAGATTTTTGTATATTTTGTTTACAAACTTTTTGCACTTTATGTATAGCTGACATTTTTGTTGCGTTGCAGATCCAAATGGTATCTTATTCACAATAAGAATGCACCATGGTGGGAAATTTGTTCCTATCTAATCATTAACCTTGTTCAAGAGAGAGGTGAAGCAAACATTCTAATTGAGCACCCAGTTCCAAATTCCTAATCCTAGCGTTAAACAATAATAAGAATGCAACTTACTGCGTTTCCACTAAACTACATTGTCCAAAACCTAAACCATAGAACTTATGAAAGGATATAACATAACACCAGTACTTTCATGAGATGAGAAACCGAATGACATCAATTATCAAGCAATTACCCCATAAAAATTACAAAGCAATCAACGTCAATAGGTTGCTCAATATTAGTTCACCAGATTATGGTTTTACTAGTGTTTTCTGAACAAGAAAATCAACCGTTACAAGCACACTGAATTCCAATAGCATGGTGCTTGCTCTAACAAGCATGTTAAATCGCATAAAAACAAGCTATGTAAACTTGGTCCCATTGGCCTATTAACTCTTAACTGAAAACACAATCACTCACATCACATCAAAACTTATCCTTCCGGAACAGAACATCAAACCATTTTCAAATAGGATGAAAAAAGAAATGCGCAACAACATACCCCCAAACCCAAACAACATTTTATTACACTAATTCTCACGTTTTTTTTTTACGAGAGATCTCAAGATCAGAACATTGTAATTTTACAGCCTAGGTTTTAATGTTAATTTCCTTCCTAAAAGAGCTTAAAAATCCCAATATACCAACATGGCAAAAGCTCAAGATTGAAGTGCAGAAGTCACTTAGATTCTTCTGTTCAATTCTGTAAAAGAGCTTAAAAAGCCCAATAACCTAGCGCCTCAAAACTCAAAATAAAATAGATGGAAAGAAAATTAGATTGAAATCCCACTGGATTCAGCTTCCAGATACTTACACATCCTCTCCATAACCTCTCTTCCTTTGGCACTATTCTGTTGGAACTTCTCAACACATCGTTGTTCTATCTTCTCTGCCATTATTGCAAGTGCTGATAATGGCTTAATCCGTATACTAGTTTCCTGCCTGCAAATTGTCCACCCATGTGGATTATCCGGGTGAGGATCATACCTGATCTTCTCCTCCACTTCTATGAACTTCTGGAGACTGATGTTGCGGGTGGTGAGTTGCATTGACCGAGAACAGGCATCAACAACTGTTGATTCAACACAGTGGCAGATTTCTTGACCAACAATTTTGTGAATGAACTGTGGTCCTGGAGCATGGATAGAAATGGCACGAGTGGTGTAAAGCTTCCCTGCTTGAGGATCAAGCTTGCGGTTCAAAGTGTCAACTTCAAGGATATGGGACAATATCCGCTTGTTCTCAGGGTCAGCAAACTTACGCCAAGATGCAGAGGTTACTCTCTCCCAGGGGTGCTTGTAAGTGTGCTCTAGCGCATATGCCCTCACCATTACGTTCCTTTTGATAGTCTTCAACTTGACAAAAGAACACTTTGGAAGTGTAAGGGTAAGGGGCAAATGAAAAGGAAACACTAGAGTGAAATATATACTTAGTTCCAACAGATTTTTCTAAGGAAGTTTTCTTTTCCAACTTCTAGATAATTTTTACTTAAATATAGCGCAAAATGAAGAACCCATGACAACCTGTTTTACATTCACGCCTAATCCAGTGAAACAATAACTTTGCAAACTTAAATCAAAGATATCTCAATTTACGGCCGCTTGGAGAAAACAGAACAATTAGTTGGGGCCATGAAAATGTGGAGTTAAAATCAAAATGCATGATTCGAAGCATAGATAGAGACGAAAAACCATATAATTTACTACTTCCTGATCAAGATAATTGAAATTCTAGAACATCCACATCTCTCTCTCTCTCTCTCTTTGGCGAGCCCATGCATCCAGAAACAAAACAGGCAAGCTCTAATATTTCAGCTGTTACATTACTGCAAAGCCAAAAACAAAAAAGAAACTCACAATGATAATCCTCTGTGCAATCTCTAGAAATAAACCAAAATCCAGACAATCGTAAAAGTACATAGTGCTCATAGTATCATCACTCAAACCTCTAGTTTTATTTATTTATTTAATTTTTTGGTACACTCAAACCTCTAATTTACCGTGAAAGCAAGGAAATCCAAATTGCGGTCTGCTCAATCCTTTAGCTAATACCCATGAAAGCTACCAAAAAAAGCAAAATCACTGATATGCACCTCAAAAACAAGTACGTAAATAGATATATAAAGATACATATGTGTAGATGTATATACATATTCATCTCGAGTACCTCCTAAGCCCTAAGAGCATATAGAAAATAGATGTTGAAATAATGGGAAACCAAAACGGTTGCGGGTTCACCAATCCCATAATTTAACTACTAACTAAAAGAAACAAACAATACACAAATGGATATAGATACATAGTTTAAAGTATATATACACATTCATCTCTACCAGTTCCAAAGAACACACAGAAATGAAGATATGGGATACACCAAATGGGTTTTACATGTATGACGAAACCCATCAATTAAATAATCCAAGAAAATGATACAAACAACAAATTCCTAGGGAAATCGACCCATCAACATGTCCCAAAACCTCAGTCAATACATACATGAATACTCTGAAACATGAAATTACAAGATTACAATCATAAAAAATTCAATTAGGGACTAGGGAGTGGCCAAAAAACGCTTAGCGATCAACATACATACCAGAGTCGCAGAAACTGCAACTGCAGTATAGATAGCAGAGCAGAGAGAGAGAGAGGGGACGGCCAATGCTTCGCAGTAGCCCTTGAAAACTCGACAAGTAACCAGAAAAAAAGAGGACTTCAGCGATTGGAGGGACCAACTTGGGCCACGTGACAAGTCAGGCCCAACACATCGGTTCTGGTCTTAATGTTTAAGGCCCAATAGACTTTTATTTAGTTTAGTTTAATTTTTTTTTTATTTTTTTAACATGCATCAGTTATGAACATAGGGGCGATTCCAAAAAGAAAAAAAAAAAAAAAAGTTGTGAACATAGGGACCAAAATTTATAATTTTGGAAACATTTCTCTAATTTATCCCTCTATGTTCATCAAATGAATGAATCTCATATTAATGTCATATATTTCAATAATTTTGGAACTTCTACAATATTTATGACTATTACGAGTAAATCTTGCATTATAATTGAATAAAAATACATATTTTTATGCTTTATAATATACATAAAATTTTATAACTACTCAACCCAAGTCACCAATAGTCCTTGACACCTTGTAATGCCAAATGAAAGTATATGGTAAATATCTTCTGTGTGATATATATATATATATATATGTATATTTCTTTTATGCAAGCAACACCCCTGTATGTCTCACCCGAATTTTGGACATGGAAGTGGTGTGGGCTTTTTACAAATGAGTTCTTGTATCTGCATGAGGATCCAGTTGTTAGCCCTCAATGCTAGGTGACGGTTAATCATTCAGGCCTGGCCCAACGTGAAAGCCAGCTCTACTGTCCATAATAGGAAGGTTTCAAATTGTGGTTGCCCACTTTCACCAGCGTGGCCCTATGGGTAGGGGAGGGCTACTGCGATATGTAACCCATCACCATTAGCTGGGACGGCAATTTGACTCAATCATCCGAACTCTGGGACGGCTATAATATACTGTATACCCAATGCAATGGTTATTTTGGCATATGTAGTGTGTTAATTTAATATTCTTTTTATTTACCTATTTTTTGGACAATAATTTATTCTAACATATGGTCATATTTCTCCATTCTATTTGAAGCTTCCCGAGAATTAAGTGCTCTATATACATGTAATTGGATATTATTATGGCAATACTCTGTATGTAATAATAGGATATGATAGTAATCTGTATTTTTAACTCATTCTAATAATAATATACTCTCTTAAAAATAACAGATTAGTGGATACTGTTATGATAATAATTTGTATGAATCTTATATAATCTCTTGTTAGTGGATCACATTGTTGAATCCCACTATACTTTCAAGAGACCTTGTGTAGTTGAATTCCAAAGAAGAAGGTTTAAAAACTATCATATGTATATATATATATATATATATGTATCTGTTGGATTCTTTTACACGTAACTCTTGCCTCGAGTGTGTTAGATAATAAACCTTCTAGGGAGATTACGTTTTGTGTTTCATGAGACAATTTATATCGACCTAATTGGATAGGACTCATTCTTAAATAGTTCATTGAATATGGTTCATTGAATCCTTTATTGCCCTATGACTTGCCATTTAAAAAATATAAGAGAATAGAAATTGCCAAGTAATAGACAAAAAAGTTTGGAGCAAACACTACTTTAATACTTGTATATATATTTGATGTTAGAATTAGTATGACAAGTAGTTTCGTATGGTAGTTTTGCTCTAACTTTGCTTCATATTGCTACTTAGACGCGAAAGAGAGAATTAATTTGAGATAAAAAAAAAATGACTAACACAATAAGTTAGGAAGTATGGACACTTCAAAGAGTTTGTTGTGTCCGTGTCGAACACGTATCGAACACACATACTGTTTGGATACACCAATTGACGTGTCCCAAAGTTTTGTTTATTTATTTTTTAATGAGTACGCTTATGACACATATCCATCACTTAAAACGCATATAAAACACATTGCAAGTTTAAAATGTAAACTTGTTTTTATCACGTTTTAGGTTAAATAATGATTAAATTATGAATTGAAAGGTGTTTTTATGTTGAAGAAGTACTATTTTTTTTAATTATATTTTTGATGGTTTGTGGATGTTGCTTTTATTTATGGAGCAAATAAAATATATAAAAAATATATTTTTATCGTATATTGCCGTGTCCGTATCTTCATTTTTTTAAAATTGTCGTGTCCTGTATCTGTACCCGTTTTTGTATCGATTTCTGTATCTGTATTTGTATCCGTATTCGTGTCAGTGTCTCATATCTATATTCGTATTCGTACCCGTGTCTGCACTTGTATTCGTGTTAGTGTCTTGTATCCGTACCCATATCCGTAATCATATCCATGTCAGTGTTCATGCTTCTTAGACAAGAAGTTAAAATAATTACACTAATAGAATGTTAAAAACACACGCTTATCGTGAGTCCCTTACGTATTGTCCTTTTATGTTATTTGGGTAATGAATGAGGCTGCTGAGACATGAAAGGGTGCTACTATGAAGAAGTTTCGGAAGTTATGAGACACAATGTATATAAATAAGATATATAGAGAAAAGGCATGTCACTGTAGTTCATATTGTGAAAATACTACTACAATATTCTTCTTTATTAATATTTTGTATGTTTAAAATTTTCCTTTGGAAAATGAAAGAGTTTGATAGCACAACATATGGGAGTTAAGATGTAAACACTCACTAGTTCAGTATTTGAAGCTCACATGGTGTGGAAACTGGAAACCCACTTCTGTTACTAATTCAGTAATTCTTTACCTTATTTTTAGGGATTGATGAGACAGTTCTTTTGAATTTTTCAATCAAATGCTTGAAAATTTGGATTAAATACCAGGAAAAGGAATCCAGTTGTTCTTGAGGAGTTTAACATGTTCTTAGCAAAATATAAATATATATATATATATATATATTCTTTTGCTCTAAGTTTTCGTGGCTATCGTATTTTTAATACCCCATTTCCTGGAACTAATTTCTTTAGTTTATACTTTATGCATGACAGCTTATGGAGAGTTCTATTATTTAAAGAGTGTTTGGATTGCAGTTTAAAAAAGTTATAAGTTAAAAGTTTAAATTAATTCTAAAAAGTTACTTTAAAGCTTAAGCTAGTTTTAAAAGTAACCTTTTGAACTAGAGAGTCAAATACAGTTTAAAAAAGTCATAAACTACTAAAAGACTACATCCAAACACCTCCTAAACCTCACGTTGTTGCACTAATTTTCTAGCTCCCTATGTAGTTTTACAGAAACAAAACAAAGCTTTTACTTAAGCTCCAACAGAAAAAAAAAAAAAAAAAATCTTAGATTAATTACTACAATTCCCTAATCAAACACCTTTTGCCAATGCACAGTACTTCCTAATTTTTCTTTTATATAGTCCATTTGTACATGATTATGATAACCTTACGTACTTTTTCACTAAATTGAACCTCTTTGAAGTGTCTTAAACTAAGTTCATTTAGCAAGAACATGTATAGATATAAGCAAGTTTTGTAATACAGCTTTTGGTGGCTGGCAGTGCGAGGGAATTTAGACAGACTTTTTCGCAAGTAATAAAATACTCTGTCAGATTTCTTGTAAAGGAAATAAGAATGCAGAACTAGAAGTTTCATACATGCTCTCTTATATATATATATATATATAGTTGGACTTAAATGATTAACATCACTTGCTTATCACACCTGGGGTTAGCATTAACAAATTTATTTCCTAGTAAGATCCAAACATGCATTGGGTTAACATCCGTCAATTTATGAAGGAAGTCAAATTTGAGGAGATTTCTTGCTCCCTTCAATCTAGGATCCATATATATGATAATTATAGGCATTTGTAGTAACATATATATATATATATATATATTTTTAGCATTGCTTAAAACAAGACAATGTTATGCATATGCTGTTCATATATTCTCTTCCTTCCACAATGAACTCTTCAAAATCTTTTTTTTTTGGTTCCTATTATATTCCATCAAAAAATTATTAAGCTACCGTTATTGTCGTTGGATTGTCGATGAGTATGCAAGTGGTGGTGAATATAGAAACTTTTAAATCTTCTTATTTGTAACTCCTTCAAATTCTTGACCAACCCCACAATAAGATAGCATCATCGATATCATAATCATCATTATCTCGATAGCCGATTTTTGACCTTTTTCTTTTCAAAATATCTAAATTTACCCTCATTAGAATACCAAAATCTAGGTCAGGAGATGTCCCTTAATTTTAATTTTTCAACTGATCAACCATTTTGATTTATGTACCATGGTTTTTATCAATGAAGTTTTATATATGTATTCTAGTGACGTGGCCCTTCCACCAGAAACCAAGAGGCCCACATGCTTATAGACATAGTTGTCGACAATTTGAACTTCGAAACTGCCCCTTCACGTGTGTTGCTGATAAATTTTATCAGACTACATGGTCATCGATGTAGATTTTTTTTAAACTTTTTAAATTATGATCTTTAGTCAATTAAGTACCACATCTTGATGTATTATGATTACTTAATTTGAAAAGAATTAATATACTTCACTCTCAACTATACTTTTTCTTATACATACTCAAAATAAAAAACACAACACAACACAACACAATAATGTATTAGCACATATAGCTAATAATATGCCACCATTCTCATCTATACGCATGCAATTAATTGATGAGGAAATATGTTCGTACCAAATCATTAATAAAGAATATAAACCACAGATTTATTGTATGAAATTGCATTTTCTTATATGTTCAAAAAGGCAAAATGAAAAACTCTTTTACGTACGCAGAAGCCTGCAATTAATGGGTTAAAAAGTTAAGAGAGAAATCTCATAAGCAGCTATTCAATTGACTTAATTCTGTATCTTAATTCTCTTCTGCTCTTCAAAAAATCATAGTTATAATCACCTCTTTTATCTTCTTCTCCTCACAGTTTCTTCTCTTCTCATTTTTCAGTATATTGCAGATTGATAACTTAGAAAAGCTCTATAGTCCATTCAACGAATCCGCCTCAAAAACATTGGATTCTAACTAGTCATTGTTATAAACAACAAATAGCACTTTCATCTCCTTGAAAATATTGAAAGAGCCTTCCGAAAGTTATAAATAAAGCTTGCTTAAGCATTTTCAATCTTGCACATTTCACTTTCTAAAACTAGTTCCTTCAATAGTATCGTCTTTTTTTATTATTATTATTATTTTTATTTCATTCTCTGACGCCACTGTAACTTAATATTTCACTATAGAGGTTAGGATTTCTAACCAAGTTTATAAAATCAACACACCCGTTACCTTTTTTAGTTTTTTATTTGGAAGATCCGAATGAGTAGAGACTTTTACCCTGTCACTCATTTCATTTCGGATGCTTCCATAAATAAGAACCCTGCATAAACTCTATAGTCTTTCGGATATAAAATCCAGAATTTTACTTTTTTTTTCTTTCTCAGTCCTTTAACGCTCCATTTAAAACCCAAATTTTTTTATTAAAAAAAATGAAAAACAAAATAAAAGAATATTTTTATTCTATTTATCCTCACATTTTTCTGTTCTTTTACTTTTTTGATCGAAAATTTGAGTTTTAAACGGAGCGTAAGTATATAGTGTTAGAACTGAAACCCACTTCCAAATGGGTTTTTCATCTTGCTTTCACGAGAGAAGTACTTTTTTCCACCTTTAATTTATTTAATTAAAATTCAAAAGCAAAATCCACATTGCTATTATCATCATCATCATATCTACTGTTATTTTGAGTGGTGATACTGTGACATTGATACTAGAAATGACATTTTTTTTTAATAGGAGCTGTTAGGGACAAGTTGTTTTGGACTTTTCTACCTTAACCCAACAAAACAAATTCTAATCCTAACCCTAACTCTAACCATAACCTTAACCCTAGCCTTAACCTGTATAACTAACGTACAGTCAAGCAAACAGTGGGTTCCTAAAAGTATATTTGCCTTATATATATATATATATATAGGCTCCATACCGAGGCGACACGGACACTTTCCCGGCGTTCTCTCCCACCACCTCTTGGAAACTCTCAAAGCTGGCCTCTGGATTCTCGTGTGCTCCTTTCCCCATAATGCCCTTGTTTGTCCATACAAACTACAGTCATGCCCCTCCATGTTTGATTGAACCCATTATACCCATAGACATATCAACAATCCTTGTAGATACTGATCTCGTTAGTAATGGAGGAACTACTACTGTTTTTGTGCTCCCTTATCATCTAATAGACTAAGGTAAGCTAGTAATTAACATCAGCACAAGTTAGTGTTCTTAAGTGGAACAAAACTATATATTGATAATCTCTGAAACTCCAGAATTATGGTGACAAATCATGAAGCCTAGACTTCTTGCAAAAGAATTGCTCGGAAGATTTACACTGAGCATTGAGTTACCACTTACAAAGTAGTTTGGTAATGATTGGATGACCAATTAGTGGAACTAAAGACTATTAATTGGGCTTAATACATTATATTATATATAATTATTTAAGTCTGCATTTGTTACGTGGATATGATTAGGAGGGATTGCTTCCCCTATGCAAATTGTCTGGGGATATCTAGTCCTGGGACTATGTATACAGAATGAGATGATGTTGATTTTATGTATTTATTGCAGTTGAATTTTGTGGTTATCTTATCTCACACTCCATTTAATCTTGGGATTCTCGTTATCATCACCTTAAATAGGGTATTATTTAGTCCAATATGCGCTAGACAATTTTGTTTGGACCCGAAAACTAAATTCACCAACTTTTGCCGATACAAACATAGGTTACCTCCCTCCCAAGGATTATTAATCAAATCTCATTCATTTTATCCCAGAAATAAACATGGCCCAAAGGGTAGCTCTGTTACTAGCTAGGACAACCTTAGTTTTTGCCTAGGCAAAAACAACGTGAATGGACAAAAGCATCCTTCAAGACTTAATGATGTAACTGATTTGGAAGGTTTTATTTGCCCATTCATAGTTGATTATTTTAGCAATGGACCAGATATTCTTTATTTCTTAAAATAATTAATAAAAGGGAATTTCTATTTTCATAAATTTTTGTAAAGAAAACTTAACAAAACAATATAACAGTAATGTTCTTGTAATTAAAACTTATCTTCATAGGTAATTTTTTTTTAAAATAATGTCTTAATTTAGCAACATTAGTATGTATAAATTTTTTAGATGATTGTTTAGTGTGTATAACAATACTTTTGAATAAAGAAAAGACAAATGTTCAGATGTGCCTAAGCAAGACCTGTAGATGTATATAATCAGGACGGTTTCGTAATAAAGCCTAACATGAAGGGCATCATGGCCAGTTAGAAGGACAAAATGGCAGAGTTTGGCTTGTGTTGGGGCAAAGCCTGCAAAATTGCAAGGCGGATAATCAGCGTGGGGTCTAACTGGTGGGGCCCAATATTCAACTAGAAGTCAAATAAAACAATAACCGACACGTGGCGGTCACATTCCTCCGAACCTGGCCGCAAAACCTGAAACGGCGTGGCGGTCTGATTTTACTGAGAAGTCTTTAGTCTTTACCCTAAATGGCCGGTGGCGAATCCCCACCACCTGCATTCACCAACTTTCTATATCTTCGCCCCCCACACTTCTCAAGAAAAGAAATATACATAATGCATACATATAGAGAGAGAAAGAAAGAAGTTTAGAGAGAGAGAATAGAGACGGATTCTTCTTCCTCGGTTCAGCAGTAGTGGTTGAATGGTTCAGTTCCTGGCATTCTCTGCATATTTTTTCATTTCTTTATACATATTCCAGTGGTTTCTAGTACAATTTTTAAATGGGTTTTTCTTTTCCTTTTATCTTTGCTTCTTTCTTTTCATTTTTCGTTTATTGTATTGTGAAGAAAGATTTGTTAAGTTTTTCTTCATGTATTTTTCTAGGTTTCTGAAGGCTTTTGAGTTGAGAAGGTTGAAGAAGGCGAGAGACGTGGGTCCTGCCTCCTTATCTTGGAGCATTTCAGTCAACCCAAAACCTTAGATGTATCTACAAGAAAATGGTGGGAAATGTTTCATCAGCAATGGCAGGTGGTTAATCAGTTTTTCAAATACTTGAAGGGCTTTTCCCATTTTGTGGGCTGTGGATTCTAGTTATTAGTTTGTTCTGTTTGCAACTTTGCATTAAGTATGATATTGGGGCAGGCTCTTAACGCATTTTATTCGTAAATAATATAATCTGCAAACACTGCCTTGGAACCATCTTCTTAGAATAACTAGAAATGTAGATATTATATATAAAGCAGGTCCCGCTTCTGGCTTCTCCCTACCATGCATATAATGAGCATAAACATGTACTTGCACATTATATTGTGTATACATACATATATAAATATATACATATATGTATGTATGCACACTTGTACACAACAGCATAATTGAGTAATCTTAGCCTAGGGTTTTAGTAGTTGCCCGTAAGGCAAAACTAACTCAATCACATAATGAAGGCCTAATAGCAGAATATACAAAAACTAGATCTAGATGGCCTAGATTAGACCTAAACGATTCTGTACAAGAGTTTTTGGATCGAACAATCAGACCAAGATCATGACATCTATATATTCAGCTGCCTCCAAATGTGGCATCTGACAAAGAAATGGCTAAGATCATTCAGTCTCAGGAGCTTTTTAATGGCAGACAGGAGGTACATATATAAATAAAGCGTCACAGCTTCTAGTTTGTAGTATTTTATGTTAAATTTTGGTTTAACCTTTTGACGAGTGCGGTTTCCAATTAGATGGTCAACAGATTTCATCTCGGAAAACCCAAAGAAAAATCGTTCAATCTTTCTTAATCTAATATGTTTATTGAAAAGCCTTTGGTGATATTTTTGAACTTACTCTATTCCAGTCCTTTTATTACTTAATATATCTCGGATATTTGTCGTAAAAAATTGCACGTACGTACACATTCATCTTTAACACATGCAGAACTCGGGGATCTACAAATCGGTTTTTTGGTGGGTGCAAGGTTGAGAAGACTCCTTCCGTGGCTTACGATGGGGGTGATAGTCTGATGTCGTAGTTTATATATATATAAATACATATATATACATGCACATATGTGTATATATAGGTAGTTTATATTGTATTCCCTTGGTAAAAGATATAAGTGAATATTAACTGGATGCATAATAGATAGTGGAGAGAGGTCGGCAACTTTACGTAAGAGTGTCGATTTTCAGTTCAAGAGATGATAAGCATAGTGTGGGGATGCTGGTCTTTGGGGAGTCATTTATTACATTAAACGAGGAAGAGAGTCCCAACAAACCAAGTGGGTTAGAGAGAGAGAGAGATGGACTTAAGGACCACAGCTACTAGTATAATAAGAGACTCGTGCCCCTTCTTGTTATGCAAATAATATGTTGTTATTGTGACTAGGTTAGAAGTGTTGGAATTCGCTAATGAGAGTCAAACCCTATTTCAGGGAACCCCAGAGAGAGAGAGAGAGAGAGAGAGAGAGTTTAAATACGTTGTATCTTTCTCAATTTTCTCTTTTCCTCCTTTTCTCCTCCCCTCCCTCATATTTTTTCGCATTTTTCACCAAACATCAAAACTTTGGAGAGAGAGGGTGAGAGAGACTTCACTGCTGCAGACTAGCTCCTAACTTGGTAAAGCATATGGCTATCATCATCAAGGGCTCCGCTCTCGCAAGATCTTCCCATCTTATGTTTGTTGCCCATCAAATTTCAATATGTTTTGTCATTCTCTTTACTGTTTTGCTATTTGCAGGGGAATTTTGATTGATTGATAGAGAAAGTAGAATCCTTGGAAAACTATCCAACAAAGGTTATGGGATCTATGAATTCAAACAACTGGCTTTCCTTTCCTCTTTCCCCGACTCATTCTTCTTTACCAGCAACTCTGCATACGCCTCAGTCTCATCATTTTTCGCTAGTGTTAGTGAACGATAATACCGAAATCCCATTTCAAAACCAAGGTATTCTCTCTCTCTCTCTCTCTCTCTCTCTCTCTCTCATAGATATCTACAATTCTTCTGGATGTTTGCAGAGTGGAATATGTTCAATGCTCATGGCAGTGGTGAAGTTCCGAAAGTTGCAGACTTTCTTGGAGTGGGCAGCAAATCTGAGAACCAGTCAAATCTCGTGGCTTACAATGAAATACAGGCCAATGATACTGACTATCTATATTCAAGCAACGCTCTAGTTCCAGTGCAACACACCTTAGGGACCACCCCTAATAACTACGACCTTCAAGAAAATGCTAATAATTTGCAGTCATTGACATTGTCTATGGGAACGGGTAAGGGCTCAACATGTGAAACCAGTGCCGAAAATAGTAATAGTATTACTACAGTTGAAGCTGCCACCCCTAGAAGGACATTAGATACATTTGGGCAAAGAACATCAATATATAGGGGTGTAACTAGGTGGGCATACATCTCTATATGCATTGACTGATTTTTAAGTTCACATCTGAAATTCGTAAACTAATTTCATGTGAATTCAGGCATAGATGGACAGGTAGGTATGAAGCTCACCTCTGGGATAATAGTTGTAGAAGGGAAGGACAATCAAGGAAAGGCCGCCAAGGTAGAAGCATATACATATATATATATATGTGCATATATATTTCATATACATCTAAACCCTCTCTTCACTTAAATATCATATTGAAAAGTTGCTAATTGTTTTCTACCATCGATCGTCATTGGTTGCATTCACTTCCTTCATCATTTGCAGTTTATTTGGGTGAGTACACTCATCTTCTTCCAATTATTTGAAGTAAATGTTCTCATTTTATGGAACATTGTTACAGTGTATGCCTTTTTTTTCTTTTGTTCTTTCCTTTTTCTTTCCTTTCTTTCATTTTTGATGTGAGCAGGTGGGTATGACAAAGAAGAGAAGGCAGCTAGGGCTTATGATATGGCTGCACTGAAGTATTGGGGAACATCTACCACTACAAACTTCCCTGTAGGTTTTTGATCATCACACTTCTGATCTTGTTGATTAGTGCGCGATGAATTAACACACTGTTGGATTTTCAGATCAGTAATTATGAAAAAGAACTTGAGGATATGAAGCATATGACCAGACAAGAATTTGTGGCCTCAATCAGAAGGTAAGATACCCCTCTCTCTCTCTCTCTCTATATATATATCCTCTCAATTTCTAAGAAACATATGCAGAGGCATCTCTATTTTTTCCATTGATCATTGTCTTTACTGTTGCACTGATTCTGCAATCTTAACATTGCTTGTTTTTCAATGGGAAATAACCGTCAGGAAGAGTAGTGGCTTTTCTAGGGGTGCATCAATGTATCGGGGAGTTACAAGGTACCCAAAATCACTCTCTCTCTCTCTCTCTGTTGAATCATCATCTCCTCTTTCTCTAAGCAAGATCTATGAACAGGCATCATCAACATGGAAGATGGCAAGCAAGGATTGGAAGAGTAGCTGGGAACAAGGACCTCTATTTGGGAACTTTCAGTAAGTCATTTCAATAACCTGAGTATTTCATTCATGCAGTACTAATATAAATAATCTCTTGGGGAATTTCCCTGAGTCATGCAATTCACTTCTTCATAATATCAATTGGGTTATTTTTGTTATATCTACATACATAGCACAATATATATATATATATATATATATTTAAAACTGCACCAACAAGTGCATTATATGGCAGGAAAATCCTCTTTCTCAGGAATTTAAATATTTTCACGCAGCCACGGAAGAGGAAGCTGCAGAAGCTTATGACATTGCAGCAATAAAGTTCAGAGGCCTTAATGCGGTGACCAACTTCGACATGAACCGTTACGACGTGAAAGCAATTCTCGAAAGCAACACTTTGCCGATCGGAGGAGGGGCAGCCAAGAGGTTAAAGGAAGCACAAGCCATCGAATCCTCAAGAAAACGGGACGAAATGATAGCTCTAGGCTCAAGCTTTCAATACGGAAGCTCAAGCTCCGGCAACTTACAGGCTTACCCTCTCCTCCAGCAGCAGCAGCAGCAGCCATTTGAGCAACCTCAACCTCTACTTACTTTGCAAAACCAGGAGATCTCTCAATTTACCCATGAATCCCAATTTCACCAAAATTACCTTCAGACACAGCTACAGTTGCACCAGCAATCGAGTTCCTTTTTGCATCATTCGAGCCAGAATTCTCAGTTCTATAACGGGTACCTTCAAAACAACCCGGTTTTGCTGCATGGGTTGATGAACATGGGTTCTTCATCATCTGTTGTGGAGAACAATGGTAGCTCCAGTGGGAGTTATAGTGGAGGGTATTTGGGTAATGGACTCGGGTTGGGTTCAAATTCTACAGCCACTAATGCAGGAGGGTCGGCCGAGGAGCTTGCGCTGGTTAAGGTCGATTATGACATGCCTTCCTCAGGCTATGGCAGCTGGTCGGGAGACTCGGTTCAAGGATCAAATCCAGGTGTCTTTACTATGTGGAATGACTGAGATGTTGGGAGGATTTAGGTGAAGAGGGCGTAATCAAACCATGATTTCATTGTTTTCTTTGCTTTTTGTGTTTTAATTAATAGGATCGAAGTCTCATAGGAACAACTAACTTTGCCTTCTGTCCTGTTGTTAAGGGAAGAAGATTCTCAGACAAAAACCACAAGAGGTCTAGTTTTTTTTTTAGTTCCTGATAACTCTTCCCATCATTAGCTACAACCTTCTTCTTTCTTTATTATCTATCATTCTGTTTTTATGTCTCTCTATCTACTTGTGTGTTTTTTTATTTTATTTTTTATGGTATTACAGGGAGGGGTGCTCAAGTTAGTTTACACGCATTTTGACTAATCTCTTCTCTAGTATAATCAAAGCTTGAACCTAATTTGGCCAACGAGAAGAGCATATTCACTTTTTTTTTTTGCTAACTAGGTGTTTGGCCAGTTTGCATGCACATCGACTAATCTCGAAACTTGTGTAATTCCTTCGTCCCAAACAAACAGAATAATTACCAAGTCAAAGATTTTACAGGGGACCTCAAAGAGTTAATAGTATTTAAAAGATTTCAAACATGAGACCTTAGAAGTAGTAAACTCCCAAGCCTTAACCATTAGACCAACCTATCAAGTTTTCTAGCTACTTACCTCCTACTCTTCTTCTTTTTGGGGTTGGGGTGAGGCGAATTGGGCATCTATTGATGAGCTGCAAGCCCAACGAAGCATTGTGAGGTTCAGTTCTGCTTCACTAATGGAAAAATAAACTTAGGAAAATTTCAGTTTCATGTTAATTAACAGTACGTCTGCTTAATCCTTCGTCGTGATGCCAATATATGGGTTTAGGTTTAAAGGAAAAAATAAATAAGTACATCAAAATTGATTTTCTAGCAAAGAATTATTTTTGCGGTGATTCACATGTTGGAGATTTCTTTCCAACAAGTAAACTGAAATTTCTGTTTCTTAACTGAGGATATTCCATTCATTGATTAATTAGTGAAGCATATGCACATTGGATTTAGATAAAGTTTTATATTAACAAGGTATTAAAGGAACTTCGACAAGAGTAGGATGAATGTGGGATGAGTAAATTAAAGGCCTTGAATTGGCAGACCTTGTAATGAAAGAAATGTCTGTCTCGACTAAAATACGAATCCAAGATGGGTGATTTTTTTTAAAGACTAATTTGCTTCTTAATAAATAATGATTTTGGGAAAACACAAAGGTACATTTTTATCATTTTATGTAGAATTTAGAAGGTTCCTTCTTGTATTTTGGGTTTGAAAAAGCTTCCATTTTCTATGGCGGCCATTGAAAACTATTAAGTATACAACAATGGTGTTTTCAATATACAATGAAAATCACTTATGCTATAGTTGGAATCCGGTTTTGTCAAGAAAAGAGAAAAAAGAAAGGGAAAAAAAAAGTGAAGAAAATGAAAAATTTTAAATTTTTACTTCATTTCTCTTTATGTTCTTTTACATTCCATTTTTTTTGACAACTAAACAGTCCATGTAATTTCATATTTTTTTGTCCCATCAAATCCTTGATTCAAATATACTGCAAGCCAGTGATCTAATCTTTAATTAAACCAACATGGCGAGCTGCGAGCAGGCAGAAGGAACATAAAATCAACATTGGAGGCGAGTGCGGGAGGAAGATGGAAATGGATCCTATTTGCCTAGTCTGTAAGTTGGAAGACAAAATCATTAATGGAACAATACTTACTCTTCAGGTTTTGGATTGTAATATAATTTTGAATGTTATCACGGTTATAGCTGGATGTGGATCAATTGGATTGTGTAGTTTCTACTTTCGAAAGGGTAATGTTAAACAAATAAACAAAACAAAAATACATATAGATTGTAAACAGAATAATGCAGCTGAATGGAGATATATCCATTTAAAACAAGGCACCCAAATATGAATTAATTCGATTATGCTATTCACAGAGACCTTTAAACCCACGCTATAAATAAGATCTCTTTTATCTTATAGAAGACCTCAATGTTGGAAAGGATTACTTTTTTCTTAAATGAATATTTTTCGATTCCAAACCTGATGCAAGGCTTTGAAGCTAGATTTTTATTTTTTATTTTTTGCTTGCGAGTACAAGAACACGAAAAGAATTTATTCGATCTTCAACTTTCATTGCTAACCATCATTTCTATTAGCAATGGATCAAATCCTATTTGGAAATATTATTCTACCTAATCTTAGTATTATTATAATATATATATATATATATATTATTGTTGTTGATTATACTCTAAAAAATACAATCAGAGTCCTTAATTGTAAGTTATTGGTAAGAATTATTTACCCATTATTTATCATGTTAATATAATTTTGATATTTTTTATATTTTGCGTGTCTTCTACAAATTCATAACTAAAATCAAACAAAATATAGCAGGCATGCACATGGGTCATAATTGATACTGAGAATATATATTTATATATATAGATAGTATTATTTATATTATATATGTGTGTATGTATTATATGTATATATATATATGTATATGTATATGTATATGTATAGTATATTATAAGTATAATATATATATACATATATATATGTATGTATTTGTAGGTGTGCTGTGGAAAGGCGGACACCATTGATGAGAATTACATAAAATAAAAAAAGGTATGGAGTACATCCTGATCACTTCCTAAAAGGGTAATACTTAACCACAAGTGCACGACCGCAATATAGTAATAATTTATCGTAAGTACGAGATTGATCCTACAAGGAAGATAGTTTACGTAAATAGGAAAACTTACCGTGGATAAAAAATCTTAGGAAAAACACTCCAATAAATAAAAAACTGATTTTAGGTTGAGAAAAGATTTTTTTATCTAATTTAAACTAAGAAATAAAGAAAAAGTCTTGGGGTCAATCGATCCAATCAATTGCGTCTCTTGAAATTCCAAATAAGATAATTTAATAACTCAAATCCTTTAACTACGTCGCGAGTCTCGGATGCGGAAGATTTAGCGATAAAACTAAGGGTTCTTCAAAACTTCAACTTCTAGAATAAATCGGGTTGTTAAAATCAAGGACGAGTACCATCGATTCGTGCAGCACATATACTGAACCCAACTCACACATAAACGTTACAAGGCAGCGTATATACTGAGTGTGGTATTCATGCATAAGCGTTACCGAACATAATCAAACATCTAGGTTTTTTAAGGTTTCTAGAATAAAGAAGAAGAAGAAAGAAAAACTAGAAGATTTAACTTTAAAATCAAAAGTGCACCTTCTTCATTCATTCAAGATCTTCAATTAATCTTCACAATTGATTCCAAGATGAAATCTACCTACTCATCATAATCATAGATATGTAAAGTTGTATTGAAAATATATTGAAAGATTTAGTAATCTGATTGCAGGAATTAAAAACTGAATAAAAACTCTGAATAAAACTACTCTAATCTACTCCTAAAATTCTAGAAAAACGTCAAAACCTAATATCCCCTCAAAAACATAAAAACCCTAAATCTATTCTACTACCTACCAATCTTTCACAACTAAAAAGTGAGTCAATAGATAAATCCCGTCATCAGTTGTACGGATGGTTCCCACTGAGTGCTTATATGGGCTGGGTTCCTTCACAAAAGTTGTAGGTCTCAAAAAGTTATATGAAATTAACATATTATGGGCTTAAATAGCCTTTCTGGTTCACGAGATATGGACTTTCAAAATTTCAACTTTGCGTGCTTCAGCAACTTGTACCATAGCTTCAGCAGCTTGTACCTTGATAGCAATCTCTTGAAACCTAGGATTAAATTGCATTCGAAATCATTCCATTTAAGCTCAAAACCATTCAAACACCTGGGCCACCGTTCGAATGCCACGGACGACTGTTCGAACGCTTCTTCGAACGGGAAAACCTGCTCTCTGAATCTATCGAATGCACTTCGAACCTGGTTTTAGCGTGACACCGTTCGACGTACTGTTCGAATGCTTCTGTATACCGTTTGAACGCCCTTGAGGACCGTTCAAATGCACTTCGAACGCCTACTCCATTTTTGCGTGAATTTGTCTTTTTTAAGCCCGAATTTCTGAAAGCATACGTAAAACTAAGTGAGTAATGAATTAGGACTAAAATAACATAATTAAACCTATTCTAAAGCTAATAAATAACTAATTAAAGCAAGTAAATTGCACTTTTAGAGTACAATCACATCCCGCACCATTGTCGGTTACGATAATGACTAAAGAAATTTTCATTTCAAAATTCATAAGTGTGCCAGGCCAATCCTCTTGATTATAAAAGAGGGCATTTAGGGGGAGTTCAGCCAGAGGCAAAGACCAGGAAAGAACACCATTGCTTTATTCTTTTATTTTCATTTTTAGGTGTAGATTTTCAGTTAGTTTGTTAGTGCTTTTCAGTCAATTAATTTTTTTTTTTCGTTCTTTTCTTTACCATTATTATATTGTAATAAACCTTTGTATTTATGAAGGTATTTTTCAAGCCATATCTTTTCTTTTAAATACTATGAGTAGCTAGTTTTATTTTTGGAGACAATTGTGAAGATCATCTGAGAATCTTAGAATATCAACGGAGGTGATTGAGTCTTCATTGTTTTATTTTTAAAATGTTTCAATTCTTGGTAATTAAATTCTAGATCTTTGAGAAAATTTAGATTCTTGACTAAGTTTGGTAATTTCTATGCACAAATCTTAGTTTAGTATAGTTATCGCACAAATGGTATGAATCTATGATTTTAATTTTATTATTCTAGATTTAATTATTATTATTGAATTTTTGTTTTAGTAGCTAAATCTTCCAAATCAAAGGCTCAAAACGAAATCAATGATTTGAGTTACAAAACCTTCGTTAAAATTTTGGGTGAATTAGGTGATCATCGGATTAATTGGATCCAAGACTGTTTTATTTAATTTAATTAAAGTCTCGTTTATCAACCATCAATCTTCACAATTTAACTATTTTGCTTTGGTTACTATTTTTTGTAATAATTATTCTATTCTCATCAGTACTTTTTAAGGTAAAACTCAAACAGGTTGGTTTAGGTTTCAACTGAAATCATTGTAATACTATAGTGACTAGCATGGTTTAGTCAGTATCTAATCTTTTACTGTGGGTGAATTTTAACAATTAACTTTGCATGTTTTGATAACTGTTCCCTGTGGATTGATTTCGGTCTTACCGAATTTTATTTACTATTGCGTCGCACCTGCACTTGAGTGTTAATAGATTACCATATTCTGAACGTAGTCAAGTATTTTAGCATTGTTGCTGGAGAAAGGCTTTAATAAAATCATGCAAAAATAAAATAAAAATTCAAATTTCAAAATTTCAAAAATAAAAAATGAAAATAAAAAAATTCAAAAATTACAATAAAAATTCAAATTTCAAAATTTAAATATTAATAATAATAATAATAATACTTTTGCGAATTTAAGAACAATTGATTACTTCTCTACCTCAACAAAGGAATTGGAAGGTGTATAGTCTATGCTCACTTATTACTTCGTTCCATTGTTAACTTGTACGTTTGTATATATTTAATTTTGTTCTTTTTATTTTTATTTTCTTTGTAGATTAATCTCCTTGGTTGGCATGCTCACCTATTATTAGACGAAACTATTCAAGATGGTTACCATATTTTCTGTTTTTATTTTTCATCTAATTATCTAACATTTTCCTTTATTTAATGGATAACCTATTTTGGTTACCATTCTAAAATTCTACTTTCTGCACTTTACTTTTAGTTTTTTATTTTATTTTTAAATTTTCTTTGTGATTTACTTCTCGGGTTGATTCACTGCCTACTAAGGTCAGTGCACTCGATGTGATGACCATTTAACTATTTACTAACCCTCTAACTCTTTACTAACGTTTTACTAACAGACTAACTTTTGTTTTTTGTTTTTTTGGTTATCTTTGTGTGCAGGTATTTTAGTATACTATTGTATTTTTTTTATTTTTCTTTCCTTTTTAGTATTTTGTTGTGTTGTTGTTTTGAGAAAAGTTAGTGTATGTCATTCTCTATAAGGTATGTAGATTTGTATGTCACACTTCATTAGGGATGCACATAATCGTTTGTGGTTAATTGAATCATCTAGTGATATTTCTCCCATCTACCGTACTCTTTCCCTATTTATGACTCTTATTCCAAACATTCAGTTAGTTAACCGAGATCCTCCTCCTATCCCAATAACAGAAGAATTTGATGCTTTTCCACGTGAATCCTAACTCACCAAATCTAAATAATGAGCTTGAAGGTGGGACTGTACATGGTGATCATCCCCATAGATCTTTTAGGGATTATCTGAATCCTGCTAGGCAAGTTTCTACTTCTTGCATTGTTTTTCCTATGTATCACGCAGCGATGACTTTAAAGCCAGGAATGATCCAGCTAATAAATCCATTTCATGGTTTAGATTTTGAAAAACTATATCAGCACATAAAAGATTTTGATGACGTATGCTCTATGTTATTTAATAATTCTTACCCAAGAAAAGTTGTACTTTTGAAACTCTTCCCGTTTTCTCTCAAAGAAAAGGCTAAGACATAATTCAATTCATTGAGGCCTAGGTCTATTCATTCTTGGCAAGATCTTCAGACAGAATTCTTAAAAAAATTCTTTTCTGAGCATAAAATTAAAGTAATTGTCACCAAATCTCTCAATTTGCTCATGTATCTAGTGAATTGTTCTTCCAATGTTGGAAGATATTCAAAGATTTGTTGAGTGCTTGTTCACATCATGGTTTCATCAATTGACACATCATAAATACTTTCTATTCATAATTGACTCCACAACTAAAGCAATTCGTTGAGTCTATGTGAGCAAGGACTTTATATGACAAAGACGTATCTAAAGTGTATAACTTCTTTGATTACTTAGCAAATTTGACTAGAGTGCCACATTTGAAATCCAAAATTATAAGTCTAAGCCTAGGATAACATTTCAGCTTAATCAAGTGGATGATCTGAATGCTAATATAGCTGCACTTACCCGAAAGTTAGAAGTCATAGAGACAAGTAAGGGCAAGTTGTGAATAGTGAGTCTCCCAAGGAAGAAAGTTGTTTAATGCGTGGTACAATGGAACATGAAACTGCTGCATGTCCAATTATACTAAGTTTTAAGGAGGCTTTGCATGGCCAAACTAATGTAGTTGGCTAATATCGAGGTATATATAGTGACCAACGAGTTAGGAAAAACCTTTTCTTGAATAGATATAACCCTGGATGGCGAAATCACCCAAACTTTGGGTGGAGAAACAAGAGTCCTTCGAATCCTCAAGCATTCCAAGGAGTGCATCATAATCCTTAATCTTTCTAATCCCAACCTGTTTAAACTTAAAACTTTCAACCCTTCCAACCCCAACCTTATACATATCAACCCCTTCATAGGAGACCTTTAGAAGATTATGTTCATCAATTGATAAATGATATGAGAAGAGTCAATAATAGGGTGGATAGGCAAAACAAGGTGTTAGACCAACACACTAGGATGTTAGAGGACATAGCAAAATAAATGTCTAACTTGACATAAGATTTGACTCAACAAATGTCGGGAAGATTTCCATCTTAACCGCAACCAAATCCAAATCCCACAAAACAAGAAAACATGATTGAAGCGAGGACTGATCTTCAATCTAGTTATGAACAAGTCCAATTCATCACAACTCTGAGGAGTGGAAAAATCATTGATAAAACCATTCCACCTAGAAAGAAAAATCTTAAAGTAAATAATGAAGGGAATGGAGATGTGAGAGAACAAGAAAGAGAACAAAATGATAGTGAGAAACAGAAAAAGAAAGTTTAGACAGTCTTAGAGCCAACTAGAGTATCTGAAAGGGCATTGATGTTATGAAATATACCGGTTTCCTCATAGATTGGCTAAACCAAAATATAAGCTTCTGAATTCTGAAATTTATGAAGTATTTAAGCAAGTCAAGGTCAACATTCCAATCTTAGATAACATTAAGCAAATTCCCTCTTATGTCAAGTTGTTGAAGGACTTGTGTACTGTAAAAAAGAGGTTGCATGTCAAAGAAACAACTTTTATGAATGAGAGCCATAATGCAAATTTGTAATGTAAGTCCCTACCGAAGTATAAGGACCCCAGTTGTCCTACTATTTCATGTACAATAGGAGGAAACAAGATAGATCGAGTCCTTCTTGATCTAAGAGCAAGTGTCAATCTACTTCCTTATTCGGTTTATCAACAACTTGGATTAGATAAGTTGTACCCTACACATGTTACCTTGCAACTAGCTGACATATTTATTAAGGTAACTAAGGGTATTGTGGAGGATTTTCTCATTCAAATAGATAAGTTTTACTATCCAGTGGATTTCATTGTGTTAGAAACACAACCGGTTGAGAGCATTAGTTCTCATTCCCAAATTCCTGTTATCTTAGGACGACCATTCCTAGCCATGTGTAATGCCGTAATTCATTGTAGAAATGAGTTGTTAAAGTTGTCATTTGGGAATATGACTGTTGAGTTGAATATCTTTTCAATTGGAAAAATAACCAAGAGAGTATGAGAACATCAGAGAAGTAGACTGCATTAAGTCTATTATGCAAGAGTACTTTGAGAGTGAATTTTTCTATGATTCTATTGAAAAAGCTTTTATTTCAAGCAAGCCAAATGACCGGTTAGATTGTGACCATATCAAAGGATGCAATTCCTGAAAGGATAGAGACAAAACAATGTATGCAAGTAGGTCACTGGACCCCATCATTTGAGCCTTTAATTTCTAGTGTCATAAAACCTGTCCTTTCTAAACAAAAAGCATCCACTCCGGAAAGAAAACCTTTATCATCTACATTAAAGTATGTATTCCTTGGTGAATGTGAGTCTTATCCTGTTGTTATATCCTCTAACCTGTCTGAAAGCCAAGAGAAGAGCTTTGTGAAGGTGCTAAAGAATCATAGAAAAACCATGGGTTGGTCCATTGCAGGCCTTCATGGTATTAGTTCTCTTATATGCACACATTACATATATCTTGAAGAAGAGTCTAAACCGGTACATCAAATGCAAAGGCATTTAAATCCTAATATAAAAGAAGTTGTGAGAGGAGAAGTAGTGAAACTTCTCGATGCGGGTATCATATACCCCATCTTTAATTCAAAGTGGGTTAGTCCAACCCAAGTTGTTCCTAAGAAATCTAAAATCATTGTAATTAAAAATGAGAAAAATGAACTAGTGCCCAATAGAATTCAAACTGGGTGGCGCATATGTATTAACTACCGTCGACTGAATGTTGTTGCTAAAAAAGACCATTTCTTACTCCCATTCTTGGACCATGTCTTAAAATGAGTGGTAGAACAGTCCTTTTACTGTTTTCTAGATGGGTATTTTGTGTACAATCAAATTGAAATTGCCCTATAAGATCAAGATAAAACGACTTTCACATATCCTTTTGGTATTTATGCTTACAAAAGAATGCCCTTTGGCTTATGCAATGCACCGGCCACCTTTTAAAGGTGCATGATGAGTATCTTTAATGATATGGTGGAGAGATTCTTGGAGGTTTTCATGGATAATTTTTTTGTGTATGGAGATACCTATAAGAGTTGTTTGGAACATTTTGAGAAGGCGTTAGAAAGATGTGGGGAGAGTAACTTTGTCCTAAATTGGGAAAAGTCCACTTCATGGTGACACAAGGTATAGTGCGTGGGCACATAGTGTCTAGCAAGGGGATTGTGGTAAATAAAGCCAAAATAGAACTAATCCAGAAACTACCTATTCCTAGAACTATGAAAGATATTCAATCTTTTCTTAGGCATGCTAGCTTGTACCGGTGATTCATAGAAGGATTTAGTGTCATCTCTCGTCCAATGTGCCATTTATTATCAAAAGACATTTCATTTAAATGGATGTCTGAATGCCAAGAAGCTTTCGACAAGCTTAAAGAGTTGTTGATAACAACACTTATCATTTGGTCACTCAATTCACTACAAGCAATTGGTCTTTTGGCGAGGAAACTATCCGTCGCTAAAAGTCATATATCGGTTGCTAAAAATTTTTTGCAAGGAAATATTACTCCTCGCCAGGTCGTTGTAAAAGGGTCATCTCGGATCCTATTTTGCGACGAACATCCGATTCGTTGCCAATAATACATATTTAGCAACAAAATTGGTTTGACACCAAAACTTATTCATTTTGCGACGCAATGAGTCGTCGCCTAAAGTTCGACGCTAAATATCTATATTTCCTCGCTAAAAGCCTATTATGAAAATTATTTAAGACGAATTTTAGCAGCAAGCTTGTCGTGGCAAAAGAATATTTGCCATTTAGCAACGACGTTTTCTGGTTGCAAGCTTGTGGTCGCAAAAGAATATTTGCCATTTAGCAACGATGTCTTTTGGTAGCTAGCATGTCGTCGCAAAAGAATATTAGACATTTAGCGACAATGTATTGTGGTTGCTAACTTGTCGTTGCAAAAAAATATTAGCCGTTTAGCGACCAAGTGATTTAATTGCTAGCACGTCGTCGCAAAAAAATATTAACCGTTTAGCGACCATGAGTTTTGGTTGCTAGCACATCGTCGTAAAAGAATATTAACCGTTTAGCGACCATGAGTTTTGGTTGCTAGCATGTCGTCGCAGAAGAATATTAAACATTCAGCGACCATGAGTTCTGGCTGTTAACATGTCGTTGCAAAATAATATTAACAATTTAATTAGTGACGAATTTTAAAAAGTTTGTAGTTGCTAAATATTAATTTTAGCGACGAATTTTGTCCTTGGTAAAAGACATACGATAAAACCACCATGCATATTTGTGGCATATATAGTTGTTTCGTTGGTAATAAAATTTTTTCTGGGTAAATACACAATATCTAAATTGCAATAATGGTTTATTTCTTGCTAAAAGTGGTTATTGGTACTATTTACTCTTTTAAATTTCCCTTCCTGTGCATTCACAACCATACTATATTTCCAAACATATATCTATGAAAAAAAATATAAAGAAGTTCAAAAAAATATCATAAAAACAGTAGTGAAGTTTAGAAATATTTCCAACATCTAAAGTTCAAATCCACAAAATTATGCTTAGAAGTAAATGCATAAAGAGAAAAAAAAAACCCCCAAAAAAGATTCAGTTGTGAGCTTCTCTCATCCAAGAAGCACAAAATTGCAACAATAATAATTCATTATCTAAAAGCACAAAAACAAATTCAGAACTTCATTAATCTCTATTCTGCAAAAGGTGTTGTAACTTAATCAATAATCTGCACATAAGAGAAGATATAAGAATTAGAACAAAAATAGGAGTAATGGATAACTAATAAACTAGAAGATCTGCTACCCAAAAAAAATAAAAATAGATAAACTTTGAAAGAGGGAACACTTCACTGATACTGTTACCCAAAAAAAAAAAAAAATTATAGGAGCAAAGAGAACAAGTCATAAGCATAGAATCAAATGAGGAACCAAATAGGGAATAATCATAAGCATAGCATTTATTAGTATAATTGCATGTTGATAACAACCTCCAGTGTTAGAGAACAAGTCAAAATGTCCAATTTGTCAAAACACAATAAAGACCCGGTTTTGAGCCCACTTTACATTGAAATCTGAAAGTAGTGGAAGTTAATCACCAAGAAAATCTTACATGGTTAGAAAGATATACGAGTCTATTTTCTAACAAAAAAAAAAGAGCATGATTTGCTTTACTGTGGAGAGGGATATGACTATTTTACTAAAACGTGTCATAGCCGCAAAGCTGGAAATTCAGCAACTCAGTTATTCAGCCAACTTTATATTGAAATCTGATATTATTGAAAGTTAATCAGAAAGCAAATCTTAGATGGTTGGAAAGATATACGAGTCTATTTTCTAACAAAAAAAAAGTGGAGCATGATTTGCTTTACTGTGGAGAGAGATATGGTTGTTTTACTAAAGAGTGTCATAACTGCCTGCAGAGTTGAAAATTTAACAACCTGCTTGATTTCTTGCATCCTTAATTTTTGGGTCACCACAAATTGTAGGCAACATGGTTTTCATCAACACCTCACAAAACCTCCCACATGAGCAATCAAAATTTTGCTGCTTTGATGAAGTTTAGACAAAACTAAAATAATACGCAATAATATGCTATGCTCATTCTCTAAAACAATTCTCTCATACTCAATTACAGTCTTAAGGAAAAAAAATAAAGTACCCATATATCACCAAACTCTACCTGCATTGACATACCCAATCCGAAATCTAAATCATTAAAAATTTGTAGGAATACCCAAATCGTAAATCACGTTGAGAGGAAAAATACATGTAAACCAACTCACTAAATAGGGTTAGTGAAAGAATTGAAATCAGGAAGCAGATTTTAAGCAAAAACTCAAACCCAAATAAACATTAAATGGGGTTCTAAATCGAAAGCAAACAAATTGCGACCTTAAAAATAAACATCTTCATGCCAACAAGCAAAGAAAGAAAATAGGAGGTGGTTAGAAGCATGTCAGTTGTAATCTAATATTGGGATGACAATGATGTCTCCTCACCGTATGAGCTGAAATGAGATATGTATATACCACAAATGAGTCCCATTCCAAAAGTATAATTTAATTTGGATGGTGTACTTTCAGCCAATTAAGGAGAAAAAAAATTAATCTGAAGAAAAAAAAAATTCAGTGCGGATGTGTATCTGAACTCGAAGAAAATATCTTCATACATTTGGTCCAAGTTCTACCTGCTGATAACAAGACACATGCTTCTGTTCTGGTGATGAATGTCTAATATGTCCAACCATTTGCTCTTCGGTATTACATTGTTATGGTCGTGTCAATAGACCAACAACATGTTAATAGGAAGAAGGAGGCAAGTTTTCTCCATGACCTTAAAATCTAGGAATACAAGGGCAGGCTAGATATATAAATAGATATACTTTGCCAAAGGGCGTAAATGTTAAATAGAGATACTTGGCCAATGGGCATAAATGTTTACGATCACCACATTTTCTTGTGAACATAATATGAGTAGATTGTAGTGCAGAACCATATATAATAGAAGACCCAATTCATGAGCCTGCTTTTGTCTCTCATCTATTTTGATCTAATTAGAAGCTGACTACATTGATAACTACAATAATTAACCTTATAAATAAACTACTAACTTTTGACACCAAACCAAAACAGAAATAAATAAAGTAAGAGCTAGTAAAATTATTTCCATTAGTTTACTCATGGGATTTAAAATTTTTTGGAGTATATGATTTACTAGAAAAGAAAATTCAAATTTGTAAAACATTAAAAGTCCATGAATTCCAATTCAATTTCAATCAAGTTAAACCAGTAAATAACAAAAAGACCGATATTAACCAGTAAATCAATCATATATTCAACATGTAACTTACTATGTAAGAATCATAACTTCTACGTACGAATAAATACAAATAAACATACATTTCAGATACTCTAATACCACATCTCTAAGCTCATATCTTAACGAAATGTGAACAAATGCCTACAAAAGGGGAAAAAAAACAAAATCACATCTCACTCTTATATATATACTAAATATTACCCGTGCCTACGGCACTCTTGAACAAAATTGGTAATCAATTCAACTGATTTTGAGAATTTTTTATAGGATTTTGTGAATGTTGTAGTGATTTTGGCCAAGAGAACAACAAACGTGACGACCCAATAAAAAGCAGGACACACAAACATAAATATAAAATTATCAACTACTTCTGTTGGAGCATGGTAAAAGATATCATCCAAAAACTACCCCCATTAACTAAAAAATATAGTCCAAATTGAAAGAGTGTGGTTGTGGCTTAAACTTGGGGTTTCTTGTTTCACTATGGGTATGATATATGTGTACTTACATATGGGCCAAAAAAGGGAATGACTAATCTTCTTCTGGTGAGCACTCCACCGTTCACCATCTTTTTCGTTTCTCCACCAAAGCCCACGGCCATAACACTTCAACACTACAAAATTTTGCAGTGTTGCATGTCTTCAACACAACTGTGGGGTGAAAGCTGACAGAGAGAGTGAGGGAGAGAGTGGTTTGGCCATGGTTGAAGTATAACAATAATTGCCCGATGTAATAGTACGTTATGTGACTACTGAAAACCCTAGTCGCCTTCTTATTCGTAACCAATTAAGAAGATCGATGATTAGTTACCCATAATGATTACAGACATAACGCGCAATGGAAAAGAAAACTCCCAAACTTATATTATAACTTGATCTCCAAATTATTGAATTGTACATATTGAAGATTAAAAAAATAATAAGTGTCATCCCAAAAGCTCTAAAAAAACCACTATATATTGCATAAGCCTAACAAACTGAAAACTTGTCCTTTTTATAGGTACTCAGCCACTAAGGAAATAAAAAAACTACAATCAAATCTGGGGCTCAATCGTCAGGACGCTGGTTTTTACATCCTGACAATAAACCGAAATTGGATATCCTCCCTTTCTACTCGTCAGGATGGAATAATCTAGCGTCCTGATGATCTTTACAATTATTCTTCCCCTCGAATCTGAGTGTCAAGACGATCCATCTCTGCGTCCTGACGATATCTGGGGCTGAGAATGACTTCCAATCTAGACGTCAGGACGCTATTTTTGCGTCCTGACGATGTACTCTCTTATTTTGAACTTTTCTTTCTCCGAATCTGGGCGTCAGGACAATCCACATCTGCGTCCTAACGATATCTGGCCTTATCAGCCCTCTAATAAAATTTAGATACAGTACGGATAACCCAGATGTAATTTCAAATTTTGAACCACAAAACTGAAGGCATCAGATAATCAAGACATACACTACAGGAGTTCATGATACAACCATTGGATAAAAGCATAAATGAAAAACTTACACAATAATGTACAAAAAAAATGAAGACAAAGTACAAATAAAATAAGAAAAACTGAGACAATAATTATTTTTTGTATTTGTCAGATTGTTTGCCAAAAAACATGAAGAGCAGAAGTGGAATAACCGATATACAAAGAGGAAGTGAAAGTTAATTCGCATTGCTCAGAACCTAGTCTTCTCTTTCTTTTCCTATTTTCTTCATTTTCACTTCTGATCTTAATCACACAAAAAGCCCCTCAAAACTTGAAATGTAATATTAGATGATAGAATGTGCATGTATGTAACAATGGGCAAAAAGCAACAAGGATTTGCTGAGAACACCACTCATCCTCTTTGTTACTCCCACTCCTACACCTGATAACACCTATTATTTCGAAAACCAGTGTGTCACTCACTAAGTGTGTATAGATGATGAAATCTAGTAAAACCAATTTTTTTCATGAAAGCATTCAATGCTTTCTCATCCAACCTATATGCATATCAAAATATCACCTATTAAAGGAACAACAAATAAAAGAAAAAAAACATACGTCAAACCAAAAGCAAATTAAAATCACAAAATAAAATCCTTCAGCACATCGGAGGAGATGGGTCTCTAGAGAGATAGAGAGAGAGAGAGAGAGGTTTTAAAAAGAGCATATCGGAGTGCAGCCCTGAGGAAGTGGTGTAATGGTGAGGAGGTGGTGGCAGTGAGGCTCGGCTTTTAGTGCAGCCCTGGTTATGCCATGGTGACCGCAGGGAAGAAAGGAAGGAGATGGTGGTCAGCTTCTGTATCTCTCTGCTATCTGTTTTTGGAAGTAGATCTACCCTAGGTAGTTGGGCTAAAAGAGAGTATAGGTTTGACACAGAAAGTGTGTGTGAGATGTGTGAGCCATCTATGGGGGTTCATGAGAGAGGAAGGGGAAGAGGGAGGCTGTGGTGGTCCTCATCCATGTTGAGTTTAGAGAAAAAAATGCAGAAATTAGAAAGCGAGGAAAAAGGTTCTGACCATGGAGTTTTCTTGGTATTCGTTCTCTTTAGTTTGCATTTATGTGAGAAGACCCTTCTTTTTACTTTCTGAACAAATTAGATTGTGAAAGATACATTTACAATTTGAAAACTGTAAAAAACAGGGCACCAACTCAATTCCATTTCATGCTCTGATTCTAGTGACATTCAAATGTGGGATCTATTGCATGCTCTAATTCCATCTTAAGTTCTTAAGCACCAACTCATTTAAAAGCTTAAGTTATTAAGAAATTAGCCCAACAATAAACATCATGTGATGCAACTGCTCGAAATAATTTACTTCAAGTTCACAGGCTAAAATAAATTACCAGGATTAGTTGAAAGTCTGATGGCAAATTGTTATTGCAACAAGGCTAATTGAGATTGCATGTAAGCCATAGCTTCTGCCTGTTGCGTCTCTAAGAATTGAAATTTCTCTTATAGCTCTTCAGTTTTTTTTTTTTTTGTGCCTCTGCTGCGTCTCTTTGAGCCTCTTCTCAACTCATCTGAGCCTCCGTAGCATCTACTCTAACTTGTTCAACATCTCTCATAAGCTGTGAGCGAGTGGGTAATCCAGATAATGATGAGCTAGGCTTTGGACCAGGACCTAAGCCAAGTATATATCCTGATCTTGGTCCAAAAACCTTTTGTGTAAGCAGTTCATCTGACAATGGATCTGATCCTGATGCGATAGCAGTTCATCTGACAATGGTCCAAGGACCTTTTTGGTTGCTATTATATTAATGAATGGTTTACCAAGTAAGCAACACCCAATGCAATTTTCTCAAAAGGTCAGAATTCTTAGCTTATACTTTTTAATTTAAGCTGGTGAACATGCCCTATCTATTGTCATATTTCAATATAATACTTTCCATTACACGAGTCTTCAGTGTAATGTTCACTATAATCTGTGATTTGCATTCTTCAATACTTGGATGGATAACTATGGGCATTCACAAACTTGGGCTTTGTATTGTCTTTCATAGTGCTTTATGTTTAGTGAAGGTAAAATTGTTCCGCATCTCTCCTATTCAATAGCCTCATTATGTTTGACTTTGATTCACTTAGTGAGAATTGATTGATGTGATTGATATGTTATAATTCTGAGTTTTGCGCACTTTGGATATGACATTGGTTTTAGTTCACCTGATATCACTGATGTAATCACTTTAATGCACCTTATCCACAGCAACTTTCAATCACAACAATGAAACGTCCAGTTGGGTGTTTTGTCAGAACCTCATGTCACTGTATGGCAGCCCCGTTGCACAAGAAATCTATCTTACAAAATAGCTCAGTTTTTTCCAAAATGTCCCAGAGATACATTTTCATCTAATGGCTGAACTTCATCCTCTCTTCAATTAAATGGCTAAGATTATCTTTTAAATTTTTCATATACCCTCACTGTAAAACGTTAACATCCATAGAACGTTGAAAGGGCTTCGGAATAGGGATAGTTGGCCTGCTAATTTGCAGGAAAAAAGAAAAAGGTTAGATCGCGTTAATTGAAGCATGCCCCTGGAATTGAAATCTAACGGATAGCATCAACTTCTTTCACCAGATCAATGGGTGAGATGACGTGCTTATCTCTACTTTTTCTTTCACCCAATCAGAGTTGTTGAAGTGTAATAAATGTATTAGCTGATACACAGAACAAATCTGAAAAAGCATGGAGATACATATTCTCCAAATGTCTCTCTCACCAACTCCTCTAATTTTCACACTTGAGGAACCAAAAAAGGCTACGAGATTTAATTTTCAAAATCTGACTAGCTTTCTCTCTGTTTCTCCAAACTTCTCTCTCGCCAACTCTCCTAACTCTCTCACTCTAAGAAACACAGCACCATGGTCGGTAACCTCCTATGCAAATCCATTTATTTGTCAAGTTCAGATAACAAATGAGTTGTCTCTCTCTGGAATCCAAGTTGAAACTGCCATGTTCGCTTGTTGAAGAACACAGTTAGCCACTTTGGCCAGCGCATCCAACCCTCATGGCCACTTTTCTGGCCCCTACATGGGAGCTACATTCCGGCCAACTAAGCACTTGGGAGGAGGTGAGTGTGAGTCCCTTTGCCCATCATCATCATCTGTACTTAGGAGTTCTAATTTTCGAGCATTGTGTTTGAATTCTCATTTATCTTTTATGTTTTATAGCTTTTGCCTGAAGTACATCTACTAACTATTGATGAAAAATTAAGAGCAGCCATTTCCCCTTTACTCTCAAGGTGGGGTTTCAATATTGGCTTGCATAAAAACTGCGGGAGAACTCCAAGGTTGAGAAACTGTATTTGTAGTTCTTAAATTTTGACTTAGTTTTTTGCAATTTTGAAAGCAGATATATGATATGACAAGTGATAATGACTCAGTTTTACTACCTGAATAGTTTGCTTATAACATGTCCAATCTTGCTAAAGGTTGACTAAAACTTGCTCATTACCTGTTGTGAGAGGTTGGACTATCACATAAGTAACTTATACCTTTCTCATAAATTAATAACACTTTCATGTGGGTGTTTGTTTGTGCAGGTGTCAATTGTGGACAATAGAATTTGGTAGACAGTTACCTTATATAAGTTCTTTAAGTCTTAGAATATCTATCTGAAGCATTGTGGTTATGATAAGAAATTGGTAGTGTTGAATTTTGAGGTTTGAAGATTTTTGCTTTGGTTCATTTACAAAATATTTTATCCAAATTTGGTTGCATTGTTTTTTTCTCTTCTTTTATTTAAATGTCTTAAATAATCCCTGTCGCGCCCAGATTTTTCGCACTCGAGGAATACTCACACAAGCGGGAAAAATGTTGTACTCTCTCATTAGAACTCACCCTCCTAGAAGAATGAGTGCGATTAGGTTTGAATTGAAAAATTGGTTTGAATAAAGGGCTTTTGAAAAAGATTCGGAGTCGCCACCTAACTTGATTAAGGTGAGTTAGGTCACCTAAAAACTGAGAGTAATCTGAAGACTACACTTAGGGTTTTTGGAAAAAGATTTTGAAAATATCTCCTCAAGAGAGGGTTTTTAAGAAAACAGGTTGTTTGGCAACCTTTGGAAAACATTTAGCCCTTTTTTGAAAAATAACTCCGTTTGGTCTTTGAAAACAGTTATCCTAGGTTCGGAGGTTGGTTACGTGTAGGGAAGACGCACTAAGTTATCACCCTACCCCGCCCTTTCGGTATCTACATGTCAATCTACCCTAGATTCACCCATGAGAGTCTTTAATTAACATATGTTCAACCCTATTCATTTTAGAAAAACAATGTTTGAAAACTAATATGATGCATGATATGCAAGTGCAAAATAAGAGAGAATTGAAAAATAGATTTGGAAATAAAGTTGAAAAGAATTTGATTTGAAAATAGATTTGAAGAGATAGAATTTGAAATTGGAAAGTTTGAAAATTTGAAAATAGAAATTTGAAAATAGAAAGTTTGAAAGTAGATGGGAATTTGAGATTTGAAAAGATTTTGAAAACCGCACCCATGAGGGTGGAATTGAAAGTTTGGAAAGTGTTGTGACCGCACCTATGAAGGTTGCCTACGTATCCCTTTGGGGGAATCAGGTCAGTCGTAGTTCGGACCGGAGTCCGATTGAAAATAGATTGATTTGAAGAGAAAAAGTGGATTAGAAGAAAGAGGTTGAATTGAAAACTGGATTTGATTTGAGATTAGAAGAGGAAATTGGAAATTGAAATTTTGGAAAAGATTGGATTTTAGGAGATGCTCGAATTAGGAAAGGTCCGGTTTAAGAAGGTTTCAAATTAGAAAAGTTTCATTTTTGAAAAGTTTCGAATTAGGAAAGTGTCATTTTTGGAAAGTTTGAAATTAGGAAAGTTTTAGGTTTAGGAGAGTTTTGAATTTAGAAATGTTTGAAAAAGGGAAGTTTTGATTTTGGAAAGTTTTGAAAACAAGGAAGTTTTGAAAATAAGAAAGTTTCGTTTTGGGAAAGGTTTGAAAAAGGAAAGTTTTCAATTTAGGAAATGTTTGAATTAAGAAAGTTTTGAGTTTAGAAAAAGCCTTAGCCTTAGATTTGGAAAGATTTGAAGTTTAAGAAAGATTTAGAATTTAGAAAGCTTGGAAGTTTAGAAAGATTTAACTTAAGAAAGTTTTGAATTTAGGAAACTTTAGACTTGAAAAGATTTGAAATTTGGAAAGTTTAGGATTTAGAAAGTTTTAGAGTTTAGAAAGATTTAAGATTTTAGAAAGTTTTAGAGTTTTAGAAAATCTTAAAATTAGAAAAGGTTTGAATTTAGGAAAGGTTTAAAAGCTTGAATTTAGAAAATTAAGATTTGGAAAGGGGGTTGAATTAGGAAATGGTTGAATTAGGAAAGATTTTTATGTTCAAGTTTAAGATTTAGGAAAACGGAAGTTTAGAAAGGATTTGAATTAAGAAAGGGTTGGATTTTGAAATTTAAGGAAAGATTTAAAATTTAAGTTTACGAAACTTATGGTTTAGGATGGCAGGAAATTAGGAAGAAGTTGAATTAGGAAAGGTTTGGGATTTATTTCCAAAAACGGAGGATTGGATTTAGTTTCCTAAACGGGGAGATTGGATTTGGTTTCTTAAAGGAAAGATTTGATTTGACAAGGATTTGGAAAGGGAGATTCTAGAAATTCTAGTTTTGAAAAATTGTGGTTTTGACGTAGAAAAGAGGTTTTGAAAACATGTATAGTTTTGATGTAGAAAACAAAAGATTTTGGAAACCTAGGTTTGGGGCAAAATTTGAAAATCATGTTTTTGGAAAGAAAATTAGGGTTTCCTAATTGTGGGCTCTAAGGCTTGACTTGGGCTCTAAGGAAAGAGTTTTTGGAAAGTGTGTTTTTAGAAACGAAGGTTTTCTAGAAGGGAATCCTAGGAATGAGTTTTTGAAAAGTGAATTTGGAAAGAGAGTTTTTGAAAAGATTTTTGGAAAGAAGGAGTTTTTGGAAAGTGTGTTTTTGGAAACATAGATTTTGGGAGGAAAAATCCTAGAGGGAAGTTTCTAGAAGGAAGATTTTTGGAAAGAGAGTTTTTTAGAAAGATTTTTGGAAGGAGATTGTTGGAGAGAGTTTTTTAGGAAAGTAAATTTAGGAAGTGTTTTTAGAAAGCGAATTTTGGGGAGAAAGAGTTTTTGGAAAGGAGTAAAAAAAGGAAGTTTTAAAAAATAGATTTTGGAAAGGAGTTTTTAGAAAACAATTTTGAAGAGGAGAATTTTAGGAAAGTATGTTAAAAAAAGAGATTTTTAGGAAGGAATTTTTGAAGAGAGAGTTTTTTAGAAAGTATAAAAACGTCTCACTTTCCTAAAGCGATTCTAGCCATAAGAGGGCTAGAACCACTTTAAGAAAGTGGTTTTGGAAAACAATAAGATTTGAAAATATAGACCAAAAAGGTCACTTTTAATGTAACACTTTCCTAAAGCAACCCTAGCCATGGAAAGGCTAGAATCACCTTAGAATTGTGGTTTTAAAAACAAGTTTTTGAAAAAGAGATTTTGATGCAATTTTGAAAACAAGTTTGAAAACGATTTTGAAAACAACTTTGAAAACGAATTTTGGAAGATGCAAGATTATGATATGCACAATGCAATTTGGGGTCGTGAACATACAAGGTTAAGGCTTCACCACATAATTAAGGGGGCCGGACCCACGTGGTCTTTGGTTAGACTAGAAGAAAGCCCCCGACACGGTGACTCTCCAATAGTCCAATCCTACACATGGACCGGGAATCCCCTTGTTTCAAGCATGCAAAGAAAGGGGGGGGAAAGAGATGGGGGATTAAAATAGAGAAAACCCAAGTGGGTTGGAGAGAGAAGAGAGAGGGGGGAAGTGCAGAAAATTAAATAGGGAGCCTACCTTGTATCTTCTTTAATTTGCGCGCCTTGCTTGTCTTCGGTCTTCGGTCTTCGTCTTGATCTTCTTCTTCAGTCTTCAAGGGTTGTCTTCAAGCTTTGCATGACAGCTCTTCAAGTCTTTGAAGGGTGGTTGAAGGCTAGTGTATGAATGTATGGGGGAGTGTATGAGTGTATAGGAGGCTAGGGTTTGTGTATAGTGGCTAGGGTTTGGGGAAAACCTAGAGAGGCTAGGGTTTTGGAGATGCTCGAGCTCTGTGTATCGAAATATAGGATTTTTAGGTTAAGTTTGCAGACCCTTTTCACGTTGAACGAGGCTCTGTATTTATAGAGAGAAGACAAACCTGGCGCCTGTTGCAGTGGCGCCAGGCCAAATTATACACTGGCGCCACTAGGAGTAGCGCCAGGCCATTTTTTGGCTTGGTGCCACTACTATTGGCGCCAGCCATTTAGGAAACAATTAAGGTCGGCAAGCAACGTATCTTTGACTAGATTTGGGCGTCTGTACTAGTGACTACCATGTAAACTTTAGCCTGGCTTCACTAGGAGTGACTCCGGAAAGTCCGGGAATGATTTGAAGGAGCCGGGGATGACCCGGAAGGCCGGAAGGGAGCAGGAACACTTAAAATAGTGTCCTGGAGGTATTTGACTTGAAAAGTGAGGATAAGATGTGTCGGAAAGGTTGACCGAGCCTTTAGGGGCAAAACGGTCAACCGGACCAGAAAACTGCCGGGACAGACTCAAACTGTCCCGGAAGAAGAGTTGGGATCTGGAAACATTATTTAGAATGTTCCCAGAGGTTGCCGGTTTGATACCCAAAGCCGGCGTGGTCGGAAAAGGAGACCGGCCCACCGGGGCAAAATGGTCATTTTGTACCGAGTTTGCCGGAACTGACCTGGAATGGTCCGGAAAGGTAAAGGAAGGTTGAGAACACTATAAAAAGTATTCTCGGGTCAATACCGGTTTGATACCCAGAGCCGGTATGGTTGAAGAAGGAGACCGGCCCTCCAGGGGCAAAACGGTCATCTTGTACCGGGTTGGCCGGAACTGACTTGGAATGATCCGGAAAGGTAAAGGAAGGTTGAGAATACTATAAAAAGTATTCTCGGGTCATTACCGGTTTGATACCCAGAGCCGGTGTGGTTGAAGAAGGAGACCGGCCCTCCAGGGGCAAAACGGTCATCTCGTACCGGGTTGGCCGGAACTGACTCGGAATGATCCAGAAAGGTAAAGGAAGGTTGAGAATACTATAAAAAGTATTCTTGGAGGGTTACCGGTTTAATACCCAGAGCCGGTATGGTTCCCGGGGCATCCGGATGCCTAGGGGCAAAATGGTCATCTTGACCGGAAAGTCTCGAAAAAGGTCCTAAGGGTAATTTGGTCCTTTTTCACCGAAGTGGGCTAACAGCCACTAGTGTTGACCTAGGTTTTGAGTGTTTCCGCCACTCTAACGGTGTGAGTATTTCCCCTACTCGGACGAGGTTGATGATTTGTGAGTATTTCCGCTACTCGGACGGGGTTGAGTATTTCCGCTACTCGGACGGGGTTGAGTATTTTCGCTACTCTAACGGTTCTGTGAGTATTTTCGCTACTGTAACGGTTCTGTGAGTATTTTCGCTACTCTAACGGTTCTGTGAGTATTTCCGCTACTCTAATGGCTTTGTGAGTATTTCCGCTACTCTAACGGTTCTATGAGTATTTTCCCTACTCTAACGGTTCTGTGAGTATTTCCGCTACTCTAACGGTTTTGTGAGTAGTTTTGCTACTCGGATCGTCTCGAGGAATAAACTGTCTCGAGAGAGGGATTGGAAAGGGGTCTTACCGTCTCCGAAGAGACGTGCCTGAGTTTTGAGTGTTTCCGCCACTCTAACGGTTTTGTGAGTATTTCCGCTACTCTAACGGTTTTGTGAGTGTTTCCGCCACTCTAATGATTTTGTGAGTAGTTTTGCTACTCGGACCGTCTCGAGGAATAAACTGTCTCGAGAGAGGGATTGGAAAGGGGTCTTACCGTCTCCGAAGAGACGTGCCTGGATTGGAACTGTCTCAAGGAATAAACTGTCTCGAGAGAGGGATTGGAAAGGGGTCTTACTGTCTCCGAAGAGACGTGCCTGGGTTTTGAGTGTTTCCGCCACTCTAACGGTTTTGTGAGTATTTCCGCTACTTTAACAGTTTTATGAGTGTTTCCGCCACTCTAACGGTTTTGTGAGTAGTTTTACTACTCGGACCGTCTCGAGGAATAAACTGTCTCGAGAGAGGGATTGGAATTGGAATAAGAAAGGACAATGCCCTTAAGGGCATTTTGGTCATTTTGCCTCTATTTGGGCCTGACAGGCCCGCGAAGCGATGGAAAGATGGAATTTGGACCTAGAGGATTGGTTACGATTAGAATATGCCCGCTATGACTTGAAAACAAGTCTGGACGGAGTGTAAACTGCCGAGCGGTCAAAAATGGGGTGATTACAGTCCCACATTAGACAGCTTGAGCCAGAGTGAAGCTTTGAAGAATTTTTTAGTATGGATTTCTCAGCGAATATGATTTTTTTTTTTTTGTTTCTATTAATGAATTTGTTTGATTGTTTGCTACTGACTATGGACCAATTAATTACCATGCATGTTTTTTTGTTGTATTTCTTCTCTCTCTCTCTCTCTCTCTCTCTCTCTCTCTCTCTCTTAGGTGTTGAGAAAAAAGAGGAGAAAATGCAAAAAGCAATTAGACAGGCTAGCAGGAGACATAATATGGTCTCAGCAAATGCATTAATTTGAGTATTCTGATGCGTGAATTACATTGTATTTTCTTACTTTCTCTTCTAAACAAAAGAAGTGCAAATTGTCTGTCGAGAATTTTAGTTTCTTTGTTGAAATTGCATTAATCTGAAAATTTTTATTTACATTTCGTGTTGGAGTGCTGTAGGCACAGGTCATTCCTAGTGATCAAAACGGGGTACCGTGTTGTTGATAAGAGTTCACGGGGATGGTTCTTTTCAATTCTTTTCAAAAAAAAAAAAAAACAAGGAGAAAGAAAAAAAAACAAAAGAAAAAGAAGTGCTTAAAAAGAGAAAAAAAGAGAGAAAAAGAGAGAAACTGGTGATATGAGATAGAGCATTGAAAGAAGAGGCCATTGTTGAGTCCACCTTGCGTACCCTAGAACATGGCAAATTTGTTGTCCATTATCTTTTAGTTGAACCCTACCACCATTGAAAGCCTTTATAGATTCGAAGTGTGCAGCCCTTCTAAACTCACTTAGTGACGTCTTGTGTTAATTGCATTGATTGATTCTCATTGTTAATATTCTTTGATGAGGCTATGTCATGTCATTTGCCGCACATTATTTACGTTCTTCATGATGGGATTGCTTTTACTAATCATATTCATTTACTCCTATTACAAGAGTAACCCATGAGAGTTCCTAAAGATTCAATTCTTTTTGAGTGAATGACAGTCGAGTTTTTTAAATTGAAACTTGAAGGATGCATGTGCTTTAGTTTGTAATGAGGCATTTTATCGTACTTTGGTGAATCACGCACACTTGACTTGTTACTTTTACTTGACGAGATGCAATCTTGTGTATGCATTGGGTATGAGAATGAATTGAAACTTTGAAGTTTAGGGGTGAGTATTCTGGGTACTATCTGTTTAACTGTCTATGAATGGGGGCATACATGATGATTGAGAGACATGATGCATATGCTCAGTGCATTTGGGATTTTCACGAAAGTGGTGAATTATCCATTTTGTTATTTATATACTGTTATTTCTCTAGGGGCTACCAAAATGCAAGTTGGGAGGTGTTATTTTTTTAGGGGCTACCAAAGTGCAATCCTAACCTTCTAAGTAGCTTTTGTTAAACTTGAAGGAGCTATATAGCTGGTTGTTTAGTAGTTATTTGGTATTGATTGGGTTCTTCGCATTATTGCAGGTTTTTAATGTAAAAGAAAGGCGAAAGTGCGAACCAGCATCGTCAGGACGCAGTTGCAAATCGTCCCGACGACCAGTGGAGGCAATCAACTCAAAAGTAGCTCATCATCAGGACGCAGATTCTGAGCGTCCTGATGTCCAGATTGGAAGTAAACTTCAGACCCACATATCGTCACGACGTATAGATGGATTGTCCTGACGCCCAGATTCGGAGAAAGAAAAATTAATTGTAAAGAAGACAGCATTCGGTTTATCGTCAGGACACAAAAATCAGCGTCCTGATGTCTAGATTGGAGGTAAAGTTCAGCCCAGATATCGTCACGACGCACCGATGGATCGTCCTGACGCACAGGTTCTAACAAAAATTGTTAAGAAGAGAGCAGCATCGTCAGGACGCAAAAATCAGCGTCCTGACGACGATAGACCCCGAGATTTGATTGCAGTTTTTTATTTTCTTATCAGCTGAGTACCTATAAAAAGGACAAGTTTTCAGTTTGTTACAGTTACGCAATATAGAGTGGTTTTCGAGAGCTTTTGGGCGGACACTTGTTATTTTTATTTTTCTTGAATATGTACAAGTCATTAATAATTCGAAGATCATGTTATAATATAAGTTTGGGACTTTTTTTTTTTTTCATTGCGAGTTATGTCTCTAATCGTTATGGGTAACTAATCATCGATCTTCTTGGCGACAAACGAGAAGGCGACTAGGGTTTTCAGTAGTCACATAAGGTACTATTACATCAGGCATTTATTGTTATATTAGTTAATTCACGAATCATATCTTGTTTATTCTCTTATCTAGAAACCTTGATTTTGTGATCATATTCGGGTGGGTTCATGAATTACGTTACTGCTGTTGGGGACTGCGAAATTTCTCATGACCTGGCTATAGTGTATAGGTATACTACCAAAAATTCTGATCTGATTAGCATAGCCTAATCTATGTGATTAGAATCGTACCTTCGAGATCTCTCTGGTTTGATCCCGAATAATAAGAATCAGCACTAAGCACGAAGTAACCACTCGAACTCAATCTTCTAACTTCTGCTGTATTTCTCGTACACGCCTTGCTCTACAGAGAGTGGGCTCACCGCTGCTAGGGTTTCTCTTCCTCACAAAAATGTGTATCTCTCAATTATGTGTAGAGTGTGTAACCCTAACAGCTCTTAGAGCGCGTATATATAGAGACTACAACAGGGACCATAGGATTAGTATAACTAGGGCTTCCTACGCAAATAAGGACTCCTAATCCAACTAGAATTAATCCTTATTTGCGTAAATTATAATTTATACCACTAACGAATTATAATTACACTCCATGTTACACTAGAATTATATTTCAAGCTCCATATTATTAAATGCTTATTTATCTTCCCACGTTAAAATTACAGATACCCGTCTATTAAATTAAATTACTGACAATTAAATTTAATAGACTTATTTAATTCCTTGAGACCTTCCACTTAACTTATTTGATATGTCGGATTCATAATCCACCCGCAGGGTTTGACATAATCAAAACTTATAAGCTTGCTCAAGGGGGTATCATCAATCCCTATATGGGGACGTGTATTCCATCAATAATAAATATTCACCATACACATAATGTTATTGTCCAACTCACTGAGTTTATTGGCCCACAAAGAATCTCACTCTTCTGTGAATCAAAACAATAAATACTAAATGTACGTGTCTATTTATTATATTAGGATTAAGAGCATAAGCACTCATAATAATCATGAGGTATTAATTATTTTATATAGTCAATATAAAAATAATTACCTCAACACGGTCCTATTTAATACACACAAAGTGTACTAGTGCAAGCAATTGGAGCTATACCGTTCCCCATAGTCAAGACAGACCTATTAAAACCTTCTACTACAGTCCTACTAATGGTGTGTCCATTTCTATCTAAGACTGTGAACGATAAACTTATATTCTATAAGAACTGATGATCTGATCTTCCGTGTGTAAGTCGTACTCTACACACCAAATCATCTACTATATAGAATAAAAGACACACATGCATAATCATTAAATAAATAACGCAATGCAAACATTTCTCATATAGATTTTCATTAAAATGGAATAACTAATTTATTAATAAATACTAAAGTCACTACACAAAGCATGCCTTTTAGTATAAATTCCCAACAACTGCATGGGAAACTGTACTTAAATCCCTGATATGAATGCTATGGAATATAATGTTTCAAATGTTGAATGAAGACAACGAATCTTTATTGGGTTTAAATGCAAAATCTTTCGATTGAAAGGTGTAAGTTATGACCAATGAATTGAGTTCATTCAATACTGGCCTTGTGGGTTTACCAAATATTTAGTCGCTGGATTTTTCCAACCGAAGATTGTCTTTACTTAGGTTTTAATATCAACTATTTGCATTGGTTTACATACAAATAACCGTTTCACATGACTGAAATAATTTTTTTTCACTTTTCCTTTTGGAGTTGTTCTTCAATCTTGTGCTTGTGCTATATATGTCGAACATGGGTTCTCTAGCTTCTTGGATTGGAAAACAATTGTCTTCCCTGTGGATCAATCAGAGCTTCTGAGTAGACTACATCGAAACCGTTCGATTGCGGTCTTTAATTCTATCGCATATCTTGGAGCCGATCATATAACATTATTTATTAAGTTAAAATGCCAAATAATTTGATATTTACATAAAAAGGGACAGACCAGCTAGTTACATATTTATTTATAATTAGTTTTCCCACACGTCCAAATAAATAATACGTAATTTTTTAAATTACGAGCAGTAGTACTATACTAATTTTTATAAGTACAATTAATGTATTAAAATTAGTATTAGTCTCATATCATATAAAGTCTTAATTATCATGCCCTTAAAAATAAAAAATGGTTGCTCCTTTTACCGACGAATCTACATTTTCCTTACTAAAGATTAAGTTCTTACCACCATTACCAAGGACATTTATGTCTCCTCATCAATAAAATTTTCCCGCCAAACATAAACTTCCCACCAATTATTTTTGTGATTACTGTTAGTAAGGAAGTTTATATTTTGTCGCTATAACAGATATTGATTTCTTTTTTAGTAAGGAGCCTACTAATTCCTCGCTAAAGTTTTTATATTATACGTCTTGCGAGGAACAGTATGCCTTGCGAAAGGTTTATACCTTTAGAATTAGCGACGAGCACACAATTCAACGCTAATTAGTATTGAAGTTGTTTTGCAACCAGATGCTTTTGACGCTAAAATTATTTTTTCTAATATTTACCGAGGATCTATTCAACCCCTCGCAAATACGTTTTCCCACAATCACCATTCGTGACGAATTTGACTTTTCCTTGCAAATTCACTCTCCCACCACACATCCCGTAAAAAAAATTTTTTCGTTGAAGATTTTGCAACGACTATTTGCGAAAAAATTTTTTGTTTGTCGCTAAATATGGTCAGTGGAAGACAATCACAATTAATCATGGTTTCCCTTGCTAAAAAGGTACCTTTACCATCAAACTTGGCTTCCTCGTCAATACTTTCCTCGCTACAAGACCAATTTCTTGTAGTAATTAGTCATCACCTTTTGAGTTGATGTGTGATGCTAGTGATTTGTGAATAGTTTTAGGGCATAGGGTGAACAAGAAACCCTATGTTATCTATTATATAAGTAAAATCTTGAATAAAGCATAATTGAACTATACCACAACTGAAAAGGAACTCCTTGCTGTCGTTTTTACATTAGATAAATTTCGATCGTACTTGGTGGGGTCATTAGTCATCATATATACTAACCATTCTGCACTAAAGTACTTGCTTACTAGGGTTGATGCAAAGCCACATCTCATCCATTAGATTCATTTGTTATAAGAGTTTCACATTGAAATTCGAGACAAGAAAGGGGTAGAGAATGTAATTACTGACCATTTGTCATGGTTCTCAACTGATGAGGAAGCCAAAGATACTCTCCCTATCAATGAGTATTTTCTGGATGAGCATCTTTTTCAAATCCAAGCACTTTCTCAAGCAACTGTTCCATGGTTTGCTGATATAGCCAATATTTTGGCTACTGGTAAGATACTGTCACACTGGTCTTACTTAGATAAACGAAAATTATTCAGAAATGTGAGGTATTTCTTCTGGGATAATCTATACTTGTTTAAGTATTGTCTTGATCAGATAATTTGTTAGTGTATCCCTAACAATGAGTTTCAATCTGTCATGGAGTTCTATCACTCCTATGCTTGTGGTGGGCACTTTAGTTCGAAAAAAGACGGTTGCAAAAATTTTGTAATCTGGCTTATATTGGCCCACTATGTTTTGTGATGTTCACACTTTTTGCATATCTTGTGATAAGTGTCAACGACTAGGAAGTTTGACTAGAGGGCACATGATACCCCTCAACCCCAATCTTATTCTTAAGATATTTGATTGTTGGGGTATTGATTTTATAGGACAATTTCTTGGTTCATTTGGATTCCTTTACATTCTTGTGGCGCCATTGACTATCTGTCTAAATAGGTGGAAGCCCTTGCTTCTTGTACCAATGATCACTGCGTTGTGGTCAAGTTCTTAAAGGAGAATATCTTTTCTTGCTTTAGTATGCCTCATGCTGTCATTAATGATGGTGGCACTCACTTTTGTAATAAACCCATTGAAATGTTAATGCGAAAGTATGGGGCCATTCATAAGGTTAGTACACCTTATCATCGTCAAACTAGTGGCCAATTTGAGTTAGGTAACTGGGAGATTAAGCACATTATTAAGAAAACTGTTAATCCAAACCATAAGGACTGGTCGTTAAGGTTAGTGGATACACTATGGACTTATAGAATTGTTTACAAAATTGTGTTAGGTGCTTCTTCTTATAGGCTTGTATATGGGAAATCATGTCACATTCTAATGAAAATTGAGCACAAAGCCTATTGAGCCATTCGCCAATTTAATGAGAACATAGATGTGGCCGGCCAAATTAAGAAGCTACAACTCAATGAACTTGAGGAACTCCGAAATGATGCCTATGAGAATGCAAAGATCTCTAAGGCCAAGATGAAAATATTTCATGACCAACACATATTTTATAAGTCTTTTCATGTCGGTCAAAAAGTATTCCTTTACAATTCCCGGTTATACTTTTTTCTGAATAAATTGAAAAGTAAGTGGTCTGGACCTTATCTGGTAAGAGATGTGTCACCGCACAAAGCGGTAGACATCGAGAATTCTAGCAATGAGAATGTTTTTAAAGGCAATGGGTAAAGACTGAAGCCTTACTTGGAGAACTTTGTAAGTTTGATTAAAAGTGTGGATCTTATAGATCCACCATTGCTTGAGTAGAAGCAACACCTAATCAATTTGTACAGTTAGTTTAGTCTATTTATTTGGTTTGGTAGTTAGTTTATCTTTAATTGGAGGGAAGAGACCTTCTTCCCCGTCACGTTTGTCTCCTGTACTTCACCTTCCCTTTTTCACCTTGCGGTCGTGGCTATTATCTAGTTGGGGGGGAAGGCCACATTTGTTTTTATGTTATTTGGTTCATCATTTTTTGTTATTTATTTTAATTTTTATTTGTGTCTTTGTGATCAGCCAATGTTAAAGAACTGGATAGTATCATGACTTCTCATATAGATGGTTGAGTGCTTATATTTGCATGTTTCATATTTCGAATATTTCCATTTGGTATCAGTGGCGAGATAATTCGTCGTGCAAAGATGGTGAGAAGAGTTGAGCTCTAAGAGAAACAATCTCAACCTTTTACTAGTCGTAATACTCTAGCCTGTAAGAGAAAAGCAAAGAGACTAAATAAGTGTCACCGTTATGCTAGATATATGTGTGTGGATAAAAATTACAAAGGGAGTAATCAACTAATGTTAGGGAATCAGATGGTTTGCTTAGATATTATTAAAGAGCAAGTAAATACTGAGGCATTGAGACGCACTGGAATCACCAGAACGGTAGACTATTTTGATTTTGATGTTAAAAATCTAGCTCGACTTTGTAATGATTATTCCTCTTAGGGCGTATTATGTTTGAGTGTTTTATTTGCGTATTTATCTTTATTTGTAAATATGACTAATATTTAGTTTGCAGGTGTTTTGTTTTTTTTCAAAAAAAATATATATATTCGCAAGGTCGAGAAGCATACAATTTGAATGCACTTGAGATCTATAAAAGATATTTGTGTATCTTTTATAATTTTGTACAGTTTTATGTGAAATGCAAATATAGATTTTAAAAATTTGTTGAAATATGTTTTCATTCACTTTGGCATAATTTTTGTTTTATCTTTTCTTTTTAATATAATTGCAAGATGTTATCTAAACACATAGGAAGAGGTCATTTTACATCACTTGCTATCATATCATGATTAGTTTAGTATTGTTAAATGTTGTAAAGTTTCATTCTTACAAATGTAAAAAAATTTTACCAAGTAAGCTTTAAAGACAATCACGCCTTTCGGAGTGTTTATATTTACTTTTGATGAATTTCTTTCACATTACTCTTTCAATAGCTACATTATACTTGTATTTGACTCAATTAGTTAAATTGCTACGTTAATTGAATATGTTGAATTCTTATAACCTTTAGCTATTGTGCACTATAAAAATGAATCGAGACCATCTTGGATCTTTTGAGTCACAGATTTCTTTGTAGATATTATTCCCCTGAAACCATATTTAAGAGGAGGTTGGCTATTGAAATGTCAAATCAAATCAAATGAAATAGGAAAATTGAAGGTATGCATTCATTGATCAATTCATGCCTTGATCACACATGTTTCGAGTCTTTTATCCTTTCTTTCTCCCTATCTTAAACCTCATAGCCAAGTTACAACCTGAACAAAGTTCTCAAGGATTTGATGTGTACATTGCTTGTTCATTTACTTTGTAGATAATTCACTTATCAATTCCTTGTATGATTTTATCATTGAGTATTCTTTTATGGAGCTATGTCAAGTCGTCTCTCACTTTATATATTCACGTCATTTTTTTTATAGTTGTCTTTTTTGATTTTTCATTAAATTTACTCTTTTATAAAGACAATCGGTGTGAGATGCCTATATTCTTTCTTTCTGAGAGAATATTTAGTGAGATTGAATCAAAGTTTAAAGGATTTATCTGTGTTTTAATGTTATAATACTTTTATTATCATGTAATGATCACAATCACAAAAGCCTCTCATATGTTGTTCTAAAACATTATCTTACTTGTGTATTAAAGAGTAGAATATACAGAATATGTTTGTGTTTTGATATATGTAATACTTTTTCTCATTATCCTCACCAGCAGAACACGTTTTGATGTTTATGGGTACCATCACTGGAAACTTTTACGAGACACCATTTGTCCACTAAGGAAAACTTAGGAATTTAAAGGCTTAGTGCATATGCTAAATGTACTCGTGATCTCTACGACAGTGGAGCCTATCTTTTTAAGTATGTTTATTGTTTTGCTAAAGACTAGCACAAGCTTAATTAGGGGTGTGATTATACTCTAAAAGTACAATCAAAATCCTTAATTGTAAGCTATTGGTAAGAATTATTTAAACATTATTTATCATTTTAATATAATTTTGGTATTTTTTATATTTTTCGTATCTTCTGTAGATTCACAGTTAAAACCGAACAAAATAGAGCAGATGTGTGTGTGTGTGGATGATATTATTTATATCTATACTATTTATATATGTAAATGTAGTGGGAGTCTCTAAGGCTTCCAAAAGCTCAATGCTAATTTTTTAAAAATCCTAAATTCTTAAAAAGCCACGTAGCAATCCTACTCCCAAAATTCTAAAATTTTGAAATTATTGAACCTTTAATCTTTTAAGGCTAAAAATAAATATACAAAATATTCATTACCTGAAATATCTCTCTTTAATTGATTATGATCCGTTTTCCAATCAATTCCTAAAATCTCTCTTCAATTTTGGAAGTAACCTTTCTCTGTTATTTTCTCTCTACACTTTCTCTCTCATGTAGCTGATTCACCACCCACACTAGAAAGGTAGATATCAGACTGCCTTCGTCTCATGAAAGCTTGTGCATAGTTCTACTGCCGCCGTTGTCGTGTTCTTCTCCCCTGCCATGATCACTCTCCTGCTGCCGTTTGCAATCATTGGTAATATCTATGGCTCTAGAGTAGACCTCTTCTTCTTTTCCACCATTGGTCTTCATAACATTTTTTAATCTTTAATTTTTTCTTTTTAGTTTTGTACTGGTCCTCAACTGGAGTTCAGGTTTGACACTCTGACTTTTTGCACTCCATGTACCTAATTGTTCCCATGCAACATGCTTATCTTGCATTGATTTATTTTGTTGTTTTATTTTGATCTTCATCATGTTAGTATTTTTTTTTTGGGTAAATATAATATTAGTACTTTGACAGCATCATGAGTAAGAAGTTCACCATTTTTTGTTTCCAATATTCTTTCCTGTGTTAGTAGATATTTTGTTATGATTTATGATATATTGATATCACATTTAAAATCTATTCATGAAAAAAGAACTTTAAATTACTTATCCTTGGGTATTAAATTATATTTTCTCTTCTTTTTCAATCTTGCACTTGCGTTCAAAGTAATCAAACATCCCACTCTTTCAATGCATCTTTCATGAATATGCAATCTTTTTTATTTTTAAATTATTTTAACATATAAACTTTTAAAATTTGAAACGTTTGAAACTTTGATATTTTTAGAGGTTTTAATAAATGTGAAAAGGGTGAAGGTCCGCATAATACTGAAGTGACGGGGTCAATAAGATTTATGCCTTAAGAAAGTAAGGTTTCAATTCATATGTATATATATACTATCAACGTATACTATGTGTACAAGTTTTAAGAATTGGGTCAATGCTAGAAATTCATATATTTTACCTACGCTTTCACTATGATGACAATTTCAGGCAATTAATTGGAGAATAACATTTTAAGTATCAAAGATATGAAAATTTTGGAGAGCCATTTGGAAATGAACTTGAATGGTAGCCAAACAAAAAAAAAGGTCAAAAAATAGTTAGCCTATGCAATTTTTATTCAATAATATTCATGTTAGATAATACGAATCACAAATATCATCAAATGAAATTCATAATAGATAGTTCAATCATGAATATTATGGTTTTTTATTTTTGCAGGAACAAATTTTAACCCACGAAATACAAGAATTAAATCATGGTCTTCTCAAAATTTGGCCACAATTAGTACCAGTGTATAAATTGAGTAGCTCCAACTTCGTTTTCTATTCACAGCTTGGTTATGGGTCTTAACTTTTTTTGCATTAAATTTGTTACTTTTACCGATGGAAGCTTGAAGATTCAAAATCAGAGTTGAAGGATGGCCATAAGATTATGATTTATTTCACTTTTGTATTTTTGCACTCTTCAAGTTAATGAATGGGTTTGTGGATTTGTCCACATTACCTCTTTGATTGTAGTGGACTCAGGGGTTGAAATTTGTTATTTTGTCAGTTGTCTTTCTGCCAATTGAACAGAGCATAAAGCTAAAGTAATGGACAATACTAAGGATATGCACTAAATAACAACCAATGGCGCAACTTAGAATTTTGATAATTTAAATATATCACTCATTTTCATCAAAAACCTTCTCTCTCTCCGTCAATAGGAAAAAAAAAACTTCCCTCCCTTAACGTTCGTTTGAATTTTCTAGATTTTTGAAATTTTGAATATCATAAAATAGGAAGATTCTTGATAATCTCTCAATATTGAAAATAAAAATCCATCAAAAATTTAATATGTTAGATAATTCCATTTTGATTCCTGAAATTTCTCTATGATCATATCTTATCTAATCTAATTTAATTTAAATATATCACTTCTTTCCATCAAAAACCTTCCTTCTCTCTCTCTCCATCAAAACAATAATATAACTTTCCCTCGCTTTGTTTGAATTTTTTAGATTTTTGAAAATTTGAATTCCACAAAATATGGTCAAAATTTTGATTGGTTAGACAAAATTTCACGTATTTCATCTGCAAGTTTAAAATCCAAGCATAGCATATTAATTATATGTACAGTTTTTACAAATTCATACAAAATTTTATTAAGATAAGATTGGTTACTCATTTTATATTACGACTATAAAACTAGTTTTATTAATCCAGGCACGAGTTAATATTAGTTATATATATGTGTATGTATTATATGTATGTGTATATATATATATATATATATATGTATTAGCATAGTATAAGTATATTATATGTGTGTGTGTGCGCAGGTGTGCAATGGAAAGGCCGAAATCATTGATGTGGATTACATAGGGTCCACGCCGCAGCATTGTTGGCCATGACAATGTCTAAAGAAAACTTCATTTCATAATTTCATAGGTGTGCCAGGGCCAATCCTCTTATTTATAAAAAAGGGCATTCTGGGGGAGTTCAGCTAGAGGTAAAGGTTAGAAGAGAGTTCTATTACTTTATTTTTTTGTTTTCATTTTTAGGTGTAAAATTTTAATTAGTTTGTTAGTACTTTTCAGTTAATTAATTTTTTCTTTCAATCTTTTTTTATCGTTTTTATACTGTAATAAATCTTTGTATTTATAAAATTATTTTTCAAGCTATATTTTTTCTTTTCAATACTATGAGTAGCTAGTTTTATTCTTAGAATCAATTGTGAAGATCATCTGAAAATCTTGAAATATCAACGGAGGTAATTGAGTATTCATTGTTTTATCTTTAAAATCTTTTAATTCTTGGTAATTAAATTCTAGATCTTTGAGAAAACTTAGATGCTTGACTAAGTTTGGTAATTTTTATGCACAAATCTTAATTTGATATAGTTACTGCACAAGTCGATGGTATGAATCTATAACTTTAATTTTATTATTCTAGATTTAATTATTATATCTTTTTGTTCTAATTGCTTAATCTTCTGAATCAAAAGCTCTAAACGAAATCAATGATTTGAGTTACAAAAATTCCGTTTGAATTTCGAGTGAATCAAGTGATTGAATCAATTGGATCCAAAACTGTTTTATTTAATTTAATTAAAGTCTCATTCTTCGACCGTCAATGCTCACAAATTAGACTATTTTGCTTTGGTTACCATTTTCTGTAATAATTATCCAATTCTCATTTGTACTTTTTAAGGTAAAATTCAAACAAGTTAGTTTGGGTTTCAACTGAACTCATTGTAATACTACAGTGTCTAGAATGGCTTAGTTGATATCTAATCTTTTACCGTCGGTGAATTTTAACACCTAACTTTGGTTGTTTTGATAACTGTTCCCTGTGAATTGATTTCGGTCCAACAGAATTTTATTTATTGTTTTACTGTACCTGCACTTGAGTGTTAATAGATTATAATATTATGAGCATAGTCAGTTGCCATGTAATATTAACCTGAATTAGTGACCACTCTTAGGCTTCTCGCTTCAAAATTCAAATAAAAATCCGATGACTAATTCCAAGACAAAAAGTAAAAGAAGAAAACAGAAAGAAATAGAAGAAAGAAAATAAAAGAAAGGGTTAGCGTTTGAGGAATAACCCCCCAAAAAGAAAGAAAAATTAAAAGAAAAAGAAAGGAGTAGCTAATATTTGTAGCCTTGGTGGCCCATTTTTTGGCCTGATTTTCATTTGGTCCGCCGGTATAGTAGGGACAACTGCTTTACATTAATTTAACTTGTATAGAAAGTAAAGTAACATGTTAATGTAGTCCCAATTAGATGAGAAAATTTTCAATATGACAGCAATATCATTTTATTTTGCTGATAAGATATCATAAGTTAATAAAATAAATTCACATGAATATATTTTTAATGAGGTGTTATATCAGTTAGTAGGATAATAACTCTAAATAAAGTAATTAAACTAGTTGCTTAATCATAAGTGATCAAAGCAAATTATCATATATTTTATATGATTTTTATTGATTAGTAATATAATGTTAAGAAAATAGCGTGGTATAACTGTGGTACATTGTTTCATAAACAAATAATACACTTCATGACAATAAAAGAGTCATTTTGTTTTCAAGTCTCTTAAAAGTTTGTTTGAATGTAGCTTTTTAAAAAAATTTAACTTTTTGACTTTTTGACTTTTTGACTATGCAGTTATTCTCTGATATTATGGCATAAGAATTTTAATGGGATTGTAGTATAGTCTAGCTGTTTTTTTTTTTTTTATCAAAAATAAAAATATTGATTATATAAATAAAATAGCTCATTAAAGAGCTGCATCGATCCAACGGGCAAATAAGCTGCATAAAAAAAAAGCCAAAAGCCAGAAACCCATAATTAACTGCATCCAAACAAGACATTATAGCCGTTCTGAAAATTCCCAATCTTTTTCCTTTAGACACCATCGACCCAGTATGTTTGTATATCCTATTCGCGATTATACCCATGTGGCCAGGTCACCTATCTTTAATTAGCGAACTTTTAGCAGGTGATGCCAATTAGACTCTTCAACCCATCAGTAGTTGCCAATTTTGAAAAACCATGGGTGCTAGCATCCCTTGGTTCTGCCGACGTTTTGGACGAAATTGTCAAGAACAATAATAAAATAGACCAACTTGCCATTTGTTGATAATATATCTATATATATCAGTAAAATGACTGATTTGGCTAAGCAATTAGCGGTGCGTTTTCCTTAATGGTCCATTCGTGTCTTTAAGACAATGTTTGGACATCTACATATCTCTTACACAAATGCTTAGGGAAGTCTTCTACAGTTTTGAAAGCAATTCTTAGGAACACTTGCTTGGAATTTTTTGCAAACATACAAGTAACTTGCATGACCAATAATCAATACCTTAGGTGGTCAAATCTCTTGATCTATCTTTGAGAGGTCAATAGTTTGACTCTTGCCGAATGCAAGAGTTAGTCTCAAGAAATTAAATTTTTATGAATACTCTAGTCTCCTTGTAAATGATTTGTCTTTAACCGAATTAAGGAGGAGATTAGTCGAAGTATCGCAAAGTGATCCAAACACCCTGACAATTGAATAAAAAAAACAAAAAACAAAAAAATGACCAATTTAGATGGTCATGGTGGCCTTGCTTCGCCACTCACATGTAGTGGAGTCTTCTTTGTTAGGGGGGTTGAATACTTGGCCAAATAGATGAAAGACCCACCGCTCATGTGAGAGATACAAAACAAGGCCACTGTGCCACTCAAGGAGTAGTGAAAAAACTCATAAAATAACTTGCTAGTCCAATGCATAGTTACCAAAATAGGAAGTGGAAGAGGAATATCTTATGAAAGCGGAGGTGAAAATACAACCAAGAAATATCGAAGAAACGGAAAGCGAAAAAATGAGTAAGACTCGATTAAGAAACTTAATAGGAATCATAAAAACAATCTTTTGTAAAACTTAAGAGAAATATTTGAAAAGCGTAGTTGAAACTTATATAAATTATTCAATAGATTCTTAGTTAGAGCTTCAGAGGAAAATATATCAAAAATTCATATTTCAAGTTTCAAATAGTTTTCTTTGAGAGTTATTTGGATTGGAATTAAACAAATTTTTAACAGTAGTTTTGTATAGACTTTTGGGTGTTTTACTGAAAACCAAAACTGAAAACTAGCTAATAAAAACCCATAAAAGGCTCATCCAAACAAGGAGTTAAGAAAATGTTCCGTTGTTCAAAGTTCAAGTTTTACTTCTATTATTTAAAAATAAAAAAGCAAACAAATAATGAATCCACTCTCTAAAGATGCATTAAATATGTCCTTCAATATCGTATTTTTTAAGAGTTATTTTTTATTAATTTGATTGAATAATATCACATAAGTTCATCGTAGGTCGAAAACGGTGTTAAATGCAAAGTTGATACAATGTTTTTAACGTCGTGAATGATGATCATCGCCCGCACATATGATCATGACACACGTGTAAGGCATGTATTACCCTGTTTTACCCCACTACAAAAAGAGGAGAAGCACTGCATCATTCCCCGAGCCCAGAAGCAGAAAGTAACGCATCAGGCTGATCCAAACCCTCATTCCCCAAGGACACTAGGGTCATACAAAACGAGTCATAAGGGTATTACCGTAAAAACAAATCAACAAAATGTCTGATTCGCCTTCCAGTGAGGCCCCCCATATATTCCCATCACCATTGCCGACCTTTCTCTCTCTCCGCACTTTCTCTCTCTACGAACCCAAAACAAACCAAACACACTTTATTCTCATTTCCATCAACCACCCAAAAAAAAAAAAAACCCACTATTTGTTCTTCTTTCTATTTTCTCTCTCCCCTCCACCACCAATATGGCTCAGAAGAGAGACAAAGAAGAAACCGAGCTCAAGGTCCCGAAGAACCTCATATGCAACACCTCGATCCCCACCCCCCCAAAGCTCTCCGGCGCCGAGGACCCGACCTCGAGCTTGGCGAGGTCGCCCCCTGATAGCTCAGATCCGCCAGTCTCCGATGACCCAAGATCGTGTTCAGCGAGGTCGCCAGAGAGATCGGATCTCGCTTCTCCTCGGCCTACTCCTCCTCCTCGTCGGCCACGGCAGACGGTGGCGGCGGAGGTGAAGAGACGGGAGGTTAACCGGTGCTCCGGTTGTAAGAGGAAGGTGGGTCTGATCGGGTTCCGATGCCGCTGCGGAGAGCTGTTCTGCTCGGATCACCGGTACTCGGATCGCCATGATTGTAGCTTCGATTACAAAGCTGCTGGAAGGGAGGCGATTGCGAGGGAAAATCCGGTGGTTAGAGCGGCGAAAATTCTCAAAGTTTGAAGAAATGAAAGCTTCAGAGAGACAGAGATCAAAGATCGAGTTCTCAATCTGTGAGAGATGGAGCCAACCTAGAGAGAGAGAGAGAGAGAGAGAGAGAGAGAGAGATAGAGATGGGTATGTCTGGTTGTTACATATTTTTCTTAGGATTCTCTGTAGTTGCTTGGTTGGGTTCAGAGGGAGGGTTGATTGATGGGGGATGTATTGGAGGGGGGTGGGGGTATGCTGATGTAAAATTCGATCAAGGTTTGAGGGTATTATTGTCATTTAAAATTTATCGTGGTAGTGCATTTTTATTCCTAATATCATTTTATTTAACTATTTTTGTATATAATAAGGAATTTTATAAATGATTTTGAGGAATGGGTAGTACCTACGCTACCGCATGTGATAGTCCGCACCAGTGCCAATGTGGCAATTTTTTCTTCCTGATCTGTAATTTATTGGCAAATATTCACTGATGCAATACTACTAAATAATGTTATTAATATTCAAAATTTAGAGTGGACAATGAAAACTTATTAAAACCCGGTTTCCAAAAAAGAATAACTTATTAAATAAATGAAATAAAAAATCATAAGATAAATAGTAACTTATTGAATTTTGTCTCGGCTATAAAGTGAGCAAATGGTACGCGGGATCAAGTTTTAGTCAAGATGCGTATCTCCCTCTCTAAAAAAAATTAAAGGTAAATAATAATTTTGGACCTCTAACTTTAGCTTAAATTTTAATATTATTCTTAAAATTTATTCATTCTTATTTAAGCTTTTTAATTTTTAAAAATAATTCAATATAATTAAAATAACTAAGAGTTGTAATTCAAGTAATTTAACATTTAAAATAACAAAGAATTGTTTTTTGTTTTTTTGGTACACTGTCAATGTAATTCAAAAAGAGAGAGTAAGTTAAACTAATGACCTCAATCATGGGTAAGTTATGACAGAAGTTGTTTTTCATAATTTAGTATTTTTCAAAAATAAATTATGATTCAATTTCAATTTACCTCCTTAAACTAAAAATTATAATATTTTATCCCTAAACTATTACAATATAAATTCGCATTGATACCATTAACAAGACAAACAAATTGACGCTTCTAACTTTTGTGATATGATACAATGTTAGGTATTTTTTTGGTATTTGGTTTACCAAAGCGTAGTCTCAAAAATATTTCAAGAAAAGTCAAGTTTTTGTTGGATAAATTTAGCCATTTTCTTAAGTATTTGTTGGAGGTTACAACATTTCATGGTCATAAAATCATTTTTTTTTTGGTTATCTTCTCTCGATAGATTAATATATAATTTTGACCAAACAAGTCCTTAATTTTAAATTGTGAAAAGATAATAATTTTTAGTTAATGGAATAAAGCGATATTGAGTCATAATTGAGATAATTAAAGTACAATTAACTCTTAATTTTCTTACCTATTTTAAAATGTTAGACCATATTAACTTACTTTTAACAGTTTGAGGACTTAAAGAGAAGAAATAAAATTTGAACGATAATATCGAAATTTAAGACAAAGTTAGAGAGACAAAATGGTTTTTTATTCCAAAATCAGAAGTCCTCGTATACCACTGTCAATTTGCTTTATAGTTCTGTGGGTTAAGAAATCCCAGCCTAGCCCAAAAGGGCGGGCCCAACGAATATAAAGTGGAATCATGCGGGCCAGCAGTAGCCCAGACTTTATCAAGGTAACTCAAGCCTGCATTCCAAGTCAGTCCAAATAGAAAGATTACCCGGCCCCAAGCCGGATTACCCGAGTCAGGGATCTCAGAGCATTTAATGCTCTATCGGCCGCATTTAATGTGAAACAGACCTGCATTCAATGCGGAGGAGATACAACACGCGACGACCATGCTTACATCCGGTCAGTTGAGCTCAAGCATGGTGAAAAAGGTGTATTCATGTCTGGTCAGCCCACTCTAAATAGCACAAGTCTACAAGGTAGGCCATGTTACATGAGTAGGCTCGACCGAGAACACTACACTATAAAAACACAACATCTTAAAGAAGCAAGGTATGGTGAATTAATTTCTTAAGTATTCCCAGTCTTTATTCTCTTTCGATCTTTGGTTAAGATTGCTAACTTGATCGTCGGTGTGTGATCGGCTCATAGAAGGTCGGCCTATTCTAACTCCTTTGTTTTTTTTTACAGCAGGTTGGAGACTTATTGATATTAGTTCGAGTTATCGGCCAGGCCTTCCCAGAAATCTCACCTACGATTGGCGCCGTCTGTGGGAAGGTCTAAGTAAACATAAATACCAACCTCTTAGGGAGAAGAGGAGTCCACGCCACCAAGCGGGAAAAGACGAAACGGGAAGCCAAGCAGTCCAGGCTGAAGGCCCCCCCTCAAAAAGCAGAAGAAGCTGAATCGGTCTGAGTGATCAACGTGCTACACGAATCAACAGAATCCGAAGCTATCGAACAGCACAAATACTAAGCCAATATTCAAAAGGCCAACCACTTGAGGGAGGTATTGCAGATAGGCCCTCCTCCCAAAAAGGTCAAGGTCAGCAGTGATATCGCGGCCATAACTTTTACTGACGAAGATCTCACGGGAGTTTAGACCCCCCACAATGACGCACTTGTTGTGACTTTGCTCCTGGCAGGTTGTGACGTGAAGATGCTGCTCATTGACTAGGGGAGCTCCTCTGAGGTTATGTACTACGACCTCTTCAAGAAGCTGGAACTGAAGGATGCCGACCTCCAGCCCTCGCTCAACCCATTGATCGGGTTTAGCTCTAACTTAGTTTGGCCACTTGGAAAAGTGACCATCCCTATGATTGCGGGAAGGATTACCCTACAGACAAAATTTCTGGTGGTCACCGTGCCATCCCCATATAATGCAATCATGGGCCGAACATGGTTGCATTTCATGAAGGCTATCCACTCTTCCTACCACCAGCTAATTCGTTTTCCCTCTCTAGAGAGGGTACAAGAGATAAGAGGGGACCAAGTTGCAGCAAAGCACTGCTTCCTTATGGCATGTGCCATGAAAGCAAAAACGGGTAAAGTACAGATGATGGAGCTTTACGAGGATACACTCACGATTGATGACGTTGGGTAGGTACCGGAGAAGAAAGCCGTCAAAGACCTCAAGAAAATCCACATAGATCGGTAAAAGGAGAAGTACTTTGTGATCAGTGCTTCCCTATCCCGAACTGAAGAGAATTCATTGATCGAGCTCCTGATGAGCTATATCAAAATCTTCGCTTGGACGCCTTACGACATGCTTGGAATCGACGCGAAGATCGCCTGCCACAGATTAAGCGTAGACCCTTAGTGCCGACTTGTGGTCCAGAAGGGCAAGAGGGCAGCTACGCAATATGTAGATGCCGTCATAGAAGAGGTTGAAAGGCTCCTTGATGCTAGTGCAATTAGGGAAGTCTACAACCCCCGCTGGCTGTCAAACACAGTCGTTGTGAAAAAGAAAGATAGCAAGTGGAGAGTCTGTGTTGAGTTCACCGATCTTAACAAAGCATGCCCCAAGGACCCTTTTCCAATGCCTAAGATCGACCAACTGGTGCATGCCACGGCTGGCTTTGAGAGAATGAGCTTCCTGGATGCTTATCGTGGGTATCACCAGATCCCACTCCATGAAGATGACCAAGAGAACACTGCTTTCATCACTCCAAAGGGTATCTTCTATTACAAGGTAATGCCATTTGGACTTAAGAACGCCGGGGCCACCTATCAGCATCTGGTCACCAAAATGTTTAAAGACCACATTGGCAGCACCGTAGAAGTGTACATCGATGACATGGTGGTCAAAAGTAAGCTCGACAGTCACTATCTAGAGAACCTCACAACAGTATTTAACATCCTGAAGCAGTATAAAATGAGGCTTAATGCCTCTAAATGTGTGTTCGGGATCAACTTGGGAAAATTTTTGGGATTTTTGGTTATACACCGGGGCATTGAAGTGGACCCACAGCAGGTCAGTGCCATCCAGAATGTCCAGGCTCCAAGGAATACGAAAGAAGTACAGAAGTTGATAGGCATGGCTGCAGCACTCAACAGATTCATTAGCTAATCTTCAGACAAGTGCAGACCATTCTTCCAGCTTGTCAAAAAGAAGAAGCGATTCAGCTGGACCCAGGAGTGCGATTAAGCCTTGGCAGATTTAAAGAAATACTTGAGCCAGCCTCCCCTCCTCTCCACCCTATTAAAACATGCAGAGCTCTTCCTTTATATCGTAGTGTCAGAGCATGCGGTTAGTGCTGTGTTACTTAGAAAGTAAGATCGGCAGCAACAGTCTGTCTATTATGTTAACAAGACTCTCCTGGGGGTCAAAAGCATATATCTACCATTAGAAAAGTTGGCCCTTGCATTGATAGTAGCATCGCGCAAATTGGTGCACTACTTCTAGGCCCACACAATCAACGTGCTCACGGACCACCAGTTAAAACCACTCTTGAGAAGGGCCGACTTCTCCGGTAGAGTGGCCAAGTGGGTTGTGGAGCTGGGAGAATTCAACATCAAGTTCCAACCACGAACGACAATTAAAGACCAGGTACTAGCTGATTTTATTACCAAATTTTCTATTGAAATTTCATAGGAAACCAATCTAATCCCGATTCTTGATGTGCAACACGATGAACTTTCCTCAGAGCTTTGGGAGAAATATGATCATTGGAAGCTTTTCGTAGACGGCGCATCCAATGACCAGGGGGCAGGTTCAGGGATAGTCCTCATCACACCAGACGATACGGCACTAGAGCAGCCCATTAAGGTGGAATTCACTGTTTCAAACAATGAGTCAGAATATGAGGCTCTGCTTGTAGGGTTGTGCCGAGCTATTAATCTCCAAATAGCAAAAATCATGATCTACTCAAATTCCCAACTAGTAGTGAATCAGATCACAGAAGAATACGCAGCAAAGAAAGATAGCATGGCTCAATATCTCACAAAAGCAAAGGAATTACTGGCAAAATTTAGGAAGTTCAAGCTCCTCCAAATCGGCCGTGACAACAATGCTCACGCCGACGCCTTGGCTACACTCGCCACAGCTCTAAAGTCAGGATCGAAGAGAACAATCCACGTGGAGACGCTGGCTAGCCCAAGCATATTTGAAGAAGAAGAGCAAGCCCTAGCCATTGAATAATTGAGGCCCTCCTGGATGGACCTAATCGTCTCCTACCCAGATAAAGACATACTCCCCAAAGACAAGAATGAGGCCAGAAAAATCAAATACAAATCTCTGAAGTACTGGCTCTCCCCTACCAGGGAGCTCTACAGAAGGTCTTTTATTGGTCCCTATTTATATTGTGTTCATCTTAACAAAGTGCAGGCCATTTTGTTTGAAATTCATAAAGAGATCTGTGGAAGCCATATTGGCGGCAGATTTATCTCTCACCGAGCTATTTCGCAAGGTTATTGATGGCCCTACATGCTGAAAGATGCCACCTAGTACATGCTGAAATGTGAGAAATGTCATAAATTCTTCTGTTGATCTATCAACCGGCTGTGGACCTCACAACGATCACTGCCCCCTGGCCCTTTGCCCAATAGGGACTAGATATAGTTGAACCACTGCCCCGAGCTCCAGGTAACAAAAGGTTTCTCATCATGTTCACAGACTACTTCACCAAATGGGTAAAGGTAGAGCCACTTTCGACAATCAAGGAGTCGGACGTGAAGAGATTTTCCTAAAAAAGTATCGTTACAAGGTTCGACATACCCGGCGCACTAGTATCGGATAACAGCACCCAATTCGATGGCGATAAATTCAGAGAATTTTACGACGATTTAGGCATAAGGAATTATTATTCGACACCGGATTATCCATAGTGCAACGGGTAGGCTGAGATTTCTGACAAAACAATGCTCAATGGCATCAAAAAGCGTCTAGAAAAGGCTAAGGGATGATGGGTTGAAGAACTCCCTAGCATCTTATGGTCCTACAGAACCACTCTGAGGAGATCTATAGGGAAAACCCCTTTCTCAATGGCATATGGGGTAGAAACGGTGATAGCTTTGGAAGTGGGACTCCCTACTATTAGATTTGTGGCCTTCGACATCGGCCTCAATGATTAGACTCTGGCAAAGGACATGGACCTTGTTGAAGAAAGGCATGAGGCTGCCCTAATCAAACTTATTATGTATCATCAACAGCTGAGCCGATCTTATAACAAAAGGGTACAACCGAGATCCTTTGCTCCTGAAGATCTGGTATTAAGAAAGGTGTTGGAGGCAACAAAAAACCCAGCAGACGGGAAGCTAGGCCCCAACTAGAAAGGTCCTTACAGAATTATGTCTCAAGTTGTCGTGGGGGCATATCGACTAAAAACTGTCGAAGAAAGGCGACAACTACCTCAACTTTAGAACGCAAATAATCTCAGAAAATTCTATTAGTAGGCCTTCCTGATTTTCAAGGGATGTATCTGTCTGTAGTTTGTCCTCAACAGAAAAATGCAACTTCTGTCAAATATGTAATCTTTGCACAAATCAATGAAATTTGGAAGCTACTCAACAAGTTTGAGCAAAGTATTAAGGGAGGACAAACAAAAAACCAGGTGTAAAAACCTGATCCTAGATCATTTATGACCAGGTCGGCCAATGAAGGTCACAAAAAATTAGGTGTAAAAACCTAGTCTTGAATCATTTTTGACCAGGTCGGCCAATGAAGGTCATCAAAACCAAGTGTAAAAACTTAGTCCTGTCTAAGTTGAGTAGGTCGACCAATGAAGGTCACAAAAAACCAGGTGTAAAAACCTAGTCCTGGATCATTTTTGACTAGGTCGGCCAATGAAGGTCATCAAAAAACCATGTGTAAAAACCTGGTCCTAGATCATTTTTAACCAGGTCGGCCAATGAAGGTCATTAAAACCAAGAGTAAAAACTTGGTCTTGTCTAAGTTAGGCAGATCGGCAAATGAAGGTCAACCAAAACTATAAGTCAAGAAGATCGGCAAAAATAAAAAACAATAAATATCTTGACTCAGCCTGACCTAACTCTAATAGATTGGCCTTATGAAAAGCCACAGTTTACTATTTAAGGCACTCATTTTCTTTACCAAAAACAATTTTTGGCTAAAAACCAAAAGCTCAGCAAATAAAGCCCTTTTATTTCCCTAAACTTATCTGAAATAACTGTCTTTGGCAAGTTAGCTCAGATATCCACATTATGAATCAACTGTCTATTGGGCGAATGACACATGAAAGACTAGTAGAAAAGTGTACATTTGTAAAGAACCAAAAACTATACAATTGTGTTCACAAATAACAACAAACAAAGGAGCCCTTAAGGTAGCTCAACAGCCGGAGGTAATTCAGTGGTCGATGGCAAATTGGTTGGAGGAAGCTCGGCAGAATTTGCTTCATCAACTTCCCCAGGCCCAGGGCCAGTGCTTACTCCTTCGCCACGGACGCTAATGCCCTTTTTGTTCTCAAGCTCCAGCTCAGCATCGGCCCAAGCAGGTATCTCCATCCATAAAAGGGAGGCTTTGTCAAGCGTCAACTTCCTTAGAGCTGACGTCCATCCATCTTGAAAAGCGCCCTCAGATATGGTCTTCACCTGGATCTCATACTGGTCCCCAGCATCATTGAAGCCCTTGGTGTACTGAGCCTCGCATTCCTGCTTTAGCTCCATCAACTCCGATCGAGATTCGGCCAGAGCCGCCTTCGTTTCGGATGCTGACTTCTCGGCTTCAGTCAACCTAGCCTTTGGATTGACAACCTCAACCCCGACTTCGTCAAAATCTTTTTCCTTCTACTTAAGGATGGCTAGCGTATCTCGTAGGACGACTTGTTGCTCTGTAAAGGCCTTTTGAAAGCCTCTGGCCTTATTGTCCTTGTATGAAACCTATGCTTGTACTGGTCACAATCCAATAACAGATTGGTATACCGATCTCGTAAGATGCAAAATCAATGTAAAGCCTCCAGATTTTGGATCGCCCCCTACATAGGACAGAAGACGGCAAAAGTTAAAATGAGATCTCTGTAGAAAATTTAAAATAGAAAGATGGGAAAGACTTCTCACCACCATTGACCTGTGAACGGTGCCTTCTAGCAATGCATCATCATCAATCTCGCCCAGCTCTCGGACATCACCAGGTGGGTACTAAGGCTTGGAGAGCCCCGATGGCCACCGCGGGACAATTCAGTATCAAGTCCTAGGTGTTCATGGGTCGACCAGCAACCTTTGACTGGATTATGAACTTCTCAGGCGTCGGCTCCTCAACTTTGCCTTTGCCTTTTAAATCAGCTTCTGCCGACGTAGATGGAGGAACTGCACAGTCGACCCTTTCCGCTTGAGCAGCCTCCTTTTCGACAGTTTGCACCAGTCTCCTTTTCTAAGAACCTTGTTGAGACCCCAGGCTTCATCCAAAACTTCCAGCTCAAGGCCGACATCAACTCCAGCGCCGGAGCACACAACAAGAGAAGGAACCTCAACACTTCCCCTTGGGGTAGCGACTTCGGCGGTGGAAAAGGTGGCGGCAACAGAGGATGGGGTCGCCCCTTTTCTCTTCCTAGAAGCTCTCCCTCCCAATGCCAGTGATGAGTCGCGGACTTTAGGGGCCATGTCCTCAGCGACAGTGGATGTAGGCACAGATGCATAAACGGCAGGGGGTGGTGGCAGCAATGTTGGGTATTCGCCGATCTCGTGCAGACCCCCTTCTGCCTTCAGCGCTGCGAGGATCGAGGCGGCAACTCCGTATATTGCTGTGAAAGACTAGTACCGAACTGGGTACCCCAGTTGAACATGAGCGGCTTGCCCAATCCTGGCTAATGCTTTTTTACCCTTATACGCCCAAGCAATGCCTAAAGCGTTCAGGTTCAACCCTAGAAGTTCGATAACTTTGTCCTTGGACCAAAATCAGCTGCAAAGCAGAAGTAGGAGGGTGACGAGTCAGAAATGGGTGGAGTTTCAAATAGATATAAAGAGGAAGCTTGTACCAGATCCGGAAAGAGAAGATCAATCTATTTTTCGTGGGACCCTGGGGCATTGCGCTGGTGGGGTTAACTCTACGAGGATTTCCCCAAACTTCCATGGACCGCTCACCCTAGCTATAATGTCGTTAATCCCCTTCCCCGAGCTTGGAAGGAGTTGAACCAACTCTCTAGGGCTTGCCCTAGCCCTAAAATAGTATCTATGATGGTCTGATCGGGCAGTGTTCACCTCCACAGCTGTGTAGCAGTAGTCGAATTCGTGAAGCCATAAGTTCAGACCCAACCTTCTGTTCAACTCGACCACCCCCATCACTATTCTATACCCATTTGGTGCGAGTTGGATTAGGGCAATTTCGTAATGATTCAGGACTTCGGTCAGAAAGGGGTGAATGGAGAAACAGAGTCTAGCTTCCACAATAGTAACGAGAGGGAAGGGGGTCCCCTCCTCTGTTACTACCCAACCATCGTCTCTGGGATCGATTAGCCTAATGTCTACACCCGTCGGAAAACTATATCAGGCCTTAAACACAACTATATCTTCAGAAGTGGCAAGCATACTTTTAAGGCGTGGCCCCCCATTGTAGACTAGAGACAAAGGTTTCTATGATTTCCAACCTTGGGATACGATAAATACACAAGATAAGAGGGAAAACTTACAGAGTCGTTACTTTCATGAAAGAAACAGATTCGAAGTTCGAAATTAGAGTATGCCCCTGCAAATGAAAGAAAGCCACAACGCCTTCTTCTGACAAAGAAAGTTGAGACGGCAGTAGCTTCTTTGGGTCATTCATCGGTCGCGTTGCATTAAAACTTCTGACAGTATAATGTCACAACTCGAAATGGCTATGGTGTATCAGCCCCAGCCCCTTACCGAAAGACACTAGGGCTGAGGGGCAATTGTGGGTTAAGAAACCCTAGCCCAACCCAAAAGGGTGGGTCCAACGAATATAAAGAGGAATCATGTAGGCCAGTAGCAGCCCAGACTTTATCAGGGTAACTCAAGCCTGCACTCCAGGTCAGTCCAAATAGAAAGATTACTTGGCCTCAAGCCGGATCACTCGAGTCAGGGATCTCAGAGCATTCAATACTCTATCGGTCGCATTTAATGTGAAACGGACCTGCATTCAATGTGAAGGAGATACAGCACGCAACGGCTATGCTTACATCCGGTCAGTCGAGCTCAAGCATGGTGAAAAATGTGTATTCCTGTCTGGTCAACCCACTCTAAATAGCATAAGCCTATAAGGTAGGCCATGATTACATGAGTAGGCTCGACCGAGAATACTATACTATAAAAACACAACATCTTGAAGAAGCAAGGTATGATGAATTAATTTCTTAAGTATTCCTACTCTTTATTCTTGTTCGATCTCTGGTTAATATTGCTAACTTGACCGTCGGAGTATGATCGGCTCATAGAGGGTCGGCATTTTCTAACTCCTTTGTCTCTTTATAGCAGGTTAAAGACTTACTAATATTAGTTCGAGTGATCGGCTAGACCTTTACAGAAATCCTACCTACAAGCTCTATTAATAAGCAAACCATATCAATTTAGAAAAAACTAGCAATTGTTTGCTCAAGAAAATCCATTTACCAGAGAAAACGTTATTTGGTAGCAGTAAGCATATACGTACATATATATACACACGTATATGTATCAAGGAACATGGGGCATCGTATGAAGAAGAATTGAACTAGTCTATAATCATTGTGTGTTTATGGTAAGAAGAATTTCATCACACTTGAGATGACTAAATAAATAAATAAATAACAATAAAAAAGAGAAATTTGGGTTTAGACATATTAGTAAAGCCCAATTGAATTTCCCTACTGTTGTACCTCCTCTTTCGTTTCCCAGGGTCAATATCAATGTGAAGTTAATCCAATTTTTTCTTTTTTTAAGTTGGTCTAATTTGGAAAAAGCAAAATTGAGTGCTTGGGACTTAGCAAAGCTTTTGAGTATGATTAACAATATAAAGTTTTCTTTTACAGTTATATATTATTCAAATCACAGTGAATGTCATGCAAAAGCAAAGCGACAGTGATTCTCTTTTGCTGCCGGAGGACGGCTGCGCGGGAGAGTAAGTTCGCTTGCGCACTTCCGATACTGCTTTGAGCTCATTTGGTATTGAGATTTTAGCACCTGCTAATCTGACTAAGAACTCGTTTAGAACTTGTAGAAGCGAAAGAGGAAGGAAGTGAGAAAAAATGTAGGGAAAGCGATTGTTTCCCTTTGTTTGGATTTGCAAAATATAATAAAAGTAAAGTAGAAGAAAAATCACTCTCTTATTTGAGAATTCACATGAATTTTGAAAGGAAATGATAGGGTAACTATTGAAAATGAAAGAGAAAAGAGAATGACAGGAGAGTGAAAGGGAACATAGCTTTCCCATTGTCTTTCCGCAGTGTCTTTTTTTTTTTTTTTTTTTATCTTTCCTTCCAAGCTAAAATCAAGAAAAGCAAGGAAAATTGTTAATTTCTCTCACTTTCTCTTCCTTTCCTCAAGTTCCAAGTGGTTCCAAGTGGAACCACATCTTCCAAATCTGAGTGACAATGGACTTGCCAGAAACCTTCTAATTAAAACCGTAGTCCTTGTGTGGCTTCCAGCCCTGTTGTTTTATGTGTGAATTAGCCCAATCTGAAAGCAAAGCCCACCACTGACTGATTGCAACTGCAATAAAGGAGAGCATAATCATACTCTTTTTTTTTTACTTGTTCACACAATGGCAGGGCCTACTAGAAATTGAGTCCATTGGACTTAATTCCAAAGGGATGGGTTTAAAGACCATTGAGGGACTATGTCAGCCCACTCCTCCAACAACATCCATTCTGGCTTGCTTTCCTTTCTTTCTTTGGGAAACAACTAATTTTGGTGCAATATTTAGATTTTTTTTTTAAAAATCCTAATGCTTGCAATCTAACCAATTAATTATATATTTGCATTATATTGGTGAAAATTAATTAGAAAACTTTGTTTTTGCATTAAGTTGGTGAAAATCATTTAGAGAACTCTTCTTTTCTTTTGCTTCTCTTAGGCTCCGTTTGATTTGATGTAAAATATTTTACACCGAAAAATATTTTTTCATGTAAAGATTTTTACTAAAAAAATTATTTTTCTTTTTATTTTCCGGTGTTTAATTGACATTTGAAAATTATTTTTTTAAAATGTTTTGTTTTTTACAATACTCTTCTTTGTGGTAGTTGTGGGTGGTGGATAGCGGTGGCATAGTGGCTATGGGTGGTGGATAGAGCATGGTAGGTGGCAGTGATGGGCGATGGGCAAAGGGTGGTGGTAGTAGGTTGTGGGTGACCGCCGCAGCGACAGTGGTTGGGGCGGTGGGCATCGACGACGGTGATGGTCGGTGGTTGTGGTGGATGGTAGTAGTTGTGGTAAAATGATTGAAATAGTGTCAAAGGTTCAAAGGACTTAAATCCAAAAATGACTTACGAATTTTTGAAATGTAAGCATCTTTTTGAAATTCACATTTAAGTACATAGATAGGGAAGGATGGCTTATGGCTATTCACTTTTTTAGATAAGCCAACAAACAACCTAAGCTTGGCTTAGTTATTGAAGTAGCCAAATCTGTCCCTTAAAAGGCTGGCCTCAACCAAAACCACTTAAGCTTAGCTATGTTTTCATTCTATTACAACTAACGGCAGAGTTAGGAAATTCATCTAGGGATAACCATTAATTATGACCCAAGAAAGTCTCTTTCTTTTCTAATCAATAATAAGACACTGCACTTAGTTTATATATATAGAGTAATATTATACAAATAGAGACATTATATAAAGGATTAATACAGAATGATGTGATAACTCTTGATTTTATCATTTTAAAGTAAAAGGCTTATTGAAGTGGCTTATATTTGGTCAATAATTCCATAAGAATAATTTTTTTCCTATATGTGTAATGTATATAAGGTTATAGGAAATATAAAAATGGATCTTTAAAACAAAATAACTATTTAATGAGGGCATTTATAATTTTTCACGAACAAATTGAAAGCATTTCTAAAATTGCATGTAAAATTAAAATTTTTAAAATTCCAAAAGGGCTACAGCTGCGACTATAATCGGTAAGATATAGAGAGGGAAAGCGTTGAAAATGGGTAGTTTGTGGGGGGAAGTTGAAAGAGAGGCATAATTTCAAGCACTTAAATTACTCTTTAATCTTTTATATCCGTTCATTTAGAACAATTAATAAAAATATTAACAAAAATGTCTGACAACTGTTCTAGAAAGTAGGACCTTGACTTCGCTTAATGTAGTATGGATTATTGATTTGTAGCCTCTATGGTAAATAATGATAATTTCTAAAAATTATTCTCAATTTTTCATCATTTATAAAATGCTTTTTATAAAAATTTGATTGTTTGTTGCCTCTGGGCCTACATGGGCTCGGCCCTACTAAGAAAACAGATAAGGATAAGTCCATTAAGAATAACTTACCCAAGAAGATGGCATTTTAAATTTAGTTACTGTTTTAGCATAAACTTGATTCAATTTTATTCCCAATTAATTGAGGTTGGGTATATGAATTTTGTTTCGTCAATCTGCTATGTTAAGGGGCATAATCTCAGATAAACATATTCTTGCGATCTATAATCATAAATAAAAAGTGAAAAAAAAAAGTCTTAACAAAGTCTTGTGCTAACTATTAGCTACCTAACACAACCCTCCTTTATTTGGACTTGTGATTAGCCGTATAAAGATTAAAACACTGAGTAGGCACTGCCGATGTTTAATTCTTGTTTTTGCTTAAAACTAATAAATACTAGAAAGAGGAAGTACAACTGTACAATCAATAAAGAGACAGAAGATCAAAGCTGTAAACCACAAGGTATGGCCTTGTAGTCGGCTAATTCTCATGTTGAGCATGAGATCTCAAGTTTGATCCCATACCATGCCTCGGTTATTTATGTTTTGTATAAAGTTTACATGGTAAAACATGTAGATGGTAGTCCTACGCAAATTTAAATGAGTAGTCAGTCAATAACTTAGACACCTGTTACGAAAAAGAACAGAGATTGCTTGTAATCGTTTGCAATGTTGTTATAGCATAATTCCACGATCATCAAAGTTGACAATTATAATAAAACAATACAGATAAGAGAGGAATTTCTTTTTCAAAACTATAAAAGTAAAAGCACAATTCCACTCTTTTGCCAGCCTTATACAAGTGGAGTCTGCAATTTGTGCGCACTTACCATCATGAAATGCAAAGTAATAAAGTGGATTAAAGCATCAGCAAAGCACACAAAAGCTGTATACATTTATATAGCAGCCAAACACATCATCTCCGGTGACCCTTCCGGCAAACCGGCAGCCAAGAGTAGCACAAAAATACCATCATATAACTGCAACCATGAAATTATTATGAACTAGAATTAGGATTTGTGTATACGAAAGAATAAATGGCAATTGTACGACACATCATAGAAATTCAAATTGAAGCATCATGGAAAATAATAACATATATACCTTATGGTTTTCTTAGGCGGGTGCATTGGCAACTACACCGCGCACTCAATTATTGAATTAAAAAAGCCTTCAAAGTAAGCCAAAGCGTGTTGATACAATAATGATTTATTTTCTATGATCTTCGGATACGTTAGCAATTTCTTGTTTGTTATTAAGGAATGAGGCAAGACTTTTATCCTCGCATTATTTGCGGGATATTGAGCGTGTATCTATGAAATTCAGCAGTGCAGTTGTTTTAGATCTCCATAATTTCCCTTGCTCATCACTAGTTGCAACATTATGGTTCAACACCGCAATTTAATTTGGGGAATGCTTCTATATATATATTGCTAGTCTGACCTCAATGCTTATCATGCCCTATTTTTAAGTCAAATGTTAGGCATGTAATATTGAAAATGATTTCAATATCCTTAGCTTCCAAAAATTTTAGCTATGAATATTGTATTCCAAAATCAAGAGAAAATTTGCATTCATGTTTGTTCAATACTATAAGCTCAAAAGAAACTAACAAGAGCACTATACTGTACACGTCATCACTATTAAAAAAATTATAGAGACATATTTATATATATCTACATTTATGGGTGTGTGTGGTATATATGATATTCCTCTTTAAATGATCTGAAAAATCATGGGGGCGTGAATTTGCCTATAGTTGATTAATTAATCTAAAAATTTAACTATAAAAACATGTGAATTATCTTGGTCTATCAATCCTATATGCAATTATAAAGCAATAAAGTAAAGAGACAAGGCACACACGATTTTAGCATACAAACCCTATCAACCAGAAAAAAAATCACAGGATCATACACAGCCACTAATATACTCAGTACTATAACTTTAAACAGTTACACAGATAAATTTACTACCCAACTCGTTGACCCACAACTCTGCGTTGATCCACAACTATAGTAAAAGTTTCACCTTTCTCCCATGCTATTGATGTCAACTTTTGAAATCCGTCAAAGACAATATATGTGAAGTTTGTTTGTTGATCAGAAGAAACACTACAATAAACGTAGAAGCACAATAAAGATCTTTAAATAGCTAGATGATCTCTCTGATTGTGTGCTTATCAATTATGAAGCCTTCAGAACCTTTATATAAAAATTTGGAGTGTTTGTAGAGCTTTGGATGAAGTGTACGTCGAAGTAGGAAAAGATTTCTAAGCTGGCATGGAGTAGAAGATTGATTTTTTTCAAAACTCTACTGACTATTCGAACCCTTTGGTTAGGGGTTCGAACGCTAGCCGTTCAAAATCCTCAACATCCCATTCAAATACCTAGCAGTGACAAGTGTGTAGATCTCGAAAAATTATATGAAATTAATATATTATGGATCTCGATAACATTTTTGGTTTGAAAAATATAGCCTTCCAAAGTTTTAACTCTGTGTACTTTAATAGTTTGTATCACAACTTTAACAGTTTGTAATCTGACAATATCTACTTAAAACTTATTTTAAATTAGCTCAAATATAACTCAAAACACAATTACCATTAAAATATTTTTGTCTAAATAATATGCAAATACTAAAAAAAAAAATTTAACATGATCCATGTACATTTTCAAATCATGAAACAAAAGGTTACAATGGTGCAATCATGGCCGACCAGGTCATCATCAAAGTATATATACATGGCTTTTTCTTTAAAGGACATATAAATGTTGCCAATTTTGACAAGTGGGGTGGGAGGAATATAATTATATTAGCAGTTTTCTTACCTTTTTACATTTGAAACGGTAACATTTTCTCCCAACCAAATCAAGATGGCCGACAAGAACACATTTTATGAAACTAGAATAGCATTTTTAGGGTTTAAAATTTTCTTGGTGGGGTAAGTATGTTTAACATTAGCTCAAAAGATGGCCAGAAAGAGAATTCTTGTTACTTAAAGTTGGAAAATGAGGGATTTTAAATGCAAGGATCCTTTCCAAAGAATCCATTTTGTAGAGAAGATGCCCGCATCTAAAACCTCATGGTACACACAAAATCTCTCTCTCTCTCTCTCTCTCTCTCTCTCTCTCTCTTCTACCAAATTTTCTTAATATGATTGATTGGTCTTAGCCAATAATAATAAGTGAGGCCACCACCACACCCCTAACCCAAGACATAAGAACATGACCTACAACAATTAATCCGTGGAAATCCTGGTTGGCAGAAGGCCTTTCTACTAAACAAACAAGGAGTTACTTCTTTCACTTCAGCAAACAACTTTAAATATCCACACTCTTTTCTCAGTTACCAAAAAACTAAAAAAAAATAAAAAAGAATGTTATAGGCATCGTTAAAGAGATCATAACAACTCACTTCATTTGAGAGCTCAAGAAATTTAATTTATTTTTTTAAAGATCGAGTTCTAGTTCTCTAGCCTGTTAAGCCCTAATCAACCTTCATTGAAGTCGAATAACGAAACCTGGGTACAGTACGTGGTGATGACCATGATCATCATTCCAATACTGAGAAAGGTGTATAAATTCGTCAAAGATTATTACTAATTCTGTTTTGAGTCATACTGAAACTACATTTGGCCAAGCATTTTTCGATTCCCACTGTACAACATCCATTGTCATTGGAATAACACATGATAGGATAGGTATCCACTAAAGTGTAAAATACAATATCATACATGAGTACAATTACAACACTAGAGGCTAAATCAAGAATCACTAATTATTTGTCAAAATTATTGAAGAAGGGAGGTTAATTGGTGATTGGTTAGAGCAGATTAAGATCCTTCCCATTCTAACTCTATTCTGTCAATCAATGCACTAGATGAAATCTCATAAGATATCTTACTAAAACTATATTATTTTATATTAAAATTTATTTCCTTATATATAATCATAAAATTGTTTATTTTCAAAATTTTTTTAAGTCAATTCATTTATATTCTTATTTTTTATTTTAGTTTATGTGTAAACATCTCAGTAAAAACGATGAGGCCTTCTATGTTGGAAACTGGTTGCTGATGAGGCTCCCACCTTAATAAAATGTGGCACTGGATTCTATATTATCACCAAAATCACTTAGTTGCAGACAAAATCCAAACAAAATCATGATCAAGGATCTCGTCAAGGAAAGTGGTATAACTTAATTTTATGGATATTAGTAGAAGTTGTTTTAAAATTAAATGAATATAAAGTAAGTAAAATAACTAAATACAGTATACAATAATATTAGTTATTTTGGAGTTAGATAGTTATTCTGGAACTATTAAGGATAGATATTCTTGATCACACGAGATTTTATTTTTATCATAAAACAAAACATAAAATACAAATTGAACTTAAATATTTTACTTATATTCTTTGCTTTCTTCTCTCTCTCTTCTATTCTCTCTCTATTTATAGACGAAGAAAATACACAGTAATGGAAGAAAAATATCATTACTTATGTTATGTTACAAAAGTCATTCATGAATAATGATTTCACTGTTTCCATGACACTCTCCAACGATAACTTTTATACAAATATGTCTTATTAAAACTTTGTTAGGAAAAATCCAGTGGGAAAAAACCTTAACGAAGGAAAAATAGTGCAATATTTTTACGCAGCATGGTAATGTATGAGTGTGTTAAAACTACCTCATTAAAACCTTGCCAAGAAAAATCTATTGAAAAAAAACTGTTAGCGAAGGAAAAAGAGTATAATATGCGACACCCCTTCATTCATACACTTAGTATGAAGTTGATAGCTTCAATTATTCAGCATAAAAGGATTTTGAGATGGCGTATGCCAATGTTGTGTATTAATTTCTCAAATGTTGTAATTGGAAGTGTTTTAGTAAATAAGTCTACTAAGTTGTCACTTAAACGTATCTGCTAGACATCAATATCATCGTTTTTCTGAAGTTCAAGTGCATAAAAGAATTTTGAAAAAATATACGTCGTTCTGTCACCTTTGATGTAACCTCCCTTAATCCGTGTAATACACACGACATTATCTCGTATAATATCATCGAGGTATCTTTGATTATATATAATTTGCAACTTTCTTAAATATATTAAATCATGGATCTTAGCTAGATGCACTCTTGGCTTGCTTCATGAATTACAATTATCTCATAATAATTTGAAGAAGTTACAGTTAATATCTGTTTCACAGATTGCTATGATATAGCAATGTTACCATAAGTAAACACATACCCAGTTTCAGATCGAGCTTTATGTAGATCAGAAAGGTACCAACGTCTGCATGGCCAATTAATTCATGTTGTGACTCCTTTAAATAGAATAAGCTTATATCAGTTGTCCCTCGTAGGTAACGCAATATATGCTTAATTCCATTCCAATGTCTTTGTGTTGGTGAATAACTATACCTTACCAATAAATTGACAGAGAATGCTATATTAGGTCTTGTACAATTTTCAAAATACATAAGAGCATCGATTGCATTAATATACGGAACTTCAGGACCAAGAAATTTTTTACCATCTTCTTGAGGATAGAAATGATCTTTCTGTACATTTAGTGAACAGACAATCATTGGAGAACTTAATGGATGAGCTTTGTCAATGTAAAACTGTTTTAAAACTTTTTCAGTATATGCCGATTGATGGACAAGAATTCTATTTGATAAGTGCTTAATCTGTAATCCAAGACAAAACTTTGTTCTCCCAAATTTTTTTATTTTAAACTCCTTCATTAAATAAGCAACAGCTTTGGTAATCTCTTTAGGAGTTCCAATCAGATTCAAATCGTCAATATAGACTGTAATTACAACAAATCTGGATTCCGATTTCTTAATGAAAATACATGGGCAAATTGTATTATTCACATATTCTTCTTTCAAGAGATATTCACTTACACGATTGTACCACATACGACCGGTTTGCTTTAGTCCTTATAAAGATCTTTGAAGCTTGATAGAATATAAATTTTAAGGTTTTGAACTATTTACTTTAAGCATTTTAAATCCTTTAGGAATTTTCATATGTATATCATTATCTAATTCACCATATAAGTAGGTTGTCACTATGTCCATTAGACACATATCTAATTCTTCTAAGACTGACAAACTAATCAAGAATCTGAATGTAATTGCATCCATTACAGAAGCGTAAGTCTCATCATAGTCAATGTTAGGTCTTTGCGAGAAATCTTGTACTACAAGTCGGACTTTATATCGTACTATTTTATTTTTTTTATTTCGCTTTCTTACGAATACCCATTTATATCTAATTGGTTTCACATCTTCAGGTGTGTGGATTACAGGTCCAAATACTTTACATTGTGCTAATGAGTGTAATTTTGCCTTAATAGCTTCTTTCCATTTTAACCAATCAATTCTACGTCGACATTCGTCTACTGTCTGTGGTTCAGTCTTTTCATTATTCCTGATAATACCAAGAGCCACTTGAAATGAAAAAACGATGTCGACAACTATTTTATTTCTATTCCAGCTTTCTCCTATATTCATATAACATATTGAGATCTCATTATTTTTAGGTACCATATCTCTTCCAGGAGATATCTCTTCAGGAGGTTTCTCTTCTAGGAATTCTTCTTCAGGATTCTCTTCTTTAAGAAGTTTAGATATTATGTTCTCTTCAGAAGCCCAAACTTGTTTATGCATTTTTTTTATGTCATCCTTTTTCTAGAAACAGTGTCTTTTGCACTGACAAGCCTCCTATGCTTCAGGCATGTTTTAGATTCATTTGTTGCTGTATTAATAAATTGTCCTATAAAAACATCAATACGTGATGGAGTATTAGCAGCTGATATATATGATTTTGTCACTTTCTTTGTGTTAGTGAACACATCAGGCAATTGATTTGCAATTATCTGTAAATGAATGATTCTGTGAATTTCGAATTCACATTGACTTGTTCGAGGATCAAGATGAACCATTGTTGACACATTCCAACTAAACTCTCGTTACTTTTTTAATTGCGTCTTTTCTCCCCTAGTGGTGGTAAGATTGACTCATCAAAATAACAATCCACAAAACGTATCTTGAAGATATTGCCTGTTAAGGGTTCTAAATATTTAATAATAGATAGAGAATCAAAACCAATATAAATTTCAAGTCGACATTGGGGACCCATCTTAGTATGTTGTGGTAGCGCAATTAGTATATATACTGTACAACCAAAAATCCGTATATGTGAAATATTTGTTTGTTAACCAAAAACAAGTTATAATGGTGAATATTCCTGGCAAGCAGTAGGTCGAACACAGACTAATGATATAGCATGCAACATGGCATGTCCCCAAGTAGAGACATGCAATTTTGTTCTCATAAGTAAAGGTCGAGCTATCAACTGAAGGCATTTGATAAAATATTCAACTAGAGCATTTTGTGTGCGTATATGTGCAATAAGATGTTATTCTTCAATCCCTATCGACATGTAATAATCATAAAAAACTTGAGATATAAACTTACCAGTATTATCCAGTCGTATTGACTTAATTAGGTAATCTAAAAACTGTGCTCGTAATCTGATGATTTGAGCAAGAAGCCTAACAAATGCAACGTTACGAGTAGAAAGTAAACAAATATGTGACCATCGAGTGGATGCATCTATTAAAATCATAAAATAACAAAATAATCAGCATGGTTGGGTGTATTGACCCACATATATCCCCCTAAATTCTTTGTAAATAGGTTGGGGATTTAACTACTACTTTTGAATGGGATGATCTTACAATTAATTTTCCTTATGAACAAGTGGGATATGTATAGTCACTTGACAAAAAGATCTTCTAGTTTTTTAGCAGATGCCTATGAGAGTTCTCAATCATTTGACACATCATCGTTGATCCCGGATGACCAAGATGATCATGCCAAAGTATAATTTTTTTTGGGTCAAAATACTTCTGGTACATCACTACAGGTGACTCCTCAGCTTTTATAGAAATATAATATAATTCAGAAGATGATGCAGCAAGTTTCTCTGATATATATATTTATTTCTTGAAATATAAGAAATAATATAGAGTTGTTATATATTATCTTTATTCATTGTCTCAACATGATATCTATTACGACGTATATCTTTAAAACCGATTAGATTTCTTATAGCTTTAGTAAAGTACAGTGCATCATCAATGCATAATTTTGTTCATCTTGACAATATTATATTGGTCCTTTCAGAGCCTTCAATTAATGTTGTTGTGCCAGAAATTGTATTGACATTAGCTTCAAGTAATGTCAAGTGTGAAAAATATTTTTTCTCTCGAAACATTGTGTGTGTTGTTCCACTATCTACCACACATGTATTTTCACCATTTATTTTAATCAACCCGTTGATATGATCCATGCCTTCATATGTAAAATATGTATGAAGTTCTAATTTTAGTAACTAAATAGTGCTAGAAATTGTAAACATAACGTATGGAGCTATGCATCATCAATTTAATAATCAAATGTGTAAGAATTATTTTTTACAATAAAAATCTATAATATTTAACTGTATTACAGATACGTGATCAGTGCTACAGGTCCATGACCAATGAAACATTTTCATAATTTTTTGGAGGTTTATTCTGTAAACCTTTTTATTTTTCAAAGTTATGGTGTAGTATTTTTAAATCTCATATAATACCTTCCACGATAATTTTCAATGCCATGACCACGGCTACGTCCGCTAAATGAGATTGCATTTACTTCAGGAAATGGAGCAGAACCAGTTAGTCAGGACTTATGATTTTGTTATTAGCAACAAGAAGACTTGATATCAATTCAGAATATTTTTTCTGAATTAATAATCTCGATATTGCTACTGTAGAGCATTCAATGATGACACAATGGTATACATTGGTAAACCAAAATAGGCAATGGCCATAATAAGTAGAGTGAAATAATAACAGCAACATAACTAAAGCAGTGGCAAGCGGCAAACGACAGACCTTATAAAATAACAATAATTAAATAAACGATATGCAGGCCTTAATAAGCATTTTACAAGAGTATTTAATTTCTTCTAATTGCAAGTAATACATATAACAAAATCTGACAATCATAAGTTAATGATCATGTAAGACCTTTATCAAACAAATTAATGTTAGGTGGATGTTTTGATAAAAGACAATAAGCTCATGAAAAAATAATTGACAAAAATGTGAAATGAATAATGTAACATACTATTTATTTAATATTATTTATTATATAATTATTATGCAATTGCATAGTAAACTCACTGTTTATAAATAGTAGTTATCAATTATAAATTATAAATAGTAAAAGTACTATTGATGTATAAGTATTCATAAGCAATTCATCCGATATATATATATATAATATCACTATTTTTGTTTGCATTATAAATTTTAATCTAGATATCAAAATATAATTAAGGCACATGTTTATGAAAAGTTATTGAAATAAGGATTCCACATTTATAAATATTATAAGCTAAAACTTTAAGAGCCGGGAGAAATAAACCAATAAAAGTTTGAAATACAACTATTCATCACTATTCAACAAAGTTTCGAAATACGACTATTCATCAACTATTCAATCTTTAATAGAATTCAAAATAAAGATAATTTAACTGAAATATTAATTACACATAAAATGAACTACCTTTACATATATAATGAGGTACGATGTAAGAAAGAACACAATTATATTTTCCACGAGCACTTAAAGGTTTGTGCTAATCACGTGTTACAAAATTAAAAGAATATAAAGCAAGTAAAACAACCAAACACAGTATATATTAAAATTAATTTTTCTGAAACTGTCAAATAATAGTTAGATAGTTCTTCTGAAATTATGAACGATAGATCTTTTTAATCACCCAATTTATTTCTATCATAAAACAAAACATAAAATACAACTTAAACTTAAATATTTCACCTACATTCATTACTTTGTTTTCTCTTCGTTATTCTCTCTCTTCTTCTTTCTCTATTTATTTGTAGACGAAAAAAATGTACACAAATGCGTATATCTTTTAATATGAATTGCTTAGCTGGTGGATTTACCAGTACTATTATGAAACTTTAATTTCTTGATTCTTTTTTTTCTCTTTTTTTGAACTGACTTCATCTAAACAATGGAAGCATGTCACGTCGAATATAAATTAAACAAGCATTAAAGTGAAAATACTAGGAAAAGCCATGCTTTGAAATTAAAGAAATGCTAAAAGACAAAGAACAAACCTTTATGCTCCTAGGCATCTGGTCTCCTGCACCGGGGGCTCCTTTCATTCATTTATTTTTTTAATTTCCATTTTTCTGTTTTTTTTTTTTTTGGGTCGAAAGAAGATTAGTTGATTGGTTTTCGGATTGAACAGTTGCTAGGTGATTAATAATTATTATTCTAAGTTGCTAGGTGATTAATAATTATTGTCCTAAAATTATTATAGAAGGCAAGGGTTGCTAAAATATTGATGATTTAATTGAACTTTTAGAATAAGAAACCTTGGAAGTGGTAGTTGATACTCCCACATTATGGATGGAGCAACTAGTATCGGATTCTCTTTAGACATAACTAACCAACCACTGCTAAATTCTAAGCGAAATAATGAATAAGAATTCTATCAATGAGGATTAGATGACTTTGTTTTGTGGGTTATAAAATTATAGGCATCTTATTACTAAGCCCTTAATTGGCTGCCTTACACTGGGTGTAGAGTAATTAGTCATGTATACAAAGGAAAAGCCATAGGACAAAGTACTAGGAAAAGGCATGGTTTGAAATTTACGATAACAACATTCCAAAACCCCAAATCCACTTTCAAACCTCTTTCCAAAAAATACACTCCTCTCTCTCTCTCTCATACACATATGATCATAGTTGTCAACCTCATACCGACTAACTTACTGTTTTTAACATTATTATGGCCTGTATCGGTGCATTTCGACTAACCGTTTTGAATTTTAACCAGAAACATTATATTATAAAAATATATTTTTACTTACAAAATTTGACGATATAAATATTATTCAACACTAACTTGGGGACAAAAAGTATTATTCAACACTAAATAATTCTCTCAACCCAAGCTTCTATTAAAATAAATACTAAAAAAGACGTATTAATCATCTAGTAAATGTACAATATAAGTTCTAATAGACATCTATTACAAAAATAAAATTATTTTAGCTCAAAACATACAAATTCCATAATAGTTCATTAAACCTAGTATTGACTGATACCATTTAGCACACTACTACAGAACTTGCTATTCTTTGTACAACTTTTTCTTGTATGGTATTGAATCGCTCCTCCCAAACGTGATGAAATCGAGCCTCCCGTTAGAGCACGGGCGTGCGATTGAAGTATAAATCTAGCAAGTACTGGAGTTGATTTCTTCGAGAATGAAGTCCAATTTAGGCGTCACGTGGGGCAAAATAACCAACAAATTAAATTGAATTAGAAAGTCACCTAGTAAATTGAAACTATTTACAAATAAGATCGAAAATATGTTAGTTGTGATTGCAAATTGAATTAACTAAATTAAGTACGGAAAATAATATTATGTAAATGTGAAATCAATTGATGTAAGACTTAAATGCAATTAAAGAAGCTTGAATGTAATTGATCTAATCTACCAATTCTCTACAAATATTTCGATGAAAGACTTGATAACTCAAATCAAGGAATTACTCCGCGGATCCTTGATTTGGAAGATTTAGACCACAGAAATGAGAGTTCATACTCAACTGGATGTGAATTTGTGTTTAATGTTAAGAATTATAGAAGCAAATCATCAATTGTGCAATATCTATACTAATTTAAGAATTATGCATAAAGATTACCAATAGTGATTATAAATCTAGGTTTTCTATAGGTTTACAACACAATTGAGATGAATATAAAGAAATCATAAGATAATTCATTGAAGTTTATATACCTCCATTAAAGCCTTTGAAGATCCTTGGTAGATCTTCACAATTGCATTCAAGGATGAGTTTAACTACTTGAATCCATACGCAAATGCACTAGAAATAGTAAATCTATCATTAATTGAAAAAGAAACTATTGTTTGGCTACAAAGAAAGTGAGGGAAAGCAAAGGAAAATTTCTAAATACACTCTCTCTCTCTCTCTCTCTCTCTCTCTCTCTCTCTCTCTCTCTCTCTATATATATATATATATATATATATAATATCTGCAGAAAAAACGTCATAATCTCGTCCTTTTTTATATTTTCGGCCAAGTCTGATGTATATAGGCACAGGCAATTAGAGCGTTCAAACGCTAAATGCTACTGTTCGAATGCCAAATGTCGTTTGAACGCCCTATATGCTTGTTCAAATGTTGTTTTAATGTTCAAACATTGCGTCGATCGGTTTTCAAATGGGAAATGAAACTCTCTAAATCTATCGAACCTGCTTCAAACGGAAAATGCACCTTTATAAATCTCCACAATCTGAACTTAGATTGTCGCATCGTTCGAACGGTGATCCGTAGCGTTCGAACGCTAGTTGCTGTCAGAAGCTCGTTCGAACGTGTCATTTGAACACCATGTTAGTCGTTCGAGCGCTCATCTTCAGTTTTTGCTCACTTTTTGCCCCTTTTCTACCCAATTTCTGCAATTTCAAATAGACAAAAGCCAATTAGAACAATTTATACTAAAAAGCTAAAATAAAGTCTAAAATGAAACTAACAATCCACTAACAAAGGGATTGTAATTACACTTTTAGAATGTAATCAGGTATGAACCAGCTAGTACCGGAAAGTGTCGGTAACTATGCATGTGATAAGTAAAATCTACCTAATTTTGCTTTCTTATTGATATTAATATTGTAATGTAGAATGAACTTTTTTTGTTAGCTAAGATGTGTCCCTTACATGGTGAGTTTTTTCCAACAAAAAAATCAATATCTTATTATATCAGCAAAGTACATCATTTTCTCATTCTAACTCAAGAGACAAAACACGTCTTGCTACAATAGTTTGAAATCTGAAGTATTTAAATTGGCCAACCAGATGTTACTGAATAAACAACATAGGTATTAACTGTAAATGGTGTCTAGTACTACAAGCTTAGTATACCAAATGGGCCGAGTGTGATTTAAGAAGCACGGACATGAGTGTCAGATACGTCGATACGGTAATTTTTAAAAAATACAGGACACGGTAAAATAATATATTTTTATATTTTTTATGTCATATATAGAAATATTTTATAAAAAAAAAGTGAAAAATATGCAACATAACATCAATTAAAATAAAAAATAATATATTTCGTTGCTTAATCGACAATAAATCATTTACAATTAGACATTTCATTCCATCAAAATGATAAAATAAACAAATAAATTAACAACAAAAAAATTATTCTATCAATACATAACACTATAATGTCATAAACTACCAAAAATATTAAAACATCATTATACTTCATCAACTATCTATCACCACCTAATATAAAATCCTAAAGGGCGGCACACAAAATAAATTAACTACCAATATTAGTAGCAGACTTGTTTTTTTTTGTTTCGTTCTTCTTCTTCTTCGATTCAATAATTAGTTTTAAAATTTATAATTGAGCACCCGCAGTATCTCTAAAGTGTCCAAAATAAGATACGCGTATTAAAGCCGTGTCCTATGTAAAAATAGATAAATAAAAAATCAGACATATAAAATGAAATGTCTGACGCGTGTTCACTAGTGTCCCACGCATGTTATTGTCCGACACGAGTACGACTCCTCCAACAAAGTATTCGTGCTTCTTACCTTGTGATAATTAACTAGCTACCCATATATTTTTATTTTTGATGGGAACTAGCAATATTTGTTGACAATTTCGCACAGTAAAAGAAAAAGGAAAATAGAAAGAAATGTAGCATACTGGCTAGGAAAATTTCGGTGAAATGTGATTATTTTGCAACTCATAATCGTTTAGTTTTCTATACAAACATCGTTAGTCAACTCATTATTTGTGGAGCCCTTATGATTAGATTTTGTTTTCTTTTCTCTTTCCTCGATTGGATAATTGCATGGTATTTAAAGCTTTGAACTTTTTCATGACAAGCTTTGTTGATGCTTCAGAGGTCAGATAATAAGATGATTTCATAAAATGATATATTTTTTGTGCAATTAAAATCGAATTATTTATATGGAAATTCCATTCATTGTAACACTGCAATTAAGTAGGACCTAGCTGTTTGCTCCATGTTTGTGAAGTGTTCCAATCAAAGCTGAATGCAACATGTCATCGATTGAGCAGTTTGATTTCTTCATTTCATTATCAGATGCACCTTACCACATACATATTTATTCAACAAATTTACATGCATGCATTATTGGTGACAGTTCATATGAACTTGGATTTTCTGAATCTAACATTTTAGGAGGTGAAAAATATTTTTCACCTCAACAATGATTTGACACAAATGCAGAAAATGCACCATGTGCACTCACAGGACGAAATCAAGATAAACTTGAGAAAAATAGTGTCTTGCTTCCCTTAACCTTTTCAGAGTGTATTATTTCAAAAGAAAATTAAATGTTATTTTTTGAGAAATTTGTATAAAAAAATTCATCAGAATAATATAGTAATGACATTTTTATAATTAAGAATCAGTGTAAGAAAACAACAAAATTGGTTTCCATATTTAGTGTTACATAAATAATTTGAGAGCAATTGGAATTGGAAGAGAGACAAAACCCTTGAAAAAAGACTACTAATCTCCTATTGTACTACAGTAAAACCCTCAGTTGGTGCATGGGGGGCTCTATATCCCCACCTTTTGGCCGCTTGTTTTGTAATAGTTCATAACGAGGAAGAACAAATATTGGTGGAGAACCCCTAAAGATAGCAAATGCATTTTTGTTGACTGTAGAGAGCTTCTCAACCTCCTAAGCAATATGGGAGAGCCAATGGGGGGTATCAAATACCAATCATAAAAGCCGAAGGAAATCACAAGGGTCATGCCTTTTATGGCCAAACATCATTTATGTAATGCATAGAAATAAATGGTGTGTGCAGACGGTGACGGTGACCTTGCACATGCTTTACAAAATAGTTGGTTGAAAACTTAAACCTTGTGGTAAAAATAAAATAAAATAAACCCGCAAGGAAGAGGAATAGATGAAAGAAATGAGTTCAAGCATCACTTTGTATTCCCTTTTATGCCGTTTAGTTGGTAATATCATCAAGTGTTTGATCTACCAGCACTATACATAACATGAAGGCAAACCACCAAATACATTAACGAAGGCTTACAAAAATTGAACTACCCCTAAGCGGGTGAGGCCGCCACCTTAAGTTCGCAATTTTTTAAGCCCTTAAATTTAAAAAAAAATATTATTTACCATCAAGGTCTTAGACATTCTTACTTTTTTCTTTTTTGTGAGAAGGTCCCAATTTAGATGAGAAAAAAAAAAGAATCGTAAGAAAAATAATCCTAAAATCATCTACACTAGTGAATTTCAAGGGAAAAAAAATCAGTTTAGTTAATAAACAAATTGTACAAATAATTAAAATTATCAATGCTCCAAGTATTTTAAACTTTTACATGCTATAATTAAGGCTCTATATAAATTTTATAATTTTTTTGTAACAAAAATTCCAGTCCAAATGAGAAAAAAAGTCCTATAAAAAGATCGAAAACCAACTACATTAGTTAACTTAAAAAAAAAAATACTAGTTTAAGCCAATAAAATAAATTGTACAAATTTTTTTTTAAAAATTGTTGATTTTTAATTCCTGATACGTATGATTTATCTTATATAGTGTGTACATATTCTCACAAAAAAAAAAAAAAAGTCCAAAATCAACAAACTATTTAGTTTCAATAATAACCGATTTAACCCAAATTTTTTACAGCACTTTTAAAAATATATTAAAAAAAACCTTATTTAAAGTTGCCACCTTAGACCATAAATTATCTTGAGCCAGCCCTAGACTAATCACACTTAATTATAACTTCTTTGGAGAGGATTTTTTGTAAGCCTCGATCCGCTTTGCGAACTATCAAGATGAACACCAGAGAGCCTATAAAAACAAGACACAATGAGAATGCATCGACTTTATTTGGGTCGATGGCACTCCGAAGACTAAGTCAGACAAGCCTAATCTCAATCTATTGAAAGAAAGAAATCTATTCTAACTTTCAGTTGTGTGTATCTTGCTTCTCAGTGACATGATGTATTTATAGGTTTCAGAGGACTCACTCCTTGTAGGAATGATATTTTCTCTCCTTCTAGAAGTAGAACTCTCTTGGGTCAGTTTATGAGCAGATTAAACTTATCTTTTAGAGTCCTATTTCAGGTCGAACTGGGTCTCTTACCCAATGGACCACTTTTTGTACTTTAGGAGTGCTTTAGCAGCTGCTAGGCTTGCTTCCTTTAAGTCAGCAACACTATTTTTAGTGGGCTTACTTTCATGCAGGTCGGCTTGTGGTTTATTTTGAGACTTTTCTTTAGGAGGTCGGCCCTACTACTCCTAGTGGGTCGGCCATGATTTGGAAAATACAAAATCTTTATCCCATAATTGCCCCCCAACCCCTGCGCCTTATTTAGTCGAGCTTGGGCGATAAGTGTTGTACTGTGCTAATAATGACAATTTTTTAACTTTTGTCTTTTTTGGCCAACTTACCAAACTTAGGCAGAACTAAGTTCAACACTTAGTTTTTATCTTCGGCCTTCTTTGGCTAACCTTCCACACTTAGGAAGGACTAAGCTTTCACTCGATCTTTCTTTAACTCTCTTCGAGTTGACCATACAAAACTTAGGTAGGACCAAGCTCTCTACTTGGTTTTTCTTTTCTGGCCTTCTTTGGTGGACCTACCAAACTTAGGCAGGACCAAACTGTGAATGCTTAGTTTTTCTTGCTTGGCCATTCTTAGGTCGACCTGCCAAACTTAAGCATGACCGCTTAGTTTTTCATGCTTGGCCATTCTGGGGCCGACCTACCAAACTTAGGCAAGATTAAGCTCTTTCATTTGCTTTTTTACGAGTGGTCATTCTTGGGCTGACCTACCCGACTTAGGCAGGACCAATGTTTTATACTTGGTTTTGTTTTGACCTTCATTAGCCGATCGACTCAACTTAGGCAAGACCAAGGTTTTACACTTGGTTTTGCTTTGACCTTCATTGGTCGACTTACTCGACTTAGGCAGGACTAAGGTTTTACACTTGGTTTTACTTTGACTTTCATTGGCTAACCTACCCGACTTAGGCAGGACCAATGTTTTACATTTGGTTTTACTTTGACCTTCATTGACCAACCTACCCGACTTAGGTAGGACCAAGATTTTACACTTGGTTTTCTCTTTGCTCCTTTCCTCTCCAATAATCCATCACCCTTAATTAAAAAAACTTGACTAAAGAAAAGCGTAACATCTTTGCTGGTGAGTTATAAATCATTAAATGGAGACATACAAGGAAAAGTTCTGGCTTCCGCCTAACTCTTCACTGGTAAAACATCTTTAAGTTGTGAGCATTCCAAAGTCAGGGTAGCTGGCGCTCTTCTTCTATAGCTTCTAACTGATATACCCCCACGCTGACCTGGGATGCAGTTCTGTAGGGGCCTTGCCAGCTGGTCAGTGTAACACTACTATCACACGTGGTTGTTCTACCTGTGCTTCTCTCTGGGGGATCTCTTTCATCTTTACATGGTCAATGTATTGGCTGAGGTGCATTGCCTTTACCAGGTCTTTCAGGTGATCTTTGAAGTACTTGTAAATTTTTATCATATAGCCCTTCTCTCTATAGTAGGAGCAAAATTTCTTCTGATCCCGCGTGTTCTGCTCCCCTCCTATCTTTGGTAGCCATTTGAAGTAGGGCTTGCCCTTTATCTGGAGCAGTATCTTATACATTGGCTTTTTTAATACAATGTTCGTGACCTCAAAGGCCTTCCTGCCCCCATCATTGACTTCTTTTTGTCGGGGCTTCTTAGTCCCCCTTAGTTCCTTCCATGCAGCCAATTTACTGTTGGCGTTCCCCTGGTCAGGCGGCAACAAATCTTCCTCCACCCGGGAGTACTATTCAATTCTCTCTATGAGCTCGAGCATGCCGAGCGCTGATCGCTTTGTCAGGGATTGTCTCAAGCGATGCTCCCTGGGCAAGCCGATCTTAAAATGTGCAACTATGAGTTGCTCGCTGCACCCTTCAATCGTATTGTAGGCCTCCCAGTAGCGCCTCACATACTGCCTCAATCCTTTATCTTCTTTTTTTTATAATATTACTAGGTAGTCAACTTCTTTTGACTGCTTGCTGTTGGCTATGAATCTTGCAGTGAAGAGTTCAACCAATTATTTCCAGTTACCAACCATCCTCGAGGGCAGTTTGTCAAACCAACGAAGGGCCGATTTTCCTAGGCTAGATGCGAAAACTCGACACATTTGGGACTCGTCCCCACTCCACAGGGCCATCATCTGAGGTTACACTCAGAATATGACAATCCATTAACACCCAAGTGCAGGTGCGGCGAAGCAATAAACAAAATCTGGTAAGACCGGAGTTGAATCACAGGGAATGGTTATCCAAACATGCAAAGTTGGTACTAAAATTCACCAACGGTAAAAATTTAGAGACCAACTAAGTCATGCTAAACATCCTCGCATTGCAGTGGCTTCAGTTAAAACCTAAGCCAACTTATTTGAATTCTACCATGAATAGTACCGATTAAATCTGGATAGTTGGTCTAAAAACAAATCAAATAATAACCAAAATAAAATAGTTTGTTTTGGGAGGTTTGATTATTGTTGAACTAGACTATAAATTAAACATAATAAAATGATCTTAGATCCAATTGATTCGATCATCCGATTCACTCGAAATTCCAACGGATGTTTTATAATTCAAATTATTAGTTTCATCTTGAGTCTTTGATTCGAAGATTTAACGATTAAAACAAAATTCAATAATAATTAAATCTAAAATAATAAAAATTAAAGTTATAGATTCATACCATCGATTTGTGCAATAACTATACTAAACTAAGATTTATGGATAGAAATTACAAAACTTAGTCAATAATCTAAGTTTGCTTAAAGATCTATAATTTAATTATAAAAAATTGAAAGATTTTAAAGATAAAACAATGAAGACACCTCCGTTGACATTCCAAGATCCTCAGATGATCTTCACAATTGACTTCAAGAATAAAATTAGCTACTCACAGTATTGTAAAGAAAATACATGACTTGAAAAATAACTTTATAAATAAAAAGGTTTATTACAGTAGAAAAACGGTAAAAAAAAGATTGAAACAGAAAATTAACTGACTGAAAAACACTAACAAATTAACTTAAATCTAGACAGAAAATAAATTAAAGAAACTTTCTAAAACTACTTCGTTCCTCTTTGCTCTCCTTTGGCTCTCTTCTTTTGTCCCTCTCCCTTCTGCTCTCTTTCTCTTTTTATAGCTAAGAGAAGGAGAGCAATTTTTTTTTTTTTAATCTTTTCTCTTTCCTCCTTCTTTCTTCTTTCCTTTTCTTGTCTTGTTGTCTTTGTGTCGGCTGCCTCACCCCACCTACACACACAAGTCAAACAAATATAAATAATACATGTCTATATATATAACCTGCACACACACACATATATATATATATATATTAATAATAAGATATAATATAATATATAAAAAGCAAAAGATATTTTATAATATATATACATTTACTCATATAGATAATATACATCACCTTGTTTCATTTTGCTTGGTTTTATCTTCAAATCTGCTCAAGGCGTGTAAAACATAAAAAATACTAAACTAATATAAAAATGATAAATAACACATAAATAATAACTAACATTAGCTGGTAATGCGGGACTCCAATTGTACTATTTTAGAGTGCAATCACACCCCCCAACTAAGCTTTTGCTAGTCCCTAGTAAAACAAATAAACATATTTAGAAAGATAAAAAAAATATGTTCCACTTTCGTAAGAACCATGATTGCATTTAGCTTATGTACTGATCCTTTAAACCTCTAAGTTACCCCTCATGGATGAGTGGTGTCTCGTGAAGATTTTCAGTAATGGTACCCACAAATATCAAAATGCGGTGTACAAGTAAGGATAGGAGGATAAAGTATGACATGTATCAAAACACAAGCATATTATATCTACCCCACTCTCTAATACACAAGTAAGATAATGTCTTAAAACAATATATGAGAGGCTTTTGTGTGTATGTGATCATTACATGATAAGAAAAGTATTACAACATTAAAACACAGATACATATTTTAAGTTTTGATTCTACCTCACTGGATATTCTCTCAAAAAGAAAGAATATAGGCATCTCACGCTGATTGTCCTTGTAAAAGAATAAATATAAAATAAAATCAAAAGAGATAATCATAAAGAAAATAACGTGAATATATAAAGTGAGAAATGACTTAGCATAACTCCATAAAAGAATACTCAATGTTAAAGTCACACAAGCAACTGATAAGTAAATTCTCTATAAAGTGAATGACCAAACAACATACACATCAAATCCTCGAGGACTTTGCTCAATTATAACTTGGCCATGAGGTATAAGGTAGGGGAAAAGAAATGATAAAAGGCTCAAAATATGTGTGATCAAGGCATGAATCAATCAATGAACACATACCTTCAATTTTTCAATTTCATTTGATTAGACATTTTTTTTTTCAACAACCAACCTCTTATTCTTTTTTTTTTCCCCGTCGTAATTCCATTTTTCCTTTGTTTTTTTTCTTTTCCTTTGTTAATAATTTTTTTAATATTGCAAATAGATCACCCCATTTCTCAATTCAGCTTGCGCAAGTGAAGATATTTGTGCTTTCATATTTAGGGACACAACTTTAGTAATAACATATGTAGCAAGAGACAAAAAAAAAAAAAAAAAAAGGCTTAAAGACAGTTCTGTAGGAATTATGTCAACAAAGAAATATGTGGCTCAAAAGATCAAAGATAGTCTCGATTCATTTTTTAAAGTGCACAACAGCTCAAGGTTATAAGAATTCAACATATTCAATTACCATGGCAATTCAAATAATTGAGTCAAATACAAGTATAATGGAGCTATTGAAAAAGTGATGTGAAAACAAAATCTTCGAAAGGCGTGATTGGCTCTAAAGCTCACTTGGTAAAACAAAATCTCCACTTTTGTAAGGATGATTGTACAATATGTAAAAATATTAAACTTATCATGATATGATAATAAGTGATGTAAAATAGCTTCTTTCTATGTGTTAAAATAAAATCTTACAATTATATTAAAAAGAAAGAATAAAACAAAAATTATGCTAAGGTGAACGAAAACATGTTTCAACAAATCCCTAATATTCAAATTTGCATTTCACATAAAATTGTACAAAATTATAAAAGATATGCAAACCTCTTTTTGTTTTTTTTTTTTGTTTTTTTTCTTGAAAAGTAAAAAACATCTGCAAAATAAATATTAGTCATATTTATAAATAAAGATAAACATGAAAATAAGGCACTTAAATCTAAAACACCCTAGGAAGAATAATCATTACAAAGTCGAGCTAGAATTTTGACATCAAAATCAAGATAGTCTACCATTCTGGTAATTCCAAGGCATCTCAGTGTCTCAGCATTTACTCGCACTTTAATAATATCTAGGTAAACCATCTGATTCCTTGACATTAGTCAGTTACTTCCTTTGCAATTTTTATCCACACACGTATGTCTAGCACTACGGTCACACCTGTTTAGTCTATTTGCTCTTCTCTTACTGGCCATAGTACTGCGACCAGTAAGAGGTTGAGGTTGTTTCTCTTGGAGCTCAACTCTCCTCACCATCTTTGCACGTTGAATTATCTCGCCCCTGATACCAAATGAAAATATCCAAAAGATACAACATGCAAATGTAAGCGCTCAACCGTCTATATGAGAAGTCGTGACACTATCTAGTTCTTTAACGTCTGCTGGTCACAAAGATAAAACTATAAAAAATAATAACACAAATATCAGAAAACAAACGTGTCCCTCCCTCTTAACTAGATAACAGCAATGACCACAAGGCAAAAATGGAAGGGAAAGGATGGTAGACAAACATAGGTGGGAAGAAAGGTCCCTTCCCTCCAACTAAAGATAAACTAGCTATCAAACCAAATAAATAGACTAAACTAACTGTACAAACTAATTGGGTGTTGTTTTTACTCAAGCAATGGTGGATCCAGAAGATCCAAACTTTCAATAAAACTAAAAAAGTTCTCCAAGTAGGACTTTAGTCTTTGCCACGGACTTTAAAAACATTTCTATTGCTGGAATTCTCAATTTCTACCACTCCGTACGGTGACACATCTCTTACTAGATAAGGTCCAGACCACTTACTCTTCAATTTGCCCAGAAATAATTATAACCGAGAATTGTAAAGCAATATTTTTTTACAGACATAAAAATACTTACGAAGGATGTGTTGGTCATGGAATATTTTCATCTTGGCCTCAGAGATCTTTGCATTCTCATAGGTATCATTTCGGAGTTCATCAAGTTCATTAAATTGTAGCTTCTTAGTTTGGTCGGCTGTATTTATGTTCTTATTAAATTGGCAAATGGCCCAATAGGCTTTGTGCTTAATTTCTACTAGAAGATGACATGATTTTCCATACACAAGCCTGTAAAGAGAAGCATCTAACACAGTTTTGTAAGCAGTTTTATAAGCCTAGAGTGTATCCACTAACCTGAAGGACCAGTCCTTACAGTTAGGATTAACAATTTTCTCAATAATATGTTTAATCTCCTGGTTAGCCAACTCAAATTGGTCACTAGTTTGGGGATGATAAGGTATACTAACCTTGTGAATGATCCCATACTTTCGCATTAACATTCCAATGTGTTTATTACAAAAGTGAGTGTCAACATCACTAATGACAGCACGAGACATACCAAAGCGAGAAAATATATTCTCCTTTAAAAACTTGACCATAACGCAGTAATCATTGGTACGAGAAGCAATGGCCTCCACCCATGAAATCAATACCCCAACAATCAAATATCTCAAGAGTAAGAATGGGGTTGAGGGGCATCATGTGCCTTTTAGTCAGACTTCCTAGTCGTTGACACCTATCACAGGATGTGCAAAAAGTGTGAACATCACGAAACATGGTGGGCTATATAAGCCAAATTGCAAAATCTTTGCAAATGTCTTTTTCAAGCTAAAGTGCCCACCATAAGCATAGAAGTGACAGAACTCGATGACAGAATGAAACTCATTGTACGAATTATCTAATTAAGACAATACTTGAATAAGTATGGATCATTCCAGAAGAAATATCTCACATTTTTGAAAAATTTTCATTTATCTAAGTAAGACCAGTGTCACAGTATCTTGTCAATAGCTAAAAAGTTGGCTATATCAACGAACCATGGAACAATTGTTTGAGAAAGTGCTTGGATTTGGAAAAGATGCTCATCCGGAAAATACTCATTAATAGGGAGAGTATCTTTGGCTTCCACATCAGTAGGGAGCCATGACAAATGGTTAGGAACTACATTCTTTACCCCTTTCTTGTCTCGAATTACAATGTAGAACTCTTGTAACAAAAGAATCCAATGGATGAGGCATGTTTTTGTATCAAGCTTGGTTAATAGGTACTTTAGTGCAGAATGGTCAATATATATGATGACAAATGACCCCAGCAAGTATGACCGAAATTTATCTAATGCAAAAATGACAACAAGAAGTTCCTTTTCAATTGTGGTGTAGTTTAATTAGGCTTCATTCAAGATTTAACTTGCATAATAGATAACATAGGGTTTTTTGTCCACTCTTTGCCCCAAAACTACTCCGACAGCATAATCACTAGCATCACACATCAACTCAAAAGGTGATGACCAATCGGGTGACTGAGTGATTGGTGCAATTGTTAACAACTCTTTAAGCTTGTCAAAAGCTTCTTGGCATTCAGACGTCCATTCAAAGGAAACATCTTTTGACAAAAGATGGCACATTGGATGAGAGATGGCACTAAATCCTGCTATGAATTATCGGTAGAAACCAACATGTCTAAGAAAAGATCGAATGTCTTTCATAGTTCTAGGGGTAGGTAGTTTCTAGATCAGTTCAACTTTGATTTTATCTACCTTAATTCCCTTGCTAGACACGATGTGCCCAAGCACTATACCTTGTGTCACCATGAAGTGACACTTTTTCCAGTTTAGGACAAGGTTACTCTACTCACATCTTTTCAACACCTTCTCGAGGGGTTTCAAACAAACTTCATAGGCATCTCCGTATACAAAAAAATCATTCATGAAAACCTCCAAAAATCTCTCCACCCTATCACTAAAAATACTCATCATGTACCTTTAAAAGGTGGCCGGTGCATTACACAAGCCAAATGACATTCTTTTGTAAGCAAAAGTACCAAAAGGACATGTAAAAGTCATTTTATCCTAATTTTCTAAGGCAATTTCAATTTGATTGTACCCAGAGTACCCATCTAAAAAACAGTAAAAGGCCCATCCTACCACTTGTTCTAAGACTTAGTCCAAGAATGGGAGTGGTAAGTGGTCTTTTCTAGTAACAACATTCAGTCAATAGTAATCAATATACATGTGCCACCCAGTTTGAATCCTAGTAGGTACTAGTTCATTTTTTTCATTTTGAATTACCGTGACTCTAGATTTCTTAGGAACATACAACTTGGGTTGGATTAACCCACTTTGAATCAGATATGGGGTATATAATATCCACATCGAGAAGCTTTAGTACTTCTCCTCTCACAACCTTCTTCATGTTGGGATTTAGACATCTTTACATTTGACACACCGGTTTAGACTTTTCCTCAAGATATATGCGATGTGTGCATACAAGATAACTAATACTGTGAAGGTATGCAATGGTCCAACCTAAGGCCTTCTTATGATTCTTTAGCACTTTTACAAGGCCCTTCTTTTGGCCTTCAGAATGGCTAGAGGATATAACAACAAGATAAGACTCACATTCACCAAGGAATACATACTTCAATGTAGATGGTAAAGGTTTTCTTTCCTGAGTAGGTGCTTTTTGCTTAGAAGGGACAGGCCTTATGACACTAGGAATTAGAGGCTCAAATAATGAGGTTTAGTGACCCACTTGTATACATTGTCCTCTCTCTATCCTTCCAGGGATTGTGTCCCTAGACTTGACATGGTCATAATCTAACCGATTATGTAGCTTGCTCGAAACAAGAGCTTTTTCAATAGGATCCTCAAAAAATTCACTCTCAAAGTACTCTTGCATAATAGACTTAATACAGTTTACTTCTCTTATGTCCTCATACTCTCCCGATTGTTTTCCAACTGGAAAGATATTCATCTCGACAGTCATATTCCCAATGACAACTTTAACAGCCCATTCTTACAATGGATTAAGGCATTACACGAGGCTAGGAATGATCATCCTAAAATAACAAGAATTTGGGAATGAGCATTAATACTCTCAACTGGTTGTGTATTTAGCTCAATGAAATTCACTAGATAGTAAAACTTATCTATTTGAATGAAAACATCCTCCACAATACTGCTAGGAATCTTAATAGATCTGTCAGTTAATTGCAAGGTAACACGTGTAGAGCCCAACTCACCCAATCCGAGTTATTGATAAACCGAATAAGGAAGTAGATTGACACTTGCTCCTAGATTAAAAAGGGCTCGATCTATCTTGTTTCCCCCTATCGTCCATGAAATAGTAAGACAGCCAGGGTCCTTATCTTCGGTGGGGACTTATATTGCAAATCGCACTTTGGCTCTCATTCATGAAGGCAGTTTCCTTGACATGCAACCTCCTTTTCACAGTACACAAGTCCTTCAAGAACTTAACATAAGAGGAAATTTGTTTAACGACATCTAAGATTTGAATGTTGACATTGACTTGCTTAAACACTTCATAAATTTCAGAATTCAGAAGCTCATGTTTTGGTCTGGTCAATCTATGAGGAAATAGGGCATATTTCACAACTTCAATGCCCTCATCTTCTGATGTTCTAGTTGGCTTTAAAACTGGCTCAAATTTCTTTTTCTCTTTCTCACTCTCATCTTTTTCTCTTTCTTGTTCTCTCACATCTCCATTCCATTCATTACTGACCTTAAGAGTTTTCTTTCTAGGTGGAATGGTTTTATTAATGATTTTTTTGCTCCTCAGGGTTGTGATGGATTGGACTTGTTCATGAATGGATTGAGAATTAGTCCTCGCTTCGGTCATGTTTACTTACTTTGGAGGATTTAGATTTGGTTGCGGTTGAGATAGAAATCTGATTAGATTACATTAGTGTAGTCTATCACCTCTAAACGGCTTTCGTTAGCTATAGATTAGGGTTAATTATACTTTCTTTGTCATATATTTCATTTAACCTCATCCTCAATCTTATTGCTGGTATTTCAAGCTAAAGGAGTTAATTGGGAGTCAAAGAAGTGTACTGGTGTGCGGACATGGCTTATCGAGGAACATTGTCGGGCCCTTGTCTCAAAAAACGTGCAAGTTCTTGTTGTAAATCGGAATGGAATGAATGATACGTCGTTGGAAAGCTCTCTCCAAGTTACACATGTTTGCATCTAATGAGTGTTACCAAATTTCGACTCCAAATGCCTCAAACCAGTCAAAAGCAAAAAGGGCAAAAAACTTGATTTGTGTTCGAACACCCAAACAGCCGTTCGAACTCCAAGAGCAAAGGTAGAAGCAAGAATTTGGCTTGGCATTTGAATGCCCAATCTTTGCATTCGAACGACCCGTGGCTATGCAACCAAGATTTGGCCTGGCATTTGAACGGCAGGATTGAGAGTTCAAACGGTGAAGAACAAGTTACGGGCATTCGAATGCCCATTCCACCGTTCGAACGACAAGGCTATTTTCTGACAAATTTTAGGGTTTAAACCTTGCTCCCTATAAATACCAACTTTCATTTTATATACTGAGAGCAGAGTTGAGGGGTGGCGAATGTTTAGGGTTTTTCAAGTTCTTAGCTTAGAATAGGTTAGATTCATTTCCATGTTGCTTCATTGTAATTGTAATCACTTAAACATACATTTTAATACAAGTTCTTTACATTTCCTTGCATTCAATCCAAGATTTGTTGTGTTTATTTGCATTAATTCAAAATATATAGTTTATATTCAAGTATTTTCGAGTTTTTCATAAATAGAGATGAGTAGCTAACTTCTTCCATCTCGGGATCGATTGTAAAGACCGATTGAAGGTCTTAGATGAACAAAAGAGGTGAGATTTTGGGTTTCAATGTTCAAATTTCTATTTTTAGCTTTCTTACTTCTTTATTCTAGAAATCATTGAAAACTTAAATGTTTGATTATATTCGGTAACGTTTATGTATGAGTTTTTATTCAGTATATGCGCTGCATGAATCGATGGTATTCATTCTTGAATCTAACAACACAATTTATTCTAAAAATTGGAGTTTTGAAAGAACACTTGGTTTTTATTGCTAAATCTTCTGAATCCGAGACTCACAACGTAATTGAAGGATTTGAGTTATAAATTTATCACATTTGGAATTTCAAGAGACAAAATTGGTTAGAACAATCGATCCCGAGACTTGTTCTCATTAATTTACATTTAAACTTTGGGTTAAGTTAATTGCATTTGCTTGCTAGCTAGTTTAGATAACCAAACCATTTTCAAAACAATCAGATGTTTGTTTTCCTTTTAAAAGCGTTTTGTTCAAATTTTGTGAGCGATTGAGAGGATAGTTCTAATTTTTTCAATCTTGTGCACATAGCTCCCATTGGAAACGATCTCGTACTCTGAGTTATACTACTCTGCCAGCCTACACTTGGGTTTATCTCGAGTGCAACCTCTAGCGTGAGTCAAAATCTCCCTGACCCTTGTTAAGTCAATGCTTGTGTCAAGTTAGACATTTGTTTTGCTTTCTCCTCCAACATCCTAGTGTGTTGGTCTAACATTTTGTCTTACCTATCCACCCTATTATTGACTCCTCTCATATCATTTGTCAATTGATGAACATTATCTTCTAAAGGTCTTCTACGAGGGGGTTGATATGTATTAGGTTGGGGTTAGAAAGGCATGGATTGTTGAGCTTGAACAAGTTGGGATTGAAAAGGTTAAAGGTTTTGAGGCCCTCCTTGGAATGCTTGAGGATTTGAAGGACCCTCATTTCTCTACCTAAAGTTTGGGTGACAACTTATTGGTCACTATATGTACCCCAATATTGGCCAACCACATTGGCTTGGCCACGCAAGGCCTCCTTGAAACCTAGTATAATTGGACATGCAGAAGTTTCATGTTTTATTGTACCACACATTAAACAACTCTCTTCCCTGGGAGACTCACTATTCACAATATTGCCTTTACTTGTCTCTATGGCTTCTAACTTTTGGGTAAGTGCAGCTATTCTAGCATTCAAATCATCCACTTGATTAAGCTGAAATGTTACCCTAGGCTTAGACTCATGATCTCCAGCCAAATTCACTAAGTAATCAAAGAAGTCATACGCTACAGATGGGTCTTTGTCATGCAAAGTCCCTGCGCACATAGACTCAATGAATTGCTTCAGTTATGGAGTCAATGATGAATATAAAGTATTTATAATATGCCAATTGGTGAAACCATGATGTGGACAAGCACTTAACAAATCTTTGAATCTCTCCCGACATTAGAAGAACGATTCACTAGATATAGGGGCAAATTGAGAGATTTGGCAACGAATCGCCTCAATTTTATGCTTAGGGAAGAACTTTTTTAAGAATTCTATTTGAAGATCTTGCCAAGAATGAATAGACCCATGCCTCAATGAATTGAATTATGTCTTGGCCTTGTCTTTGAGAGAAAATGGAAAGAGTTTTAAAAGTACAACTTCTCTTGGGTAAGAATTATCGAAGAACATAGAGCATATGTCCTCGAAATATTTTATGTGTTGATATGGTTTTTCAGAATCCAAATCATGGAATAAATTTATCAACTGGATCATTCTCGGCTTTAAAGTCGTGATGCACAGGAAGAACAATACAAGAGGTAAGAGCTTGCCTAGCAGGATTCAGATAATCCCTGAGAGACCTATGGGGAGGATCACCATGTATACTCCCACTTTCAAGTACACTATTTGGATTTGACGGGTTAGAATTCCTAGGTGGTTAATGAGAAAATTCTTCTGCCATTGGGATAGAACCTTGGTAAACTAACTGAATGTTCGGAACAAGAGTCCTAAATGAGGAAAGAGTACAAAAAATGGGAGAACGATCACTAAAAGAGTCAATGCTCACCAATCGTCTATGCACATCTCTAATGAAATATTTCATAAAAGTGTACGTACCCTATAAAGACATAAATTAACCCTTCCCGAAACATCAATACGAATCTTACAAGTCAAAATGCCAGGCTAAAAATCCAAGTGGACAACAACAAAACGAGGGTGAGAAGAGAAACAGTATTGACGGCACTCAGAGTTGAGGAAATGGAAGGCCACCTACTTGGAGGGATGGAGGCAGGGTAACGACTGGACCGGGGTACTTCTGGAGTCCGCTAATGACAAAATACTAATAGTAATAATAAAAAAATAAAAACAAAAGAAAAACAAAAAAATTATAACAATATACTAAAATACCTGTACACAAAAATAACAAACAAAAATAATGTTAAATAGGTTAGTAACAACGTTATGGTAACCTTAGTAAACGGTGCCGACCTAAATAGGCGGTGAATCAACTCGAAATAAGGTTATTCAAAATAATTAAATAATATATATATATATATATATAAAGGTTTATGGTCACCATATCGAGTGACGCCGACCTAATAGGTGGTGAATCAACTCGAAAGGTAAACTACAAAGAAAAAGGAAAATATATGAAATAAAGTGAGAAAATAAAATGTTAAAATGGTAGCCAATATTGGTTATCCACTAAATAAAAGAAAATGTTAAATAGTTAGATGAGTTAGATGGGTTAGATAAAAAATAAAAACAGAAAATATAGTAACCAACTTGACTATCTTTGTCCAACAATAGGCGAGTATACCAACTAAAGAGGTTAACCACAAAATAAATAGATAAAACTAAACTAAAAGTAAAATAACAAAATATATACAAATACATATGTTAGCAATGGAACAAAGTAATAAGTGAGTATAGACCACTGATTAGTTGGTATACACCTTCCAATTTCTTCATCAAGGTAGGGAAACAATCAATTGTCGTTAAATCTACAAAGGTATTATTTTTTTTTAATTTTAAATTTTTGAAGTTTTTTTATTTTTATTTGTAATTTTTGAATTTTTTTATTATTTTGCATGATTTTATTAAAGCCGTTCCCCGGCAACGGCGCCAAAATACTTGGTCACGCCCAAAATATGACAATCTATTAATACCCAAGTACAAGTGTGGTGAAACAATAAATAAAATCCGGTAAGATCGAAGTCGAATCACAAAGAACGGTTATCCAAACATGCAAAGGTGGTCCTAGAATTCACCCATGGTAAAAACTTAGATACTGACTAAGCCATGCTAAATACCGTAGTATTGCAATGGCTTCAGTTGGGACCTAAGCCAATATGTTTGAATTTCACCATGAATAGTATCGATTAGATCTATATAGTTGGTGTAAAAACAAAATGTAAGCACCCCATTTTTGCCCGCTCGGCAATCTCCGGCCTGATCGAGCTAAGTTTTTTAACATCACAACACATGCCGGTTCAAGATGAGCCTTTCAACCTATAATCCAGCCAACTGGTCACTTCACAGGTCCACAAGGACCCGTTGAAGCCATAAACACCATTATTCTAGGCAGCTTTCCTGGCCAGGCAGTCTTGGAAACCAACACCATCCAGGTAGTTTCCTGAGATCAGGCGATCTTGGGGACCAACACCTCATCAAACTCCAGATGGTTCACTTTTGGTGCCTGCTAGCCCGCTAACGTAGAATGTCCGTCATTTGGTAGCTCTCCGAGACCGGGCGTTCTCAGAGACCAACACCACCAATTCAGGTAGCTTTCTAGGACCAGGCGTTCTCAGAAACCAACACCACCCCTATAAGTAGTTCTCTAAAACCGAGCGTTCTCAGAGACCAACACCGCACAGGTAGTTTTTTTGAGATCGGGTGGTCTCGGGAACCAACACCTAGGTCAACACCAGTGCCTGCTAGCCCGACTCGGTGAAAAATGACCAAACCTGCCCCTTGGGCCTCCAGGCACGTTTTGGGAAAGTTTAAAATCCCTTAAAATGATAAGTCCATCCTTTCAACGTGTTTTTAAACCATTAGGCGTCCCTCGCACGCCATTTGGTCCAAATCCAGTCCTATTTTGGCCCACTCCAGTCAAAATGACCATTTTGCCCCCTGAACAAACCTCGGTTGTGAACACCTCAACACTACACAAACCTCGCTGAACGGTAGAAGACTCTCCCAAAACCATCCCTGAACAACCCTACATGCTTAACACAACACAACAAACCATTCCTGACCATTTCCAGCCAATCCTAGTCAAAATGACCGTTTTGCCCCTAGAAATCCAAATATGCCCCGAAACAACATCGGTCTTGGGATTTCGAGCAAAGGGCTTCACCATACACCCTTGTTTAACCCAAGGAGGACCCTACAACATAAACTCACACAACTCGATAAAGTTCCCTGGAACGTCTCGCAGACGCTCCGCCTAAATTGTCTTTTCTCCCGATTCTCTGGTTATAACGCACCGTTAACTAACTTGAGAAACGCGTAAATCAGGAAATTCTCAAAAGCTCGTTCATAGATCTTTCCATCGATACGGCTTGATTGGATAAATTATTTCTCGAAGCCCTTTATCACATGGCTCAAACCCAGTTACTTTTGACAACCCCTGGCATGTCTCGCAGACGCTATGCCAAGGTTGACTTTTTTCCCAATTCTCTTATTGAAATGCATCGTCAAACGACTTGAAAAATGTGTAAATCTGGAAATTCTCGAAAGTATTTCCAAAGTACTTTCCATTGGTACGGTCCGATCCGATTGAAAGGATCGCTTCCTGAAAGCCTCAATCACACGAAACGAAAATAGCCACTTTCGAACACCCTCGGAGCGTATCATAGACGCTCTGTAAAAATGTCCTTTTATACACGCTTCTCGAGACAATATCCCATGCTTCCAAACACAATTCAAACTTTTCAAAAACATGAAAGTTCACCGAAAGCCCTAGGAGAACATCCCGAGTGCGACCGATTCCCCCGAAACCTTCCTGATTGACTCAATTATGGAGATAAAGTTTGGACGAATCTTCCCGGCGATGGAGAGTATGCTACATGCACTCAAATTTTGATCAGATCAACCAATTTTTTATCAACAGTCGAGATTTAACCAGTACACAGGATGCCACATGTCATTCTGGCAATCGAACAGTACCTGCACATGTCCCACATGCGCTAGGTCAAATTTTGGCCAGGCGCATGTAGTACATGCGCTAGATCTGTTCCAGAATGTCTATAAATACCAAACCCCCCTTTGTATATTCCAACTCCAATTTCTGATGCGAAACTCTGCTGAAGTCACTCCAGAACTACAAATCTTTATACACACTTCATCCCTCCAATACTTAGCTTAGATTCCATCATCCCTAAGCCTATATAGTTCACACATAAAGCCTTATACACCATCAAACACTCCCTACCAGCCTTCTAAGCCTTCTTTAAGTTATTCAATCTCCAATCAAAGCATCTTGGAAGACTATAAGTGTGTTGAAGGCAAAAGGTGGTATCCCTTTTACATTTGTGTTTTCCCCTACTCTTGTCTTTGTTGGTCCAATAGGCAACCCAAGAGGGGGTAAATTGGGTTTCTTTCGAGTATTAATACAAGTTAAGATTAATTAAGATTAATCTAAACAATATAGCAGTGGTTAATCTATGTACAAAGCAATGTTATCAATAGAAGTAAAGAAAACAGAGCAATAGAAGAGAGACATAGATTTACCGAGGTTCAACCACAAACCGTGGTCTACGTCCTCACCCTAAGACCTCCTTGAAGTCTTCTTCCACTATGTAATCACCTATTACAAGATGGGCTGCTGATTGACAAAGTGCTCAGCTCACTCTACAAAGAACTCCTCACCGAGCTCTTCAATTCCCAAGTGGTTTTGTCCAAGCTCCACTCAAAGTTACAAGAGTTTTGCTTCACACAAGAGAACTCTCAAACTCTCAATTACAAGTGTGTATGAATATACAAGTAACAAACAAACTCTCTAGCAAGAGTAGATTTACAATCAAAGCTCACTCAAGAATGAAACAAAAAGAATGTTCAGGAATATCAGGTTGATCAGTGATTCTTGTCTCTTGTTGTTTCTTCATCTTAATTCTTGTATGTAAATGCAGTTAGAGGCTAGTATATATACCCTTGCATTGATTCCATCCATTGGAGGTGATTGGGTATCATAAATGCACGTCCAGTCTGCAATAACTTTATGAAAAATAGCTGTTATAATAGAGGGAGTTGGCTCCAGGTCTGTGGAGTCGACACTTCCTGCTTCTGCATTTACTAGACGATGTTCGCTGAGTTCATGAGTCCCCTCTTCAAGTTGATGAGGCGACTCCTTGTTTATCTGTCTTCTTCATCTTAGGCTTCTGCTGTCATGAGGCGACACTTCAGCTTCAGGTGTCCGCTCATTGATCATTTAAACTTCAAGCCTTTTTTACTTCTGCTACCAAGAGGCGACACTTAGTTTTTATGTGTCCGCTCATTGTTCATTTCATCTTCATGTCTTCGCGTCTGTCTCCATAAGGCGACACTTCATGACAATGTGTCCACTCATTGCCTACTTGGTCTCCAGGCTTTTTGTTTCTGTGTTCAAGAGGCGACACCTCATTTCCATGAGTCCCCTCATTGTTCAATTTGTCTCCAGGCCTTTTTGCTTCTGTGATCAAGAGGCAACACCTTACTTTCATGAGTCCCCTCATTGCCCATTTTGTCTTCAGACCTTTTACGTCTGTGATCAGGAGGCGACTTCCCATTTTCATGAGTCTCCTCATTGTCCAGAACTCTGTATTCTATCTTCCAATGATTCAGATCATCTTAGCATAGGTATAAGATCTTCAAGGAGTATGTCTTTGGGGTATGATGATCAATCAAATCTCTTTAACTCATCAGAGTTAACTTCTATTCAATTTGAATTGAATCAATCATTGGATATTGATCTTCTTCTTGAATCTCAAATAGTCAAAGCTTTATTAGATCAATGTTCATCTTTTCTACTTCATTTTCACAGCTTCCTCAACTACGTAGAGCTCCATAATGCTTCATTTCTAATTTTCTCTCTTTGTTAGTAATTCTCCATTCTTCATTAAAGATCACTTCAATGAGACCATTGCAGACATGATGAAGTCTCTTCATACATCTAGCCTTCATTGATCCTTTGTAGAAGAATTCTTCACTTGGATTCCATGTAGAGATCAGATGTTCATTGTGAGCCATCTTCTCAGCAACTTCAATCACACTGTCTTGAATTGGTCTTTAGCATACCAGATGAAATCATCTCTTGAGCATTTTCCAAATTCTTCAACAAACAATACATCTTCAACTGAGCATTGCACCTCTTCAATTGATCTTTGCAAATTCTGATAAGATCTTCCTTAGGCATTTACAACATCTCCATTCTTCATCTTTAACTGAACATTGCACCTCCTCAACTGATGAAGTCTTCAGTCTATTTTGCAAATCAATCTTCATTGAAACTATGCACACTTGAAAGAAGGTCTAATTGAACACCTTCAATCTCTTCGAATGTAGAACATATGTTTGAAGTAAAGATAGGCGACAATCCTTTATTTGGTTCATTGCATAACTCTTTGAATTCATTGCTTGCTTCTTGAACTTGTTGTGCATTCTTCTTGACATGTATTAGACTTAAGATTCAACTTTAAGTCTAAGCTATGAACTTTGTTAATCTGCACACTAAGTAGATTCATTAGTAACATAACACAAGGTTTAGTTATCATCAAAATCAATATAGGAATTAACCTTGAGTCAACAAGGATCAACCTTGACTCAACATTTTTCTCCCTGCTAGCCTACTTAGGCTATTTTCTATTTTAATCCCCATCTTCAATCCCTCTTTCTTGCATGCTTGAGCCAAGAGAGCTCTTAGATCATGCCTAGAAGAAAGCAAGTGAGAGCCACCGTGTAGGGGGACCTCTCACTAGCCTACTTTGAGATGGTATGGCCTAAGAGCCCCTTGTTTATATGGTGTAGCCTAAAAGCCTTGTATGTGATCATGACCCCTTGAATATTACTATTTCGTTCATGTCTTGTATGCTTAGCTTCATTTTATGCTTATTGTCATGTTCTACAATGCTTACATCGCTCTTATTTTTATGCCATTTCCAAGTTCCAAATTTCTTTCGAAAATGGTTCCAAGAGTTGTCCCCTTGAAGCCTAGGATAAGACCTTATAAATCATGCTTTAGAGAGTTTTCTACTGTTGGGGACTGCGAAATTTTCTACGATCTGACTATAGTGTATACGCATACTACCAAAAATTCTGATTTGATTAGCATAGCCTAATCTACGTGATTAAAATCATACCTTCGAAATCTCTCTAGTTTGATCCCGAATAACAAGAATCAACACTAAGCATGAAGCAACCGCTCGAACTCAACCTTTGGACTTCTGCTGTATTTCTCGTACACGCCTTGCTCTACAGAGAGTAGGCTCGCCGCTACTAGGGTTTCTCTTCCTCACAAAAACGCGTATCTCTCAATTATGTACAGAGTGTAATGCTAGCAACTCTTAAAGCCCATATATATATAGGCTACAACAGGGACCATATGAGTACTATAACTAGGGCTTCCTATGCAAATAAGGACTCCTAATCCAACCAAGATTAATCTTTATTTACGTAAATTATAATTTATACCACTAACGAATTATAATTGCACTCCTTGTGATACTAGAAATTATATTTCGAGCTCCATATTATTAAATGCCTATTTATCTCCCCAAGTTAAGATTACAGATACCTGTCTATTAAATTAAATTACTGACAATTAAATTTAACAGACTTATTTAATTCCTTGAGACCTTTCACTTAACTTATTTGATATGTCGAATTCATAATCCACCTGCAAGGTTTGACATAATCAAAACTTATAAGCTTCCTCAAGGGGGTATCATCAATCCCTATACGGGGACGTGAATTCCATCAATTATAAATATTCACCATACACGTAATGTTATTTTCCAACTCACTGAGTTTATTGACCCACAAAGAATCTCACTCTTCTGCGAATCAAAACAATAAATACTACATGCACGTGTCTATTTATTATATTAGGATTAAGAGCATAAGCACTCATAATAATCATGAGATATTAATTGTTTTATATAGTCAGTATAAAAACAATTACCTTAACACGATCCTGTTCAATACACACAAAGTGTACTAGTGCAAGGAATTAGAACTACACAGTTCCTCATGGTCAAGACAGACCTATTAAAACCTTGTACTACAGTCCTACTGATGGTGCGTCCATTTCCATCTAAGATTGTGAACGATAAACTTATATTCTATAAGAACCGATGATCTGATCTTCTGTGTGTAAGTCGTACTGTACACACCAAATCATCTACTACATAGAATAAGAGACACACATGCATAATCATTAAATAAATAACACAATGCAAACATTTCTCACACAGATTCTTATTAAAATGGAATAACCAATTTATTAATAAATACTAAAACCATTACACAAAACATGTCTTTTAGTATAAATTCCCAACACCTACTAACCCCCTAACTCCTACTTTGGCATCATGATATTTTAACTCGCATAAGGGTTGCTTTTTAATTCTCCAATTTTCAAGATTTTCATTCTTTTAGGTATAGTGGGTAGAATGGCCCTATGGTACCCTTTCTTGAGTGGTCTCCCTTTTGTTTGGCCATATGAACCCTCTCTTGATGGAATGGTTCCCTTGAAATATGGTTTTCAAAATCCTTCTCAAAAGATGATTTTCAAAAATGCATTATCTCCATCTTTGCATCAAAAATAATTTTCCAAAAGTTGTCATTATTATGTTGATTTTTGAAATCCCCACTCTTGTCAAGATAAAAGTTATAATGGCCATGAGGAAACCTCCCTTGAAGTGGTCTCCAATCACCAACCACATAAACCATACTCTTGGCTAGAGTCAAAATTTTCATGGAAATGATCTTCAAAAGGGTTGTCGACCAAAGTCCATTGCATAACATATTTTGTTTTTCAAAACTCTTTCCAAAAGTGCATTAAACCAACTTTCAAAACTATTTTCCAATCTAACCCTAGGTTAACTTGACCCTAGTTGTCCAACCCTAGGTTAACTTGACCTTAGTTGTCCAACCCTAGGTTAACTTGACCTTAGTTGACCAACCCTAGGTTAACTTGACCCTAGTTGTCCAACTCTAGGTTAACTTGACCTTAGTTGACCAACCTTAGGTTAACTTGACCCTAGTTCACTCACCTTAGGTTAACCTAACCCTAAGTCATCTTAACCCTAGGTTAACCTAACCCAAGTTAGTTAACCTTAGATCACCCTTAACCATAAGCTAACCCAACATAGGTCAATATGCTTCAAGGTTCCAACTCATGAACCCTTTTTTGCATAATCTTTCAATTTTAAACCATTCTCATTATCCACTTCTCCAATACCCCCTACTCGCATGATTTCAAAAAACCAACTCCATAAACTTTTCAAATGTTCCTACGCTCCATCTTCAAGGCATTTCCAAAAATATTTTCAAAAGGTCGCAAACCTAAGGTGTCCCTAGCCCTCTCATGGTTAGAGATTCTAAGGACAAGTGATAAATCAAGAACAACCTCTAAGGTTGTCCATATTAGGATTCCAAACCCTTAACCATTTTCAAAAACCACTTTCAAAAATTAATTCATCCAAACATTCTAAAGTCATGCCTCCAAGGTTTTCAAAACAAGACTTCAAAAACACCTTCAAGTTCTCTTGACTCATGCCAAAGCATTTTTCCAAAACTCCCTTAAGTTGATCCAAAAACATTTTCAAAACACCTCACCATCCAATTTCAAGTCAAAACTTCCGAGACCACAAAGTGTCTTCAACTTCCAAAGACCTCAAAGTATCTTAAACTTCTCCAAAGATCCCAAAGTATCTTTGAATATTCCAAAGGGCCTAATGCGCCTATTTTTCATCGGACTCTTGTCTGAACTACGAATGACCTGATTCTCGCCAAATGAGATACGTAAGCAACCTAAAATAGTGCGGTCATAACTTTTATTTCAACTCCAATCCTTTTTTCAAAAATTCCAATTAATTTAAAGTTTCTATTCCAAACTCTTTCAAAACCCCCATTATTTTCAAACTTCTTCCAAAAACTTGCATCATGCATCATCCATCTGAAAAGTGGTGACTAATCCCCATTTTCACAGTTCTAAAGTGGCTATTAAGTGGACAACGGTAACCGGTTATTCTAAGTGAGTGAACAAAAGGTGACTAGACATGTAGGTACCGAAAGGGCGAGGTAGGGTGATGATCTTAGGATGTCTTCCCTACACGTAATCAACCCCTGAACCGTAGATTTTTGTTTTCAAATAACCAAAATAGAGTTATTTTTCAAAAGGGCTTAAATCTTTTCAAAGGTTGCCAAACAGCCTATTTTCTCAAAAACCCTCTCTTGAGAGAGTTTTCCAAACCTTTTCCAAAAAATCCTAATTTTAATCTTCGGTTGAACACTTAGTTTTAGGTGCCCTGACTCACCTTAATCAAGTTAGGTGGCGACTCCTATTTTTTTGAAAAGCCTTTAGGCAAAACAATTTCAAACTTAGTCACACTTGTCCTTCTCAGAGGATGAGTTCTAGTGACAGAGTTTCGTGCTTTAGGGTCTCCAAGCCGAAAGAACCTTGGACACCCAAAAATCGGGGCGCGACACAAATCAAATAGTAAACAAAATAAAATAGTTTATTTTGGGAGATTTGATTATTGTTGAACTAGACTATAAATTAAACTTAATAAAACGGTATTGGATCTAATTGAGCCGATCACTTGATTCACTCGAAATTCTAATGAAAGTTTTATAACTCACATCATTGGCTTCGTCTTGAGCCTTTGATTCGGTAGATTTAACGATTAAAATAAAATTGAATAATAATTAAATCTAGAATATTAAAAATTAAAACCATAGATTCATACCATCGGTTTGTGTAATAATTATACCAAACCAAGATTTGTGCATAGAAATTACCAAATTTAATCAAGAATCTAAGTTTTCTTAAAGATCTAGAATTTAATAACCAAGAATTAAAATATTTTATAGATAAAACAATGAAGACTTAATTACCTTCGTTGACATTCCAAGATCCTCAGATAATCTTCACAATTAGCTCTAAGAATAAAATTAGTTACTCATAGTATTGTAACGAAAAGACATGATTTGAAAAATAACTTTATAAATAAAAAAATTTATTACAGTAGAAAAATAGTAAAAAAAAAACTGAAACAGAAGATTAACTGATTGAAAAAGCACTAACTAATTAACTGGAATCTAGACAGAAAATAAATTGAAGAAACTCTCTAAAACTACTCCCTTCGTCTATGCTCTCCTCTGGCTCTTTTCTTTCGTCCCTTTCCCTTCTGCTTTCCTTCTCTTTTTATAGTCGAGAGAAGGAGAGCAATTTTTTTTTTTAATCTTTTCTCTTTCCTCCTTTCCTCCTCCTTTCTTCTTTTCTTTTCTTGTCTTGTTGTCTTCGTGTCAGCCGCCTCACCCAACCTGCACACACAAGTCAAATTAATACAAATAATACACATCTACATATATATATATATATATGTATATAACCTACACACACACATATATATATATATTAATAAGATATAATATAATATATAAAAATTAAAAGATACTTTATAATATATATACCCACTTATATAGATAATATACGTCACTTTGCTTCATTTTACTTGGTTTTATCTTCAAATTTGTTCAAGGCGTGTAAAACATGAAAAATAATAAATTAATATAAAAATGATAAATAACACATAAATAATAACTAACATTAGCCGATAATTAGGGACTCCAATTGTACTCTTTTAGAGTGCAATCAATCTGCTTGTAATGCCTGATATGACTGATGGGATCTGACTTCCCGTTGTAAGGAGTGAACTCTGGTGGCGTAAATATTTAGGGAGGTCAGTGCCTGTCTATCTCCTCTATGAGCGGGGAAGACGTTATCTGCTCCAAAGCTTTTCATGCCACGTCTCGGGCCATTCTCTCCTTAGGATGCGTGATCATTCCCTCAAGTTGGTTATTCAGCCATCTCATAAGGTCTTCCCGATCCCCTCGGTCGTGCGATCGACCTAGCTACTGATGTCAGCTAATGCTGAAAGTGTGACTTCTAGGATGCCCAGCAGAAGGGACACTCAGGCACCAAGAATCCGTCTTCCTCTTCTTGTGACTTGAGTGGTGCCTGTGTCGATCTTTGTTTATATGCTGATGTCGGTTCCGCCGTTCTCTCCTATTTCCTTGATCAGCAACCTCATCCCTGATTGTCTTGATCTCCATTTTCAGATCAAAGATCTCCTAGTATGCGGTCTTCTCTAGTCCTCCTCTATCGGTAAATTGGGCAATACGTGATACATCTCTAAATAGAGCCGTCAGTTTTTCCAAACCCAACAATGACCTAAGTCCTTCGGGTACTCCCAGGGTACTTTACCATAAGGAACAGCATGGTTCTGTCCCTCATTGTTTCTCGATTGTGAAGCTTCAGGATCCGTCCACGTGCTCTCTGTGTTCATCTTTTCCATGGCTTCCCATAGACAGCGCCAACTATGGAGGAGATTTTTTTGTAAGTCTCGATCCGCTCCATGAACCACCAAAATAAACACTAGAGAGGCTTAAGAACAAGACACTGTGAGAATGTATAGCCCCTCTTTGGGCCAATGACACTCTGAAGACTAAGTCAGACAAGCCTAATCTTAATATATTAAAAGAAAGAAATCTATTCTAGGTTTAAATTGTGCGTACCTTACTTCTTAGTGACATGGTGTATTTATAAGCTTCGGAGGCCCCACTCTTTCTAGTAATGGTATTCTCTCTTCTTCTAGGAGTAGACCTCTCTTCAGTTGGTTTATGAGCATATTGGACTTATCTTTAAGGGTTCTATTCTAGGTCAAACTAAGTCTGTTGGCCAATGGACCTCTTTTTATGCTTTGGGAGTGCTTCAGCAATTGTTGGGCTTGCCCCCTTCAGGTCGGCACCACCATTCTTAGTGGCCTTGCTTTCATATAGATCGACTTATGGTTTATTCTGAGCTCTTCTTTGAGAGGTCGCCCCTACTACTGCAGTGGATCGGCCCTAATCTGGAAAATACGAAATCTTTGTCCCACACTTCCCAAAACAACTCTTTTCACACCATATATAGCATATTTAGGATGAGTTTTCAAAATGAAAATTATTATTGAAATGATTTATATAAAAAAATATATTATATGTACTCATTAAGCCTACTATATGACAAAGATTAAAAGTTTACTTTTGAAACCGTTATTATCTTGTAGTACCCTATAATAGCCTATTTATAAATTTAGAGGGTGACCATTTCTGTTGGGTGCCTAATGTCTCAACTACTTGTAATGGCCTAAGGAGTTTGCACTAGCAACTTAGTGAAAGAACTTTTTACAACAAAGGTATTTAGCAATGACAGGAATGGCATCTTAAAAAAGACTTTTTGCAAATGGCATTTTATGATGTTGTATATATATATGTATGTATATGTATATATATATATATATACGTAGAATATAAATAATGCGGAAGCGATCTTGGGCATACCTTTACGGTATCAAACTGAAAGAAAACCCAATATCTTAAAACTCAAAGACGTTCCATGTGCAAATTAACTTGCAACCCTCCTACGACATACTTGAGATAGAGTGTAATCACATTTCTAACGGGCCACCTACATTCATACCACCCACAATGAGAGATGAAGCCAGAATTTCAACCTAAGGGGGCCAATACGCAATGGAAATTACTAACAATATTTTCTAGAGACTCCAAATTAATTGGGTATAAACATGAATAGGCTTTAGGCCACAAACAAATCAAACCACAAAAAAATAAAAAATAAGGTCACATAACAAAAATATATATATATATATACCACAATGTAAAGTGCACATAAAAAGGTCATTTATTATGTAAAATTTTTGGAGGTTTTGATTCTATATTAAATATAATAGGAATTTTTAGAATTAAAGAGTATTACTTCATTATGTAAAATTTTTTGAGCTTAGATTTATATCATATATATTGGCGTTTTTTAACCTTAGGGGGCCACTTTATTATGTAAAAAATTTTGAACCTAAATTTGTACCATGTATAGTGGGGTTTTTAACCTTAAGGGGGCTATGGCACCTTGGACCAAACATAACTTTGTCCATGTCCACAACTCAAGAGCATTCGCATACATTTATTTATGGAAAAGAGTTTCTTTAAGAGATGAGTAAATCTCATTCAATTCATCTTTCTATTATCTATAGTACACATACAAAACATGGGCCACATGGGTCACGAGTTCGGGTTCTAAACATCTCCATGGGCGCTTGAATCCAACCCAAATGCCAACAATATATACATACATATATTTGCAACTGATTATTTGTGACAAAGTAAATACCATTTTTTGTTTGAACAGCAAAATAGAGATGTATTAAATGGAAGATGGAGTACAACAAGTGAAAGAATTCTACAAGCCTAAAAGACTTTACAGAAATTCCAATACTAACACCATAACAAATGTTGAAAAGGTTTCAACCACCTAAAATAGAAAAAGATAATTCTAGCTTAGCAAGGCCTGATTAAGGGATTTAACACCTTCAATGGAGTGAAAGAAACTATCAGAATTGAAGCCTCCAGCTCTACACTTAGCTTGAATCCAAAGCAACACTTGCAGCTTGATTGATTCCACAATGCCTTCCCAGATGATCTAGTTTTGGTTGAGGCTCCTCATTCCTTGCTAATCAGATATTCCACAAAGTAACTACAAACAAAGCTACCCAAATTGGTTTCCCAAGATTCTCATTCCTGGTGTGAAACCACTAGTTAAAATGTTCCATTATTGAGCCTGGGCTTACCCATTCAGAACCCCATCAATTTAGAATTTTGCTCCAGATTAGCCATAATGTTCTGCATTGAAGTAGCAGATGATTAGAGTCTTCCATCTCTTGTTCACAAAAAACACATAATGAACTTTCTTGTTGGGGCAGAATATGTCTATTTAATAGGAACACTCTGGTTTAATCATTTTTTGTATGGCCAACCAGCAAAAGATTTGAACCTTTAAAGGAATGTAAGAATTTCAAATTAAATCCAGCAATGATTGGTCCTAATCTTGTTGACATTTACCTTCCACTAGTGAGCAGAAAGAACTGACTATGAATTAGCCATCTGGACTTGCTTCTCATTTAATGCACCAACACCATTTGAAGCCACATTGTCAATTAGGATCATAAGTTCCTTAAGGATGTCATCCTCCCAAGAGAGTAGCCTTCTTCCAAAACTAAGATTCCATGAGCCTGAGGAGCCTTTAAGATCTGCAACTTTATCCTTTTTCTACTCTGATAGCATAAATAGCCTAGAAAACCTATGCATTACGAGTGAAGAATCGACCGAGGGTTGAGTCCAGAATTCAGTTAAGGAGCCTTTGCCGATGATAACTTTAAGATTAGACACCAATAATTCGTTAAAAGGTTATTGATCTTCCTTTAACATTAGAATGTACTTCACCATAATAGAGTAATTATCTCATGTCTTTGTTGGAAGTGTCCATCTTGAAGCATCTAAATTGTATTTAGGACAAATGACTCTTCTTCGCATTGCATTTATGTCACTTGCAAATTTCCCCACCATTTTTCCAAAAGAGCCCACTCTAATAGGAATCAAGCCTAACCCTCCATTCTTCTTGTTAGTGTTCACTTTGCTTCATTTAATATAGTAAATTCCTTTTTTGGTGCCCAAGTCTCCCCATAAAAATCTCCTTTGCATTTTCTCTATCTCATTGCAAGCTTCAACTGGGGCTCTATACATGGATAGGTAGTAAATAGGCAGGTTTGCCAAAGTGGATTTTAGTAGCGTTAACTTACCCCCCCCCCCCCCCCCCCCCCATTGACAAATAGTTCATTTTCCAAAAAGCTAACTAGGACTTTATTTTATCCAGCACCACTTTCCAGCAGCAAATTCATCTAGGATTAGCCCTTAGTTGAAGTCTAAGATAACACATTAGAATAGCCTATTTCTTGCATCTAAAGGTATTCATCACACTAGTTAAAAAAAAACCCCACTCACTCCAACCCCATTAACTATGGATTTGTAAATATTGATTTTCAGCCTAGAGATAAATTCAAAATGTCTTAAAATTCTCTTAAGGATCTTGATTTCTTCCAGATTTGTTGAACAAAAGATTAATGTGTCATTTGCAAACTACAAATGGGAAATTGTCATCTCATTCTGTCCTATAAAGCAGCCCTTAACAAGACCCAAACCTCTTGCTCTTGATAGTAGTACATTAAGCCCTTCAACAACAATGTTGAAAAGAAATGAAGACAATGAATTGCCTTGCCTAAGTCCCTTTGACATTCTAAATTCATTTGTTGGGGCTATTTTGACTAGAACTGAAACCCAAGCAGTAGATACACATTCATTGATCCATTTACACCATCTGTTTCCAAACCCCATCTTAGATATCATTTGAAAAAGAAAGCTCCAGTTTACAAAATCAAAAGCTTTTTAAAAATCTAGTTTAATGATTATGCCTTTTCTCTTATCTATCTTCCAATCATCAATCAACTCATTAGTAATCAAAATCCTATCAAGAATTTGTCTTCCTTTAACAAATGTTGTTTGATTCTCACTAATGATTCTCTCCATAACATTCCCCAATCTAATAGATAACATTTTTGAAAGAATCTTGTACATGGAGGAAATCAAGGAGATGGGTCTATAGCTTGCTAAGGATTCAAGACAATCAAATTTAGGAATCAAGGCAATAAAAGAGGCATTAATACATTTAGGAAGTTTTCCATTTTTGTGGAATTCCTCCATGAACTTTAGAATGTCATCCTTTGCTAGGCTTTAATACTTTTGCCAAAAGCTGAGCTTGAAGCCATCAGGTCTTGGTGCTTTATTGCCATAGCAGCTTACTATTGCATTCCAGACCTCCTTTGCTTCAAATATGTCTTCCATAACTTATTACAATTCCAGGCTTAGAGTTCTTAAGACTTCCCCTTCTACCACTAGCCTATCATTAGAGTTTTCAATAAAACTTCTTGCAAAGTGATTGAAGACCAACTCCTTAATCTAAAGTGGATTGGAAATTACTAAGCCTTTATCAAACAACTGGCTAATGAAAATTTTCCTAAACCTTGCTTTCATGGCTGCATGAAAATATTTGGTATTTTTATCTCATTGATGTAGCCACAAATTTCTAGTCTTCTGCCTCATGATGCATTCCTCCCTCAAATAATGCTTCCACAGCATATGCTTAATAGATCTTTTCTTCTAAGTCTACTCATCAAAAAGACCCATTGCTTCTCCTATAATATCAAGCTTATGCAACTCAATCTCCAATTCCTTGAACTTATGATCCTAGGAGCTTAACTTGGCTTTTTGCCATTGCTTTATCTTCAATTTCAAAGCCTTCATCTTCCTCATTAGTACATGTGCTAACCATCCTGATAATATAGTGTTGATCCAAACCTCCTGAACAATCTTGTTGAAGGATTTTAAATTGAATCAAGCTTCAAAGACCTTGAATGGTCAAGTTACGAACACAAAATAATGCACAAATAAGTTGGTAATCCACACCTTAACAAGTCAATTCAGTTCCTCAACCACCAATTTCCTTCCAAACTTGTAATCTCCACATAAAAATTTTCACCAATTCAAACAATTTCAATTCCAATCCAATCTAACCGAATCTCCAATCTCCTTATGCAAAACAATACCACCGGTAAACACAATTAACACAAAAATTCTAACCACCACTAACAATCCACCAATGCAATTCTAAACTAAAAAGGAAAAACAAAGAAAGAATCATAAATCTTACCTAATGCCTAAACTAAAGATTACTACGTTGTAGTACATGTTGATGGAGACCAAATCCACCAATTGCGCAATTTCCAAGGTTGTTGAATGTTCACTGTCATCTTCAATCCCCAGCAACGATGCCAAAACTGGACATGACCTTAACAATGTAACACCCAAGAGCAAGTGGCCGTGACGTAGTATAACTTGGTAAGCACCGAGGTCAATTTTTTGTAAGGATTGAGCCAAGTATAGGCTATAAGTTTCAGCAAACTCTCAACACTCTTAAACCTCACACAACTTACTAAATTGCTTCTTAAAAAGAGAAAATGAAAAATAGTTTGATTTGAAATGCTTATTGTTTTGATTTAAACTAAAGTAATTGAAAGAGACAATCAACAATTGAACTAAGTGAATTTCAAAGGAGTTTGGACTCAATTGATTCAATCACCCAAATCATTCATGAAATCCAAAGAAGTTGATAACTCAAATTGAGCCCAAACAATCAAGAGGATTCAATTCGGAGGATTTAGCTTTTGTTAAACAATCGTTCTATAACAATTGACATTAGAATTAAGGTCTAATTGAGAATCTTAGATTAATACCATCGATTTGGGTGATTTCATCCCACAATTGCTAAATCATGGATTCAGATCTCCAAACTTAGTTAGTAACCTAAGTTTTCTAAGATATCTAATAATCAATTGCATAGAATTAAAGATCTAAGAAGATTAGGTAATAAATTCATAAGATACCTTCAATGGAAATCTTGAACACTTTGAGTGATCTTCATAATTGAACCCAAAATTTAAAGATTAGCTACCTAAATCCATAGAGAAATTGACAATTAAGTTCAAGAAAACTTGTAAAAAATTTGACTTTGATTACTATAATAGAAATTACAATGAAATTGAAAGTATTTCTCTCTCTAAAACGACTCCTATATAGCTGTATTTAATCCTATCTACGTACAAAAAGCTTAGATTTCTAAAATTGAGCATAAAACTGTTTTAAATAGGTTGAAAAATAACAGAGCTAACGTAAAACGTGCACACGGCACTGTTCATCGTGCGTACGATCTTCTAACGGTACTTCGGACGATGAAAACAGGTCTTTGAATCTTGCTCACGAGTTTATAGACCTGAAAAAGTGTGCGCATGGCACTATTTTCTGTGTGCACGGTCACTATTCATAGCACTCTTCACCTTTGTTTGATTTGCGCCCGAATTGCTTCAAGTTAGGCTCAAAACCTGTACAAAGCAAAACAAAGTAAATTAATATGAAAATCTAACTAAAAAGGCATACAAAATCCTAAACTAAGGCTAGCAAAAAATAAGTTATGGTGTTATAATTGCACTTTTAAAGTGCAATCAATTACGCCATCACAAATAACCTATTATCTGCTACAGACCAATGTAGACATTTTTGTAAATTGTTCTATCACTACTAAAAATTGTAGTATTTGCGACGGCGTCACGCCGTCGCAAAAGCCTCTTCTACCGTCGCAAATACTCAATAGCGTCGGCTGTGCGACAGCATTTCCGGCGACGAATTTACGGGCGTCGCAAATACTATTTGCGACGGCCAAGCGATGGCAAGGGTCATCTTTTGCGACGGCAAACCCCCATCGCAAATACTAGTCGCCTAGGTTATAGTATTTGCGGCCGCTGCAATGCCGACGCTAATAAGCTATTAGCGACGTACTAACACCGTCGCAAATAATCATTTACTACAATGATTAGCGACAGTTTTAACTCAGCTTTAGTGACAGTAAAAAAAACGTCGCCAAAGGCGAACACATTTGCAGCTTCATACAGACGCATTTAGGCACTTTTGGCGAGGGTTACATAACCGTCGCTAATACTGTTTAAAAGAAAATTTCATATTTAATTAGTGAATAATTTTGTAACTTTTTTTTCACCTGATAAAATATACAATTAACATTATACAAATGACAAAATTAAAACATTCATTCAAATCTAAATATTTATAAATATACGTAACAAAAAAAACTAACACATGTTTTAAACATTGTCTCCAAATAAACATTATCTAAGATTAAAATTCATAAAATAAAAAATATATATATAATGCCTCGCAAAATAACATTACAAATCTATAATCCATAGATCAAAAGGGAATTTTAAGTCTATTGCAAAATATGCCGACATACAAACACCATAGATCGATCTATTCCTTGCGAATAACCTGAAAAAAAAAATATAAATATTAGATAAAATAATGAACATATCAAAACAAGGAATAAATATGCATATAAATAAATAGGCTTATTGAAAGAAAAATTCAAGATTCTAGTATTCAAACGGCTTGGAAGACATTGTTTTTCTTAAAAAGTTAAGCGAAAAAACGTGACAACTCTCACTCCGAGAGTCCGGTGACCTTGTTATTTTTTTCACACGTCACTTATGCCTAAACCTTCCTACGTGTCAAGTTTGACGGACTCCCGAGATTGTTTCGGAATTTCAGTACCCAAACGGCTCGAAAAAAATATTTTTTTTAAAGGTTAAGTGAAAACTCTCAACTCGGGAGTCCGGCGACCGTGCCGTTTGTTCCCACACGTCACTTGTGCCTAAACCTTCCCACGTGTCAAGTTTGATGGACTGCCAAGGCCGTTTCGAAATTTTAGTACCAAAACAGCTGGAAAAACAATATTTTTTTTTAAAGGTTAAGTGAAAAAAACGTAATAACTCTCACCTCGGGAGTTCGGCGACCGTGTCGTTTATTTTCACATATCACTTGTGCCTAAACCTTTCTACGTGTCAAGTTTGACGGACTCCTAAGGCTATTTCGATATTTTAGTACCCAAATGATTCGAAAAAAAAATAATTTTTTTTTTAAAGGTTAAGTGAAAAAACGTGACAACTTTCAACCCAAGAATCCAAGGACCGTGCCGTTTGTTCCCATAGGCCACTCGTGCCTAAACCTTCTTACGTGTCAAGTTTGACAGACTCATGAGGCCGTTTCGGGATTTTAGTATCAAAACGGCTCGAAAAACAATGGTTTTTTTTAAAGGTTAAGTGAAAAACCGTGACAACTCTCACTTCAAGAGTCCGGCGACTATGACTTTTGTTTCTGCACGTCACTCATACCTAAACCTTCCTACGTGTCAAGTTTGACGAACTCCCAAGGCCATTTCAGGAGTTTAGTATCCAAATGGCTTAGAAAAAAATGTTTACTTTTTTAAAGATTAAGTGAAAAAAAATGACAACTCTCAACCGAGAAGTTCGACAACCGTGCTGTTTGTTTCCACATGTCATTCATGTCTAAACCTTCTTACGTATCAAGTTTGATAGATTTCCGAGGCCGTTTTGAGATTTTAGTACCCAAACGGCTTTGACAACAATGTTTTTTTCAAAGGTCAAGTGAAAAAACGTAACAACTCTCACCCCAGGAGTCTGGTGATTGTGCCGTTTGTTCCCACACGTCACTCGTGTCTAAACCTTCCTACGTGTCAAATTTGATAAACTCCCGAAGCTGTTTCAAGATTTTAGTATCCAAACGGCTTAAAAAAAATAACTAAAAGTATATACACCCTTCAAAAAATCCAACTAAGTTGCCACAAGCCTACAACACTTAATTAAATTAAATCTTTGATGCACAACACAATAGAAATTGGCAGGCAAAGCTAGACTTCTCACCTTCAATTCTGCTATTTGTTGCTCCTGTTCTGCAAAAGTTACAATAAATGCAGCTTCTTTTTTCTTTGTTTTCTCGAGCCGATCAGAATAAAAAGGAAGGACGAAATCTTGCATGATTTATGCTAATTGCTTATGCAGCCAATGAAGAGCAGAAAATTAAATGGTTAACAAGACACCTGAAAAAAAAATTGCCAAATTTAATGGAGTTAGATAATTTAGTTAATTGAAAAGATGATGTAAAAACAACTTATGGACTTCCAAATGCAAAAAATCACAGCACCACTGAAAGCATCTGGAAATGTTTTTTGGTTTTTGGGAATTTAGGAAAAAAAGTATAAAAACAGCTATTTATCAACCATCAATGCTATCAACATCCCAAGCTTACCTTCAATGAAGCAAAAGGGAGAAGAAAGAGAAAAGGAAAGAAACGAGAGTAAGATAATAACGTGATTTCATTTCTAAATTAATACATTCTTCAGACCTACAACCTATTAAAATATTATTCTAAATTTTAACCCAATTGGTGATCTGGGTTCACAACAAGGTTCTGTTTTCTTCAGACCTACAACACCATCAACGTAATAAATTCTAAATTTCTTTTCTCTTTTCTTTCTTTTCTAAATTTTAACCCAAGGGTGCCGTCGCAAAAACTATCCATCGCAAATAGCCTCTTGTTTTGTAGTGTCCCCGAACACTTCTATGAGAAAGAAGGTTGTCAATTGTCATGATTGTCAAATAGCCCAGATTAACCAAGGCAATGGACGTGCTACTTCATAACTCCAAATAATCGGAATTGATGATTAACAATTAAAAGACAGAAAAAAATTTATTCTTGAGGGCTACCAAATTATACACAAAGCATGTTAACAAGAAAATAAGAACTAACGATGGTTTGATCGCACCCACAAACAAGAAAGAAAAAATTGGAGAAATTCACATGGTGCTCACTGCCAACATTATCTTTGTTATACACAAGGGAATGTAAGAACTTAAGACATGATCAGGCCCCTAACTGCCTAGCTATTTCAGTTCTTGCAGCTTTCACAGCATGCTCCACCTCCATTGGTCTCTTGTGTTTAACTGAACCTGAGACAATTTAACAAATTCACATTGTGAATGAGTAATGGGGACCAACACTAGGTACAATCCTTATGTCCTTAAATTTCATTACCATTTCTTAAAACCAGATTACTAGAAGCAAAGAAAGACTCAAAGCAGGGTAGGAAATACTTCCAACAACCTAACATTTTCTTTATTGTACTTTCTATGTCTCTTAGTAGGACCTTTTTTTGTACATTGAGAAAACATGTTGGCTTAAACTTTGGTATGCTAATATTGTAAGAACCTAACAAATCCAAAGCTAAAAGTTCAACCTATGAACTACTTTTCTAACTCGGAGAAAAAGGAAAATTACCTTCCTAAATCAGGATTAGGGAAGACAGCATTTGTAAGACCCTAAATAGACATCTTCATGACATGGCTACCATTCAATTCCTTCTTGAGCAATACAGAGCTTTAGAACTTAAAAAGAGAAAATTGTTCAAGATGAGGTTTTATCCACACAAAATGGAGATAAATAGAATCAATGTAGTAGCCAAAATAAGGAAAACCAACTTTAGACTAAAAAATGAATAAGATAACAAACAATGATCTGGCATGCACAAAACTACTCCAATATTTGCAACTACTTAAACCAGTAAATATTAACTAGTAAAAATGCCCTCATAATCACATATTTTGGTTCTCCCACTTATATTCGTGACCCATATATTTGAAGAATAGAAACTTAACCACATTTCAGATGCAAACTCATTTGCATGAATAGTTCCACATGTCGTCATCTGAAAAGTCTTCTTTCCATCTTCATGATTTATTCCACTAAAATGGCCCTGAACAAGTGCTAAAATGTGTGGATCAGGTGGCATATTCAATTGAGGGCAATTTGTGACATATCTTATACATCATGGTGGACAACACAATTATCGCAAAGCGTAAAGTCATAAAATTAGAGCAGATGACCATATAAAAAACCACCAAGATACTTTTGACCTACATTTTGCTATAACTCTTTCCTTAATCTCCATTTATTTCAATTAAACATAGTTTCCCGAAAAAAATTTCTGATAAGATTAATTTCTTCTTTTAGACTTCATTCACCAAAGTGTTTTGTTAGAAAGTTCAGGAAAACTATGATGTCTGTACAAGCAGCTTTAAAAACTTTGAAAACTTGTCATGAGAAGAATAATCCCAGCCTCAATAGACAATTATGGGACTCAAGGCCCCAACTAGACCAATTAGCTGAGCTCCATTAGACACTTTTGACAAAACATGTTTTATCTCTTGGGTCCCGTAGAGTGCAACCTCTAAGAATCATCTTGTTTATCTCCATTTTCTGAATATCCTCAGCAATCAACCTGAGTACGGTATCACTCTGTTCGCTTGTCAAGACAATGGAGTAGACAAAAAAAAAAAAAAAGCCCACACACAGCGAGCCTTGAATCTAATGTTCTATCCTATTTTAGACCCAATAGTCATACATAAAGGTACTTTTGAAACGTTCTACACATATATATATATATATAAACTCACCCAAGCCAGTATATCATATCAAACATTAGCACTTCAATTTTTCACATATTTGCAGCAACAAACGAAGCACAAGGGCTTATGATGTAGTAGATCGAACCATGATTACTCAAGAATATGGTTGAAGACAGATCGAGAGATCGAGACAGAGAGACGAAGAGGTAGAGAGAGAGAGAGGGAGGGAGCTTACCTGCTGGGTGCTGGCGTTGGGTCGAACCGACGGCGAGAGGCGGCAGCAGGTGGAGGCGGCAGCAGACAGTGGCGATGGAGAGTGAGGCTGATCGAGAGAGAGGGAGCCTCGGTTAATTTGGGGTTGAGAGAGATAAATTGTGTGAAATAGGAAGGGGGGGAAATGAATTTTGGTAACCGAAACGACGTCGTTTAGTCTAGTGAACAAAACGACGCCGTTTCAGTACAATTCAAATTATATGCAAAAAGCATGCGACCAATTTACATACAAGAAACGAAGTCGTTTTGCTGTACTTTTAGCGACAGCTTCATATGCCATCACAAAAAAGGGTGTCGCAAAAAAGTCTTTTGTGACGGTGTTCTTGCCGTCGCGAATAATAGCCTTTTGTGACGGCAAAAGGCCCCGTCGCAAATGCTCCGTCGCAAAAAGACTACTTTCTAGTAGTGTATTACATTGTGTGTAAAATACTATGAGAGACTCCTTACATATAAACCCAAGAGGAGTGTTGAATAATAAATAGAAAAGAGTAAATTAAACTATGGAGAGAGAGAAAAAAAAAACTAAACTAAACACATAAGCAAACTAACTGATATAATATTATGATAATATCAAATAACAGTTATCTTTTATATCCTATGGAGTTTTGGGTAGAATCCTTCTATTTAAACTTTATAAGAAGTTCTATTAAGATTTATAACCAAAAAAAAAAACTAAATTTTTTACACTAAATAAATTCCTATATTGGTTATCGTATTGTCTAGGCTGCAATGATTTTTTTTTCTTCTTTTTTTTTTTTTTTTTTTTGTTGTGTGGGTAGAGTGTCTTAAATCTATAATGTCAATCAATTCTACCAGTTTATGCTATAACAGAGAAAACAGAAGAATTGGTTTCCACATTTGGTGTTATGTATGGAGATTGAGAGAGAAATTGCAATGGGAAGAGAGATAAAACCCTTAAAAGAACAACTACTTCTACTCTGCTATTGTACTACAATGAAACCCCTTAGTTGGTGCTTGGGGGGCCTTCATATCCTTACCTTTTGGCCTTCGTAAGATTTCACAGTCAATGGTTAGGAGGAGAAAAAGTTAAATGGTTAGGTAGTGCTAAGTTTCTTATAGTCATTCCTACTATATTTTGTCATGTGGCATTTTTCTTGAAGTTTTTTCATATTAACGTAAATTGAAGTTGTTGATATAATAAAATACCACAAGTCACTACTTACTAGCGACAACTATTGAAAACTACGTATTGTTTAACCGCTCAGACTTTTTTTTTTTTTTGGTAAAAAGGGGCTAAACGCCCAACTAGACAAGTATTCTACGGGAGGCACCCTTGCGCCAAATGTGCGCTTCACATGACAGATCCATTGCCGAGCCTTTAGGTGACTTATAAGCACTACCACTATCCCTAGACATTTTTCCCATAATGAGGAATAACAGATATTGATGGGAGAATATGTAAAGATAGATAAAAATCAAGTGCATTTTTGTTGTATGTAGAGAGCAACTCAACCTCTTAAGCAATATCAATCTTTCCTTTTGCTGATTAAAAAAAAATATGAAGGGTTGGGGAACCAATGGAGGGTATCGAATGCCAATCATAAAAGTCACAAGGATGAAGAATTGGTGCAAGAAATGAGTTCAAGCATCATTTCATATTCCCTTTTATGTTGATATCATCAAGGGTTTGATCTACCTCCACCATACCTAACATGAATGATAATCACCAAATAAACTAACGAAGGCTTACACAAACTGAACTAAGCTATATTGATTTGGAACTAATCACACAGTGCCCGTTTGGTTTGGCTTATTTTTTAGTTTTTTTTACTTGACTTTTTTTGCTTATAAGCAATAAAACCAAGATTTTAAAGTTTTTTACCTTTTTTTTTTTTTGCTTTTATGCATATTTTATCCTATTAAAAGTAAAAAAAAAATTGAAAAATCCTAACTTTTTTGCTTATAAGTTAAAAAAGCAAAATAAAAAAAGTTACAAAAAAACCAAACCAAACTGGGCTTAACAATGACTTCCCTAAGCAATTCTTTTCACACCATAGTATATTTTAAAATGAGTTTTTCAAAATGAAAATTATATTTCTAGTTGATTTATAAATAATAAAATAATAAAGTGATATGTAGTGTACTCATTGGGCGCCCTACATTAAAAGTTTACTTTGGAAAGCAAAAGGTAAAGAAAATTCAATTTTGATGGCCCTTTTAGTGTCCAATTTCAAAGTTTTCGAAGCCACTATTATCTTGTGGCACTCTATAAGAGCCTCCTTGTAAATTTGCAGGGCATTATCATTTCGGTTGGGTGTCTCAAGTCTCAACTATTTGCAGTAGCCGGAGGATGTTGTATTACTGATAGTATTCCTCATTCATTATAGGCTTAGTACTAAGCCTCTAGGAGAAGTTTGATCGACCGAGAGGAGGTAACCCCTTTGTAAATTGGCTCGAGATGCCTTGGCTTGAATCTAAGACACATGAGTTCATGTGTCATCTCACGAGACTGGCACGTAGAACCAAGTCACATTGAGGAGATGACGTGGTGCCAACATGGCTTTCCACTTGGCCCTTGTAACTACACTTGCTAGATTTTTCTGATAATTTGTAATTGGCATGTGGCCTTCCCCTGTCTTCAAAAAAAAATTTTAAAAAAAACATACTTGTGCACATAACAACAACAACACAGACACATATCCTCTCCATTTACCTAGTTTGAATGGAAGTCTCTATTTCTCTGATTGAGAAGTTTACGTATCATTTAAAACAAAAATAAAAGAATCGGATGAGGCAAACTCAATTAGGGCTTGACACTTTCTTAAAAATATATTAGTATATTGTTACATATAAGCAAACAAATTTTAACATAAATAACGTAATTTTGGTAAAAACATGTAATATTATCTCTCTCGTCTATTGATTGATAGAATAGAAATTATAATGCAAACAACAATTACAATAGTATTTGCCAAGACTGTCTCACTTAATTTGTATACACAAATCACAAATAGGAAAATGAAATAACTAAAATGGAATTTAGAAAAAGCGTAGTTTGCTCTCTAAAAAAATGTGAATTATTTATCTTAGAATTACCTCATTTACAAATTAAAAAATTAGATGCCTCTACCTAAAATATGGAATAATTTAAATTTTTTAAAATATTCACTTTATTAATCAAAAAATAAAATTTATTATTTTCTTTAATACATAAAATTACATTATCTAAAATTAGGATATACAAAATCTATTCCAGCCGTCGCTTGCACAAAATTTGACTTAACTCATTTATATAATGACAGACTAGAATTGTTAATACAGAATGGAGCAATTCTATTTCCACATAAAGATGAGGGGGAGGCCACTTGCTCATCTTTTGCATGAGAGCTCGATTTAACATTAATCTTAAAAGAATGTTTCTCATTGATTCATTAGATGTAGGGATAACTGGGAGATTTCTTAAAAGTAGAAGCCAAGGTTATAATCTTTAAAAATTATTTCCTCTTTTTAGATCACCACTCGCCCCTTCTCCTCTGCTTTCACAATGTAGTTGGTTTTCCATGTTAAGTGGATCCCAACCACACTCATCAAGCTCAACTAGCTAATAATAAACCCTAAACTCACTCCTCAAACTCAACTAGTAAAGGATCCATGTTAAGTGGATCCTGACCACACTCATCAAGCTCAACTAGCTAATAGTAAACCCTAAACTCACTCCTCAAACTCAACTAGTAAAGGGAGGACACATTGTATTGCGAGAGGAGGATGAAGATAAAATGATGCCTTAAGATAATCGAAATTTAACTTAAATTTAATCATTAAAAAAGAAAAAATAATAAGAAGAAAAAGAATGCTAGTCAATTACCATTTGGTAGGGTTCTAGATTTGCCAACCAACACCTTGATCAGATCACTTACCCTCAACTAACTGCTAAAGTCTATATATACTTTTGTATTATGGTGCAATACATATGGAGCTTTAAATATTGGAAAATACTCCACTTGAAGTTAAAAAGACTAAATTAATTTTATTTTTAATAATTAAAATGAAAAAAAGAGGAAGTAAATATGAAGGGAATGACAAGCCAACAACATTCCAACAAACCCCCACTAAATTCATTCATGGAAGCCCCATGTGATCGGCCGTACAACCCTCTCTCTCTCTCTCTCTCCACACGTGTGCTCCCGTTTCTCTTATTTGGGTAAAGCTTTTTCACACATTTGTGCAATCATATACTATCAATATGGTTAACAATACATCTTGATATTTTATGAAAATATAAAACTACTATTTAGCAAGAGTTATTATAGAGATTTAATAATTTTAAACAGTCCAAATATTTCTAAAAATATATTTGAAGAATTAAATGGTTAGAATCTCTAGATCCAATTTAGCTTTTTAAGGGTAATGCGTGTAGGTCAATGGTTTGCCCCCAAAGGTGTTCTATTTATTCGCAAGTGCACGGTTGACGGTTGAAGTTTTATTTGGGAAGTCCGAAATCTTATTTCCTTATGGACCAAATTCAATATAGGGTATAGCACTCAACTCACACTATACTAACTTGGATTGAATGGAAATAATGTGAATTAAATCTAAATAAAAGGGAAAATAAGGGAGACCCAAAATCTTTTGAGTTTTGATGAGTGTTTTAAATTACTAAACTATTACAATGAAAATAACAACTAGGCAATTAAATTAAAGCAAATTAAAATTAAAATCTTGGGATCAATGGATTCTACCAATTGTGTATCTTGGAATTCTAAAGGCGTTAATTTTGTAACTCAAATCCTTCGATTACGTTGTGAGTCTCTGATTCAAAAGATTTAGCAATAAAAATCAAATGTTCTTTAAAACTTCAATTTCTAGAATAAATCAGGTTGTTAGATTCAAGGATGAATACCATCGATTCATGTAGCGCATACACTGATTCTAGATTCATGCATAAACGTTACCGAATAAAATCAATCATCTAAGTTTTTAATAATTTCTAGAACAATGAAGATAAAAAAAAAATAGAAACTAAAAATCTGACTTTGAAACCCAAAGATCGTACCTCCTTTGTTCATTCAAGACCTTCAATCGGTCTTCACAATCAATCCCGCGATGGGAGAGGTTAGCTACTCATCTCCATCTATGAACAACTCAAAATAATTGCAAGAAAATTGAAAATATCGATTTAATGCGAAGAAACAAAAGAAATCTTAGATTGAATGCAAGAAATGTAAACAACTTGTATTAAAACTTGTATTAAAATGTATTTGATTACAATGAAACAACAACTAAAATAAATCTAAACTATTCTAGGCGAAAAACTATGAAAAACCTCTAAAATTGCCACCCCTAGCTTCCTCCCCTCGAACAAAAACCGAGTCAGTATATTATAGGGATCGATGTCCAAACTCTAGAAAAATTCAAAATTTTTTTCTTGGCATTCGAACTCCCGTTTGGGTGTTCGAATGCTAGGCCATTTTGGTTTTATATGCCCACGGGTCGTTTGAACTCTTAACCAGTTTTTTTATCCGTCTGTTACAGTTTTATTTTGACTACCTTAGAAATCAATTTAGCCGATACACATTAGAGAAAAAATTGTAGATCTTGAAATCTTCTTTCCAATTCTGTAAAAATCAGCTCAATCGGATATCGAAGTAAAAAGTTATGGCCAAAATACTAAGATAAGTTTACAACAAAATTTTGAAATTTGCCTTAGCATTCGAACGGCAAAACGAGCGTACGAACACTAAGGCAAAAATTGGAATTTTTAGCTCTCTAGCTGTTGGAACGCTGGTTTTGGCCATTCGAACGAAATTTTACTTTTTTGCCCTTTTTAGTTTCAACTGATTTGATATTTTTGGAGTTAGAATTTGGCGACACTCATTAGACGCAAACATGTGTAACTTGAAGAGAGTTTTTCAACGGCATATCATTCATTTCATTCCGATTTACGAGCAAAAACTTACACGTTTTTCAAAATAAGGCCAAGGTAACGTTCCTCGACAAGCTATGTCCGCACACCGGCTCAGTTTTTTGACTCCAAATCAACTCCTTTAGCTTTAAATACCTACAATAAGATAAGGACGAGGTTAAATATAATATATGATAAAGAAAGTATAATTAACTCTAATCTACGACTAACAATTGTCGTTTTAGCGGCCATTGACTACACTTATGTAGTCTAATTAGTCAACTCAATAAAATGATGTCTTCATTTTTTAAAATAAAAAATAAAAAATTTAAGTAACATTAATTGATTATAAACTTTTCGACAAGAAAAAAAGTTTAGCAGTTAGATAATGCATAAATTTTAGTACTTATCAATATTAAATTTTGACATGTTATATTTTATTAGCAATATTAATTCATGGAAGTGAAGAGAATTTATAAAAAAATAAATGCCACAGCACAAAATATAATATGCAGAGTATAAAAAAAAAATTCATATTACTTAACTACCCGACTTTTTCTCTTCCACAATATCAAAACTCATCCACTTTTTTTTTTTCTAAAAAAACAATTACACGCACAACACCTTAACTAGCTAACAACACTACTGATCACTTCATTATGCAAAGGGAGAGTAGTGGGTTGTTTAAGGTTGATTTGATAATTTTAACAAGTTTCAAAACATATTCAAGCTTAGCTTGTTTAGCTTTCTAGCCGAGTTCAAATGAACTTTAATCAAATCGAGCTTGAGTAGCTTGATTTTTCTAATACATATAATCTTAACGAACAGAATTTGAGTCGAGCTCAAAAAATTTTTGAGTTTTAAAATGTGTTCAAGTCTAGTTTGTTTACATAACGAGTTGATCTTGAACGAATTTTTAACGATCTGAACACGAGTAACTTACTTCGTTTTACAATCCTGAATTTCCTACGTATATATAAATATGCATCGCATATTGTTCCACAAATATTATGGTGTTATATGTGCGTGTATATATATATATATGCATGCACCTATTATAAGTATATAAATATATACATCATATGGTTCTTATGACTGTATATATGCGTATATCTCTACAAAAGTATACACACACATATTATTTGTATATCTGTAGACATACATGTACAAACACACAACATTTACCTACCATAACATGGGCGTCACCACGAAATCAGATTACCAATCTGATATCAGATATTTTATTTAGTTAGTTATTTTAATATATAGATTCAACTTTTAAAAAAATTCATGTTATACATAATCACATATCTCGTTTTCTCTCTCATAGATAATGTAATAGGATTTACATCATTATGGTCACGTTAAATTCACCTACTTATTATCGACTAAGGAGAAAATAAAGTGAGAAATAGATTATTTATGTTTTTTTTGGAAAAAGTTGATCATTGAATTGTATATTTCTCTTATACTCAAAAGTAAATTACTTCCCCCCCGGGCTTGACACCCATTGCCCCCCCCCCCCCCCCCCCCCCCCCGCGTCCCCAAATTACTTTTATATCACCCCTCCTCTCTTGAAATTACAACTCACCGAACCACTTCACCTGCCTTTCTGTTTTTTTTTTTCAATTTCGTTAATTTTTATTTAGTTTTGTTTATTTTTCTTATTAGTTTTGTTTATTGTTTTTTCATCAATTTTTTTAATTTTTGACACATGTCAGAACCTCTCTCTCTCTTTAAATTATCTCCCCAACCCTTGACACATGTCAGAATCTTTCAATTCCTTTAAATTATCCCCTAACCATTGACACATGTCAGAACATCTCCCTCTCTTTAAATTATCCTCCCGACACCCCACCTACGTTTTAGTGTGTTTGCTTATTAATTGTTAGTATTTTTGTTATTTTCATATATATACTTTTTATTTTGATTCATATTTTTATATTTTTTAAAATTTTTACAAATAAAGACTCCCAAAATCTACAAATATATAATAAAAAGAATTTTTATCTAAAAAGAAAAATAAAACTAAGAAAAAAAGAAATAAAATTGATAAAAAAAAAAAACAAAACTGATTAAAAAAACAACACAAAATTGAAAAAATTAAAAATAAACCAGAGGGGGATTGGGCGAGGGAAAAGTAGTAGAGGCATAATGTTAATTGTTGAGCGGGTTTTGTGGTGGGGGGGGGCTCTCTACTCAAAAACCTTTGAGTGACTAGACAGTGCTCTTTAAATATCACATCACTATTATTTCATCTCTTATAAAGCAATAAGTTATTCTCTTGTTAGATGGGTCCTTTGACATGTTCAATAAGTGTATTCTCAAGAAGAAAACCCATTAAATTATCGAGAAGAAACAATATTAACGTGGCACTACAAGAACACTTCAACTTTTATACTTGGTGTGTAAGTTGGTCATGTTTCGGAAATGTTGAAATATAGATTGTAGTATTATTTGTCTCAGTAGCCCTAATTGCTAGAACAAGATTGACTTTTGATAAGTAATTTTTGGCGAATTGGCTAAACTGTCTCTTGATTAAAATTTTTATAATAAACCGCATAACAATATTTTTTCAATTAGAAGGAAAAAAGCTGTACTGCAATAAGACTTGAGTAGCTTGGAAATAACATACCTTATTTGTTTCATTGATGCTAATTACCTAATTTGTTGGGGACGAAGACTACATAAACTTCAAAATTAGTCGGGATGCGTGTAAGTTGGCTTAAACATTAGGTTAGGAAAGGAAAGAAAAAAAAATGCTAACTACTGTTTGTATAAAATTACAGGTTACAAAAAAAAAAAAAAAAAAGACATGGTGAAAATTATCGCAAAAGACTGTCACAATGAATGTGACTTATACACTGAGTACATGAATAGTTAAATGCTTAAAAAAGAAAATGCCATTTAAGGAAGAAGTCTAATTATAGGAGTTTTATCTCATATTCCTATTATATACAAGTGATATATACAACTGTAGAAACAACCTAAATATACCTTCTCCGTAAGAAAACAACCTATATATAACGTCTGTATAGGAAAACACAAATTTTACGCGGAAAACAACAAAAATAGCTAAAAAGTATAAAAGCCAGAAACACCAAAGAACTCAACAGCGCCCTCTCTCTCTCTCTCTCTCTCTCTCTTCCATTCTCTGTCTTGAGTAATGGAGCCAACGTCGCCGAAACTGGACCTGGATAACCTCAGGGCCATCGAAGTGCTCGGCAAAGGTGCCATGGGCACGGTGTTTCTGGTCCATGACCTGTCACGTGACCCCTCTGCCTGCTGCCCGTTTGCTCTCAAGGTCTTCGAGAAATCCTCTATCCTCGCCAAGCTCGACGCTGACGGCCGTGCCCGCTGGGAGGTCTCCGTCCTGGCTCGTTTAACAAATCCTACCCACCCCTTTCTGCCCACTCTGCTTGGATCTTTCGAGACCCAAGAGCTTTTGGGTTGGGCAGTTCCGTATTGTCCAGGCGGCGACCTCAATGTTCTTCGGTACCGTCAGACTGACCGCGTGTTCTCGCCGGCGGTCATTCGGTTCTACCTGGCGGAGATCGTCTGCGCTCTGGAGCACCTTCATAGCACGGGCATCGTCTACCGAGACCTCAAGCCCGAGAACGTGTTGATACAACAGTCAGGTCACGTGACTCTCACGGACTTCGATCTCTCACGTAACCTTACGCCCAGAACCGAGAAGCCCTTGGTGGAGTCCATTGATGTCGACCCACATGATAATACTAGCCGGAGGCACCGCCGGAATCTGACTCGGTTAATTCAGGTACCATCGGCAGCGGTATCGTCGGCCAAGAAGGGGTTGAAAAAAGCTAAAAGCGCACGTGTCTCGCCGGTGAGCCGCCGGAAACTGAGCTTCGCTCTCGGAGAGCGATCGAACTCATTCGTGGGGACGGATGAGTACGTGTCGCCGGAGATGGTGCGCGGCGACGGGCACGAATTCGCCGTCGACTGGTGGGCCCTTGGGATACTCACGTACGAGATGCTCTACGGGACGACGCCGTTTAAGGGTAAGAACCGGAAAGAAACGTTCCGTAACGTCCTGATGAAACCACCCGAATTCATCGGAAAGCGCACGGCCTTGATGGACTTGATCGGACGGCTGTTAGAGAAGGACCCCACCAGGCGATTGGGCTACAATTACGGCGCGTGGGAGATCAAACGGCACGAGTTCTTTCGTGGGGTGAACTGGGAGCTACTAACGGAGGTGCTACGCCCGCCGTTTTTGCCGCCACGGGAAGAAGAAGATTTAACGTTAGAGTTAACGACAAGTGGATTTGATATAAGAGAATACTTCACAAGACCGTCAGTTCCCCCGTCACCGTCACTAGAAGAGTGTGGGCATAACGTTTCGTTAACGGAGTTCTAACGCACTTGCAAGAGTTTTTACTTTTTATTTTTCTTTTTATAATTTAGTTTTTTGTATATAAAATAACCGTAGAACGTTAAAAACGGCGTTAGTTAAAAACTCGTACACGATGTGAATAGTTAAATGGTGTTGTAATTTATACTGGATTTGGTTACGCGCTGTTGTTGGCGCGTACTGCATAGTGCCTCATTACGGCAATGAAAATTTCCTGAAGTGTTTTGGTTGGGGTAGACTGACTTTTTACTGAGCTGTTAATTTTGGAGAACATCATCGTATGTATTGATTTCTTTTGCGTAGGGTAAAAGGGTGGAGGGGAAAAATAATTCCTTTTTTTTCCTTTTAGTTTAAACTTCATTGGCACAAGTAGTGTGGCCATACAAAAAGGAATTTACCCCCTTAATTGACAAAACTTTACTTCAAAAGAAATTAAAATAAAATGATGATTACACAAGTTCAAATGAATGTGAACTCCACATGTTAGATATAGTGGCCTGTGAGATAATAAGTGCTCTCTGATTCTAGTACTATAATGAGAATTCGAATTTCTCATCACAGAAATGAGTCTGATTCTGTGCAGTGATGAGAATTCGAATTACAAAAATGAGTCTCTTCATAAAAATTAATGCATATAGGCTTTTTTTGTATCATGGTAAAGATGTATTTTTTAGAAAGACATATTTTATTATAGTTTTGTATTTGTTAGAATTACATGTATATATAATTAAGAGAAAAAAAAATGTTAGATAATGTGGAATGAGTTCATTAAGTTTCACTCAATTGTTTTGTTTTTCATTTATTTTTTTCTTCTTTTATTTGGATTTTTTTATTATAATTTGGGTATAGATTTTGGTTCAAAATAAAAAGAGTGAATCCAAACCTTGCCAACCCTTCCAATTTCACTTAATTTGATTTAACATTGGACAATAACATCAATATTCTTAACTTTCTTTCTTTTATTCTTTATTGTTATAGAGGTGCACATTTATAATTTCTGAATAAACCTCTCATAGATTAATATATGTAGCTTTTAGGATACTAGATCGTGGACATTAGTGCAATGTTTTATTGCGATTCTGACATCATAAATTTGAAATACGAAAACATTGTCTCTGCACAACAAGATTAGTCAATGCATAGCTTACCATCCTCAAACTAGGAAGAACATAAGTCTCGTGCGATCAACTGTCCATTCTTAAGTCTTCACGTGTGGCTTTCCGTTAAAGAATATCCCTAATAAGTAATGGCCAAAACATGAAATTTGAATTTTCCTTTAGTTAATTACACATATGGGTCCCATTGGTCTCCTAGTTTTGAGATTAAGGACATTAAAAGCTGTGCCTCGCATGATTACAAGACAAATTGTTCTGAAATTGCGGGGCTTAGTATAATTTTATGGTTGCCTAACCTTTAACTTTTAGGAAAAAGGTGTTACAAAATAGCAAGGTGTTTGCTTCTAAAACTTCAACCTACTCAAACTTTTCTAGGTCCAAGATCACAATAGTAGCCTAAGATAGAAATGTTTTTTCCTATTGAACAACTAAAAAAAAGAGTAGAGTTATATTTTCATTTGTATTTCTCACATTGAATATATCTTCACAGTTTATTTATTTTTATATCACCTAGCATTTCTTGTTTTCTATAATTATTTTAGGTCATATTGAAAAATGATGGTTTGTCCACCTTATGTTTTCACCAAATGTGAGCTTTGGTTTCCCACACCTAGTGAAGAGAATTTAGAACGATGGACCTCTATTGATAGCAGGGTACAAGTGAAGAAAATCTAGGTAATGAGGGAAAAGGTGAAAGAAATTAATCTATTTGAGGGGCTTTTGTAATTATGTTATAAACATAGGGGTACCTTTGTACATAAGAAAGAGAAAAAAGTTAACGACCTTTGGCTCTTGGGATTCTAGTGCTGCGAACGTTTTCACGGCAAAGTGGGATGAAAAGATGCAACTTTCGGACAGAGTCGTCCCCACATTTTCTACGCAAATGGAGTGGTAATAGTGGTATTTTTTTGAGATTTAAAAACAAATTGACGAAAATTTTATTTTAAAAGAATATATTCTTATTCTCTAAACAATTTTTATAATTTTTATTTGTTTATATAACATTATAACATTAGTCCCATATGGTTATTGATAAATACCCTCCGAAAAATTGGTAGAACACATGCAAGCAATTGCAAATGTAATAGAAGCACAAGAATTTGAAGTTATAGAAAAAGGTTAACCAACTGTCAAAAATAATAGGACAATTAATGCATTTTTTTTTTTTTTTTTGTTGTTGACAATTGGATTCAGTCAAAAAAGTGGCATTTGATCGCCTAAAAACAAAAGTAGATTTTGGTCACGGTTTTCTAATGTATCAGTCGTGCTATCAAACAACCAATCACATACTGAGAACATACTAATAACTTGAAATTTTGACTAGCACATAATATATATTAGACTTAACTATTATATTTGAGAGCTTAACTAAAATATTTGGCCAGCATAACTGAATTTTATTTTGCGGGTGACCAAATGTCACTTTTTGTGAACAAGCTAGGCATATTTTCACCAAAAAAGTGTACCTGAATTTCATTTTTAACTTTGAATAAACAATTATTTTATCCCTTCAAGTTTATCTTAGATTTTAATTTTGGTCCTCCAACATCTAGAAAGAGATCAATGTAGTCCATCATTTTAAAATAAGTAGAAAAAATTAAAAATTAATTATAATTTAATTTTACTTTACCCGCAAAACTAAAATTCGTTATAAGAAATGCGTAGTTTCAAAAAAAAATTTGATATTATTAAGGCTAATAATTGGTGGTCTACAAAATCAAAGAGTTTATGAATTATTTTGGCTAATTTCTTAGGCAAGTTGAGATTATTTATAATATTTCATAGCCACGAAATTATTTCTTCCTTTTGTTTTAGAGATTAGTATAAAACTTTGATCAATCAAATTTCTAATTTTAAATTTTATGATGGTAACAATGTAACTATTTTTAGTTGAATAGTGGTAAAGCAATATTAAGTTATATTTAGAAAGTCAAAGTATAATTAATATTTAATTTAGTTACTTATTTTGAAAAGTTGAGCCATATTGACTTTCTTTTAAAAGTTTGACGGCCTTAAATAAAATAAATCAGGAATGATATTAGTATCTAAGACAAAGTTAGAAGAACTAAATAATTATTTATCCTTTAACTTTTTCAAAAGTTGTGGTGATTGTGGTCTGAGTTTTGTTTATGGAAATTACCAGAATTGTGTTTGATAAATTAGTTCCAAAACTTATTTTTGAGAAATTTTTCAAAAAACATTATGGTTTTATTTTTACAAGTTTTTGAATCCTATTTTTATATGAAAATAAAAACGATGTTGTTTTTTCAAAATTTTCATTTTTCCTATTTCAAAAATCACCAAAAACGAAAATAATGTTTTCTCGAAAACACAAAAAACGAAAATAAAAACAATCCAAACAGACATTTAACTCTCCCAAAATAATAGTTGCTACAAAACTTCTCGGCTGCCTTCTGTCAAAACAAACTTCTTTTGAATTTAAGAAGTTAGACGTGATTTTGAGAAAAGTTAAAAGTACTTGGACAATCTCAACCTTTAAAAAGTGAGAATTCAACATTAGTCAACTATTTCTCGACGGATCATAGTTTAGAATAGTAGTAATTCTTGACGTGAATAGATTTTGTTTCAAATGCTTTTTTCATAGGATGAGAAAAAGTTGGAGGTCATTTCTTATGTCATTTGTTTCAGATCTGCCACGTGTTTGGCATCAGGTGTTCAAGCAACCCACAAAACTCCCTATCAGGCATAACAGAGATTGGAATTATTCTGTTTGTCTGCCGAATTTAGGCGGCCTGTCAAAAAATTTTCTCGTGATTGATTGGGTCCCTCTCCTATACTAGAAACCAAACGGTCCCATTTCTCTCATCCCTCAAGTGTCCTGCCACATAGCATTTTATTTGCCTTCGCCCTTAATAGAATACAGTTCGGTCTGGCCTCTGGATAGTGGGGAGAGAAGCTTTTTGCGAGGGGTGGTCCTCACTCCTTACAAAAATCCTCTTTCATTAGATTATCTTTTTGCTAAATTTTTATTTTTTATTTATTTTTTCTTTAATAAATTTGAATTGTAAACACAAAAATAATGTTTCTAAGCTTGGAAAAAAAAATTTCTCTCCCTATGAATTGTACAAATTTTCAGTACACCAATCGCACAAACACTAACACAGTTTAATAAAGAAATGGCTCAATTTACTACAATATATAATCACAACTGCAATTACACTCGAGAAAGTCGAATACGACCATAGCATTTGCTTCTTTTTTTTCTTCCCTAACCAATTTTCATGAGAGTGCAAGAAAAAGTGAAACAAAAAAAGTGGCCCATGTGCGTCACTACCCATCAATTGCAAGTGGCTTGAGCTTGTTGAACAATATCCAAGCCCTGCAGAAGAGGAAAAAGGGTGAGAGAAACTTGTAGTTGGAAAGCGATAGGCTCGTTAAATGCCAAATGCATATTGCGACGAATACAACTTGGAATCATTCTGTTACTATTATAGTGGGCCAATTTTGTAATATAAGACATAAGTTTGGCTATTATGGAATGAGATGAGATGAAATATGAAAATTGATCTAACGCTTTTCAAAATATTTGGATCTTTTTATATATTGGTCAAATTCTTAACATTTGATATTAAAGTAACTTTACATTCTGAATTTGATTCACATAAATGGCAATTTAAAAAAGCTGATATTTATTAAAAAAGATGAACCTACCTATGGTATGAAGCATAGATTAACTATTATGGTAAAAGACAGAATATAATAATTGATCTAATGTGTTCCTTTTGAATTGAGCCTTCGGCATATTTATCAACTTCCTAACACAGTCTGAAATTGAAAGAAGCTAACCGTGCTTCTATCTCTCTGCACAATTATATAGTGAACTGCACTCAATACAAATATAGTTGTTGATCTCAAGCATTCCATCATATGCTTCTAGATTGTGAGCTGTATCTATCTCCGCACAATTATGTCGTGAACTGCACCAAGACAAACAATGAAACAAACAAGAATTCAAGTGGAGGCTGGCTCCTTCTCTATAAAAGGGTTGTCATAATCATATATATTATGCAAATCCCAAAGATAGGGACAATTCAGTTTTCATCAATTTACGTTTTGTTGGTATGAATATGCAACCTAAAAAAGGTAAGTTGGATTTTGCAAAAGTAATAACAAATATTGTAATTAAAAATTAATAAAGTAATAGAACAATAACTAAGCAATGAATAAATAAAGCATGCAAGCTATAAAATGCAAAAAAAGAAAAACAAAGCACAAATCAACATAGCGATTTATTGAGATTCAACCATAACGTGTAACCTACATCGTTACTCTCAAGATTCTCTTGAAAACTCTTTCACTGTGCAAAAGTCCTTTTACATAATAGGTACTAGTTCTCCAAGTACCCAACTCACTTTTACAATAGTTATTTCCAAACTCTCAAAGACACAAATGATTTTATTCAAACTTCACTCAAACTTACAAATATTTTTTTTTTCCAGGAGCACTCAAATTCACAAGTTTACAAACTCACCCAAATAAAATAAATGAGATTTACACAATTGACTTCTCTTATAAAGAGTAGATAATCTTGTATTCCTATATATAAATGATGTGGGGATCTTGTATTTATAGCATTACATTGATTCTAGCTGTTGGTGGTCGTTGAGAGCATTTAATGCATTTTTGGCCTGACAAAACATTAAAAAATGGGTAAATTATATTTACCTCCCTTGAAATTTGAGATTATTACAACCCACCCCCTAAGGTTTTAGAAATTACATCCCTCTCCCTTGAGGTTTGAGGTGAGTTACATTTTTCTCCAGATATTAAATTTTTTAACAGAATATATATGATGTCAACAAAAAAAAACAGGTTCATTACTTAAATTATCCCTAATGTGCATGAAATGACAAATAAATTTTTTTTTTGCTTATGACATAACAAATAGATCCTACATACTATAAAAAAAAATCAACACAAATGGGGGAAAAAGATTTAATATTTGGGAAAAAAAATAAAAATTTTAAAAATTAACAAACAAATTAATTTTAGAAGCAAAAGAAAATTTCTATTTATGTAATTTCATGCACATTAGGGGCAATTTAAGTAATAAACTTTTTTTTTTTTGGCTGATATCACATATATTCTGTTAAAAGATTTAACATTTAGGGAAAAATGCAACTCACCTTAAACATCATGGGAGGAGAATGTAATTTCTAGAACCTTAGGGGGTGAATTGTAATAGTCTCAAACTTCAAGAGAGTTAAATGTAATTTGCCCTTAAAAAATATAGCTATTGGGCTTAATGTGTCGACCCCTGAGCTGAATGAGTCGACTCTTTTGTTCTTATTCTAGCATCCTCAACATTTTGTCCAAATGAGTCAACCCCTAAGGAACATGTGTCAACTCTTTCTGACTTCCACTAAACTTTATCAAGGTTTTGTCTAAATGTGTTGACCTCTGAGAATGGAGGTGTCAACCCTTTTTGGACCATTTTCAAAACTTTGCATTCTGAACCAATGCACTGCTTAGAATGGATAAGTGACTCTTTTTACCAAGAGACTTTAACTTTGTCAGTCTTCTTTAATCCTCCTCTAAATCTTCAAGTTCTTCAAGAATCATCTAAATAAGACTTATAAAACTTGAAATAACTTCTCCAAAGCATGTTGATATTCAAAAATACCTTCAATCTCTTCGAGATGAAATCAATTCATTTTAATCACTTATAAAGTTCGTCAATCAACATAACTTCCATTCTTCAATAGATATTCATCATCTTTAAGCACCTTCAATATTTTCAAGATAAGATTATGATCATAATCTTGTTGAAAGATTTTTCATCAATTAATCATCATGACTCAACAACCTTCAACATACTTGATAAGTTTTCAAAATATTAGATCTTCAATTTCTCCAATGTATGAAACTTCAAGTCATAATTCTTATTGAGATTAAGACAAGATATGATCTACACATTAAGTATAGTAATTAGATACTTAACACAATATTTTGTTATCATCAAAATCAAGGTATAGAGTCAACACATTTTGCATGTGATAGCATTTTGGCAACAAGTCAACGGATTGATCAAGTCCGGCTCAACTATAAGGCAAATAAGGCCTTTGCCTTCGGCTTTTAATTTTTTAAATTCCTAATTTTTTTTAAAATCTTGTAAAACCCTATGTAGTTTATATATATATATATATATATATTTAAAAAAAGTCTCAATCCAAATGAGAAAAGTCTGTTTGTTAGAAAAAGAAAGTTCAAAATTATTTACATTAATAAATTTTAGGGAAAAAAAACACTAGTTTAACCACTAGGGTACCTTAGCGAAAATAGGGGCAAGATGTAAACTCAAATATTCTGAGTTCAAAATTTGGCAACTCTTTGAGGCCAAGCTGCAAGAGATTCTCTCTTGTGAATCCTAGTCTTGGATGGCATGCATTTGACCAGGTTGGAGAAGAGATTAGTTGAGGTACCACGTAATTTGACCTAGACACCCTTGATCGCATAGCCAAAAAAGGAAAAAAAAACACTACTTTAATAAAAACTAAATAGATTGTACAAATAAAAAAAATGTGAAGTCCCTAAATTTTTTAAAACCATGCATGCTATACTCAAAGCCCCATATACTTTCTAGATCATTTTCCAAAAAAATGCCTTAATACATATGAAAAAAGAAGCCTAGGTGGAAAAGGCCTAACTTAAGCTACCCTAGTTAACTTAAAAAATAAATATTGGTTTAACAAAAACAAAAGGATAAAATAAAAATCATTTGAAGCGCACAAAATTTTTAAAACCATGTAACCTAAATGGTTTTAAGCGTCGATACAGTTTCTACATCTTTTTATTTTTTTATAAATAAATAGACTTTGTCCCAATGAGAAAAATGGCCCTTGGGGAAAAAAAGGGGGCCAAAATCAATACAATAGTTAACTTCATAAGAAAAGAACACATGGTTTACAAAAAACAAAAAAAACAAAATGATTTTAGATACAAAAAAGTTTCTAATAATATTAAAAAAATATAAAGAGTCTTATTTAAAATCGTCACTTGAGATCTAAAATCGTCTCGAGCCAACCCTGCTCTAATGTTTCACTATGCAACAAGCTGAAGCCCCCTTGGATTAAGGAAGCTCGATCGGAAGCATTTAAGGTTCACTTTAGTGAACATATTTCAACCCTTTCTGATTGAACATAAAGTGTTTTGAAGCACCATTGTTGGAATATATTCTAATGGCTAGGAAAAAGGTTGAGGTTGAATATATGCTGAGGAGCTTGAAATTCAATCAAGTACTCCTCTTTCAAACCACATAAAAAAAGAAAGAAAAAAAATCTCCCTTGCATTAAAACAGATTGAGACCCACTTCTTTTTAGCATTCCTTCTTCAGAGCTAACTTGTGCATGGAACACGAAAAAGGGTGGTTTGAACGAAGAATTCAGTCAAAAGGTACGCCAGGGAACCCTTAAACATGAATAGGAGGAGAGGGGATGGCTAAAAATAAAAAAATAAAAAATAAAAAATAAAACACCATGGCCCTCTTTTGGTAGGTGTAACACCATGGCAATCGATGCACAGATCCATCTGAAATCTGTAAAGAGATGATGATGGGAGAATTCTGAAAGGTAGAAGTCTGCAAATTAAGGGTAGAATTCTGAAAGATAGGCTGCAAATTAAGGGCGGAATTCTGCTGCTTTCAACGGATACAATGAAGTTATTAATTTCCTTGAAACTTTTTCTACAATAAGGTCTAAAAATTTCTGTTAAAGTAAAAAAACACAACCCCCATTTGTTAAACTTTTCCAAGGGGTGGATTCGTTATATACCCTGCAGAAATTCTGTATGTCAATATATATAGAGGACGGATTTCTGATTAGTGGGTCATGAGTGAATGGACAATCTTAATTAATGAATCCGTTGGATATAGACCAAGATTAACAAATACATTTGGCACAATAATTAGGTAAAAGAATTAATTAAAGTATAAAATTTACATTCTTATCTTTGATCTTGCTTTGGTTTAAAATCAATAAACTCACCTAAATTGAGAAAAAATAGTTCTATCAAGCTCGATTGGTTAGAGATTTGTGTTTTCACTGCGCCTAAAGAATAAACAATCTTGTCCTTGAGATTTAATATCGTTTGTTCTTTGGTTTTTTTTTTTTTAAAGCAATTTTACAGCAATTAAAACAAGAATAAATAAAATAAAAAAAGCTTGTGCATAAATCAATTTAATAGTCAAAGTTGTCTCTGATGGAATCCAGGTCCAGCCCCCTTTGTGAGGATGCCATGGTTAAAAGGGTTAGATTAATTATTAACCCAATTAATAATTATGTGTACGTGGGTGAACCGTGTATCCAAAAATATCAATAAGATAATATGTATAATGAATTAAATACTCACAGGACACACACGATATTTGGAATGAAAAACTCAACTTGAAAAAATCACCAAACCTAATCTAACTAATTAATGCACTTTAAAAGGAATAGTTACAAGAATTACTCACAAACCCACACAAGAAGAAACACAGTCTGATGTAGAGCTCTTGCGACCACACAAGTATACCATTCTTTTAGTTCTTGATTTCGCCAAATCTCCACACATTTTGATCCCCAAAGGATGAACAAGGCGATCAAGAAAGATTTCTTCTTCTTTGGTGTGATGAATTACAAATACTCAGAGATTCTTTTGAATAAACTATTACAGCATATAGCTTTGTATAATATATGAGAAATATGTAAATGCTCTCTCAATGTATATCCCTTCATAAATATTCTCAAAAGCACCCTTGCACCCTATTTATAATATATAAAGTCTACTCGATGTGCGAGTCCAGTCCGATTCGAGTTAGTACTCCAAAACATATCAGGAGTGCATAAAATTTGTAGTCCAATCGTCGTCGTCACGTTTGAACACATTGACATGTTATTCGAGGGCCCAACACTTCATAAAATTATATAGGTCTTGAAAAGTTAAATGAAATCAACATATTATGATTTTTAATAGTATTTTTAGAAAGAGAAATATATCTTTTAAGGTTCAACTCTGCAAGCTTTAGTAACTTTTATTTCACCTTCAGCTTGTACTCTGATTAACAATATGCTAGGTCCAAAAATAACTTAAGACTCAATTATAATATTTTGTCCACAAAATATGCCAAACTAAAAACACTAACAATAGCTAGCAGTGGAATTTATGCAGCATTTGGAAGTTATCCCAAGAAAATTAGCAAAGAAATAACACGACAAGATAAGCGTGTGTTCAAGCAACATGGTAATATATATCGAAAATGAAATATAATATATGAATGAGTTAATTATAACACCACCCATTTAACTACTCAGTATCACTAAACTCTTACAAACTCTAAAACGTAACACATTGACCCTTGATCTTTCAGTTTATATCAATCAATACCTTCTACCAGTAATCTATTAGGAGAGTGAAAAATTATAATGTGACTTACACAAGTTCACAAAAGTATAATTTTATACCTAGTGACTTAAATGCCCATTAGATTACCCTATATTTTTGCATGTCATTCTAATAATTATTTCAAATATTGGACAATTATTATAACAAGAGAATGTCAATTTAGGTATAAAAACATATATTTATGAACATGTGCAAGTCATATTATAAATTTTCATTCATGTTTCTAACGGATTGCTAATATAAGATGTTGATTGATATAAATTAGTAATTTAGAAGGTCATTATGTTACATGTTAGAGCTTACGAGAATTTACTGCTACTGAGTCAAAAAAAGTTGTCGTAATTAACCCTATATAAATATTTTATTGAACATGATAATATAATAAATTTGCGTTCACTCGTGTGATGTGCAGAAGTCACGGACCTTATAATTTAAAATATAAAAATGTTTTGTCTGGTGAAATACTAAGCATTACAATAAATAAATAGTTAATATTAATGACAATTCACCTCCTTGTGCATATGTGTATGCCCAATTAGTCTAGGCAATTATTCAAACTATCCCATTTACAGACACCTGCGCAAATTGCATAACCTTGCACGTCATGGAGAAAGTAAACCTAAGTAAGGGCAAATAGGTTAAAAAAATTATAAAAAAAAGTGACCATCTGGGAATCCCGGGAAATTTGGTTGTCCCATGGAAAATGACATTCTGATCAAAATCAAAAAATAGCCGAATTATAGGGATTAAATTTGCAATTCAGTGTTTTCTTACTATTTTTGGAGATTTTGTGTTAATTTTTAATTTTATCTAGATTATTTTGGAACGTTTCTTTAAGTTTCCAGTTTCAAAACCTAAGTTCAGTTAGATTCGGTATTTTTGGTATTTCTCTTATTTCTATAGTAGAATAGATTATACTAAGATTGTACTTATGCACTTTCCATAATAGAATAGATTGTGCTGTTTTTATTTTCTGCAGCATAAAAGTAGGACATAAGAGAATTTACACCCAACTTCTTCATTACTACTACTACTACTACCACCACCACCACCACCACCATTATCAATAATCATCTTCTTCATGCTCCAAAAAAAGCTTTGACTATTTCTCATTCTGCCATTGAAAGCTCTTCACAATCAATAAAAAATAATCGAAAAATAAGTACCATAGTTGAATGTGAATCACCATAAAATCAAAATCACTTGTTAACTCAAACAGAAAAGGATCAATCAAAATAAAAGACATATGATTAATTAAAGAATATCAAAACTATCAAAGTTCAAACAATAAAATTACATAGACACATGCTGACTTGAAATATTGAAAAAAAAAAAAAAAAGAAAGAAAATGCACATGAGGAAAGAAAGTTCAAGAGAATCAGTTCTTCAATGTTCTCACATATCGTCAAAGGCAAAAATGGGAAACAAAAGGCAAAACAAAAAAGCTTGTGATATTAAAGCCAAAAAAATGGAAAAAGAAAACTTAAGCATTTGCATTCTAACAAGACTTCCATGAACTGTGTTGGGTTCCAAGCATTGAAATTCCAATTGTTATCTTGCAATAACAACTTAAAAAATAATCCGAGTCAGATCATAATTAAGTTGTTCACAGTTAAAATTGCACTAAGATTTAGTTGAAACTCCAAACCTAAAAAAATGATTTGGAAAAACAATAGGATTGTCTTTCAATCCAACATCAACGGATTTACCCAATAGAGCAGTTAAATGAAGAATTCATTATCAAATTTGCCAATTGGAAAGAAAAAACATAAATTGTAAATTGCCGGCATTATCAACCTTCTAAAATGAAAATATTCCATGCAACTCAAAACCGTTAAGAAAATAAGTTCACAGATTTGCCAAAAGAGTTATACGCTCGTTAGTAACTTACTGGTACTACGAAACATCATAATCAAATAAACAGCTTTTTTACTGTGCATAAACCTCTCACACAGACATAGCCTTCACAAAAAAAATAAAAAAATCAAACTATATCAGTCATTGGTGAGCATGCGTAAATGTCTAATGTAGTAAAAGAAAAGAAATTATGAAAACCCGGAAAGAATGAGAAGAAGATAAAGAATAATATAGATAGAGTGCAAAAAAAAAAGAAAAAAGAAAAAGAAAATTTTTAGCTCAACGTGAAGACGAAAAAGAACACACAAAGATATCTATGGCCTATGAACTCCTTATTTGTATTAGGGAGACATTTTAGGAAATTATTTGTTTTAGAGTATTAGAGAGACTTTTTGGGTTTTGAGATATATTTTAGGCATGGCATTATTTAATGGAATAATGAGAGTAATCTTGTACAGAATCACAGATATAAAGTATAAATTGAATTTCAAAATTTAAATTTAGGTGGGATTCTAAATTTTAAAATTAAAAAATGAAACATCCATATACTCTCCTTTTTGTCTTCTTGGTTGAGCATCCACATTATGATCAACATTCATTCCGATTCATCAACAAAAAAATAATAATAATATATATTCAGTGTATTAATATCAATATCAAAGGTCAAGCTTAATGACCACTAAAAAAGCCAAACAATGTCCTCTAAGACTTCAGTCGGTCACCGGAGTATATAGCGAGAATGTTCAAAATTTCTGTAAGATTTTTCTTTATCAATTAGACAGAAATTTCAGGAATTGATTATGTAACCAATCATTAATGAGAGTAATTTTAGAAATATGGAGAGGTCTAAGGAGGGATTTTAAAAATATATTTAATTTTGGATTCCTTTTATAGTATTAAATATTAAAAAATAAGAGAAATTGGAATGGGAGAAGAGGGGAATCGGGTGGTAGGAGAGAGAGAGGGGAAGTGTGTTTAACAGGTTTGAGATGAGTAGATATGTCACATGGCAATCAAGATTACAATAATTTTGCCAACAACTAAGTTCTTTCTTTTATTAATTTTTTTGTTTTGTGTTTTCTTGTGAAAATTTTATTCTTTTAATTATTTTCTACGGATAATTTTTAAGTTAAATTATTTGTTACTCTTTTTGTCCTTGTAGGAGAGGGATAGAGGAGTCTGATTGATGGGAGAAGCTAGATGGGCCACATGGCTTTCTAATATTTTGGATTTTTTGAAAATTTAGAGATGAATTTTTGAAGACCTGTGAAAGCTCACTACATTTATATATAATATAGTACTAGCAGTGAACCAGTACTATACACAGAGGTAAGAAATAATGAATGATTTAATAAGATCAATTATGTTAGTCAAATGGTACATTTAATATTTTGAATGTGCATTGTGTAATGCTAGAGCCACCGTCTATTTTTACCGATTTTCATCAAGGATAGACACAAGGATATGGAGTCCACTTTATCCAATATATATAGAATTTACTTACTTATGTCTATCCATGATCAAAATTCAGTGAACAAAATCGGTAGCTATAGCATTTTTTATGTACAGTTTAAAATGCATATGTTACATATAGTCCTACCAAATTAGAAATTTATGGTTAAGAGTATAATATTAGAACGGAATCATAAGAATAGGCATTTTTCTCCAAAAATTAAAAATACTTGCCACTTTAAATTAAAGTGATGCAAAAAAATTATTCATAATGGACATAAATAGAGGTGATCAACTTAAGTTCTTTCAAAAGGATAGCAAAAAGAAATATTTGAATATGTTGAATTATAAAATATTTGTATATAAAATCTAACAATAGATTAATTCATTTGAACCCCATCATAAATATATAAATCTTAATTAAATGGTTGACCTAAAATATTTAATATTATAGAAAAGCAATTAAATGGGTTGTACATGACCTGTTCATAAATGAATAGGTTGTAATCATGTATCTAATTTAGTTTTAATACATAGCTTGAAAATATTATATCCAAAGATTTCCTTTAGATCCCATCAAAAAAAAACTTTTCTTTAGATTGGACAGTAAGAACCTCCTGTTTGAACATATGACAATTTTTGAAATTATTCATGTGTAAAGAGTTAATACAAAGGAAGGAACAAAAATGATACATAACTTTAATAGACACATGTAGATATGTAAATTTTAACACGTGACTCACTTAGTATATTGTCACTTATGTTTGTACATTTTATTTAAAAAAAAAATAAGAATAAAAGAATAAATAATTTTATTATAGGTCTATTCACTTTATTTTACGCAAATTATTTGTTTTATTAAAAAAAAGTTAACAATGTGTGTCCTTTCTATTTTAGAAATTTAATGAAAGATTTTTAAGAAAGGTTCATAATTAAAGGAAATTTGACAATCCTACTATATCAATTGATTGATTTTTTTATATGAAATTTAGAATGAATAAACAAAAAATTAGATAAAATTAATAGTAGTATGACACATGCATTTTCTGTTTTTAAAAACAAAAAAATTGAGTAAAATGGATTGAAACTATTAAATCAATTAAACACCTCCTAATGAATATAAAATATTACTTTTGCTTTTCTAGAAAGATAAATTAAATGGATTTGAATACCAAATTCCATATTTCTTAATTAAAGGAAGGTCTTTCTAAAATTATAAAAGGACATTTTTAAGAAAATCTGAAATAGATGTCTAGTATTTTTTAAATTTATGTAAAGAAATTCTAAAATAATAGGAGATTTAATTAAATTGTGGTAAAATTTTAATAATCATGACTAAAAAATAAAATTTTGTGATTAGACCAATACTATTATAACATTTGTGATATTAATACTTAAAGATTCAAAAATTAAGAAAATTAGATTGACTCTTTTAACTTTAAAAATCCAATAACGTATTGTTAAAAAATTCAAATGTACATAAATATAAATTCAACCAAAATCTAAAATTGTAAGGAAGCTAGAATGTTTTGGAAAGACACTATAATTTAGAAATTTAGAATGACTATTACATTTAGTTACCATGTTGATTTTAAAAAATAAATAATAACACATTTATGTGAATTGTGAATATTGTCTTCAAGGTTCAAAGTTTCTATATTGAAAAAATGGTATGTTAAAAAATATTACCATATTTGACATGTGTACTTTTTTTAATTTTGTAAATTCAAAAATTTAAGAGAAAAGAATCAAAACTTTCAAACTCGATAATCTCTTATCATTCTGCTATAATATATAGTATAGATAAATGGATAGATGAATATTTTATATATACATATAAAATATAGAATAAGTTTAATGTGAAATTTCAATTTGAATAGGTTCGATTTCTAGCACTCTCCCTTTAGTTAATGTGTAAATCAACAACACCCAACTTGAATTAAAGTTGGAGAAACTGCTCTCACCTTAGAGGTTTGGTGAAGATGTCTGCACCTTGACTGTGGATTGGAACAAACATGGTTTTGATATCACCTACTTGGAGTCTTTTTTTAAAACAACATGGTAATATGTATTAATATGTTTAGTATGCTCGGGGAAAAGAAGATTCACAGAAATAGGAAGAGTAGATTGTTTTTCATGATAGAGAATTTGTTAACCTGTAAAGGTTTTTTCTTTTATAATTGTGTTAGTGTGTTACAAACCCCACCTCGCATCCTCTTAGGAGCGGTGACTAATTAATAGCTTAACTACGATTGAAGGCTGAATTAATCAATTTACGTCATGTGAATATGTCATATATCTAATCACAGCAATGTGAAAAGCAGTTTGTTTGTCACTATAAAGGATTCGGTAGCCCTTAAAGCAGTGTTTGGAACTTGAACTTTTCAAGGAAAAAAAAAATTTGAAAAAAAACAAAACAAAATGAAATATAATTTTTATTCTCTTTTCTAACCTTTTTCTTCTTTTTTTTTTCATTATCAAATCATTGATCGAAACACACCATAAAAATTGATCCAAACACAACATAAAGATTCTCTCATTTAGAATTGTGTAGATATGTCATGACCACAACTTAATGGAATTGGGGCTAAGCTGAAGGCCGAATTTATTCCTTATTTCTTGTGATTGTGTCATAGATATAATAGCGGAAGCATGATATGGAAACTTTTTATTGCATTTTCAAGTATCAGAGTAGGTGTCTATGTATACACAACCGTTGATGCTTTTATATATAACGATTTATATACACACACCCTCTTCAAATTTTTGGATATCTAAAGTAGTATGACCCTGCAGTTATAATGATTTTCATTAAGCCTAGGACCAGTTAGGGGTGGCCATGGAGTGGGTTAATTGAGCTGGCCCGGGATTGAGCCTGGTTTACACTATAATAGGCTGGCCCAACGAGGCCACCTGGTTTATACTATAATAGACTTGGTCCTAAAAAACCCATCCCCGAGGAATTCTTTTAGGCCAGGGCCTGGAACACCCAGCCCATTAGTTTGCTTCCTTCATGGTCGCCAGACTTGTAGCATTACTCCCCACGGCTCGATCGATTACAGCCAAGCTTGGCCTTATGGATCATTGCACTCTTACCTAGGCCCGTTTAAATTTGAGAGGCTCGTTTGCATTTGAGCCAGGCCCTATGATCATCTTTGAACTTAAAACATATGAAAGAGTTTTCGTCCATGCATGGGATAAATTATTCAGTGCTCTTGAAACATTATTTGCCCATACTTCTTTTCTTACATGGGGTGAATATCAAATTCCATATTTTTTAATTTAAACTAAGTTTTTCAAATTTGAAAAAACTTGACAAGCTTGAAAATATATTCACATTTGACTTATTTAATTTTTTAGTAGATCTTAAACGAGCTTTAATCAGATTAATCACAAGCCGAACTCAAATAGTTTAAATTTTTTAGTATATAAAAACTTATTGAGCAATGCTTAAAAAATTAACAAGCTTTAAAATATATTCAAGCTTAGCTTGTTCATATAACTAGTCGAGTTCGAGTAGCTCGATTTCGTTTTACAACCTTACTCCCACATACTAAGTGAGGTACTCAACTTCACCTAATAATGAAGCTTTACCATTATATGAGAACTGAAAGAATAATGGCATGGTACTCCAAGAGTACTGAATAATTTTTTATGCATAAGAGGCAGTCTACGCCTATGGTAATATTTGTTGTGCTTGTAGAGTACAAAACAACATTATATATTGAGAATAGGAACGTTTGTTATTTGTCTTAGCTAGCAATAAAATGGGCGATATATGTGATTCAGTTACATCCATTGGATAGGGATTTATATGTACAATTTATGTGTAATTGTTGCGTATGCTGTAAGTCTACGAATGTTGGACTTTCTCCAAAGAGAAGAGTGTCCAATTTAAAATGTTACTTACAGTGATAGTAACGAAGTGAGTTCAATACAAGTTAGACTAAACTCTATCGCATCATATCACAAATCTATAATGGATTGAATCTCTCCTCCAGACCTCATCCCACTTAAGCTAATTAAGGTTCAGGTTAGAATGAATTTAACCCATATAAAATTTTAAAACAAAATCAAATCTCTAATATGATATAAAATTGAGAAAGATATACCAATAATATTTTGTCCGATTAATTATAACATATGTATTTAGGAATTTCGTAATACGATTGGGACGATTTTGGGTGAGTTGATCTAAAACATATTTCCGTCTCAAACCCATATCAGGTTATGTTTTCTTTCCGATTATCCTTTTATTCATACCCCAAACTCTTTCGATTAATAGTAGATTTCGAGTTTTTCGGGTTCAATTGACATCCTATTTGGTCATGATATAATTATTTCCTATCTATTGGTTAAAAATATTATTTAATGATAAATATTCGTCAAGTTTTAGAAATCATCATTTTTATATATGGTATTAAGAATTCAACAAATAAAGAAAACCAATGGTTACTCAAGTATTATTTTTATTAAGAAAATTAAAATTCCTTAGGTATATACATGCCTTGGTTAGAGAAAATAAAAACCCTATACCGTCCCGAGGTTTGGATTGAATGAGAAAAATTAGCGCTATAAACAAGTCAAGTTGAGCCAAGCCATGGGTTGTTCAAGTTTGGTTTGATAATTCTAACGAGTTTAAAAATTTGTTAAAGCTTGAATTGTTTAAACTTGTAAGCCGATTTTAAACGAACTTTAATTGAGCTGAACTTGAGTAACTTAATTTTTTTAGTTTATATAAGTTTATTAAGTTAAGTTTGAAGCAAGTTTAAAATTTTTTTGAGCCTTTAAATATGTTTAAAGGGGTGTTTGATATAGCTTATTTAGTAACTTATGACTTATACTTATGGTTTTTTTGAAATGTGCTTAGGTGAGTGGCTTAAAAAATTAACTTATGTCTAATCACGTTTTTTTTTATAAAAGCTATTTTTAAAGGTAGTTTCTTAAAAGTAACTTATAACTTATACCTTATACCTTATGGCTTATAAACTAAGTGTCCAAATACCCTTCAAATTTGACTTATTTACATAACAAGTCAATTTTAAATAAGTTTTTAACAAACCAAATATAAATCGAACTTGAGTAGTGTGCTTCAAGCTTGTTCAACTTGAGCTGAGTCAAGTAATGGATTGTTCAAGTTTGATTTTATAATTTTAATAAATTTCAAAATTTGTTCAAGTTTGAATTGTGTAAACTTGCAAGCCGATCTTAAATGAGTTTTAATCAAGTCAAGCACTAATTACTTAAATTTTTTAATTTATATAAACTTATCAAGCTAAGTTTGAGACAAGTTTAAAAAAAAAATTTGAGTCTTAAAATATGTTTGAACTTAATTTATTCATATAACAAATTAATTTTAAATAAATTTTTAACAAACTGAATATAGACCGAACTCGATTAGCGTGCTTCACGGTATAGCCCTAGCCAAAATCCCTATGTTCCTATTCCATACCCATTCGTTTGGATTAACCGCTTAGGGCTGAGCTGAACCCGCCCGTTGACGTATCTAGTTGGAGCGGGCCCGGGGTGGTTGGTGCGGTGTAGAATTCCTTGGTCCCGCCTCTCTTTTTGGGAATTGAACACGTATACATAGATACGTATATATAGCAGAGAGTCGGTAGTCTTTGATCTTTACACAGGTTCAATTGAATTAGGGTTTTACATCAGCATGGCTCGCAAGTACAGAGACGAGTCGAGCGATGACGAGGATGATGACGGTCGTCGTTACAGTGACAAGAAGAGGAACTCGAAATCGAATAGTCGTCGGGAGCGTCGAACCGAAGACGATAGCAATTCATCAGATTCGGATGAGAAGAAGCAAATTAGGGATAGAGATCGCAAACTGCGAAGCGAGCGCCCAGGGCGGAGGAAGTCGAATGGAATTTCCGATGAAGATGATAGGACGGTAGAGAGAGAAAGAGGTAACCGAGATAGAGAGAGAAAAGGTTCCTATGGAGATGATGGGAAGGTAGAGAGAGGAACGGATAGGCGAGATAGAGAAAGAAACGATAGGTACCAAAAGGATTCTGATGAAGAGGCTGGCAAGGTAGAGAGAGATCGAGAGAGAATGGATAGGTATGAGAACCGAAAGGGATCTGATGAAGAGAACGGCCAGGTACAGAGAGAAGGGGGTCAGCGGGATAGAGAGAGAATGGATAAGAATGAGAATGGGCATCGGCGGCGAGACAGGGATGAGGGGTATAGAGGAAGGGACCGGCATTCAGAGAGGGATAGGAATCGGGACAATGAGAGGGAGAGGAGGTGGAAGAGTGTGCCTGATGATAGTGATGAGAATGGGCATACAAGGAGAGAAGCTGATGAGGATTACAGAGGTAACGACAAGCATTCATGTCAGGATTCGGAGGTTGGCGATGATAAGGATGGGAAGGGCAAGAGATTGGAACGACGGAGAGATAGGGAAGTGGGTGATGAGCATAGAGATAGGAGCAGAAGAGGTGAAAAGGATGATGTGGATAGAAAACACAGAAGAGAGAAGGATGAAAATTACTATCAAGAAAATAGTCGGAGTTTGAGGGAGAAGAAGGAGATCGAGGGAGATGGGAAGGTGAATGAAGATTCAAAGCATCAGAAACCGTCAGCATTGCAAGGAGGAAACTTGAATGCAGACTCCGCGAATTTGGGGAGGAGCGGGGGAGTTTACATTCCACCTTTCAAGCTAGCCCGGATGATGGAAGAGGTGCAGGATAAGGGCAGTGTTGAATACCAGCGGTTGACGTGGGATGCTCTGAGGAAGAGTATAAATGGAATAGTGAATAAGGTGAATGCAACCAACGCTAAGAATATAATTCCCGAACTTTTTGCCGAGAATTTGATCCGCGGTAGGGGTCTCTTTTGTCGGTCATGTATGAAGTCTCAGATGGCATCTCCTGGTTTCGCAGATGTGTTTGCTGCATTGGTTGCTGTGGTAAATACCAAGTTCCCAGAAGTGGGTGATCTTTTGTTGAGGAGGATAATCTTGCAGCTCAAGCGGGCTTACAAACGTAATGACAAGGTGCGAATATATTCTGCTTTTTGAATTACTTTGCTCTTTCATTAGTTCAACAAATTGTTTACTTTATTTTGCTTCTCATTTTCATGCTTTGTTGGTATTTTTCTGTTGCCAGCCCCAATTATTAGCAGCTGTTAAGTTCATAGCACATCTTGTGAATCAGCAAGTGGTCCACGAGCTTGTGGCTTTGCAGCTACTCACACTTTTGTTGGACAGACCTAGTGATGACAGTGTGGAGGTAGCAGTGGGTTTCGTGGCCGAATGTGGGTCAATTCTCCAAGGCCTTTGCCCCCGAGGCTTGCATGGTGAGATTTCCTTTAGTTTCTTTGTGCTGCATTATGTTGCAATGAACTGTTAGATTATTTTGATTCACTTGTTTTCCATTGTTAGAATCGTATGGTAAGGTCCCCCTTTCCCCTTTTTGTGGTGTAGCTTTGTTTTACATCCCCAGAAAGTGTTCCTGTTTGTTTTGACAACATTTGTGAGATCTTATCTTCCCACCACCTCAAGGCCCATTATTACTACCTATGTATGTACTTTATTCTGGCCATTGGGTTCTGGTTTCTGGATTTTGTTCTGCCATGGCACTTAATCAGGAACTCTGTTTTTTGGTAGACTGTGATGCATAAACTCGTTGTGTGCAACTTCCACCTGGGTGCTTTGTCCTTAGGGTTTTCGGTCCTATATTTTTAAAGAAGTCTATTAAATGGCCAGTGGCCTAGTCACAAGCCTATGTTTTACATAAGATCCATCTAAACCATTGTTGTTAGGACACTTTTTAAGAGCTGTGGAAATGAAAGCATGTAAGGCACAACCCACTAAATCACTCCTGAAAAGTTTCAAGCATGCTTTGTTTTGTATTTGGTTTCATGCGAAGTATTTTGTATCATTATTGTCTTTATCCATTGGCCCCTTCTAAGTAGTAAAAGGAATGAGAAATCACAAAGATATATTTTCTGGACTGGCTTAGGGTAGAAGAGGAATGATCCTCCAGCAGATGTGGTTGGTTTTTTCATAATCAAACCAAAAATGTTGGCTTCCATTTGGGCAATGTGACCTCAATGTAAGAAATAATATAACTTAGACTCTAGAATATTAGGAGCAAATATAAACTTCATTAGGCCTATTATGGTTTTACACTAGGATATAATTTTGTAGGCTTGGTTAATTGAATTTCATTGTGAAAGAAGACCTCAGTATAGTCCTTAATTGCAGGCTGACAAGTTGGAGCTGCTATTTTGAAGAGTGTTGAAGTCTCATCTATTCTTTGTAGGCATTTGCTCTCTTTGGGTGGTACTTCTGGTTGGAGTCAATTTCTTTTCATTCGTGTCATAGGAAAGTATGTCTTGTCTTATTTATTTCTTTTTTCAAGATAATCTTTTCTTTTCTCTTCAAAAAATGGTTGCTTTTCAAAATATAACTTATACGGGAGAGTTAAAGAGTGTTCCTAATAGACCTTTTGTTGGTATTTTTCTATTAGTAGGCAAGCATAAAACTTAAAAGCAATCAGTAATTTGATTGAGAATTGTTGGAACTTAAATACTTACTTGTGGTAATGGAAGAAGTCGTGCAAGATATGCTGGATTTTAAGACTGCTTGTCTTGGTAACAATTTTATCTGGTGCTGTGGTATTTTCCAAAATTCATCTTAATTCTGCTGCTGGTTGCTACTTCCTTTATATGTTATTTACAAGTGGCTCTCCAGGTGCCTTTGGCACATGGTGTGAACTCAATTGCTGTAGTATTAAAAGCCAGAACATTTACGTATATTCTAATACTCACAAACGAAAATAAAAATGGGCAACCAGTGATATAACTGTTGAAATATATTGAGCAATGTCGAGTAACTAGGTTTTGTAGAAAGCTTCGAGAAGCTGCTGTCCCAGTCTTCCGTATGGAGATTCTGGTGGAATTCACAAAGCAGAGGCAAAGTCTTGGTATTGGAATCTCTTGAAAGTTCCTAAATTTCAATTGTCTAACCATTAGTGGCTAGCAAAACAATCACTGTCTGCTATGACTCTAAAACTAACAATACAGTCACTTTCTGTTATACTCTCAAGAAGGGCTGATACTATTTTAATTCTGAAACCCAGTCGATGATACCAAGCGTCCTCATGAAGTATCTGTATCAGCAAAGACAAGTCATTCAGTGGAATAATCATTGGCAAGTTAAAACTCTTCTCCTCACTTGTATCTCATCACTAGATTTACAAAATGGATGAAATATTTCTGTTTGATGGAAGTTTCTGGGCATGCGATCGTTTGACTAAATTGCAGTGGTGGATTTAATATTTTCTTGATTAATTTTTGCAAGGATTTAATAAAACAATCCTCTGAAGAGAGACAACAAAATGCCATGCATGGTGCAAATAGTGATTCTGTCCCATGTTTATCATAGTAGACTTGAACACAGTGCTTGATAACCTGTTGTGCAATGCTATACTTATACAGTCTCTTGATCTGATTTTCCCTTTGCTGTGGTTAGTAATTCCAGAAAATCACAACCTGGAAGAAAATGATGAAGAACACAGGCAAAATATATAAATAAGTACATCAAAAGAAAGTTTTTAGTTTCTTTTAGGTTTTATTTTCTCATGTGCAAGTAAAAGTAAGGCAACAGAGTTGGTGTCCAACACCTGGTATTGCATCAACTTTGGTGTTCTTAACTTTCATGGACCTAATCATTTACAGATTTCATATTTATAGAGAGCTTAGGGGGTTTCAGTGGTTAAGGGATTAAAGATTAAAGATCTTTGACAATGTGGTGTGAGAACCAAAACTAGATCACCAAGTGTCTTAGACATTAGTTTACTTGTTGAGACTGAAATATGGAGTGTATACAATAACTTAAAAGAGAGAAGTATCACGAATATGACATGACCACTTTACATCTTAGTGTTAGTGTAAAAGGGTGCCTATGCTCAGTTTTCAGGCTAAGCATCTACATAGGGCTTGTTTGGTTATATGGGTACAGAATATACCTAAGAACTATACTTGTGAAGTATATACTGGAGAGAATAAGTTCTACAATTGGATTTGGAGCTGTGCTTTCTTGGTGTTGTTAGTGTATTAAAAAAGGGGTAGCTTCACATTTTTGATATCTCAGTTGGAAAGAAAAATTAATGAAGTTTGAAAAAAACCGTCACTGAAGATTTGAGATAGGAAACTCTGTGTGTCTTTCATTTATGATGTTTATTATTAGTTACTAAGGCGCAACCTCAATGAACTGACCTTTGACATGAATTGAGTGTGGTCAATATCTACTCACCCACTAAGGTTGTGCAAGGGAGATTTTAGAACAATTGCTCTAGCTGGCTTTTAGGTAGGGTCAACCCTAACCTAGGCCAATTTTTGGATTTTGTAGAGACCATGAAGGTCTACACATACAAATTATTGTCTGAATTCTCTATAATGTGTACAGGTATATTTGAGCGTTTTCGTGGGATTCTTCATGAAGGAGAAATAGACAAAAGAGTTCAATTTCTGATTGAAGGCTTATTTGCAATAAGAAAAGCCAAATTTCAGGTGCAGTTTTATTCATTTGTGTAGAGTATTATTAAATTAGCTTCCTTGAGTATTTAGCAGTCAAGAATAGTCAGAACTTAAACTGCTGCATCCCTATGTATGTAGGGGTACCCAGCTGTTCGTCCCGAGTTGGACCTTGTTGAGCAAGAAGATCAGCTAACTCACGAAATCTCTCTTCAGGAAGAGGAAATAGATGCGGAGATTGCTTTAGGTATCTCTTAATGTTTCATGTATATACGTATATATATAGATGTATATTTTTTATAAGTTTCGACCTTGATTATATATCATTCTAATGCTTGTTATTGCCAACATTCAGATATTTTCAAGCCGGATCCGCAGTTCTTGGAGAACGAGAAGCGCTATGAAGCAGTGAAAAAGGCCCTACTCGGTGAGGAGTCTGAGGATGAAGCGGATTCAGATGCAGGCTCGAATGACGAGGATGATGAAGAATCTGATGAAGAGGAACAAGAAAGCATGGAAATAAAAGATGAGACAGAGACGAATCTTGTAAATCTTCGGAGGACAATTTATCTAACAATTATGTCTAGCGTTGATTTTAATGAAGCTGGCCACAAACTACTGAAAATTAAGTTAGAGCCTGGTCAAGAGGTATGTAATATGAGCTCTTCCTCAATATTATGCCCTATAAGTAAAGCTGCATTGTATTAATATTTTAAGCATAGAAAAGTAGTGAGAGGGTGTTGTCAATTTTCCAGTTCTGTATGAATTTGGCGAGTGTTGGGTAGCAGCTTGCTTTGATTGTGTTCCAAACACCCCCCCTCTACGCCCCCGCCACCACCGCCACCACAGCACACAGGCATACACACATAAGCAAGTAACCCCATGGATACTTGTTTATGCCTGGAATTTGTATTACTTTGCTCTGAGTAATAATAACTGGCAATGTTCGTTGAGACATTTTTGCTGAAAATATTACTAACAGCTTTTCTTATTTATGGGTTGAGCATGGTTGGGTTAATACCTAGGTGATAGCCTTGTTGGTTGCCTAGTGGTGGATTGGTAGTTGGATGACGTAATCTCTTACATGATTTGGGTAGTGGTAGTGGATACCTTTCACCTTTAAGTCCTTGTATGGTAGTAAATAATTCTTTTTGATGGGTGCGGTGGACTAAATATTTGTTGTTTATAATGCACTAAGCTGACTTAGGCTTGTGTGGCACTAATGTGCCAGCATGGGGAGCATATGAAGATGTTTAGTTGTGTTGAGGTAAATAATGTGTTTCTTATTACAAAAGCATACGAGGAAGAGACAATCATCTCAAAATTGGCATCTCTTTTATTTTTACTCCTTTATCCTCTTCGATGTTATTTGTATACAATCATACATTTTGCTTATGTAAATGGAATAGATGACAGGAATAGCTAATTAACATATATCTATCTTGCAGAATTAGCCTGATCCCACACTGAACTGAGTGATTGAACCCCCACATATTTCTTTTGGGCGCTTTGGGGTACGGGGGAGTGTTTATTAGCATTGCTGCAAGTAGGCACAAGATAATTGAGTGGTAACGCTATAAGCTGTTAATTGGGTCTGAAACATATGGTTGGCAAAAGGTACAATGTGGCAGAAACCAAGGAGTGTAATGTCTTTCCAACAAGAATGTAAATTTAATTTTACTTTTTGATATTAATTTGACTCATCATGACATTGGAGATGTAGCACCTAGTATGTTTCATAGACATATCAAATGCGTGGTCTATCCGTGTCAGACACAAGTTTGGGAGATGCCTTCAAGATGTCTAAAATGTCTTCAAGATGTCTATCTTCAAAGTTTAGATAATTAGCCAATAAAAATTATTCAACGGGGAATAATGAAAAATATGCATAGATAATTGAACTTTGTCTTCAAATTCTCTACCTTGCGATGTTTTTTCTTGATCTTCATCTTTGCATCTAGATAATTTTATTTTAATTGGATTCCTTAATCAAAGCCCCCTCCTCCCCTCTTCTACATGGATGGGTTAAAATAAGCTCAAGTATCATAAGCAGCTTTGCGCAAAAGGATTTATTTTTTTACTAGGCTAGACATGAGGGCAGGCCTTGACATAACAGTAAGGTTTTTCTACATGGATGGGTTACAATAAGCTCAAGTATCATAAGCAGCTTTGCACAAAAAATTTATTTTTTTACTAGGCTAGACACGAGGGCAGGCCTTGACATAACAGGAAGGTTTTTTGATTATGATATGGGCGTCACAGGTTGGAAACACCGAAACAGCCTCTCCGCACATGGGGTTAAAATTGCGTACATCTGACCCTCCCTAGACCATTGGGCTGTCCTTTTAATATCCTTTTCAATAAGTTAGAGATGGAGTTCAAGGTGATTACTTTGGTGTATCAATGTCTCAAGATTAAGGACCATGTAAAGCTGACACTCAACATCACTCAACAGGTGGTCCTGCCCATTTGAGATAGATTTTGCTAGTTTTATATATTTCATTGCTTAAGGCACCTATATATATATACACATAAGATGCTACATATTCTTCTAGTACTTTATTTTATAACAAAAGGTTACCTAGCGTTTGGGGATGATGAAGATGAGCACGAGTATCTATTTTCGATGGAAGATTGTAAGAAGAAATGAGAGGATCAAAGTTTGGCGTGCTAAATTTTTAATATGTCTATTCCCAAGTGATCTTGGACAACTTGCTAAACTTAGGATGGAGGTTGCCTACAATTGGATTCATAGTGGGTTTAGTGTTGGAGAAGCTTCTAAGGTTAGGGTGGTTGAAGGTAGAAGAAAAGTTCAAGGGCAAATTACACCAATCTCCCTTGACTTTTGGCCTAAATACGGAAAACTACCCTTCGGAAATTGCAAATTTCCTTTTTATTTGAAACTTAGTAACCACTAACAGAATTTGATGACATAAGCATATTAATTTAGTGTGTTCACAATTTTACCCTAGAAACTGTACCCTTGGGCCTTACTGTAAAAATGTAAAGATCTTCCTTTTCTTCTTCACCCTTCTCTCTATCTGCACCAAACCAGTGCCCCTCCCCACCCCCCAAAAAAAAAAAAAAAAAAAACCACCACAACCACCCACCCAACCCACCTCTGCTTTACTGTAAAAAAAGTAAAGATCTTCCTTTTCTTCTTCACCCTTCTCTCTATCTGCATCAAACCAGTACCAGTACCCCCCCCCCCCCCCCCCCCCCCCCCCCAAAAAAAAAAAACCACCACAACCACCCAACCCACCTCCGCTTTCCCGCCACCCAAGTCACTTTTTTCCCTCTCCAGCCACCTCCTAGAGCCACTTCCTCTCCCCATCTACACTGGCAACCATCACCAATCATCATTCCCTCTCTAGCCACATAAACCAGAGGGAGAGAGAGCAATGGCTTTAGAGAAATAAGCAAAAGGAGATTCTGACCTGAAAGTCGGGACACCCTGTAGCAAAAAAAGAACAAAAATAAAGCCAAATTTTGGGGGCTGTGAGAAAGGAAAGGAAAGAGAAAATGAAGAAAAAATATTTTTCCTTTTCTTGTTTGGTTTTGTGAAGAAATTGAAAGGAAAGTGGAAGGAAAGGAAAGAGAAAATAAAGAAAAAATATTTTTCCTTTTCTTGTTTGGTTTTGTAAAGAAATTGAAAGGAAAGTGGAAGGAAAGAAAAGAGAGTGATTCAAAATTTTCCCTTCCCTTCCGTCTCCTGCCCCAAGTTCCAAATAGGCTCTTAGGGTCCGTTTGGTAGGATTTTTTGCCAAGCTTTTTCAGGTTAGCTTTTTTGGCTTTTAAGCAAAAAAGTTAAATATTTTTTGGCTTTTCTGCTTTTTTTTTAACCTCCTCTGTTAGCCTCTGTTACTTGACTAATCTAGCAAGGGTGTATTTGTACTTTTAAAAAACCAAGGGTAGATCTTTGTATGTAGGCCAAACATCATGGGAGGTTGGTGTAATTTCCTGAAAGTTCTATGGCTTATAGAAGGGGCAAGACTTAAGTTAGTTCAATTACAAAAGTTACAGGTGGGTTTCAGAATTGGCGTGACTAAAGAGCTTAGACAATGGCTATTCTATGGGTCATTTGTGATGCTGAAGGCTAATAGGTAGGGGAACAGTTAGGGCTTTGATTGGAGAGTTTTGGGGCTGAAATTGAGGTTGTATAGGGGCAATGAACAATGTTTGGTGTTGAGTGGGTGATGATAGTTTTGTTTCCTAGGGTGTCCCAAGGATAGCAACAGGAGGCCCTAGGTGACCACTCCTCTTTGCCAATGTTGTGTTTGTGGAGAGAGTGCAATAGGAGACCTTTGGAAGGCCATAAATGCTCAATTCTAAGTCTGAAGGGCACAATGCTTGTCTCTCCATTTTTGGGGGATGAAGGAGGCTTGCCCCTTTTCTTTATCTTTTTTTGTTGAATTTTTGAGGGATTCATATATCCCTTTAGATATATAGAGGTGGCATTTAGTTAACAAAAAAAGGAAAAGGGGGTGGCACTTGGTGTATAGTCCTTTTGTAGGCTTCTTGCGTGTAGGGTTGAGCCCCTTTTGTGGTGCCTCAAAAAATTGAACAGTAACCTGGGAATAGCATATTGGTTGTTTTGCATAGATAAGAAGAATAAGAGAGAAAGATTAAACTCTTCACCCTTACAAGGGTTGGATTAATCTTAAATTTTCATAAACTCAATTCCATCGTATAAGAGGATATGCATAAGTATTTACAGGTTGCTATAAATCTCTTTCTACCAGGATTTTGAATCATAAATACGAAAATAGTAGACCTTTACTAATTTGAATAGTTATACTACCAGAAACCATATCAACAACCCAAAACACAATTTGACTCATATTCCAACCTGATGACTCGTATAAAAGACACAGAACACAACTTGACCCATAGCTTCTGCATCACTAAGTTTGTCTTAGTCCTATTTTTTCTGTGTAACTTTCTTTTTGAGGGATTGCCGAAGGATCCTCATTTTCATTGTTTTGGAATAAGCATTCTCAAAATTGTTTGGCTCTGCCTTGTTAATATTTGGGCATAGGCCTTATACTTTGAGCCTTCTATGGTAAGTTGTATATCATCCAAAATGAAAGTTCCAATTCCAAGTCATGAAAGTGGGACTGAAAAAAAAAATGCCAACCAATAACAAGAAATAGAGTTTCATTGCCCACAAGAAGAATAAATGGATCTTTAGATAACAATCTCTCTTTGCACTTGTTGGATTTTCGTCTAAAAAATATTATTCTTCATTGCCCATGCCCACAAGAAGAATAAATGGATCTTTAGATAACAATCTCTCTTTGCACTTGTTGGATTTTTGTCTAAAAAAATATTAAATTTCGAAGCTGTAGCTAATTATCGCTAATATTGTTTGGACGTACTGGAGGAAATTCTAGATTTAGAGGGGCAAGAGGATTATACGTATAAAATTTTAGCTAATGAATTTTTGGTTCGAGATTCATAGAAATAACATGATAGCTCCCTCCCTAATAAGCGTAGACACTTCTAAGAAAGTGTCGTATTCATGTGTGACACGTGTCAGAGGCCGACACTTGGACACAAACTTGTCCAATTAATGTTTTCAATTTTTTTAGAACTGGACACGTTTCAGACACTTGGAGAATACACGTATCTATCACTTAGACACACAAAATACATTGCAAGTTTGAAGAAAATAACTTGAGATCTAATAAGATAAAAATAATGTCGATGTATACATTTTGAATTGTTATGTTTTAAATTTTGAACTTACTTTCATATTGGTTTATGTTAAATGATGTTTAAACTATGGATTGAATGCTCAATGATGTTTTTCATGCTGAATTAGTGCTATGTTTTCAATATTCTTGGTGGGTAATGGATGTTTGATTCATCTACATAGCAAATACAAATATGCGTTTTACATGCTGAATTAGTGCTATGTTTTCAATATGTTTGGTGGTCTGTCGATGTTTCATTCATGTACATAGGAGATAAATATGTGTGTTTTTCATATCCCATTCATGTCCGTTTCTTCATTTTTTGAAAATCACTATGCCCCCCCGTGTCTATATCTATGTCGTTTCTGTATTCATGTTTTGTGTCAAGGCTTCTTAGCAGCCCAGAGATGTCTACTCCACATTTTTTTCACATTTTATTTCCTAGGCGCTGATGGGAAGGGAAATTGTAGTGAAGTATAATTGGACAGTGTCGTGTTTGATGAGTTATATCAACTAAATTATCTTTTTCTACCAACAGGGTCTGATCACAGGTAACCAACCAAATGTGAAGTATTGGCTAAAATGCTCTCCCACTTTTTAACTACCATATATGTAATCAAAAAGAAAAAGGAAAGCAAGTTAAGCACGGTATAACTCCTCACTATTTGCGGAATTCTCATTAATTTATCATTTTCTTAATTGGAGTGTAGAATGGAATACACTTATGACAACAAGTTCAGAAAATAATTCATCACATAGCTGTATTATTTGGAACATATTGGTCGCAGACTGCAATCATCTGCCCTTTCTGTTGTTTAGTTTGGATCTGTAACTGTAATACAATGCATTTTGAGGGATAGCATATGACACCTGGATCACACTCACACCCATATCTAGTGTACAATAAGTTGAGTTATTCAAACCTGAATACGTATATCTATACAGTCTATGCAAATTATAAGAGTAAGAACTCAAAACTCCTTGTTAATCTGAAATATATCTTGATTAGCACATGACAGAAACTACAGAAGAGTTTTATGCTTGGTAAAGATTTGTGGGGACGCATTAGAATGAGATGGAATGAGGTTTTCAAGTATGTTTCCTTTGTTGTGAGGAAGGTCTATACGGTGAGCTTCTAGCATAACATTAGGTGTTGGGGAGAAGCCTTGAAAACCTCTTTTCCGGCTTCATATGGGATTCCGGTGGACAATGATGTTTCCATATCAGATTATTATAGACTTGTCGATGAGGGGATGCCTTAGTCAGCTTGGGTGGGGGAGAGGAGGAGAATTTCAAAGTGAAACCTCATTGTACTATATTCGTAGGAAACCACGGGCCTTCTTTTCCTAGTAAGGGGATTTAGATCTCTAAAGTCCCTTTTAAGATTTAGTTTTTTTGTGTAGATGGTGGTGCATAGGAGGGTACTCAAGATTGATGACTTAATTCGTTGGAGTCCTATAATGCTGGTTGGTGCCGTCCATCTAAGGAGGGTGGAGAGTCGGTGGATAACCTCCTTTTCATTGTAGTGTGGCATGGGGAGTCTAGGTACTACTTTTGGCAAGGAAAGTTTGAAAAAATATTTCTTGTGAGCCAATGACTAAAATCAAAATAATGTGAATTTGAACATATTTATCCCTCCAGGCTTTTAAAATTTAGAAACCTCAAAGCCTAAAAACTTTCAAATTTTTTTGGGAGTTAAAAATAGACATTAGGAATCTTTTCTAATATAGAGAATGTGAAAAATAATTTTTACTATTCTTAATAAAATATTAATATATGTAATGTAAAAAATGATGAAGTTACTATTTTCATGTATATATATAAAAATGTTATTTATTTGTTGTCGTATCCCCACCGTGTCTTGTCTTGACTTTTCGAAAATTATCGTGTTGACATGGCCATAATGTATCATATTTGTCCCATGTCTGTATTCATGCTTCTTCGACATTTTGCTTATAATTTGAAAGAATACCAATACTATAAGAAACTAACAATGAATATTATTGTTCAAATATTTCTGTATATATATTCTTTCCAATTTGGGTCCTATCAATTTGAAACTGTTTCATTATACATCTTGTTTTCTCCTCTATGAGGTTCTGGATTTGTTTTATTAACATGTGGATTGAAAATATCTCACTTTGTTAACTTAAAGCAAGAAATTAGAGCATGTTTTAATAATACGGACACTTACTAAGCTCTTAATATGGCTTTATGCAGATGGAACTGTGCATCATGCTGTTGGAATGCTGCAGTCAAGAGCAAACTTATCTGCGGTATTATGGCCTTTTGGGGCAGAAGTTCTGCATGATCAACAAGGTCTACCAGAAAAATTTTGAGACATGCTTTGTGCAGCAGTATTCTATGATTCATCGCCTTGAGACAAATAAGCTGCGTAATGTAGCAAAGTTTTTTGCCCATTTACTTGGCACATATGCTCCAGCTCTTCCTTGGCACGTTTTAGCTTATATACGGTTAACTGAAGAGGATACTACTTCATCTTCCCGTATTTTCATTAAGATTCTCTTTCAGGTAACTAAATAGATATACTGTTTAAGATTTTTATGTTCCTTTTGGGCCTACAAATTGGTTACCTACTCTCTCTAACAAAGTAAAAAAAATTAATGTTGCTGGCCCGCCCTTTGAATTAACATGATGTGATCATATACCTATTGATGGAGATTGTGAAGGCGGCATCAACCAGACTAATTTATTTAGGAGTTTGACTTTATTTGGGATTTTATTTATTAGACTTTCTTAGGATTTGATTTATATTAGGATTATTGGAACAGCCTATATATAAGGCTTGGTGTAACAGATTGTCAGTTTTCTTGAAAATTATCGAATATAAAGTTTTGCATACATCTCTTCCCTCTTGGCAGATTCCTTCTTGTTCTTGTTCTTATTATTATTATTATTATCTTCCTCGTTTCTCTTCCCCTTCTCTCCGCCTACGCCACTACACAAATTGTTTCCATTACCATGCTGTACTTGGGATTTATCTTTAAATTTATTAGTTATACGGTGTCCTTGATTCCTTTTGGCAAACCTTCCCACCTCCCTGTTATCCATGTAGCACCTTTAATATGAGGTATTACCATTGATTCAGCTACTTATATTTCTCCCTTATGTGGCTACGTTACATTAACTCAAGTATTGGTGTGGGTGTGTCTATAAGTGTTGGATTCATCTAATTCCTATGTCTAAGGACATGGGAGGACGGTAAACTATTTAGAGTTCTTAATGCACTTTTTTTTATTTTATAGCATTTAAGTAGTGTTTAGGCACGTATAATGTGGAAAATTATGCATATCAATACGGCAAACTCATTACTAAACATTTTTGTTGGATGAATATCCAACAATACATGTCAGACACATATTCCATGCACATACCTTTACCCAAGTATCAAAGTCTAAGTGTCGAGTGTCCGATTGGGTACGTCTTGGATTTTAGAAGAGTCCATGTAACATGGTGTGTGGGTTCATAGGAGGGAATTTTCATGCATGCATGAGCATGTGTTTGGGGAATAAATGTTTTTTTTTTTTTTTGGTTTTTGGTTTTTTTTTGGGGGGGGGGGGGGGGGGGGGGGGGGGGGGGGGGGGGGGTTTAGTTGCATAGTTGTGGTTTTTTTGTCTCAGCAATTCTGTAGGTGTAGGTGCTGTTTCCAGAAACCAGGGAGATTTCTTTTTAATTATTTTTTTCTCTAAAAGTTGCTAATTTTAACTTTCTGTGGTTTATGGTGCAGGAATTGTCAGAGCACCTTGGAATTCGCTTGCTGAATGAGCGGCTTTCTGATCCCACAATGCAGGATTCCTTTGAATCTATTTTCCCAAGGGATAATCCCAAGAACACACGGTTTTCTATCAATTTCTTCACATCTATTGGGCTTGGTGGCATTACTGAGAACTTGCGAGAGTACTTGAAGAATATGCCACATCTTATTATGCAACAACAGAAACCAGTGTCTGAATCTGATGACAAGTCTGAAAATTCTGGTTCTTCTGATTCTGATGCTTCAAGTTCTGTGTCAGACTCAGGGACATCGAGCTCTGATGATCAAAGTGAAAGTGAAAGTGAAAGTGATGACAGATGCAGGAAGCGGAGGAGGAGAGGCTGAGGAACATCTCAAATTCCACGGCCAATTGAAGCTTCATGTCTTCACTCAGGTGAAGCAGGTATTTCTGCGTTTGGTTCACAGCTCACAATTTGTGGAATATTGTGTCAATGTCAATCTGTTAGGGCAAAGCTCTACAAGCTGTGGTTTTACTGTGGAAGCTTTGTTACTTCAATTTTTGTTTTTGTTTTTGTTTTTGTTTTTGTATCTTTTGACGTTCATATACCATGCAGTTGGTGGGCTAGTTTTGTCCTTTGCTAGTAGTATCTGTAGACGTGTCTTCTGATTTACATTAGGTCCAAGTGTTACAGTCCTTTCTTTACTTCTCTTGTATGGACAAAAGTTTTTGAATGGCTGCTGTAGTACAGTACAGAAAAATAAGGTATTTCAACAATGCCATATCTGAATTATGATCATTGTTCTTCAGAAGTGTATCCCTCATTTTTTTTTTTTTTTTGTTATGGTTTTACTCGAATCATTGCATTTGCCAATTATAATGCTTTCATTTGGACACAGAAAATGCTCACATTTTATTGAGAAGTCTCAGTGTTTATATGCTGTATTAGTGGTAACTTGGATTGTCAATAAGGTAATTGCAAATGTACGTGTTGAAGATAGGTCCTTTCACTCTCACCTCCTTTTATCATGCGAAAAGGAGGTTATTTGTTGTGTTTGATTGACGATAGTAAAAATTGATTTGCTAATTGCTTGTCATAACATCATGAGCTTAGTTAGAATGTGTCTCATCTTTCCTTTTGCACCAGATTGTGAGTTTATGCTATTTGGTGTTGAATATGTCTGCAGTGCGATTTAGATCAAACATAAGTCTCGTAGTCTAGTGTCTGTCAAGATTAAAGGTGACTTGGAATGTTATCTCCTCATAAATCTTAGTTGTTTTGTTTCCGTATTCTAATCTTTCACTGATTCCTGCTGGTTTAGGGGACATTCAAACATGGCTCGATCTTCTCACCACTACATTGCCTGAACTGGGTACGGCCCAAAATCTGTGCTCTGTTCGTTCTTTTTGTTTGCTGTGCTGTGGATGTGAGAGCTAAAAAAGCTTGGCATGTGAGTAGTCTTAAATCTATTTTTTTTCAAATGTCTTTGAAAATGTTCTATGCTGTCATCTTGATTTATGACAATTGGACAGTCCCAATTTTGCATTATTCCCGTGTCTTGCATTGAGATCTCGTGAAAATGTGCTGCCTATATTTTGCATTGTAAATCATCCATATTCTTCTCTAAAACTTTTCCGGAAACAAAGTTTTAATGATGCTTTGAAATTCAGACCGCCAAGCTAAATCCCCTTTGGATGCGTTTGTTTCACGGGATTTGACTACTCATCCCGTGTTTGGCCTTGTCACACGTTGGTTGTGCAAAATGGATTCAGAGAGTGCCTTTTGGTAGTGACGGCATTTTTGTAATTAAAAGTTGTCACTATAGTTATGTAAAATTTAAGACATGAATTATGTAAAATTTTATCTGGTTGAGATGAGATGACAGCTTTGTGTTGTTCTCCATTGAATGAATGAGCCTACGTTGCCAACCACACTCCATTCGATGTCCCATTGTTCCATTTGTAGAATCATACACGCAACATTCTCCAACATTATATCCCTCTCCTAATAGCAATGTAGTCATCAAAATTAAAGACGAAAGTTTTAAAGAGGCCATAGCATATTAAAGTGTGAGCTACAAGTGAGAGAGAGAGAGAGAGAGATTTGGCTATCATGCTCTAGCACTGTACTAGTTTAATTATCATACACAATTTATAAATGAGAGTCATTTACTTTAAAATTAAATACCTATTATAATTACAAAAGAATTATTCTCCTATCATGCTAGTGAGTTTTTTTTTTTTTTTTTTTCCTAATTGTATAGAAGAATAGCATTTGCTTATCTCATCATCTTTTCAGTTCACTGGCTCAAAATGACCTTGTGTGAGAAATGCTATTTTTTCAAATTTGTGCCAAACAAGAAAAATTTTACTACTGCTGCTCAGATTTAAGCTTTATAGCGTAAACTCTTCAAATATGAGAAGGTAAAATTTATAAATAAAATAATACCTAAAAGTAGCACTGGCTTTTACCCCCTAGACAAGTTTCGCTAGGGCGCAACATTTATACCACCTACTCATCCCTTGTAGATATCCTTGGCCTCATGAGGGTAAGGATGGAGGGGCTTTAAGAAACTAGGACCTCTCAATCCCTTTCAAGAAGGGTTTGATGCGATAATGGAAAAGGGCATTGTAATTGACAAACACTCAATAGAGTTGAATATATTTTCTTGATTAGGTAAAAGAGTAAGTTGTTTAGAGACATATTCATACGTGCACATATTGGCCACTAAAAGTAAATGTTATGCAAAATGTATCTCCTACTTATAGTTAATCCAATCGTTATGGCTGTGGATCCACCGTTTCTTCTCGCAAGTTGAGAGATCCACTCATATGAGAGGAAGGACTGTGAACACAGTTTTTTAAGCTATGAATTTTTAGTAATTTTGTTTAGAATTATTGAGTTTCGTCAAAAGAAATAAGTTGTACAACAACTTGCTAAGGTAACAATGTGATGATTGCAATACAAGATTACTAAACCACAAAATAAAGAGTCAGAGAATAACCTCTTTTGTTTACACAGTTTTTTTTTTAAAAAAAAAAATTCAAATAACCTTCATTAAATAAATCATATAACATTTGCTATAAATAGGCGGGCCCCAAAGGTAATTACACAAATAGATTTTTCCTTTGAAAAAAATTAAGATTTTATGTAGACATTATATTTTCTAAATACGTGACCGTCTTTGATACTATACACTTGTAGAGAGTTATTAAAAGGAGAGAATAAAAGTAAAATATATCTTTTGTAGCTGACGTAAAAAATCAATTGAAGACACACTTGAACTTTAAAAACTGAACACATGGTCCACTTGCCACCTATATGGGGCTTAGGAGCTCACGCAACTTGCACATTAGGAAATTTTAATCCATTTGAAAATAAAGTTTCAAATCCTTCTGTAGGATTATTTTATCCCAAACAACTCTTATCCTGACCAAATTATCTCTAACACCCAATTAATTTCTAATAAGTAATCTATATTCTGATAATATTTATTTTATTCATCCAATTTTATTTAAAATTTCAATATTATCCCTCTACTTTTATTTATTTTATTTTAACTTTTAACTTTTGAAAGTATGTTAATATGGTCTTTATATACAAATTAAGTCAAGTCAAATCACACTGCAAAATTAACACTTTTTTGAGTTATTATCCAGTACTCTTACAACACAACATTACCCTTACTCATATTCTTACCATGCAATGTGTCATTTTGTTACTAGGTGGGCCGGATATGTGTATTCAGGACTCATCTAACAGGGAGACTCATTGTATTGTAAGAAGAGAAGTAAGAGTGATGTAGCGCTTTAAAAGAATTGAATAATTTTAATTTTTCCTCGCCTTCAATGTAACTTGATTATATTCGGCCTGTCATTTGACGAGTGCATGATTTTTTTATGAGTAGGATTATTCAAATAAGAGAGAGATGATAACATGAGGGCAACATGGATGAGGAGAGTTAACCCAATGGTAGCGAGACCTTTATTTATACCTACGGTCATAAGTTCAATTCATCTTCACCCGTCTCTCCTAAGGATTCTGACCTGCAATGCACAAATATGTATATATATACATATTTATAGACATGAGGGGAACATACTTGACTTGTCCAACAATAATCTATAGAAGATGTTACACACGAACTACTATGGAAGAGGGTTGGATACTTGATCAAAAGCCTGGATAAGAAGGGGGAAATTCCGGAACCTTAATTTCAGGTAGTTCTTCCATTATAAAATTTTACCTTCCACTTATTTGATGGATATGTAAAACTTAAATCTAATTGAATATTTGTGTGATTTTTCTTTGAAACTTTACAGTGTTTTTCAAGGTTCAGTATACTACAACCTCAGCTCTTGGATCAAAAAATAAAACAAAAGTTCACCTATTATATGAAAATATTTGAAAAAATAGAGGCGTTTTATTGAAAAAGTTGTTACCATAAATGTGATCCCTAATTACAATTATATTTTATGATAACTGTTATTACTTTGAGTAGTAATTATAATCAATTTAAATGATTGTTGCAGTTTTAAAGTAAGGTACCATCACGCTACCGAAGCCCTTAATTCTCATATTTGTTTACATAAAAGAGTTTATTCTTCATGGAACTACTAACAACCCGATGTCACCATCAAGATAACATTTGAGAGTACAAGCGAAGCAAAGGAAAGCAAAGATTAGCATTACAGCACAAAGAATAATAAGGCTACAGAGACAACTATGATTAACATTGGGAGGGTCCAATTTGCAAAACCATTGATTGTGAATTCAACACACAAGATTTAAAATGCATGGCCAGGATGTCATGTTAGTCACACTGAGAGAGCAAGGACACTGGTGTTGGAATTTTGGACTCAACCAGCCAATTCAACACAGAGACATCACAATGATCACATGATCTCTCTCTCTCTCTCTCTCTCTCTCTCTCTCTCTCTCTCTCTCTCTCCCCAGTTATATGATTAAGAGTCCCCTTTCATTGGACAAACCTTCTGCGTTACTGTAGGAATAACTTCCTTTTCAACAAGGCTACAATTACAAGCTAAGTAAAAAAAAAAATTTACATTCACATTGTATTTTGGGAAAGTTAATACAACAAGAAAAAATTAAAAATCCATTTGGTAAGAGGGAAGCCCTGAAGGTGTACACAAAAAGTTTTCTTAATTATAATTATTGCCATTTGTGTGTTTGAGCAGTAATAGATCGTCCATCTCACCTCAAGTGTTTAGATTCCAGTATCTCTGTAGGTCCTTGTTGAGATCATTTATACTTTACAGTCTCATGAGTGTATATTTGTGGCCTGATAAGCATGTTGTGTAACTTTAGACTAGGTTTCAACTGAGGATTCTTGACTCTGCTCTTGATGCTATGGAGCTTAATATCTCGAAGGAATTGTGGCGTATCCTAACTACTCCTATTTTTTTTTTTATAAAGAGAGAGAGAGAGTCTCCCAAAATTGCTCTAAATTCTTATAGTGGCCCATCAATCTTATCAATTACACTACAAGGCCGCTTAAAGAAAATTCATGTCTTCGTGCACAGTGATTGGATATTCCTGTAGCATGAGACAAAGTTGGACTGCAAACCCAAACAAAACCCACTTCCGATAAATTTTTGGACTACACATTTCCCTACCCACTATGTAACAAACCAATGAATTTTATTTTGTTTTATGTGCTAAAACAGAAGAGAGCTTCATTCAACATAGAAACAAAATAAGGGATAAAAAAAAATAACTAATATTTCAAGAGCAATGTGAAATTTTAACCATATGAAATTAAAATATAGACTCTTGTTCATAAAGCAGTTGTGGACATTAAAATTTTATAGACCACCTTATCACAGTTAGATTAATCTAAGTTCAAAAGTCCAACCTTTACAATATACTACTAAGGAATCCTGAAAATTTTTGTTTTACAAACATTAATTCTATGATACTAATTTTGAAATCCTTTGTTGAAACGGAGTTAACATTGATCAATCAGATTTTTTAAATGATGAGCGCCCAATTTACATCAAAATTGCAATTTCAGTACCTAAAAATATTTAAAAATGAAAAATTAGGATAGCTAAGTTATTTTACATTTTTTTGGTTTTTTATTTGATATGATTTTTTTACCGGTAATGTAAAAAATTTAGTACAATTAGGAGTGCCTCAAAATCAAATTAAATAATATTTAAACACACACTCATAACCAAATACCAGGAAACTTTTACAGTATGTTTGAAACTTGAGAAAAGGAAGAGATATGAAGAAAGAATAATAATTTTTTTTAATCGTATGTTTAGTTTCTAGTTTGGAGGAAAGAAAGAAAAAAAATTCTAAAGAAGATAAAGTTACTTTTCTCTTCACTTTCTTCTTTATTTCCTTTTGAAGAATTGCTTCATTTTTTTTTTCTCTTTTCCTTGAATTTCAAACAAGTGAAAATTATTTTTCTTTCACTTTCCTTTTATTTTCTTTGTAAAATAAAAAATAAAATAATAATCATAGTATCTATAATTTCTCTCCCATTTCCTTTTTCTCCCTCTCTTATTCCTTTCCAGGAGTTCCAAACAGGCCCTTATACAGGCGCGGCGCAATATAGAACAGTAAGTAACCAAATTAACAGAAAAACCCCCACTGCTCACCTTTTCAGATAAAATGAGAATGTCAAAATGTGGTTGGACTTTCTCTCTCTCTCTCTCTCAACAACATTCACAGGTCTCCCTCTCAGTAAACCCCACCTCTCAAAGATAATGACACCAATCCGTGATTCTTCTTTGTCTGTTTCTCTCTCTACATCTATATGTATATATATATACATTCCCCCAAAATATCTAATTTGTATGCGCATATATTATCTGTATTTATGTGCACGAAACCAATTCTTACCTTATACGAGATTCTTTTGTTTTTGAATTCTCCAGTTCTTAATTGATTGCTACATCTATATCTTATTATCTGTACACTAACGGCCGCCCTAACCCCTCGTTGTATTTGAAATTCAAGGTCCTTTTTTATTCTTCTCAGTTGAATTTGAGCTGAATATCCGTGCTTCTCTACTAATTCACTGGATTTTAGGGCTACTCTCTCTCTCTGTCTCTCTCTCTCTCTCTATGGATATATCACTGCTGAAATATCTATTTACCTTTAGCCGTAAATCATATTGGGATAAGTTTGTTTCGCAAGAAACCATTCTTACCTTTCACGTGACTGTTTGGTTTTATATTGAATTGTCGCATTCTTGCTTTCAAGCCTATAAATAAAGGAGTGGGTGTGTTCTTGTACTTAGAAGAGGCTTTTTAAGATAATTTTTAGTTGAATGTGAGATCATCAAGTGTGTTCTTGAGTCAGTTAGATCTTTGTTCTTGTTGAATTGACTTGAAACAAAAGGGGTTTTTTCTTGCTTTCTGAAATTGATAAAATATGAAGTCTTTCATCTCTTTCAACGCGCTATTTGTTCTAGTTGTAATTGGGTCTGCGTTATATGGGTGTGTTATGGGTAAGGAGTGTACTAACACTCCTACTCAATTATCTTCACATACTTTTCGATATGAGCTGTTGTCTTCGGGTAATGAGACATGGAAAGAAGAGATATTTTCACACTACCACTTGATTCCTACTGATGACTCTGCCTGGTCAAATTTGCTTCCAAGAAAGATTTTGAAGGAGGAAGATGAATTCAGTTGGGTTATGATGTATAGGAAAATGAAAAATTCGGGTGGGTTTAATGTTCAGGGGGATTTCCTGAAGGAGGTTTCCCTGCATGATGTGAGACTGGACCCAGAATCAAAGCATGGGCAGGCTCAGCAGACGAATTTGGAATACCTGTTGATGTTGGATGTTGATAGCTTGGTTTGGAGCTTTAGGAAGACAGCTGGTTTGCCGACCACTGGCAAGGCATATGGAGGTTGGGAACAACCAACTAGTGAACTTCGGGGGCATTTTGTAGGTTGGTTTAACTCGTTAATCTCATCCCTTTACCGGTTTATTTTTATATCTTTGTTCTAGCTGCTTTTCATTATGTGGAACTATCCTGGTCCTTATAGACTATGCAAATAAAAGCATGTTTTTTTACAGAACATCGTTGGGAATGAAATTTTAATTTTTTTCTCATGCATGAAATTGACATTCAATTTCTGCCACTGTAATTCTTAACTTAAGAAATTCTCTACTAGCAAGCAATAATCCTCTTCGGCTGTTACAGTTGGTTCTGTAATTTGTTATATTTTGGTTTAAATTTTATTTACAATTCTAAGATGCATAAAATTGCTGTGTAATTTAGATCTTTTCATTAACTTTAGTGTTATGTTCCGTTCGAGGAATTTGCTATGCTATTACTGTATGTGCACTGATGGGACATCCACGGTTTAGGTTGACATCCTGTTTTGTGGTTCCATGGACGGGTTCTTCTGGGAACGTCTAAGATCATTTTCAAGCAATCTTTGTGTCTTTGCTTGGGATTGTTTTCCTCAAATTCTGCTTGTACTGAACCGTGAGTTGTCACATATTTGGAATGGATTCCACAAAATTGATTAGTGCTCCACTGGGTCTATGGCTTCGTATTGATTATGATCGATGCTCCTTACGTAGCTTTTGATCCCAGTTTCATAGCAATTGTATGACTTCAATTTGTGACCTATTTTTTGGTCATTAGGATTGTATCCTGATGTGATTTTTGACAATCAACTTACTTTTTATGTATTGAAGGGCATTACATGAGTGCCTCAGCACAGATGTGGGCTAGCACTCACAATGATAGTCTCAAAGAGAAAATGTCTGCAGTTGTTGCTGCTTTATCTGCCTGTCAAGATAAAACGGGTACAGGGTATCTTTCTGCTTTCCCTTCTGAGCTATTTGATCGTTTTGAAGCTATAAAACCTGTTTGGGCACCATATTACACCATTCACAAGGTAAAACTGCTTTAGTAGTCTAGTTTTAACTAATCCTTTTATTATAAATAAATTATAAATAATTGACCTAATCTTATCTGCTTAACAGATTCTGGCAGGTCTTTTGGATCAACACGTGTTGGCTGGTAATGCTCAAGGTTTGAAGATGGTGACATGGATGGTTGACTACTTTTACAACAGAGTGCAGAATGTGATAGCAAAGTACAGTATTGAAAGACATTGGCAATCATTAAATGAAGAAACTGGCGGCATGAATGATGTCCTTTATAGATTGTACACAATAACGGTGTGTAAAACTCATCTAGGAATCTCCTTAGCTCTTCTCGTTGGTTCTTCTCCATGTTAAATTAATCTGTTTATCTGTTAGATATTTTGTATAGAGTATCAGTCCCAATGAGTCAATGACTGGGTTCACAAGGCATCTAGGAATTCCACAGGACATGCTATTTCTTGAAATTTTTTGTCAGGCATACCTTATATATTATGTGTTCTTTTATAGCATTTGCGCAATCTACAAAAGGAGTTTCATCCACTCTGCAATTCTGCAAAGAATTTGACTTCTTCTTTTGCCCTTAACGGCAACATATCCTGCATTGAATAAACTAATATAATTTTATAGTCCCACTATTGAGCTGTGATAGCTGAGTTTGATAGGTGGCAACCCGGAAGGGCTACTAAGGGGTATTGGTAGTCCTTTTTAGATTGTTGTTGTATAGGTTTTCCATGTCTGCAAATACTCTGATATTTTTTAACTTAGTTTTGACGTATTGTAAGTCTCTAACTGTTTGCAGGCAGATCCGAAGCATTTATTGTTGGCTCACCTTTTTGATAAACCCTGCTTTTTGGGATTGCTTGCAGTAAAGGTATTTATTGTTTTCTTGTGTTTACTTACTTTAAGTTTCCATTAGTCTTTATTAAATTTTTGTCCATTTTCTTTCCTAAAAATTGTGCTATCAAAGACCATATGCTTTCCTTTCAAGAGACAAGATGTTATTCCATATCGTGAACTTTTTCTCCTGACCAAATAGGGTACATCATTGACTTCAATGATTGACTGGACTTCCTGTTTGCTGTACTTGGGTGGGTTTGGGATCAAGCAGCTGGAACAGCTAATATTGGAAGAGTTCTCTAAACCTGGGGCAAATATGCCTCAATGTAGTGATGAGATTCAAAGTGGTGAATGGGTGGGCATTGGGCACGTAGGGCCGTGCAAAGATGCCACTAAGTTTCTTAAACTATTTCTGCTTAATATTATTAGTACATTACTTAAAAATCTATCCCATGTAAAATTGCATGTTATGCATCCATGGCATAGCTTGCCGCATGTAGAAATAAGTGAAGATAGATGTTGAGTTGGACTTTAGATGCCAACAGTGACGTAAATTCCACCTTTGTACAGAGCTTCTGTACAAAGAAATGTGATTTAAAGACCAAATTTACTTACAATAAAGGCTTACTAGATTGTCTCTAACTTATGAACTTTTTTCTATGTCTTCCTATGTGATCGTTGATGCATTTAAGCACAAAATATTCAGGTTTCTCACTCCTTTGTGCTTTGGGATTATTTGAAGCTTCAAATTTTAAATCAGCTTTTAATTCTGAATTTCTGACATCTACTAATGAAGGATTATGTTGCTATTTTCTTTCTTGGATCCATTTTTATTCGTGATGTTTTCCCAATGCATCAATTTTATTCTTCAAAGTGTGCTGCGTGACTAAATATTGTGAAAGCAATAGAGCACCTGATTTGCAATCGAGATTGTGGGAAGTCTTGATATTGAACCGGGACATATTCTTGAAGATTTGGTCAATTGTTTCATTGGCATCATAGCCTCTCTTCTTTACTAGGTCTAGGATTGAGAACCGCATAAATTTGGTGAAGTTTCTAGATTGACATGTACATTGTATGTAGCCAAAAGAGAGCTGAATGGACTGCATTCAATCCACGTAGTTTGCTTTTCACCACAGCTAACTGAACCTCAGGCAGATGCATATTTAAATAATATGGCTACCTGTCTTATATAAATATATAGACAAAGACATGTATAGCAGGTTGTATGGATACTGTAGGAAGGATAATTAAATGTTCAAAAGCTCTCTCCCTCCTTTTATCTTTTTTAATTGGTTAATGCTATACAAGTAGAAAACTTATACAGAATGATTTGGTTTAATGGAGCCTTTCACTTCAAAAAGAAACACTCATAGTGATAGCTCTTTTAAAAAAACACCATTGCCACATCATTCTGATGAGGTTTTCTCGACAAACTTTCTGGAAGAATAGCATTTTCCTTTTTAATTTTTTGAAATTACTACCTGTAGTTACGAGGCATTTTATTGAACCTCATTGTATAAATGTTGTACCATTAAATTGTTCTGAGGTGAGTGAAGCTCAAATTACAATTTGAACCAATTGTGTCTTAATTTATTTATTTTCTGTTTCCGTCTTTTCTTTTATGTTTTTGGGAATTTCTGGACTCAAACAAAGTTCAACATGTTAATTGCACTTCTTGATAAGGCTGATGTTGTATCAAAATGAAAGTTTGAAACCTTGTTTCAGAAAAAAATTTGTTGGTGAAATGTATAATAAATTGGGAGTCTGAGAAACTTTACCTCCTTTCGAAGTAGATAAGTATCCAATGTTTAGATAATCCTTTGTTATGTGAAACTCGTAAGTAAATGTTGGTTTCTTTTTCTCCTCCTTTTAATAAATAGATATATTGTTGGTATTCAAAAAATGTAATTTCTATAACTTCTGCCTTTTCTTGTAGGCTGATGATATTTCTGGATTTCATGCCAATACTCATATTCCAGTTGTTATTGGATCTCAAATGCGGTATGAAGTTACTGGCGATTCACTTTATAAGGTAAACAGCTGTAGTTTGTTTCAATATCAGTCTTCATAGCTATAATTGTAATTAACAAAGGTTTTTGCTGTGTGGACTTTTCTTACAGTAGAATAGTTTTTACACTTTTCTTCTTCTTCTTCATCTTTGTCTTCTTTTCGTCATCATCATCACATCATCATCTTCTTCTTCTTCTTCTTCTTTTGAAGAGCGAGTCTGATCTCCTAGTTAGTACTTTCTCTAATCTCCTTAAAGCAAGTGATTGCAAAGGCAGCTGTTTTTTCTGCTCTTTATTTTTTGTTTCTTCTGTTTATTTTATTTCAAATGGCATACAGATAAAACAAGAAATAGGAAACAATATTATTGAGGGTTAGGAATGGGTACAAAGTGAGAAGTATGAGAAACCTTCTACAAGTAGAAAAGATGCAACCAGCGAATAGGACATGATAGAAATACAACTCTTCAGTCCTTGACAGAAGATGGTTCCCAACATCAACTAGGATTAAACTGATTTCTAAATTACTCATTGCTGACAGCCTGTCTTTGGCTAAAATATTTCCTGCTTATAGGGAAACCTAGGACTCCACGTAATAAGTAAATTAAAGGAAGAAAATTAATCCAAAATCTCTCTCATTAAAATAGTTTAAGAGCAAGGATCAAGAGTTTGATTTCTTCACCCGTTCTGCCAAAGAAATTAAGTTACCCTCAGTCAAAATAATGATGCAACCCCAAGGAAAACTAATCTGCAAGGTGTTTCAAATAGCCAATATTTCTGCTTTGATGGTAATTCATGCTGGATTGAGTGAAATAGGTGGCCTGTTGGGTATCATTTTCCATTGTCTTAGATTTTTTTTTTTTTTTTTACAGTTTGCATTTTTTGATTTGTTTCCATCTTCTTATAGATCCAAATTTCTGCACATTCATGAAATATATTAAAATAGATTCCTGAAAATAGGCTATTCCAGGAAATTTTCTATAAAAATGACGTTTCCGAAAACATTTTCGCTGAAGGAGTTCTCTCTACTGTTTTCTTTTTTCTGTTTTAGACCACAGAAAACAGTTTGAAAAACAATGCTGAAGAGGCCTGTACTCCCTTCAAAGTTCCCAAATGGGGTAATCATGGAAATTAAATTTGATCAGATTCCTTTGGAGTGTGCATATGCAATAGTTTTCTCGTTTTTCTGAAAAACAGTCGTCGTTGGGAGATTAAAATTTCAAAATGCTGTTTTGCCAGGAAATAGGGACTTTCTTCATGGATATTGTTAACTCTTCTCACAGCTATGCCACAGGAGGCATATCAGTCAGTGAGTTCTGGTACGAATGTGAGACATTTTGAATGTAAATACATCTTACCTATAAATAGGTTCCGTTCCAGACTTTAATCTACCATTTGCTGGCAATATGCAGATAACTAGGGAAAAATTTTTATGCCCACCAGATTGCTGGTTTACTTTAAGGCTCATTTTGATCCTGAATTGTGTTGTTCTCCTTTCTTAACCTATGTGCAGGTCAGACCCTAAGCGACTAGCAAGCACTCTACAAACTGAGAATGAAGAATCCTGTACAACTTATAATATGTTAAAGGTTTGCCAATTATTTCTTACTCAGTTTTTTTTTTTTTTTTTGGGGGTGGGGCGGTGGGTGTGTGGAATTAAGATTTCAGTTTTTTCTAGAACTAACAACATTATATTATTAACATGCACTAAAGACCTATGTTACCTGGACTCTTCTAAATTTGTGAAATACCCGTATCGAACACTCGACACTTGGATAAGGGTATGGGATATGTGTCCGATATAGCTAGTTGGATATGCATTTAACAAGTATGTACAAGTAATTGAGTTTACTATAGAACTAAACATAGGACTTCCATTTTATACATGAAATGCTATATTTTAGCTTGCAAATGCCATTTTACCTTAAAAATTAAAAGAAACATTTAAAAAATATGAAATCTAGTTGTATTCCGGCTGTTTGGACATGAGAATTAGATGAATCTGATACTTGGACACATGCCCGTACCTGAGTCCAAGTAACATAGCGAAAGAGGAAGATTTTTCTCTTCACATCTAGATATTGCTATAATTTAGCATGATGGTAGGTAACTGTCTAGATCTTAGCAAAGAGAGTTGATACCAATCTCTATCTAACTTCGGAGTATCATTCATTTCTCTGTCAGTCCCTAACAGCCTGTTTGGAACTTGAGGAAAGAAAGGGTTTATTTTCCTTCCTTCCTCTACTTAGTTTCTAGCTTGGGAGGGAAGGGAAAGAAAATTCATCACTTTCCCTACCATGTCTCTCCCACTTCCTTTCCTTTTCTTTCCTTTCCTTTTCCCTTTCTCAAGTTCCAAACAGGCTGTAAAGTTTCTGTATTATTATATATAACTTTCAGTGTTGTATTCAAGCATATATTGGCGTGCTATATTGTAGGTCTCCCGTCACTTGTTTAGATGGACCAAAGAAATGGCATATGCGGATTATTACGAGAGGGCCCTGACAAATGGTGTGCTGAGCATCCAAAGAGGAAGGGAGCCCGGAGTGATGATCTACATGCTCCCACAAGGCCGTGGAGATTCCAAGGCCAAAAGCTACCATGGATGGGGAACAAAGTTCAATTCTTTTTGGTGCTGCTATGGCACAGGTCTGGGCTTGAAACCTCAATATTTCTTATTTCTAAACGCATTTTCTATGTTTCTTTTTGTTTTTTCGTAAAGAAAATCCAAATTCTGCAGAAATCCTTTAATTGCATCATGAAAGCCTTAGAAATTACTTATTTCTAAAGTCTCTTTTGTTATTTTGTAAGAGTCTCCAATTTCTTCAGAAAACATTTTTGAGCTTCCTTGTCCCCTTGTGGTTTTGATTGAGAGAACATCTGATTACCCTGGTATTCACCTTTCATGTGTTTAACAAATGATTTTCTTTCTTATTTAGTTGTGGTGTTGGTTAGCATTCTGTTCTACATTTATTTCTGTTGCTACCGTTTGTTTGTTGATGATTTGTGTTTTTCCTTGGTGTTGTATCAACTGATGCTTCATTTTTTTCTCTGTTTCTTTAGGAATTGAGTCTTTCTCAAAATTGGGAGATTCAATATACTTCGAAGAAGAGGGCAAAGTTCCAGGGCTTTACATCATCCAGTACATATCGAGCTCACTTAATTGGAAATCTGGACAGCTTGTGCTAAATCAAACAGTAGAGCCTGCTGTTGCCTGGAATCCTCGCCTTCAAGTGACATTGACAATTTCATCTGGGGTGGGAAATTATAGCAACTATATATATATATATATATATCTCAAATCACACACAATTGAACATTGTTTTTTGTTTTTTTTTTCTTGTATTTTTGTTGGTAATCTAAACCAGAGTTAACATAATAGTAAAGGAAAAGGAAGAGCAATTGCAGGTTTGGGCCACGCTTTCACAAGAGTGGTATCACAAAATGATTGTAGTGATATAGATGCAACTGAAAGTATGTTAGGTCAGATGTTTTTCTGATAGAAAGCAACGAGGTAACCTGTGGTCGAGTGGTTCTAGCTACTTCTGAATAAAAAAGTATATACCTGCGTAGTACTTCATGGTAAATCACTTAGAAATGAAGAAGTTGATAAGGTGATTCTAATCAGAATTAGCTGGAACAAAAAGGACCAATATCTAAAAAATTTCTTCAATGCACTGTTTATGCCAGGAAGAAAGAGGAGACAAAAAGTAGATACCAGAATCTTAGTCTTTATAATGTCGGAGGTTATATGATCCAAACGTTTGCTGTTTCTCCAATCAAACAGAGCTTTTTAAGACTTGAGGCCCTTATTGAGTCGGTAGTAATTTCTTAGTTCAAGTGTTTTCTCAACAAAGTTACTTATCTGGTTTATGCAGGAAGGGGCAGGTCTGACATCTACCTTGCATTTGCGTATACCACTCTGGACATACTCAAATGGTGCAAAGGCAGTATTAAATGGTCAGGATTTGTCACTACCAACTCCAGGTGTGAACTTTGATCTCTCTCTCTCTCTCTCTCTTTTCTGAATTTGCCTCCTACTATTTGACTATTTTTTCTACTGGTTTGTGTATCTCTTCTCATTTCTCATGGAAATTATTCCATGGAGATGAAATAGAACTTTAGTTAGCAGTGGACAAGTTCCGATTTAACTTTTTCTTGTTGCAACTTTGAAGCAAAGCACAGTATTCATTATTTTCCCACTCCTGATGCAGGTAACTTCTTATCAGTCACTAGAAAATGGAGCCTTGGTGACAAAATAATTCTTGAACTGCCGATAAGTCTAAGAACTGAGGCCATTAAAGGTATTGCAGTACTCATAAGATTATGAAGGTCCACAGACCTCCTAGACTACAGCATGGATGATTACATATATATGAGTATATGCATATGTAGCATTTTCTGGCATCTTCTGTTTTAGGAAATAACTGATGAATTCTTTTGATAAAATTTCAGATGACCGGCCAGAGTATGCTTCAATTCATGCAATTCTATATGGACCCTACCTACTTGCTGGTCTGACCAGTGCAGACTGGGACATCAAAACAGAGCCTGCTGCTTCCCTTGCAGACTGGATAACTCCAATTCCTGATGCTTACAATTCTCATCTGCTCTCTCTTTCCCAAGAATCTGGAAATTCAACATTTGTCCTCACAAACTCAAACCATTCAATTACGATGGTGAAGTTTCCTGAATCTGGCACTGATTCTTCTGTGCGCGCCACTTTTAGACTCATCTTAAAAGACTCAACTTCCTCAGAATTTTCAGAACCAAAAGATGCAATTGGGAAATCAGTCATGCTCGAACCGTTTGATCTTCCCGGTATGGTCGTGATGCAGAAAGGAAGAGATGAAAGCCTTGTAGTTGCAGATTCTGCTGATGGCAACGATTCTGTTTTCCATTTGGTTGCTGGATTGGATGGGAAGGATGAGACAGTTTCCTTAGAATCAGAAAGCCAGGAGGGTTGCTTTGTGTATAGTGGCGTGAATTATCAATCAGGTTCGAGCATCAAGCTCAGCTGCAAGTCGGGGTCATCCGATGCTGGATTTGAACAGGCAGCCAGCTTTGGAGTGAAAGATGGAATTAGCAACTATCATCCTCTCAGTTTCATAGCAAAAGGGGTGAAAAGGAGTTTTCTTCTTGCTCCATTACTTAGCTTAATGGATGAGTCCTACACGGTGTATTTTAACATTCAATCTTGAAGATTTAAAGGTGGAAATAAGGAGAGTAGCAATGATGGGACAATAGTTTTTTATTTCATTTTGCAACTATAATAATTTTGTTTTACATTGCATTCAACGTCTGAGGACAGACTCTCTCTCTCTCTCTCTCTCTCTCTCTCTCTCTCTCTCTCTCTCTCTCTCTCTCTCCAAATTCAAGCAATTGTTTAATTTTTCCCCATTTGTTTCCTTTTCCTTCCCTATGTTGAATGCAACAGTATTTTGTTGCACTTGAGATGTTAGAATTTACAGGTCTAATAATCCTAACTGATACGCAGAGGCTTGCGGGCTAGCTTTACTGACAAGTTCCTAGAATGAGATGTGATCAGATGGCACTATTTAGGATGAGAAAATTCTACTCTTACGGAAAAACTATATTGAAATTGTATCAAAATTATGCTGCGATGATAATTTTGTAATTAAAAATTATTTTAATGGATGTTTTCTTTTAAAGTGAGAGGCTATAAATTAGCCACATCAACCTAGACAAAAATTATGTATGAATATTTTATTTATATAACATTATTTTTTAGGGTGGGTCTAAGCATGACAGCATCCAGAATAGTAGTACAATGTCAAGCAACCAGTTCTTTTGGTCGATGATAACGACCGTTGTGGTTCTCAGATCAATTTTGAGGTTTATAATGTTGGAGTGCAATGTTGGTTAAAATTCTATTGTCACAAACAAAAATATTTGTTATAGCTTTTGTGGCTTTTGTTTAGAGTTGCACGTAGGGTTGATATTAGGTGGGTCAAGCTGGGCTTGACCGAACCTACATCTAAAACCAAATTCTAAGCCAGCCCATTTAAATTTAAAAATATTTTTCTTCAAAATTAAAGTTAAATAATATAAAATTTAAATATATAAATATAATAAAATATAAAAACATATTATCTTATATATTTTGGGTCAGGCCGGGCCGGGCCGGGCTTTACACAATTTTTGAGCCCGCCTATTAAACTAATTGGACATAAAGTAAAATTTCAGACTCTATAAATGATGGGCAGGCTTAGGCGGGCCATCGGGCTCATGTTCGCATCTAGTTATATGACTTGGATATAGGAAATATGGTTCAGAATCAAACCAAACCAAGATTTTTTAGTATGGTTTGGTTTGGCTTTCTAGGAGTAGTGGTTTGGTTCTATACTGTAGTTTTTAGAACCAATCTAGCTCAGTTCGGTCCTTATTAGGTGCCAACCCAATTCGAACTGACTCATATACTTGAAACTAATCCTAAAACCCAAGTGTTTTCTTTTTGTAATTGGGATAGTGTTTTCATATAGGAACTTTGTCAAATTTCCACATTTTGGCATTAAGTTTAGGATCTTTTAATTGTTTGAACTTTGAAGTAAAGCCTAAAGATCCATGATCCCGGTAGAAAGGATGAGTCGAACTTATAACTTCAATCATGGGTGAAGGCGTCATTACCACTAGGCTAATTTTGCTCCTCGTTCTTTCAGTCTTTATTCCTTTTGCACCATTCAATTCTTCATGGATGACTTAGATCTGTGACTGCGTTTGTCTTGTGTTGTATTGTTATTGGATTGGAGTTAATAAGATGGCCACCAAACCTAAGTTTATGGGTTTCTAAATAAGTGGTGAATGAAAGTCATCTCGGAAGAGATCAATGGTAGTTTTGGGCCGATGGCCGACCTTGGGGTAAGCCCAGCAAGCCCCTAGGCTTGGGCAACCCCCAAGCTAGGGAAACCATTAGATTTCAAAAAAATAATTTTTTTTAAATTCTTGTAAAGAAAAAAATAATTTGACTTTATTAAACTAGGGTTTGACTCCATAGCTTTTCCTATACGTTGCAGCGTTGCAAACCCCCAATCGACTGGGTTTATGCAAGAGAGAGAAAAAGCAAAAATAAGGCAGACTTCTCAACCGACGACTGACGACCTTCACCGAACCACCGCTTTCAAGTATATAGGTTTTTGCATCTACTGAACTATAAGATAATATCACCAAATCTCCAATTGAAACCAAATTGATTAATAATCCGACATCTATCGCTGTCCAACAACCCATTGCTATAGTAGCAAACCCAATCGTTGAACCTCAATGAAAGAACAAGAGTGACCCCAAAATCTCGACCTCTACGACAACAAATCCAAAAGCTCTATAGTTGAATCCCATCCATCTCTACAATCACATGTACCCCAACACCATAACCCTCACGAAATTACTGTAATGGTTCTTTGAGAACTTTATTATCTTATAATTCAGTAGTTTCTGGTTCTGCTTCATGGATTTATATATATATTAGATGTCCAACTTTTTAAAGTATTATAAAAAGATGGGCCTAGTGGATTTTTCCAAATAGTTATTTAGTGGTAATGGTGATTCACTTCCAAATATGCACTCACGAGCAAGTGGTCGTGCTATAGTTTTACCGGCAAGGACCGATTATTGTTCTCTCAAGGGATCTACACCAACATAGTTTTAAGCACAAAGCAAAAGCAAGTTAGAGCATAATTAAATTCAATTGCAAAATAGGAAAAAATAAACCATAAGTAACCAAAATAAGACTGAAAATCTTTTGGGGGTTTTGAGTTGGTCAGTGAACTACACTAAACAATTGATATAGAAAGTAAATGACAGTTAACACTAAACTAAAGGAATTAAAGCGACTCAATTCTACCACTTAGAACACTATGAATTAACAACTAATCAAACAATACTTCATGAATATTAACTACTAGAAAGAGGAATTAGAGAAGAAATCAATTCAATCTAATTGAAGTAGATTCAATCAAAGCAAACAACAAGAAATTCAAGTAGAGATAAAAAAGAATTGGATACAATTGATTCAACTCATCAACTCATGCAATGGAATTTTTAGAGAGTCCAATTTGACTCAAATCAAGGATCCCTTCCATGGAATCTTGATTCAGAAGATATGGCTATGAAAACCTTGATTTCTTCTATAATTGGAGTTAGATTCAATAAGGAATTATAGTTCCTTGAGAGAAAATCACAAGTTCATAAAGCATGATTATAATCCCAAGAGTTCTAAGTGAGAATCAACTCAAATTGGAGAAGAAGAAACAAATCTAAAGATATTCAATCAACATCATGAACTTTCCTTCAAATCCCATGCAATCCTTGATGAATCTTCACAGTTGTATCCAATTGAGAAGTTTAGTTGGCCATTTCCATGAAGATAAGCATGTAGAAGATGATAGAAAGCATGAATAATACTAGATCTAGAATTTAATTGTTGTAGTTGAGTGTTTGGCTTCAAGGAAAATGAAAGAAAATACAAAGAAAGTTAAAAAAAATACAAGAACTAAGAATCTAAGACTTTCTCTCTAAAAACTATCTTAAAAGCTCTCCACAATAACTCTCTCCCCTCCAATATTGTCATACTCTGCCTTTTATAGCCCACATGACCGGCCAAAATAGATACAGAAATGTATGTATAATTCAGTTACAAAACCCAATGTCAGGACGGCTAAAAATAAAGTCCTGACGCTAATGTAAATTGCCTGGCCTTCATGCCTCTGATCATCAAGACGGTGAAATGGATCGTCCTGACACTAACCTTTTCCTTTTAGGCTTCATTCCTTCTAAGCATCAAGATGATTGAATGTAGTGTTCTGACGCTAGGCCATTTCAGGGTTAAACAAACTCTCTGATTGTCAGGATGATAATCAGGAGTGTCCTGATACTAGGCTATTCTCTTTAGCTGTGAACTTTCTGAGCGTCAGGACGTTGAAATCTTTCGTCTTGACGCTAATGTATTTTGACACACTTTCCATTTATGCCCATTCTTTGGCCTTATTAGCTGGATAACCTACAAAAAGCAACAAAACTTAGCAATATGAAAATATTATATAAAAGGAGCTTATTTATAAGGAACTTAACGCTAACAAAGCCCAAAATCAACAGCTTAGATTACACTTTAAAATCAACAGCTTAGATTACACTTTAAAAGTGTAATCACAACCTCCAAATTAAACTTTACTAGTCCCTAGAAAAATACTTAAACTAAAACAACAAAATATAGTCTCCACTTTCAGGGGAATCTCGGTTGCATTTAGCCTATGCAACAAGCCTTTGAACCCTTAGTGAACGAGTAGTGTCTCGTGAGGGTTTCCAGTGACAACACCCATAAACATCGAGCCATGATCATTAATCAAGAACTTAAGATAGTATTAAAGAAATGCATGGATATAGATTACCACACTCTCAACACTTCACCTCTAATCGCAATGTAAGCAAGAGTATGTTAACGAAAGCAATGAGATCTAATTGAGCTCACTTGCACAAACACACCCTTAGAGCATTGATCCAAGTACTTACCCGGCATACACTCAACAAAAAATCATCACAAGGTTCCTCTCATCGGAATGCTCTGGAATAGAGTAAATGTAACAGACATGCAATAGAGCAATTCATAATAACACAAAACAGACTAAACGTAAGTGTATCAACATTGGTATGACTTCATGAAGGAATGTTCATAGCTCTAACATTACTATTCATAATTAAGGTTAAAAAGAGAGGCAAGCAAGGAGAAAAGAATGTATACCGAGAACAACACAAGTGTGATCAAGGCATATGACAATCTATAAGGCTTTTCTTCCTTAATTCTCCAAATTTTACTTTTATGTTCACACGTTTTTGCCTTCATTAAAATTGTTACTCCACCTTCAAATCAACCCACAAACTTTTCATATGTTTCACACCCTTTTTTTTTTGTTTTCCTTCTTCTTCTTCTTTCTTTTTTTTGTTCTAAGTAGAAGGATATCACAATGTTTTCTAAGAATTTGTTGATGTTTTCAGCAAAAGCACCATGACCTACCCCCTATATTTCCAAGGGCTCCTATATCCTTAACAAGGTGCATCCTTCATAAACCATTTCAATATTTAACCACGCCTTAAGTAAGATCACACATAAAAGCAAAGGCAAGGGTAATATAGTTATCAAAGGGTTTGAAAAATGTCAAAACTCTGAGACTCAAATAAAGAAACAAGGCCTAACATCACGTCCTCAAATGAATACAAGTGTCAAAGATAATAGCAATTCTCAAGCATATAAACCAAATTCAAATACAATGAAGTCATTGAATATGAACTAAACCAAAAATTTCTTCTTAAGTGAACGTAATTTTCTTTTTCAAAAAGGTATAAGGCTCTAAAACTCACTAGGCTTAGATTACCACTCATCTTAGGACATGGATGCACAAGATAATACAATGAGATTACAAAGCATGATTCCTGTTCAAAAAACTGTATGCCCCTTGACAAAAATGCAATCATGATAACACATTGCAACACATCTATACTGGAACATAAAATGCTCATCGTGTCATAACTACACCTCATGCATCAATCTTATCATCCTAAAGTTGATGGTTCATTCTCATGATCAAGTCATGGGTTCTCATATGGACATCCAGACACCCACCATGCAAAAGAGATGACATATGTGGTTCAAACACAATGGACACTGAAAATAAAGTAATAGTAGCACAAGTACCACGTGATACTTTCAACCTTTACCAAAGTTTACCTCTTTCCTAAGAAAGTGGGATATACTACTGAGATAACTCACCACGCAAAAGAGGGTTGAAAATAAAAAAATTGATCACAATATATATATATATATATGTATAATCAGACCCAAACAAAACCAACAAAAATTATCCAAAAAAAAAAAAAAAAAACAAAGTTTTAGAGTAAAAATTGAAATAAGCCAATTAAAAATCACACTCTAAACTCCATTCCACTCTATTCCTCTCCATCATCGTAAATCTCCTCTTCGTCTTCCATCTCCTTATCTTCATTATCCTCATCTCCCTCCTCAGTGACTGCTTGACTTTTGCTTTGGCGTGTCATCTGCTTCACAATCTCCTTAAGCATCTTAGCCTGCTGCTCCAACATCTCGGAGAGCTTCTGTTACTGTCTGTCAATAGCATCGAGATGATTCACCATCACCTACTGAAATCCCTCCAATGCTCCTTTTTGTTGCTCAAGCATTTGAGTTAGAACCGTGCCCTCTGCACCACTAACATCCCCAGTGGCCCAACTCTCTTTCTCTTCTTTGCATTGACATTTCATTGAGCCAAATACTTGTTGATGGTGGTTTAATTGATCAGTCTTTGGGTATACTCTTAAAACATGAAAGCAGACTTCTCTACTTGGGCTCTATCAAACAATGTAGTCAGAAAGCAGGCAAAGGGAATGCTTGTCATAGGGCTCTTCAGAAGGCAACTATCATACAACTGATACCACATATACAAAGGGAGATCGATAGTCTTTTGAGTGCCCACATCCCACAACAGCTATCCTCTCATTATGTCTAGTTTGGAGGCCTAGTTAATAGGCAACAAGTTGTGCATCGACCATTATAGAAGAGATAAATATCTATCATTCACCTTATTGGTCTTAGTCTGCTTACCGACCCAAACCTCACCCTCAATCAAGATCTCTTTGGCCACCAAATCCATGTCTACCTTTTCATCTTCTGAGTATTTGAATTTGGGGTTCGGCGTCCTTTCAAGTTTGAACATTTTAGCAAAAGTGTCAGAAATGATCACCACCTCTTTGTCTCTCACCCAGGACTCTATTCTTTCTTCCTCGGGCTTCTTGACCATGTTAGAGATGTTGGCGATCCATTCACAACATAGTTTCTCCATTGCTTCTCCAGCAAACTTGGCTAGGGATTCCCACTTTTTTCTTTTGAACTCAGCTCTCCACTTGTAGGGCTCTCCTTCGAATGTAACCAGATTGATCCTCCTTTCAAGCACCATTGCTTTTTTGCCCCATATCTTAATGTTTCCCTTCTGAACATCCTCGCCTATGAATAACTCATCATCATAATCTAACTGTCCACAGAATGAACCTTCAGCTGAGATGTCAGTCCCCGCCCCCAAATTAGAAAAAAAGCAGTGTCCTCAATGCTAGGGAACAAGACGAAAATTGAGACCATAAAGGCGGGGAAAACAATGGGGCAGGAACACCCTCACCCCCAAATTAGTGCTAACATAGGAAACAAATAAACTTCCAAGAACAGCGGAAATAACGTATTACATTAGGATTAGGTCATGAAAGTGAAAACAAAGTACAACTACAAGAAGCAGGAAGTCTAAGTGGCATAAGCAATGGAGAATCATACTACCCCATCTCTAATAACCACGACCACACAACTATCACAAAATCATTTTGGCTTCATAGAGGAACAAGCCTTGTCATCGGTCTTGGGACTCCCGCAACATGGACATGGAGTAAATCACGCAAAATAGCCCGATACTCAGGATCAATCTCGTCGTCCATGTCCACTTCCACCACCAACTTGCTCTTCTCGCTAGCATCATGTTTCTTGCCGCTGCCACTGGAAGCCATGATATGGGGAGATGAAGAAGTACAAGAGAAGAGAGCTGAAAAACTTAAGTCGTGCAAGTGCAATGAGATAGAACTCATTTGCACAGGAATATAAATAGCTCTTCTCCTCAGCTGCTCGCATGGACGCTCCAATAACTCCATGAATAACAACAAGGTGTCCTGTGCACTAGGAGTACCAAAAGATTCCCAAGCCAAAACTTTACAAGGGAAATCTACACCCTTTCTCGTGACCTAATTATAAGCCGTCAAAACCAAACTACAAAGGCTCTATGAGCAAAAGAAGACAATAGGGCAAAACAAAGAAAAAAGAAACAAAACACTTATAACATTCTTTATGAACAATAAGGTGAAACACCCTACTTGAATAAGGGCACATTGAGAAGATGGTGTCACTGTAAGCATCCCATTTTTGCCCATTCGGTAATCTCCGGCACGACCAGACACACATTCAAATTGACACAAACACATTCAAGCTTAGACCGACTTTCCAAACTCAATCTAGTCAATCAACTGCTTCGCAGTTCCGCCGGGCCCAATAGAAGTGAAATGACCAAAATGCCCTTGGACATTATTTGGTCCAATTCCAGTTGGCACGTCTTCTTAAAGACGATAAGTCCGTATTTTAACCTCAATTCCAATTTCAAATTTCAATCCAAGTCAATCTGGCCCGTCTTTCAACAAAGTTAATCCCTCAAACGGTAAATTCATCCAGCACAGCACGTTTATTGAGAAAACTCCTTGGAACGGTAAGTCCCTTCAAACCTGTTGACTGGGACGGAACCCAAGCTCCGAGATGGTAGAGTGGTTCACTTTATGCGCCTGTTAGCCCGCCAACATAGAATGTTCGCTATTCAGCACGCCAATGGAGAAAGTACCGAAAGCCCTGAGACGATAAGTTCATCCAACAGCTTTTCGAGATCAGGCAGTCTCCGGAATGAACTGCACCTTCAGAGTGACAAAAACACTCATAAACATCGCAACCGTTAGAATGGCAAAAACACTAGCAAACAGGTCGACATTGGAAAATGCTAACAAACCCCCTATGTCATGGGACCGAACGCGCCTCTTGGCCATGACACGTTTACCGAAGGACGGGATATCTTTGGAAATCAACTTATCACACATCGTCCAAGTGATAGAAACACTTAAGACCTAGGTCAACACCAGTGCCTGCTAGCCCACTCCGATGAAAAATAACTAAACTGTCCCTTGGGCCCTACTAGTACACTTCTAGAAAAGTACCTAAGTCCTCAAAGCGGTAAGTCCACCCTTCCAAGATTGTTCCAAAGACAATCTGGCATGTTCAAGTGCCATCCAGTTGGTTTTGGATCAATTCCGAGTCCATCCGATCAAAATGACCATTTCACCCTTGGGCATTCGATTGCCTCTGGGAACCATACTAGCTCTGGGTATCAAATCTATTATCTTCTAGGAATGCTTTTAACAGTATTTCCAAACTTCTAGTACCTTTCCAAATAATTTTAAGTCCATTCCGGCAAACCCGATGCGAAATGACTGTTTTGCTCCAGTGGGCCGGTCATCTCTTCCAACCATACCGGCTCTGGGTGTCAAACCGGAAATCATTCGGAGCACTCTTAATAGTATTTCCGACCTTCAAATCCTATCCTGATCGACTCTGAACCAATTTCGACCTTTCGCTATTCAAATGACCATTTTGCCCCTAAAGGGCCGATCACCCTTTTTAACCACACGGGTTATCAAACCAGTTACCTCTAATTATCAAACTAGTTACCTTCAGGACACTCTTTTAGGGGTTTTCGTCCATCCCCAACCTTTTAGATCATTCTTAGACTTTTCAGAGTCACTCCTCGTGGAGCTAAGCTAAAAATTGCATGGTAATCACTAGGACAGGTGCCCAAATCTTCTGCCTTGCGTCCTAAGGGTCAAAAGATCTATTTCTTGCCGCCTCAAAAGTGTTTCAAAGGCACTGGCACCACTACTGGTGGCAGTAGTGGCACCAAGCCAAAAAATGGCCTAGCGCCACTCCTAGTGGCACAAAGCTTAAAAACAATCTAGCGCCACTACAACAGGCGCCAGTTCATGTTCCAATTGCCTATAAATACAGACCTGCCCCTACATAAAAAGGATCTAAACTCAATCTAGAAACGCTACCTCACTAAAAACAGGCTCCAAAACCCTAGGTTTCTCAAGTTTTCTTCAAACCCTAGCCTCCCAACACTCTATACATATAAACCCTAGCTTCTACACACTCCATGCACTCAAATACAAGCCTCCAAGCATACATTGAAGATTAAGCACTGCATGTTCAAACCTCTCAAAGGGAAGCAAACAAAATAATCAAAGCAAAGAGAAGACAAAGTAGGTTTTCGATTAAGTTTATGCAATCCGCCCCTCTCTCTTTTCTCTCCAAACCCACTTGTGTTCTCTTCTATTTTAATCCCCATCTTCTACCTCCTCTTCTTGCATGCTTGAAAAAAGGGACCTCTCGATTCATGCTTAGGAAAGTCTTGTAGAGAATCATCATGCCAGAAATTTTCTTTAAATTTCCCCTAAGATGGTGTGAGTTCAGTGATTAGACTACATAAGTGTAATCTATCGTCGCTAAACGACATTTGCTAGCCATAGATTAGGGTTAATTATACTCTCTTTGCTATATATTGTGTTTAACCTCGTACTTAATCATATTTAAGGTATTCAAAGCTAAGTGAGTTGATTTAGAGTCAAAGAAGTAATCCGGCCTGCGGGCATGGCTTGTCGAGGAACGTTGTTAGGGCCTTGTCTCGAAAAATGTGCAAGTTTTTACTTGTAGCTTGGAATGGGATGAATGATATGCCGTTGGAAAGCTCTCTTCAAGTTACATATGTTTTCGTCTAATGAGTGTCACCGAATTCTAACTCCAAGAGCCTCAAACAAGTTAAAACCAAAAAGGGTGAAAAAAGGCTCCGGAGTTCGAATGTCAAAAGTAGAGTTCAAACAGCAAGAGGAAAAGGAGAAAACAAAAAGAAAAAAAAATGACCTGGAGTTCGAACACCAAAACCCAACGTTTGAATGGCCAGAGAGTGTTAAGCAAAAATATTAACAAGTAACATTTAATTGAACTACCACTTAACATAATCCCACTCATATAATAACATATCACATGAGTTCTTAAAGTTTAGGTCGGACCCATTCAAGATATAACTTATCTCTTAATTACAATCTCTTGTTTTAAGGGAATACCCTTTGATTCCAACTTAATAGGATGGAACTGGATTTTTGTTACAAATTTACTTTAAGTGAATATTTGGGTTCACAAAGGTTATGACTGTAGCCATTTGAGTGGGTTGCCTATGTATTCGAGTTGGGAGAAGTCTGGACTGAAATCAAGTCTGCTGTAATTCTTAAGAAATAATATTTAAGTTTATTTGTTTGAATTTAATTTAATTTAAGGGAACATTTGGGTCCACAAGGTTGTGACTGTACCCATTTGAGTGGTTTGCCTGCGTATCCTAGTCGGGACAAGTTCGGACTCGAATCAAGTCAACCGTAGTGCTTAAGAATATAATTTATATTTTTGTTAGTGACTGTCTGTCTTGGCTAAATTTGCTTTAGCGTAAATTTTTGTGTTGCACTAACCAATGGTTAAATCCAGGATGTTTATTTTATTTTATTTTGGTTTTGGTATAATGTAAACCTGTAGCTCCAGTTTTGATCAAAAGCAAGAAGATCTTAATCTACTTGAAATACAAGCTTTTGTGGGATGCCAGCTCTTAGGGCCTTGTTAAATTGATATTTGGATCAAAATCAGGCCTTGTAATGCGCTGGAACAATGAATTACATTTCACCATCATTTCCAGCAACTTTAACATTTCTTGGGTTGCTTTTTGGGTCTTTCAAAAAGACCAAGGAATTGAGCCACTTAGAGGTCTGGAAAGTTAACGAGATTTGGGCCTTAAACATGATACCAGCAACTAGCCATATTTGGGGCCTTAAGAAGGTGTGGGAAATTCTCAGGGGGTAAGACCATTATTTCTAGCAACTTGTCATATGTCATTAAAACTGATTTTGACAAAGATAAACATTCAAGTTTGTAAGGCCACTGCCCATTGAAGTATGATTGACGCCAGCATCATATAAGACCAACTTGCATGATGATTAGGTTGTGATATTTGTAACCAACATGCAGTTAGTTCAAAGTTGGACACTGGACAGTGCTCACATTTAAATATCCAAGTGCCTCCAAATTAAACCCAATTCAAACAAAAAAATAAACATTATATTCTCAAGAACTACGGTTCACTTGATTCTAGTTAGGACTTGTCCAGACTCGGATACGTAGGCAACCTACTTAAATGGGTACAGTCAACACCTCTGTGAACCTAAATGTTCATTTCAATTAAATCGAATCAAAATAAATTTAAATTTTTTTAGAACTACGCTGACTTGATTCCAGTTCGGATTTTATCCCGACTCGGATACATAAGCAACTCACTCCAATGAGTGCAGTCCAGTCACAACCTTGTAGACCTAAACGTTCCCTTAAAATAAATTTCAACCAAACAAAATTAAATATCACTATTATTTTTTTAGAACTATGCCAACTTGATTCCAGTCCGGATTTTATCCTGACTTGGATACGTAGGAACCCACTCAAATGGGTGCAGTACTACAGCAGACTTGATTCCAGTCCGGACTTCTCCCGACTCGGATACATAGGCAACCCACTCAAATAGGTACAGTCATAACCTTTGTGAACCCAAAAACTATGTTAAGCAAACAATGCGTGCCCCCGCTCCCTTCCTTTTTGATGCCCCATCAAAGAACAATTGCCATGATAAAACTACAACTGTCAACACTTCTTCATCAGGAAAGTCATCTGGTAATTGCACGTTATCGGACACTGGATGTGCTGCGAGAAAATCAGTAAATGTCTGACCTTTTATTGCTTTTTGAGACACAAAAGTGATGTCAAACTCTGTCAATAAAAAAGACCACTTGGCTAGTCGACCAGACAAAAATGGTTTAGACATCAAATATTTTAATGGATCAGCTCTTGAAATTAATGTAACGGGATGCGCAAGCAAACAAGGCCTTAGCTTTTGGACAGCAAAGATTAATGCCAAGCAAATTTTCTTAATGGGAGAATAATTGTGCTCTGCCCCAACAAGTGTATGGCTGATATAGTACAAAGCATTTTCTTTCTTGTCGTCAATATTTTGGACAAGCAATGCCCACAAAGAGCGTTCAAGAGCTGCAATGTACAAAATTAATGCTTGTCCTTTGATTGGAGCCATTAAAACTGGAGGTTTTGTCAAATAATCTTTAATGCTATTAAAAGTGAAAGCACCCTTTTTTTGCCCGCTCAGCAATCTCCGGCCCGACCGAGTTCGGTTTCCAACATTACAACACGTGCAGGTTCAAGATGAACCTTACAATCTTCAATTCAACCAACTGGTCACTTCTCGGGCCCACAAAGACCCGCTGGAGCCATAAGCACCATCATTCCAGGCAGCTTTCCGGACCGGACGATCTCGAAAACCAATGCCATCCAGGTAGCTTCCTGGGATTGGCGATCTCGGGGACCAACACCTCATCAAATTCCAGACGGTTCACTTCTGGCGCCTGCTAGCCCGCCAACGTAGAATGTCCGTCATTTGGTAGCTCTCCGAGACCGAGCATTCTCAGAGACCAACACTACCCTTCTAGGTAGCTTTTTGGGACCAGGCATTCTCAGGAACCAACACCACCCCTACAGGTAGTTCCCTAAGAACAGGCGTTCTTAGAGACCAACACCGCACAGGTAATTTCCGAGACCGGGCGGTCTTGGGAACCAACACCTAGGTCAACACTGGCGCCTGCTAGCCCGACTCAGTGAAAAATGACCAAACCTGCCCCTTAGGCCTCCAGACACGTTTTGGGAAAGCTCAAAATCCCTCAAAACAATAAGTCCATCCTTCCAAAATGTTGTTAAACCACTAGGTGTCCCCTGCACGCCATTTGGTCCAAATTCGATCCTATTCCGACCCACTCCGGTCAAAATGACCATTTTGCCCCTGAACACCTCAACACTGTGCAAACCCCGCTGAACGGTAAAAGACTCTCCCAAAACCATCCCTGAACAACCCTACACACTTAACACAACATACCAAACCATTCCTGACCATTTCCAGCCAACCCTAATCAAAATGACCGTTTTACCCCTGGAAGCCCAAATATGCCTCGAAATAGCATCGGCCTTGGGATCTCGAGTAGAGGGTTTCATTACACGCCCTTGTTTAACCCAAGGAGCACCCCACGACACTAAACTCACACGACGCGACAAAATTTCCTTAGAGCGTCTCCCAGACACGCCGGCCAAATTGTCTTTTCCCCCGATTCCCTGGTTATAACGCACTGTCAACCGACTTGAGAAATGCATAAATCAGGAAATTCTCGAAAGCTCGTCGATAGATCTTTCCATTGATACGGTTCAATCGAATAGATCGCTTCTCGAAACCCTCCATTGTACGGTGTGAAAACTATAACTTTCAGCAACCCTTGGAGCGTTTCATAGACGCTCCGCCAATGTTGAATTTTTCTCTGATTCCCTAATCAAAACGCACCGTCAAACGACTTGAGAAATGCGTAGATTTGGGGATTCCTGAAAGTATTTTCAAAGTGCTTTCCATCGGTACGATCCGATCGAATGGATTGCTTCCCGAAGGCCTCTATCACACGAAACGAAAACAACCACTTTCAAACACTCTCGAAGCGTATCACAGACACTCCACAAAAGTGACCTTTTTGACACACTTCCCAAGACGATATCCCACGCTTCCAAACATAATTCAAACTTCCTGAAAACATGAAAGTTCACCGAAAGCCCTGGGAGAACATCCCAAGTGCGACCGATTCCCCCGAAACCTTCCCGTTTGACTCAATTATCGAGGCAAAGTTTGGACGAACCTTCCTGGTGATGGAGCGTATGCTACATGCGCTTAAATTTTGATCAAATCGACCAACTTTCGATCAAAAGTTGAGATTTAACCAGTACATAGGGTGCCACGTGTCATTCTGGCAATGGAACAGTACTTGCCCATGTTCTACATGCGCAAGGCCAAATTTTGGCCATGCGCTTATAGCACATGCGCCAGGCTTGTTCCAGATTGCCTATAACTACAGGCCTCTCCCTTTACATATTCCAAGTCTGAAATTGATACAAAACTCTGCTGAAATCACTCCAGAAACTCGAATCCTTATATATATTCCACTCCTCCAATATTTAGGCTAGATTCTACCTCTTCTAAACCTATACACTCCACATACAAGGCCTCATACACACTTACACACTCTATTCTAGCCTCTCAAGCCCTCTTGAAGTCACTCAAGCTCCAATCAAGACATCCATTGAAGACTACAAGTGTGTTGAAGGCAAAAGGTGGTATCCTTTTTACATTTATGCTCTCCCCTACTCTTCTCTTCTCCCTCTTAGCCCACTTGGGCTATTCTCTATTTTAATCCCCATCTTCAAACCCCCTTTCTTGCATGCTTGAGCCAAGAAGGCTCTTAGATCATGCCTAGAGGAAAGCAAGTGAGAGCCACCATGTAGGGGGACCTCTCACTAGCCTACTTTAAGATGGTATGGCCTAGAAGCCCCTTGTTTATGTGGTGTAGCCTAAAAGCCTTATATGTAAATCATGACCCCTTACATATTACTATTTTGATCATATCTTGTGTGCTTGGCTTCATTTTAAGCTTATTGTCATGTTCCACAATACTTACATTATTCTTAATTTTATGACATTTTCAAGTTCTATATTTCTTTCAAAAATTGTTTTAAGAGTTGGCCACTTGAAGTGTAAGATGAGATTTTAAGAATTATGCCTTAGCAGACCTTCTACTAATCCCCTAACTTTCATTTTGGTATCATGACATTTTAATTTGCATAAGGGTTGCTTTCTAATTTTTTAATTTTCAAGGTTTCCATTCTTTTAAGTGTAGTGATTGGAATGCCCCCATGGAACCCTCTCTTAAGTGGTCTCCTTTTTGTTTGGCCATATGAACCCTCTCTTGATAGAATGGTCCCCTTGAAAAGTCGTTTTCAAAATCCTTCTCAAAAGATGATTTTTAAAAATGCATTCTCTCTATCTTTGCATCAAAAATGATTTTTCAAAAATTGCCATCATTATGTTGATTTTTGAAACCTCCATTCTTGTCAAGATAAAGGTTATAATGGCCATTAAGGAAACCTTCCTTGGAATGATTTTCAAACACCAACCATACAAACCATACTCTTGGCTAGAGTCAAAATTTTCATGGAAATGATCTTCAAAAAGATTGCCAACCAAAGTCCATTGCATATCATGTTTTGTTTTCAAAACTCTTTTTAAGAATGCATCAAAACAACTTTCAAAACCATTCTTTAATCTAACCTTAGGTTAACTTGACCTTAGTTGCCCAACCCTAGGTTAATTTGACCCTAGTTGACTAACCCTAGGTTAATTCGACCCTAGTTGACTAACCCGAGGTAAACTTGACCCTAGTTGAATAGACCTAAGTTAACTTGACCCTAGTTATCTAACCCTAGGTTAACTTGACCCTAGTTCACTTACCTTAGGTTAACCTAACCCTAAGTCATCTTAACCCTAGGTTAACCTAACCCAAGTTAGTTAACCTTAGGTTGCCCCTAACCCTAGGCTAACCCAACATAGGTTAGTACACTTCAAGGTTCCAACTCTTGAACCCTTTTCTAAATGATCATTCAAATTTTCAAATTATCCTCATAACCTATTTTTCCAAAACCTCCTACTCTCTTGATTTCAAAGAAACCAACTCCATAAGCTCTTCGAATGTTCTTACACTCCATCTTCAAGACATCTCATAAAATGTTTTTAAAGGGTCACAAACCTAAGGTGTCCCTAGCCCTCTCATGGTTAGGGATTCCAAGGAAAAGTGATATATCAAGAATAACCTCCAAGGTTGCCCATATTAGGATTCCAAACTCTTAGCTATTTCCAAAAACCACTTTCAAAGACTAATTCGTCAAAACATTCTAAAGTCGTGCCTCCAAGGTTTTCAAAACAAGACTTCAAAAACACTTTCAAGTTCTCTTGAATCATGCCAAAGCATTTTCCCAAAACTTCCTTAAGTAGATCCAAAAATATTTTAAAAAATATTCCACCATCCAATTTCAAGTCAAAACTTCCAAAAACCTCAAAGTGTCTTAAACTTTTCCAAGACCACAAAGAGTCCTCAACTTTCAAAGACCTCAAAGTGTCTTAAACTTTTTCAAAGACCCCAAAGTGTCTTCAAACCTTCCAAAGGCCCTAATGCGCCTATTTTCTATCGGTCTCTTGCCCGAACTACGAATGACCTGATTCTCGCCTAATGAGATACGTAGGCAACCTGAAATAGTGCGGTCATAACTTTTATTTCAACTCCAATCCCTTTTTCAAAAAATTCTAATCAATTCAAAGTTCCTATTCCAAACTCTTTCAAAACCCTTATTATTTTCAAACTTCTTCTAAAAACTTGCATCATGCATCATCCATCCGAAAAGTGATGACTAAACCCCATTTTTAAAATTCTAAAGTGGATATTAAGTGGACAATGGTAACTGGTTATTCTAGTGAGTGAACAAATGGTGATTAGACATGTAGGTACCGAAAGAGAGGGGTAGGGTGATGATCTTAGGATATCTTCCCTACACGTAACCAACCCCCAAACCATAGATTTCTATTTTCAAAGGACCAAAATGGAGTTATTTTTCAAAAGGGCTTAAATCTTTCCAAAGGTTGCCAAACAACCTATTTTCTTAAAAACCCTCTTGTGAGGGAGTTTTCAAAAATCTTTTCCAAAAACTCTAAGTTTAATCTTCGAATTAACGCTTAGTTTTAGGTGCCCTAACTTACCTTAATCAAGTTAGGTGGCGACTCCTATTTTTCTAAAAAGCCCTTAGTCAAATCAATTTTCAAACCTAGTCGCACTTGTCCTTCTAGAAGGACGAGTTCTAGTGACAGAGTTTCGTGCTTTAGGGTCTCCGAGCCGAAAGGACCTTAGACACCCAAAAACTGGGGCGCGATAAAAAGCATTTTGGCAATTTTTATCCCATACAAAAGGAACATTTTTTTTCATCAATCTAGTAAATGGTTGACACCGTCTTGATAAATTTGAGAAGAACCTTCTTATGTAAGTCAATTGTCCTTGAAGCCCACGCAACTGGCATAAATTATGAAAAGGAGCCATTTCCAAGATTTCTTTGATTTTTGTGGGATCAATTTCGATTCCTCGGTGTTTGACAAAAAAACCAAGGAATTTTCCTGATGTTACCCCAAATGCACACTTTAAAGGGTTCATTTTAAGTTGGTATTTTCAAATGTTGAGCTCTTTTTCTGGTTTTAACAACCAAGTCATCCACATAACACTCAAGCGTATTGTGGAGCATGTCATTGAAGACGATTGTCATGGCTCAGTGATAAGTGGCTGTCGCATTTTTTAACCCAAAAGGCATCACTGTATAACAAAATATTTCTTTTGGAGTGTGGAAGGTAGTAAGTTCTTCATCTTTAGGTGCCATTTTTATTTGATTGTATCCTAAAAACCCATCCATAAAGGATAAAACACTGAATCCAGTGGTTGCATCCACTAACAACTCAGTAATTGGGAGCGGGAATTCATCTTTTGGACATACGTTATTTAAATCTTTGAAATCTATACAGATACGAACTTGTCCACTTTTCTTTTTGACTAACACAGTATTTGCAAGCCAAATTGGATATTGAACTTCTCGAATAAAACTGGCAGTTATCAATTTTTCAACCTCATCTTTTATTTGCACTACTAGCTCTGGTCGAAAACGACGTTGAGCTTGCTTTACAGGGCATTTTTCTTTTGAGATGGATAATCGATAGACTGCAACTTTAGGATCTAATCCTAGCATTTCTTGATATCCCCAAGCAAATACATCTCGATACACCCAAAGAAGTCTTTGATAGGCAGTTAATTCTTCTTTAGAGAGAGGAGAATTGACAAATATAAGCTTAGGATCTTCAACAGTTCCGAAGTTGATTTCTTTAAGTTCATCAACAGTGGCCTGGCCACCATCTTCTATTTGAGGTGGTGCAGGTTGAATTATCTCAATAAATTCATGAGAACTCTCATCCATTCAATTGTTGTTTTTCTCTTGAGTAGAAGAGTCTGTTGATTGGTGTTCCTCAATAGAGACATAATTAACTTGTATAGTCTCTTCTAGATTTTCATCACATGACATGATGTCATTGTAGCAACAGTGGTCACTACCTATACTTTCCCCATCATATGTTCGTACTGGGATTGTACAGAAAATCATCTTCATCAAGATTGAAGAAATTTCATATTTTATGATGTCTACTAGGTCGGAACCATAGTTCATCATCTGACTGGTATCCTGTAAGCCTTCCTGCATGACTTTGAAACCTTACCCAATTTCGAGAGTACTTCACAACCTCGGTATCTGAAGTATATCCAACATCTCGAATTTCTTCCTTTCTAAGCTCCCATGAGTTTATACAATTCCACAATTAGAGTAAAGAATTGATAACTTTTCTTCTTCAGTTGGGCTACTTGTACTTGGATGAGGTTCAATTGAAATACTAATTGTAGAGGGGATAACAATCTCTTCCACTTCTATAGTATTTTCATTGACATGTTGATTCTCTAGCAGATCATTTTGTATAGGATGGACATCTTATTCTTGACTAGAGGAGCCTTCTGGCATATTTTCTTCAAAAGATACACAATTAACTTGTGCAATCTCCTTTATGTTTTCATCAACTTTACCTTCTTTGTCAACCTTCATAATGAAATTAGGCTTGACATCTGTCTGCATTTTCTTTTTCAATTTTCACTTATTGTTCTTTTTGAATTTCCGAGGCTTAGAACTCGAAAAACCTTGAAGTCTTTCAAAGACTGAAACTCGCAGCTTGATTTCATCATTATCACCGATAAACATTGCCTTCTTTTGGTCTGTGAAAACTGTAGGTTCAGAAAAAACAACTTTGAGCATATCATTTTCTTGACGAACAATGACATTCCTATTTTCTTGTTTGGAGAAAAACTTCTTGGGCTTCAATTTTGATGGGCCAACTGAAGATGCTAATGTGAGCATTAATGTCTTCTTCTGATAGACAACACGCCTATCATGACTTCCATCCTCCTCGAATATGGTCGTAATCACCAAACTTTCTGGAATTAATTGATTTATTCTCCGGAGAGGACAAGTGTAACTTATAGTTAATGTTACCATTGTCTGTCAAGCTGAAGTATCTTGAGCAGACATTATAACCACCTGCCTTGATTGTTGTTGATCCTTCACTATACATTTCAAGACAAATTTTCACTTTGACACTTTTGAAGCTGAATTTCTTTCTCTTCTTTTTGAGGAGTTCACTTTGATTTGGACACTTTTGATTTTTTATGAAGACGATAAAGTTGTAGGCTCAAAATCTTCCTTTTTCTTTTCCTTTCTTACTTCATTTGCACAAGAAGGAGTTGGAGACTTGATTGTATAAAACTTTGCATCAGCATAATTTACCTCCTCAATGCCAAAATGGTTAGAATCAACAATGATCTTCTTTTCAACTGGCTCACCATTTTCTTATACCACAAATTTGAAACATTGGTGGAGTGTTGAGGGAAAAATTTTGTTCACATGAATCCAGGGACGACCTAATAAAGCATTATATGAGGTATCTGCATCAATAACATGAAACAATGCCGATGTATGCAACTCATCAAATTGCATTTGTAGTTCAATAGTGCCTAATGCCTTTTGTCCCATTTGGTTGAACCCTTAGATTGTCAAATTTGACGATGATAACTGGTGAACTGACATGCCTACCAACCGTAGTATCTTTAAAAGAAAAAAATTTACTGTAGATCCACAGTCAAGCATGATTCGGGTAATCAAAGTACCTCCTATAGTCCCAGAGACATACAAAGGATGATTATGATGCTCTGACCCAAGCTGTAAATCACTATCAATAAAAGTGATGCAAGCCATACATTTAGCACAAAGTTCTCTCATTGGTAATGAATTGACATCATCAACATACAGATCAGGGTTGATTAAAGCTTGAATTAATGCCTTTCTAAGCTCCTTTGATAATTGTAAGGCATCGTAAACACTTAGAAAAGCCAGAATACGCATAAGATGTGCTAAGACATCATATTTAACTGGAGGTGGTGCATTCCGTGAACAAAGCTTCACATGTATCTTAGGAGACTCTCCTACTTTTTCAGTTGTGGGTAAATCAGATTTTAATGACTCTAAAGGAGAAGGAGACTTTTTATGTTGCTGCTTTTGTGGTGACGAAAGACGTCAACCAGAGCGCAAGGTTATTTCATCCGCTTCTTGATTCAAAGTATCATTCTCTTTAATTTCGACCATGTAGCTTTGAGCAACTTATTCATTCTCTTCAGTGCATTTATCTCTGAAAAATTCAGCTGGTAAATACTCAAAAAGTGTTCTTAGTACTCTAGTAGGCTGAATGTTTTCTTCCTCAATAGGAAGTTTGACTTTCTTTGAAGACTTCTTCTTTTTGTTCTTCTTTATTGACTTTTGCCCTGTTGGTTTTTGCCTTTTAACCACCATATTTGGTCTCTTTGAAGATTTTTGCGGTGCCTAGCAGTATCGTCCTTGTCCTTTTGCTGATACATGTTTGCCATTCATCAGCACTTTCAACTTCTGACCCCGAAGTATCATTCCAAACATTCAGGTTAGGTTCTGTCATGACGTCATAAAATGTAGGTATCCCAGGATTGCCTGCATTAGGCATACTAGGATAAGCATAAGCATACAATACTTCAGCATTAACTTAGATTGCTACTCGAATTGCCCTCTCAAGGAGTGAAACTATAGGAAAAGAATTATCTTTGCCATCCTTAACCAAAGATATAGTATTCGAAGTTGCAACAACTTCCTTAGAAGGAGAAGACTCTTCAATAACAAGTTCCCCATTTTTAATCATTGCTCGAATGACGTTTTTCAAAACATAGCATTCTTTGAGTGGATGACTAATAATTCTGTGATAAGGGCAATACTTTGGATCATCAATTTTGTCAACTTCGAAAGGTCTCTTTGGTTCAGGTAACTTTATAGTTTTTTCTTTCATCAACTGCTTGAAGATAGCCTCTACGTCATCATCGTGGAAACTATATTTCACCTCCTTTCTTTCTTTCAAAGAAGGTCTTTTTGTCTGTTCTTTGTTTCTTCCACTGTTTTTTTCCTTGGTATTAACAAATGTAGCCATTGATTCTCCTTTCTTCGTTGACTTCTTTTTACTTTCAATCTTTCTTTTATCTGAAGTTCTTGGTTTTTGAGTCACACTCTTTTGTTAAGCAATTTGTCTGTCAACATTGCTGGCCTTTGAGACTAGTGCGTTAAATGTTTCGGGCTCTATAGTACTCACAAATGTTGCTATTTCTGGTGACAAGTTGTTATAACACATCTGTACAGCAGACTGTTCAATTAACTTCTTTGAACATTGAAGGTTTAAACTTCTCCATCTTGTGATGAAATCATTTACACTTTCATTTGACTTTTGCCTAGCATCTGCTAGATCTATGATGGATACTTTCTTCTTTGAACTTACAAATTTAGCCAAGAATGCCTTTGCATGTCATCCTAAGTAAGGATAGAACCTGGTTGTAATTGTGTGTACCAAGTGAACGCTGATCCTTTGAGGGATTGTATAAATTGCTTTATCAACAAGGCATCTGATTGAGATGACTCCCCACTGACAGAATAAAAATGGGACGAATGTTCTTGCGGTGACCCATTGATTCCATCAAACTTCTCAAAGTGGGGTTTTTTATAATTAAGAGGGAATGGGATGGTATCATAATGATTAGGGTACAGCCTATGATATCCATCTACTGAAGGAGTCATAGATGCTTAAAAATCCTTGATCCCCTCAGCTATCAATCTTCTCAGATCAGCTTGCACTACTGGTGCTGCCGATGTTTGAGCCTGCTCAGGAGGGTGCACACGTTCCTGTGCTGATGTACTAGCTTGAGTAGCCACTTGAGCAACCAAAGCAGCAATTTCAGCATCTTTTTCAGCCAATTTTCATTACATTTCCTGTACTTGTTCTTCAAAGCTAGTTGTACCAGTCATGAGCATGGGCATATCCGTACATTGGGATTCTTCTTCAATTGTCACCTTTTGAGATTAAGAAATCAACTTAGCTGGAAAATCGTCTTCGTCAAATAGAGATTCTAAATCTACATAGAGAGGATTCTCGCAACTTGCTACTGAGCTTATTGACTTCCTGGGACTTTCTACTCCACTTGACATTGATGATTCTTCAAATGTCACAATTGGTTGATTTTGATTAAGCGGCTTCATTGAAATGATTGACTCTTTAAGAGTGGATTTTGGCATAACTTATGCCCTTGACTGAGTAACTAGACCATTGTAAGGCCTTGTATTATCTATCGGCATAAAGGGTACCTTATGTACATGCTGCATTTCCTTTACCAGTAGAAAACGTAAAAAGAATGTCCACTTCTCTTTCTCTTTTTTTGACTTTGCACCTTTAGACTTCTTGGCGCTAAAAGTAGAAAGTGGATATAGAGCTGCCTTTGGAGTATTAGAGATTTGAGGTATCTATTCTTTACCTTTTTATCCCTTTTTTGTTCTTTGACCTTTTGCCTTTCTTGTTGTTCTCTGTGATAGTCAAAGCAGACCCCCCTTAGAGAGTTTGAAAGTTTTTGCTCCTTTAGTTGATACTGTAGAGAGTTTAACATTCTTAGATTTTGACAGAACTTCAATTCTCTTAGGAGTCTTCGCCACCTCTACCTTTCGAGAAGGCCTAGGCATTTTCTCGTCTTCTTAAATCAATGTTTCCATCACAGACATTGTAGAAGGCAACTCAATTAGGATTGACCCAATCCAAATTTGGTTTGGAAGTAGTTGAGCTTCAGCATTCGGCTCTGTCTTGATAGCAACGGTTTTAACTTTAGCCAATTTTTTTGCAAGGACTTTCCCACATTTCTTATGCGAAGTCTTACGTTTCTTTGAAATGACCTTGGATACCATTACCGGAGTTGCCTTTGTGCACTCCTTTTTCATAACTTTCGGAGCGGCCAAGATTGGAGTGAATTTGGAAACAGCTTGGGTGATGGCCAAGGATGAGCGGTCAAGTGTAAAAGTTGTGCGGTAACCACCCCGTTTAGTAGCTCCATGTGCTATTGCTTGGATCTTGTGAAAGTAGATCACAATCTTTGGTACCATTGAAATTCCTGTAAAGGTAATACTAAATAATTAATCTTTAAGTTTAAGATGAAAGGGAGAATGGGTCCCACTGGGCGTGCCAAAAACTATGTTAAGCAAAAATATTAACAAGTAATATTTAATTAAACTACCACTTAACATAATCTCACTTATATAATAATATATCACATGAGTTCTTAAAGTGTAGGTCGGACCCATTCAAGATATAACTTATCTCTTAATTACAATCCCTTGTTTTAAGGGAATACCCTTTGATTCCAACTTAATAGGATGAAATTGGATTTTTGTAACAAATTTACTTTAAGTGAAGATTTGGGTTCACAAAGGTTATGACTGTAGCCATTTTAGTAGGTTACCTACGTATTCGAGTCAGGAGAAGTCCAGACTGGAATCAAGTCTGTCGTAGTTCTTAAGAAATAATATTTAAGTTTATTTGTTTGAATTTAATTTAATTTAATTTAAGAGAACATTTGGGTCCATAAGGTTGTAACTGTACCCATTTGAGTGGGTTGCCTACGTACCCGAGTCGGAACAAGTCCGGACTAGAATCAAGTCAACCGTAGTTCTTAAGAATATAATTTATATTTTTGTTGGTGACTGTCTGTCTTGGCTAAATCTGCTTTAGCATAAATTTTTGTGTTGCACTAACCAATGGTTAAATCCAGGATGTTTATTTTATTTTATTTTGGTTTTGGTATAATGTAAACCTGCAGCTCCTGTTTTGATCAAAAGCACGAAGATCTTAATTTTCTTGAAATACAAGCTTTTGTGGGCTGCTTGCTTTTAGGGCCTTGTTAAATTGATATTTAGATCAAAATCAGGCCTTGTAATGTGCTAGAACAATGAATTATATTTCACCATCATTTACAACAACTTAAACATTTCTTGGGCTGCTTTTTGGGTCTTTCGAAAAGAACAAGGAATTGAGCCACTCAGTGGTCTGAAAAGTTAACGAGATTTGGGTCTTAAACATGATACTAGCAGCTAGCCATATTTGGGGCCTTAAGAAGGTGCTGGAAATCCTTAGTGGGTAAAACCATTATTTCTAGCAACTTATCATATGTCTTTAGAAGATCAGAGACTTGGGCATTTAAATGACGAAGGAATCTGACCATATTTGTAATTGGGCTATCAATTTAAAACTAGCCCGCAAAGTTCATTTAAAAGTCCAAGGATTAAGTCTTTATCTGGACTATAGCATTAACCTCGTAGTGATTTAAATTTTGAAGTCTCTTGCTTTCCAGTGGGCTGCTTGCTTTAATAGGCCCAAAAGGAATCAATCTTTTGGGATGGTCTAAAAAAAATAATGAACTCTGTTTTCTGTTTCTTTTCATTGGCCCAACAATGGATTATATGTTGTGCATAGATGAGTGTTTCCTGTTTACTTTGCACCAATGGTAGCCGTGAAAAGTTTAGAATTTGGTTTTTCGAAAGACTTTAATCATTTGTAAGGGTTAAGAATTTTGGCCTTACATAGGCTTAAAATTATGGCCGTCTGAGGCATATAGGCTATTATTGAGCCTTAGAGGCTTCAAAATTGAGGGCACGCAGGGGGAGCCTTTAGGGCTTGAATTTGAGGACGCGTAGGGTCGTCATGGAGCCTTTAGGCTTGAATTTGAGGGCGCGTAAAGCCGTCAAGAAGCCTTAGAGGCATAAATTTCGAGGGCACGTAGGCTGTTATGGAGCCTTAGGGGCTTGAATTTCGAGGGCACGCAGGCCGTCATTTAATGAACCAAAATTTTGAATATGAACTTTGAGGCCATGAAATGGCAAAAGTTCATGAATTTAACTTTGGACTTAAAAAATGTAAAATAATATATTTATATAAAATATATATTTTACATAAAAGTATATTTAAGATTTTGTAGAGACTGTCTCAGATTACTCCAATCTCTTCTTTTTTTAAAATAAAACTGATTTTGAGTATTTTTAGGATTTGAGACAAACTCAAACACTCAAATTGACTTATGTATAAAACAACAGTACAATTTTGAAAAAGGAAAAGAAGAAGAGAAACGTAAACTCTGACATGAGAAGCGAGAAGAAGAAAAATATTTTTTCTTGGCAAGAAGTTAAGAAGAAAGACAAAGAAGAAAAATATTATACCTGAACAAGTAAGATTTTCTCTTTCTTACTTTTTTTTTTAGATCACGCAATATTTCTTCTGTTTTTCTTGCTATTCTTTTCCTGATTTTTATTTTTTCACTCTCTCTAACTTCTTTCTTTTGATTTCTCTTTGAGTCTGTACTCTCTGCTCCTTTTTTTTTTGTCCGTCCTTTTTTTTTTCGTTCTATATCTCTGCTATTTATAGAATAGATTATGAAACAGTTTACTAGAGAAATTGCAAGAAGTGAGGGCCAGGCGGGTGGTTGGCACCATACCCCATGAACCCATGTTCTTGGTTGCCACGGTTGAATTCTTTGACTTGGCAGATGCATATGTTTGATGATGGTCAATTACATTGTGACATTCAGTCACTTTTTTTTTTGGGCAGTTTACATTGTTTCTTTCAAACGAAGAGAAACTATCATAGACCCACGTGGAGTCCTCCAACCTTTATGTACTACATATATATACACATAGTTACATACATATATATATATATATATATATATTCATAACCTACTACATGAATGTAGTACTCTTCAAGATCTTTCTTCTCTTAGTCAGTTAAGAAATTTGCATTGGTTTGCTTTTTATAATAGGTGAACTCTCCATATTCAACCACCTCATGAGTGGGTAGGTGATTGGGACATGGGTTGCGACGTGATGGTGCTCCCACGTCTTCTTCTAGAATTTTCTTCTTCTTCTTCTTTTAACTATTGGGTTTATCATTTTTTTTAGTACAACTTCATTTCATTGTGTTAGGAGTTTGATTAATTTAATTTTAGTCATATTCATGTGTAGAATTTGACCTTTGGGATTATATAACCTGGCAATGTGTGACGTTACCAAAAAACTTACACTATTAGCTGGGTTATGTAAATCCAATTGTTAAATTTATTTTATAAAATTTTGATTTCTAACAGAGAGCATGCAAAATCAAATTTTCCTGGCGTTCGAACGCTGGGTCTTAGAGTTAGAATGGTGAAGAAGAATTGTCAAAGGCGTTTGAACACCCGTTTTACCGTTCGAACGTCAAGGTAAAATTCTGACTCGATCTAGGGTTTGGACTGCGATCCCTATAAATACCAACTCAGTTTATGTTTGAGGGAGGCCGCCATTGTAGAGAGTTTTTATAGTTTTTACACTACAATAGCTTAGATTTATTAGGTTGTTGTTTGTTTTAATCGGATTGACTTCAATACAAGTTTTTTAGATTCCTTGCATTCAATTTCAAGATTTCTTTTGTTTCTTTGCATTAAATCGATATTTTCAGTGTTTATTCAATTATTTCGAATTCTTCACAGATAGAAATAAGTAGCTAAACCTTCCCATCTCGGAATTGATTGTGAAGACCAATTGAAGGACTTGGATGAACAAAGAAGGTGAGATTTTAGGTTTCAAAATTAAATTTTCTATTTTTATCTTTCTTTTTTTTCTTCGTTTTAGAAATCTTTGATAACTTGGATGTTTGATTATATTCGTTAACGTTCATGCATGAGTCTATATTCAATATATGCGCTGCACGAATCGATGGCATTCGTCCTTGAATCTAACAACCCGATTTATTCTAGAAGTTGAAGTTTTAAAAAACACTTGATTTTTATCACTAAATCTTCCGAATTAGAGACTCATGACGTAGTCGAAGGATTTGAGTTACAAAATTATCTCCTTTAGAATTCTAAGAGACACAATTGATTGGTTGGATTAATCTCGAGACCTTTTCTCATTACTTTATAATCAAACTTTGTTCAAGTTATTTATCATTGCTAGCTAGTTAGTTTAGATAATCAAACCTTTTTTAAAATAATCGGAATTTTATTTCTTTTTAGAAGCAATTTGTTCAAATTTTTGTGAGCGATTGAGAAGATTGTTCTAGTTCTTTCGGTCCTGTGTAAACTGCTCCTTGTGGGAACGATCTTGTACTCCGAGTATATACTACTTCACCATCCTATACTTGAGATTATCTCCAGCACACGTTTGGTGCGAGTCAAGTTTTTTGCACCACTGCAGGGGAAGTTACTTTCACACAAGTGATCGCAAGAGGCGTGCTAGAACATGAACCTCAGTCAACGCGAAATTCAGTGGACTTCTTCACCATCAACCTATAACCACGGAGGAATCGTCAACTAAGGCCACGCGGTAACTTCGTTCCATTTTTTTGGGTTAGAATCTTAGGATTTTTACTTGTTTTTCTTCTTTTTATGGGTTTAGACATATTGTAATTAGGAGGCGAAATTAGATGTGGTTAGGCTATGTGCTAAGTGTTTATTGGTGGTTTTGTCTTGTACGCGGAGATTAGAGGATCAGTTAGGTGTAAGCACCCCATTTTTGTCCGCTCGGCAATCTCTGGTCCGTCTGAACTCATATTCAAACCAACACATACATATTCAAGTCCAAATCAATTTTCTAGACTCCATCCAATTAATCAATCGCTTCGCAGGCCCGCCGGGCCCAATAGAGAAAAAATGACCAAAATACCCTTAGGGCATTGCTTGGTCCAATTCTAGTTAGCACGTCTTCCTAGAGACAATAAGTCCCCATTTCAATCTCAAATTCAATTTCAAGTCCAATTCCAATCCAGATCAAATCTGGCACGCCTTTTGAGAAAGTTGATCCCTCAAGGGATAAGACTATCCAGTCCAGCACGTTTTTTGAGAAAACACTTCATAACGATAAGTCCCTTCAAACTCATCGACTAGGATGGAACCCAAGTCCTCGAGATGGTAGAACAGTCCACTTTTGGCACCTACTAGCCCGCTAATGAAGAATGTCCGTTATTCAACACGTCTTTCGACAAAGTTGATTCCTCTTATTATCAGTACACCTAGCAGCTTCCCGAAATTAGGCAGTCTTCGGGATGAATGCGCACCGTTAGAGTGGTGAAAACACCCGCCAACATCGCAATTGTCAAAATGGCGGAAACACTCACAAATAGGTCGATATTGAAAATTGCCAACAAACCCCATTTGTCACGGGATCGAACTTGCCTCTTGGTTGTGACACGTTTACCAAAGGATGAGATACCTTGGGAAACCAACTCATCACAAACCTTCAAAGTGACGAAAACACTCAAAACCCGGGTCAACACCAGTGCTTGCTAGCCCACTCCGGTGAAAAATGACGAAAATGTCCCTTGGGCCTTTTCCGGCACGCTTCTTAAGAAAGTATCGAAGTCCTCAAAGCAGTAAGTCCACCTTTTCAAGATCGTCCCAAAGATGATCCAGCAAGTTCAAGTGCCTTCTAGTCAATTTTGGACCAATTCCGAGACCATCCGGTCAAAATGACCGTTTTGCCCCTAGCATCTGAGCGCCTCCGAGAACCACACCAGCTCTGGGTATCAAATCGGTTATCTTCCGAGGTTGCTTCTAGTAGTATTCTCAATCTTCCAGCACTTTTCCTAAACATTCCGAGTGCATTTCGGCAAGCCTGGTACAAAATAACTGTTTTCTCCCTAGTGGGCCGATCGCCTTTTTTAACCACACCGACTCTGGGTATCAAACCGAAAACCTTCCAGAACACTCTATGTAGTTTTTTCAACCTTCAAGTCCTCTTATGAGTCATTCCAAGTCCATTCTGGTGGTTTTCTATTCTAGTTGACCGTTTTGCCCTTAATAGTTCGGTCGACCATCCCGACATTATTTTTCAAGTTCGTTACTCCCGGGATACTATTTTAAGGGTTTCTACACATTTCTGGCCTTTCGGACCATTACCAGCCTCCCAGAATAATCCTGAACCTTCCAGAGTCACTTCTAGTGGAGTCAAGCCAAAAATTACATGGTAGTCACTAATACAGGCGCCCAAATCTTTTGCCTTGTATATCAAGGATCGAAAGATACGTTTCTTGCCGATCTAAAACATTTCCGAAGTGACTGGCACCAAGCCAAAGATTGGCCTGGCGCCACTCCTAGTAGTGCTAGAAGAAAAATTACCCTGGCGCCACTACAACAGGTGCTAGGTCAATCTTGTGTCTATAAATACAGAGCCTCCCCCCGCGTAAAAAGGGTTCGCAAACTCAATCCAAAAACTTTGCTTTTCGAATTATAGAGCTCGAAGTCTCTCCAAAACCCTAGCCTCTCTAGTCTCCCCAAACCTTAGCCTCCATACACTTGACCCTAACACCTATGCACACTCCATACACTCATACACAAGCCTCCAAAGCCTCCATTGAAGACTCAAAGTGCTGCAGCTGGGAAGCTCTTAAGGATCAAGCAAAGCAAAACAAGAAGAAAATAATGTAGGCTTTCTCTTTATGTTTACGTACTTTCCCTATCTCTCTTCTTCCTCTTAACCAACTTGGGTTTTCTTCTATTTTAATCCTCTATCTTCTACCCCCCTTTCTTGCATGCTTGAAACAAGGGATTCCTCGATTCATGTGTAAGAAAGATTGTTGAAAGTCACCATATCGAGGGCTTTCTTCTAATTCAACCTTAGACCATGTGGATTCGGCCCCCTTCATTATGTGGTGAAGCCAACCTTGTATGTTCACGACCCTACTTGCATTGTGCATATTATTGATCTATTCAAAATTGTTTTCAAAGCTTGCATCAAAACTCTATTTTAAACTTGCATTCAAAATCACAATCTAAAAGTGATTCTAGCCATTCCATGGTTAGGGTTGTTTTAAGAAAGTGTTATATTCATTATGACCATCAAGGTCCATATTTTAGGTATAAACCTTAACTTGTTTTTCATCAAAACCACAATCTTAAGATGATTTTAGCCATTCCATGGTTAGGGTTGTTTTAGAAAAGTGAAATATTCAATGTGACCATATTAGTCCATATTAAAAATCTATGTTGTTTTCAAAACCACCAACTTAAAATGTTTCTGACCTTTTCATGATTAGAATCGTTTTAGGAAGGTGAAGATAATCAATAGATTTTAAAAGTTCACATTCAAATCATTCTCCAAATTGCTTTTCAAACTCCTTTCCAAAAAGCTCTATTCAACAATTCACTTTCTAAATACTCTCTCCAAGTTTCCTTCCTAGAAACTCTCTTCAAAGGGTTTACTTTCCAAAATCTTTTTTTCTTGAAGTCCAAGTTAAGCCCTAGATTCTATGGTTAGGAAACCCTAATTCTCTTTCCAAAAAACATAACTTTCTCTTTTTCTTCAAATCCTAGATTTCCAAAATTTCTTTTTCTACATCAAATTATAGCATTCCAAATCTTAGATTTTTAAAATTCAACATTTCCAATTCCATGTCAAATCTAATCTTTCAAACTAGGAAACTAAATCAAATCCTTCAATTTTAGAAACCATATCAAATCATCTATTTCAGGAAATAAAATCTAATCTTCTACTTTAGGAAATAGAAATAAAATCTTTCTTAATTAAAACATTTCCTAATTCCAACCTTTCTATATTTTAAAACTTTTCAAATTCTAAATCTTTCCAAAGTTGACATCTTCCTAAATTCAAAACTCTCCTAAGTCCAAACTTTCCAAAATTCAAATCTTTCTAAATTCAAAACTTTCCTAAGTTCAAACTTTCTAAATTCAAAACTTTCCTAAATGAAACTTTCCTAAAATGGAACTTTTCTATTTCAAAACTTTCCTAATTCAAAGATTTCTAAAATCTAGCATTTCCTAAATCTAACTTTCTAAATCATTCAAATCAAGTGGTTAAGTTAAGTGTTTTCTAAATCAAATCAAATCTCTTTTCAAATATTCTTTAAATCCCACTTTCCTAATTCGAACCTTTCTTATTCGTACATTTCCTAAATCCAACTTTCTAAAATTAAACTTTTCAAATCTAAATCAAATCCTTTCCAATTCAATGTTCCAATCTTAGGTAACCTAAACCCTAGAAGGTCTAAACCCTAGTTCAACCCTAATCCTAAATTAGGAAGCTTCAACCCTTTCTTAAAACTCCTTTCTAAACCAAGATGATTCTCCAATCTAAGTCAAAGATGTTTTCAACTCTCAATCTTTGTCAAATCAAGTCCAAGTTTTCTTTCAAGGTTCAAACCCTTTTCCAAGTTCAAATTCTAAGTCTAGGTTCAATTTCAAATCAAAACTCAATCTTCTATTCCAAGTTCAAATCAAATCCTTTTTCAAATCAAACTCTTTCTTAAATCAAATCTTTTCAAATCAAACCTTTTAAACCTCAAAGTATCTATTTTCAATCGAACTCTTGTCCGAACTACGACTAACCTGATTTCTAAAAAGGGATACGTAGGCAACCCTCATGGTTTGCAACGAACTACGGCTAACCATTTTCAAGTTTCTAATTCCATAACCTTTTTCAAATTTTCAATTCCATAACTTTTCTCAAACTTCCAATTCCATGATCTATTTCAAGTTTCTAATTCTAAAATCTATTTTCAAATCTCTAATTCCAATTTCTAAAACTTTCTTTCAAACCTCAAATCTTTCTTTCAAATCTATTTTTCAAATCAAATCAAATTATTGCACTTGCATGCCATGCATCATGTTATACTTACTTTCAAATTTCTTTTTAAAAGTAGATAATTTTGGACATTTATTAATCAATGATTTTGAATGAGTGAACCTAGGGTGAATAGACATGTAGGTATCGCAAGGGCAGGGTAAGGTGATGGCTTAGTGCGTCTTCCCTACACGTAACCAACCTCCGAACTTAGATCACTGTTTTCAATGACTAAAATGGATTTATTTTCAAAAAGAGCTTAAATATTTTCAAAGGTTGCCAAACAACCTATTTTCTTAAAAACCCTCTTTTAAGGAAGTTTTCAAAGCATTTTCAAAAACTCTAAGTTTAATTTTTGGATTGTGTTTTAGGTAACCTAACTCACCTTTATCAAGTTAGGTGGCGACTCCAAACCTTTTTTAAAAAGCCCTTAATCAAATCAATTTCAAATTCAAACCTAGTCGCACTCGTCCTTCTAGGAGGATGAGTTCTAACGAGAGAGCACTGTATTTTTCTCACTTGTCTTTTTCGGGTGCAAAAAATTAGGGCGCGACAACTGGCAACTCCACTTAGGATGCTTAGAGGGTTAGACCATTGTCATGTTTCTTCACCCTCACCCATTTGGAGTCTTTGATTAATTTGTCAAATTCTATCCACTTCAAAATTTTCACAATCAAACTTTTCAAAGCTGTTTTCAAAAACATAGCATTGCTTGCATTCAATTACATTCAATTATTCAATCTTGCATTAAGATTGTCATTCAAGTACCGACTTTTGCATCTTTATTTTTGTAGGTGGACCTTTGTTTACATCTTATTTCATGTTATATTAACTGCCATATATGTCATGAATATATGGAATTGACAGGATGGATGGGAGTTTTGGGGCCCTTTCCTCCGCTTTTAAAAATTTCACACACACACTGCATTGAGCATAAGCATTTGCATACTTGCATTCTTTACCTAAAATGTCCCTTCTAGTTAGAAAGGGGAATAGTATATTGGTTGTGGGCAAGATATTGTGTTAGTTTATTCGTCTACGGCCTTTTGATGGTTCCCCCGCTCGGATCATCAACTGATCATGGCACCACCTCGGGGAGTGGGCCTAGGTTTGAAGATCTGGGAACCGAGCCTTCTTAGAAAGCATTAGTAAACTCTCAATCTCATGCTGATGTAAACACCATGCATAGCCGAACCTCTGCCAGATTTAAGACACGCACATCGATTTCAAAACCATGGAGGAAAGGGCGACTGCTTTACTTTCTTTTTATATATATTTGTTAAGCATATTACAAACCTATATGTGTCATAGAGGGAGAGAGAGTCATAACTAGGAGAAACTATTTCACATTTGTTTCACCTCACACAAATACAATGATCATCCTTAGGGTCGGAATCAGAAATTTTTTCTTGAGGGGCCAAACTAAAGTATAAAGATAATTAATAAAAACTAAATTTTGCCATGAAGGCTTCAAAAAAATTTACCTAGAATTATATGTGCATGAAAAAACATAGGACTTGGTGGTAGTGTATTATGTGCCTTTTTTATTTGGTAATTTATAGATTCCTTGGAGCAACAAAAAAAGAACATAAATTTTTTATGCTATCAAAGTTTATGCTAGTTTTTGTAAATAGAAAACCATAAATCCAATTTAAGATTTAACACAATCTTGGATTTAGATAAACATTTATCTATTTTGACATATATGATATTCTACTTTTTGGTATTTACTTTCTAATAAGATAACAACTATAAATATTATTCATAATTTTGATAATGAAAAAAAAACATCAAATCATCCAATAATAGATGATAACAAATTAAAGATACAAGTGAGACAACTTAATAGGGTATTGATATTTCTATTTGTAATGTATTCTATTTTTGGAGCAAATCTTTAGAAATGATTAAACATAGAGTTTTAAAAGGAAACAACTCAATTGTAAATGATAGGATAATATTTTATGAGATAATTAAGGGGGGCCATCTTATACAATGTAAGATATATCCCTTATCTGATTAGGATAAATCAATTAATTCCCAAAAATTTAGAGGGGTCATGGCCACCCCATAACCCCCTTTCCCTGAGTCCCTGATCATCCTGTTAGGTGGGTCCAAAAATACTGATTTTAATAATGAGTAACTAGCAATGGACCTGTGCTATGCACGGAATATAGAGAATGAACTTTAAAAATAAAGAATTGATATTATATTCTAAAAATTGATACTGCTAATATGAGTTTTATTATACTGTAAACTACTATTATTATTTAAAATTAAAAATTTATCAAATTCTATGCATCTATATCATAGAAATTTCTTCTTAAAATGGTTGCACTATCCACAACCAAGCTTGCCCGAAAAAAAAAAATCAAATTGCATTAGAGTCACATAATTAAAATACTTGAAATACTTGATTCTTTAATATTTATTTGTATTTAAAAGGATTTGAACAAAAAAATCCACACTTTTGAATTTAAGCAACAAATTTCTAAAATTATAATAGAAGAATTTAAGGAAATTTAAAATAACAATTTTAATGTTTCTTAAATTTAAGGAGGAACTTTTTAAAATTATAGAAGGCGAATTTAAGAAAATTTAAAACAACAATTCTATTTTTTTTTAAAATTTAAGATAGAACTTCATAAAATCATGAAAGGAAATTTAAAACTTTCCAAAGTAACATAAGATTAAGTTAATCATTAATAGAAAGTAAAATGGATTTGAACAGAAAATTCCAAAGTTATGAATTTAAGCAACTTTCTAAAATTATAAGAGAAGGATTTAAGGAAATTTAAAATAACAATTTTAATGTTTCTTAAATTCAAGAAGGAACTTTTTAAAATTATAGAAGGAGAAATTAAGGAAATTTAAAATGACAATTCTTTTTTTTTTTAATTTAAGAAAGAACTTCCTAAAATCATGAAATAGAATTTAAAACTTTCCAAAGTAACATAAGATTATTTAAATTTAATCATTAATAGAAAATAAAGTTTCTATAAAGTATAGCTAAACCAATGCTATCATGACACATGTAATATTAGTAATTTAAAATTTTAAAAAGTTAAAAAAATTGAATTGAGTTTTTCAACATCGATAACCCAACAACCTATTGTTATAATATATAGTATAACTTGTCCTTATTTAACCCTTAACGCAAATCTCATTGTAGGTAGTTTCGACATTTGCTACCAATATGAGAGCAAATAATTTTACCTTTTTCAAATACAGTGAATCTTGAAATGAGTCTAATGAGTGTGTTTAAATTTGCCTAACAAAAAATGTATAATATTTATAAGAGTTAGAATAAGAGTAACATGATGGGTTAAGAATGCTGAAAAAAAAAAAATTATAATTAGATGTCCTGATAAGTCTTTTTCTGTAGCTAGCTTGCTCGTGTAAAGCTTCCCTTTCATGGCCAAGGCTCTCTCTCTCTCTCTCTCTCTCTCTCTCTCTCTCTCTCTCTCTCTCTCATAATGCATGCCTTTTGTTGAGTCAAAATCTCAATATAAATGTGTTCACGTGTGTGTGTTGTGTCTGTGCTGGCTTTCTGCGGCCGCCGCGGCCTAATCAAATCAATCGTGACCTCTCTTATTTTCACTTAGTTGTCTATCGACCAGAGTCGATGCACAAAGTTCATTCACATGCAGCATCACGTCATCATGATTGATTGATTGATTCGTAATCTGTCTTTACCAGTGCGACAACAAGACTGCCGACCTATGCTAAAATCACAAATCCTCTCTAATCCATCATTAAATATTTAAATTTAATTCTTTAACTCCTCTTTATTTTTTTTTAAATTTAAAAAAAATAAAAGTGATCTTTATTTATTATTTCCAAATTTAAAAATTCTTAAAAGTTTTAAAAGATCATTCATGTTACTATTTATGTAAGATCAAAGTATTAATTATGTAAAAATTTTATACAAATTATTGTTTTAAACTTAAATAATACATTATTTAATTCTTAAATATTATTTTAATAAATTTTTAATAATTCATTATTGTATTTTTACTTTGTTAATATTTATTTAATTTGAGATTTTTTATATGTGGAATAAATAAATTATTTATATTTTGCTACTTTTATTTATCTTAAAATTATTATTTTATATATAAAATTAATAAATTATTTTTATTTTACTGATTATTTATTTATACTAAAAGTATTTTAATCTATGGAATTAATAAAAAAAATTTATCTTACTACTCCACCTTTTCATTTTGAATTTTTTTTTTTATAAATTTGAATTAATCAATCTATCTCTATCAGATTTCAATAACAATTAAAGTTTCAATATCCATTAAATGTGTTTTTATTAGTAGCTTTACCCACATGAAGGGGGGCATGGAGGAACTGGCTTACCACCTTGTTAGTGCTTGTAATTCTAATTTTTCAAGTCTCATTTAATGTGTTCTCATTAGTTCCTTATTGTACTTTAATTTTTGTTAAATGTATTTCATTAGTTTGTAATGGGGTTTTTGTTTTTTTAAATTTTTTAATGTAATTTAATTTACAATTTCATGAGTGGATCATTTAGTTTAAAAAATATTAAATAATTTAATTTTAATTATAAATTTGGTAAGTAATTACAATTTAATAAATTAAAATATGGTAATAAATAATTACATTTTGAATAAAATAAGAGCACAATAGGTATTTTTGGCTTTTTTTTTATATAAAAGAATAGTGATTTGAAAAATAAATAGTGAAAATGAAGGTTAAGTGAGTTGGAGTAACAATGTGAAAAAGTAGGACCCATGAACTTCAAATTTAAAGAAAATGTCAAAACCTTCAAATTTCGGAAGCACGGACACTCCTAGAAGACTGTTGTATGCGTGTCCGACACGTGTCCGACACGCATTGACCCGTGTCTTAATTTTTTTTCAACTTTTTCTTTGCCGGACACGCGTGTCCATTTTTAGACACTTGTGGGATACGGCAGCATAAACAGAACAATCAAAGGAGGGGCAATAGGCGGCAAATGGGGCAGCGATAACAGCAGGAGGAGCGGATGGGGCAGCGACAACAACAGGAGGAGCAGCAGTGGCAGGGGCAACAGCAGAGAAGAAGAAGAAGAAGACTTACCTGGTTTTTGCCCTTTTGCGTCTAGATTGTCCCTGTGCTCCTTTTTTTTCTTGGTTTTGTGTACACAGGACTGCAGTTGTCGCTTCTTTCTTTTGCGTAGTGTATATGTGTTGTGCCTTAATATCTAATGGCCCATTTAATAGGTTGCTGTTTGAAAATTAAAATTTTTTTTGTTCTTTAGAAACGATCTCTTAAGCCCAATTTAATGGCTATTAAATGATTTAACATTAGAATATGATCAATCAAAAAATAAATAAACCCAAAAAAACTAAATAAAAGACTTTCTAAATTAAAATTACTTCAGTATTATTTTCATTATTTATGAGTAAATAAATAACAAATAAAAAAATATATATAATTTTGTTGTGTTCCCGCCGTGTCGTGTCTGATATTTTTTTAAATTTGCAATGTCATGTCGGATACACGTATCCGTGTTCATGCTTCTTAACTTCAAATTCATCGTCATTTTGGCATGTTCTTCAAATTTCAAGTTCATGAGTTTCACTTTTTCACATTATTACTCCAACCCACCTAACTTTCATTTTCACTATTTATTCTCCAAATCACTATTATTTTAAATAAAAAAAATTTAAAAATCACATATTGTGCTCCCATTTTATTCAAAATGTAATTATTTATTACCATGTTTTAATCTAATTGTTTATTACCATATTCAAAATGTAATCATTTGTTGAAATTATTTTTTATTTTCAATGGATGTTGAAATTTTAATTGTTATTGGAAGCTAGTAGAAATAGATTGATTAATTCTTAAATTTGCAAAAAAAAAATTTAAGTGAAAAGGTGGAGTAGTAAGATAAAAAATAATAAAAAAAAAAAGAATTCATTGATTCTATGAATTAAAATAATTTTAGTATAAATAAATAATAAGTAAAATTAAAAAAAAATTATTTTCATATATAAATAATAATTTCAAGATAAATAAAAGCAAGTAAAATATAAATAATTTATTTATCCCACATATAAAAAAATCTCAAATTAAATAAATATTTAACAAAGTAAAAAAATAATGAATTAATTTAAATTTTAAATTAAATATTTATTAAAATAGTATTTAAATAGTAAAAAATGCATTTTTTAGACTTAAAACAATGATTAGTACAAGGGTCCAATATAATTAGTGTTTTGGCCCCACATGCATAGTGAAATGCAGGGGCCTTCAAAATTTTTTAAGAACATTTTATAAGTGGGATTTCTGGGAAAGCCTGGCCGATCACTTGAACCAATATTAGTGAGTTTTCAATCTGTTGTAAAGAGACAAAAGAGTTAGAATGGGTCGACCCTCTTTGGGCCGATCACACTCCAACGGTCAAGTTACCAATCTTAACCCTGAATGAAGTAAAATTCACAAGTGTATATGGCTTAATTGAATTGATCATACCTCGCTTTCTCAAAGCTCTGGTATTTATAGTGTGGCGCTCTCCGTTAAGCCTACTCCGTTAATCATAACTTATTACACAGGTCTATGCCGGCTAGAGCATGACGATCGGACATAATTTTTCCTGTATCGCCATGCTCGAGCTTGACTAACCGGACGTGAGCGTCGTCGTTTATGTGCAGCGCCTCCTCCACATTGAATACGAGTCTGTTTTCTATTAAATGCTCTAATCATCCGCATGATTATATCTGTAAATTGGGCAGAAAGGGTTTTAGCTTGGGCTGACAAAATTTGCTGGCCCTGTATTGTAACAGCTGCCTCTGGGCTCCTCCAGGCCCAATTCGGGGGCGCGAATTCTTTTAAGCTTGTAAACTAGTCTGGGCTCTCATTCATTTGGCCCACAATTGCCCCTAGCCCTAGTGCCCTAATTGTAGGGGTCTTGTGCTAATATCTCACGATAGTTTGGTGACGTCAGTCGTCAGACGGTCTTAAATGGGACGTGACCATTGGGCACCCCAGATTTGTTACCGCCATGCTGATACTCTTTTCACAGACCAGAGGGTTGTATCCATTATTCGAACACAGAACTCCCCCACATCTTGCAAACGTTTCTGTCACGAAGACCGTCATTCTATTAGTCCTCCCTTTCTTTGTAATCCTTCTTCATTTTTCTCGCTTTGTTCCCTAGAACCCCTTAGTTACCATTAGCACCAGACTTAGGCGAATGCTTAGCCATTCCAACGCCATCACCGCCTTCAAACAGCGGTATAATTTTTCGAAGTGGGAAAATATTGGCTTGGTAGGGCCGAACGATGACGGCTGGAGGATGACTGAAGAGGGGACTATGTTTCACCTCGTCGCAATAATAGAGGGCGACCTTAGGTTTTCCGTCCATCCCTTCTTGACCCAACTCTTTAGCCACTACGAAATCACCCCAATCCAACTATTGCCAAACGATTACAGAATAGTGATGGAGATGATTGAGTTGAACCGCCATCTGGGCCTAAACCTAAGTCTTCACGAGTTCAACTATTGTTGTACTGTCGTGGAGGTGGGCAGCGGCAGTAAAATGAAGTGGTATAAGTACTATTTTAGGGCCAAGCATGGATCAAGGGAGCTGGCGACATTCTTGTAGAACTGGCGCCAGAGATGAGATGCCCCAGAACACCAAAGAGGATAGATCTACCACTCTCTCCGCTAGTTGATATGCTTTTTCTCTTTTCTCTGTTTTTGTTTGACTTTGTGCTTTCGTGTTTCCCAGCTAGCTTCGACCCTAGGGACAAGTAGATTGAACACCTCGGCGTCGATCTTGCTACCTTAGAGCGAGTCTGGGCGTATAAAGGCGAGAGAGAACTGCAAGGGATAGGCCAAGCTACACACGTACTACTGGGCTACCCAATTCGGTATCAGTCTTTTAATACGACGAACGGCGTATCTGCCGACGTGATTGCTGCCCAAAAGGTGGAGGGAGCTAGGCACGATATTGGGGATCGCTCGTCTTTCTTACCGCTTCTAAATCCTGCACCTATTGCCGCAATCCCTGCCTCTGCTTCTAGAGTTGAAATGGCTCCCAAAGTTCAAGATCTGACTCTTACACTAGGACAGAGGGGTTCTAGGAAGAGGAAGAGAGCGGCATCATCTTCTACCGAGACCATTGCTCAAGTCAACGACACCAATGTTCCTCCTCTACCTACCATGCCCCCTGCCACTGAAGTTCCTGCTGCCACCGAGGTGGTCAATCTGGACGAGGAACCAACAGCCCAGGAGGCGGTGAAGAAATTGAGGTTGGTGAAAATGACTGAGAAGATCGCTGCTTGAGCGAGTGTCGAAAGTACAGCCGCCACCCAAGATGAATCGATGGGGCCTTTTGCTGCCGAGAAGGGCCAGGGCACAGTAGAAGGGTCATTGGCTAAAGAATTCATAGCACGGCCCAAGATCGGCGAACGGGCTATGACTATCAAAGACTCGATGTTGTGTTGCGCCGGTGCCGCTATCGGGGCCCTCTAGGCTATTATACTGCCTAAGGACGTCAAGGAACTAGACAGCGCCAACACTGGAGACTTGATGCTTGGAGCTGTTCAGTCAGTGTTCGCGGTAAGTCTACTGTCCTGAACTCTTTGTTTTGGCTGTTTAATTTGAAAACTCCGTGCTAATGCCTGTTTTAACTTATCCTCCTCAGGGGGCCATTCACGGCTTAGAGGTTATGCAACAATTCTGTAGCCTGCGTCAAGATCGACACGGGACTCTTTTAAAAAAGTACTCCGAGTTGAAGGAGAAATTCCATCAGAGAGATCGGGAGGCCAAAGGTTTTCAGAAGGCTTGGCAGGATAGCCAGGGTGCTATTGCCGAGTCGCAAGCTTCTTTTAGGCAGAAGGAAGAAGACTGCCGAAAAGCTAAAGCGGAGGCTGCCGATCTGAAGCCTGACCGAAGCCGTGAAGTCGGCGGCCATAGCAGAAGTGGCTATGGCTAAAGCTCAACTGAAGGTGGAGCAACTAAAAAATGAGGCTAAAGCCAAATATGACAAGGGTTTTGAGGATGCCGAGGATCATTACGAGGCCCAGGTCAAGCAGATCGTAGAGTATACATTTCAAGATGGCTGAAGGGTAGCTCTGAGGCAGTTGAAGCTGGACAAGTCTTCCTCCCTCTGAACAGAGATTCCTGCCCGAGCTGATGCGGTACTTGAGTCGAAGGATAAGGCCGATAAAGAAACCGAATGTGAGGGGGATAAAGATGCCCCTAAAACTCAAGTGGTTAATGAAGCCAATCCTACCGAGCTTCCCCCAGTCAAACTGCCATCAACCACTAAAGTACCTCCGATTGACCAATCCACTACCGAACCTCTAGCTGCTGAGCTACCTTAGGGCCTCTCTTTTTTACTTTTTTCTTTTCTTGTTGAACTGTATTATCCTTGAAAGAAGTGTATATTTCATGAATCAATTTTGAACATGTGCTTTTACGAATATTTTCTTTGCTTAGATAAAAATTTTGTTATTTGTTTGTTTGAACTACCAAACTTAGGCAGATAGAATCCCTGCCCAATTTAGGCAGAAAAAATCTGACAAGCTGCCATACTTTGGCAAATAGCATCTCTGCCAAGCTTAGGAAGATAGAGTATGTTTTAACGAAGCAAATACTCCTAATTTCATCCCATTCGTAACTTTGGATAAAGAGAAATTTAGCCAATCCACTAGATTTGGTTAGGACCGAGTTAGGACACTTAGCTTTGTCACTTTGACGAAGCTCTTTGCCAATCTATTTGACCTCGACAAGACCAAGGTTAAGCGCCAGATTCGTGTGTTCCTTTGGCCGACCTGTCTTTCCTAGTATAGGACCAAGTTTTTAGATTTGGTTTTAATAACTTTCATTGGTCGTCCTAGTCATCAATGACTCAGGACCAGCTTTTTACACCTGATTTTTTGGGACCTTCATTGGCCGACCTATCCAACTTAGACAAGACTAAGTTTTTACACTTGGTTTTAATGACCTTCATTGGCCGACCTGGTCATAAATGATCCAGGACCAAGTTTTTACGCTTGGTTTTTTATGACCTTCATTAGTCGACCTAGTCATAAATGATCTAGGACCAGGTTTTTACACCTAGTTTTTTGTGACATTCATTGGCCAACCTAGTCATAAATGATCAAGGACTAGGTTTTTACACCTGGTTTTTTATGACCTTCGTTGGCCGACCTAGTCATAAATGATCCAGGACCAGATTTTTACACCTGGTTTTTTTGTCTTCCTTCAATACTTTGCAATTTGGAGTGGCATCAAATTTGGAGTAGCATCAAATTTGTCGAGTAGCTTCCAATTTTCATTGATTTTTTCAAAGATTACATATTTTCTGAAGGAATTTGCATCCTTCTGAGGACAAACTACAGGCAGATACAACCCTTGCAAATAAAAAGGGCCTACTGGTAGAATTTCTTGATATTATTTACGTTCCAAGGTCGAGGCTGTTGTCGCGTTTCTTTGACAGTTTCCAGTCGATATGCCTCCACGCCAACTTGGGACGTAATTCAGTAGGGACCTTCCCAGTTGGGGCCTAACTTTTCGTCCGTTGGATGTTGCGTGTTGCGTATTTATCGATGATTTGACTCACGATTTAGCTGGGAATCTGTCTGAGTAGATCATGATTTCAACAATTCTGAGATCAATAACTTTGGCGCAACCCTACAAGAAGAGCCTCATATTCTGACTCTTTGTTTGAAACAGTGAACTCCAGTTTAATGACCTGCTCCAATGTGATACCATCTGAGAATTATCCCTGAATTTGCACTCTGTCAGCGAACGGCTTCCAATGATCACCTTTCTTCCAAAGTTGCAGGGAGAGGTCATCATGTTACGCATCGAAAATTGGGATTGGATTGGTTTCTTGTGGAAGTTCAATAGAAAATTCAACAATAAAGTCAGTCAATACCTGGCCTTTAACTATCGCTCGGGGTTGGAACTTGACGTCAAATTCTCCCAGCTCAACCGCATGCTCCAAAATTGCGGGGTAAATGAAGAGTTCTTCATGCTTTTAGTGTTATACCGTAAGGAAGCATTACTTGGCAGCGACTTGGTCCCCTCTTATCTCTTGCACCCCCTCCGAGAAAAGAATCGAATCAACTGGTGGTAAGAAGAGGGGATCGTCTTTATAAGATACAACCATGTTCGGCCCATGATTGCATTGTATGGGGATGGTACGTTGACCACTAAGAATTCTGTCTGTAGGGTAATTCCTCCCGCCGCAACAGGGACAATTACCTTTCCAAGTGGCCAAACAGGATCGGAGTTAAACCCGATCAATGGGCTGAGTAAAGGCTGAAGGCCGGTGTCCTGCAGTTCTAGCTTCTTGAAGAGGTGGTAGTACATAACCTCGGAGGAGCTCCCCTGGTCAATAAGCAGCCTCTTCACGTCATAGCCCGCCAGGCGTAGAGTCACGACAAGTGTGTCATTGTGGGGAGTTTAAACTCCCACGAGATCTTCATTAGTAAAGGTTATGGTTACGGTATCATTGCTGACCTTACCTTTCTTCGGAGGGGGGCCTATTTGCATTACCTCCCTCAAATGCACTGTCTTTCGAATATCGACCCGATATCTATGCCGGTCAGTATTCTGAGTTCGCCAATCCAAGCAGCACATTGATCACCCGAACTGGTTCAGCTTTGTCTTCTATCTGTGGGGGGGTGGGCCTCCAGCTTTGGCTGCTCGGCCTCCTGTTTTATCTTTTCCCTATCGATATACTGGTTAAGATGGCCAGCTTTCACCAAATCTTCAAGGTGGTTTTTTAGATGTTGACAGTTTGCCGTCCGATGGCCCCTCTACTTGTGATAGGAACAAAAATTTCATTGGTCTCGGGCTGTAGGGTCTCCTCCCAACTTCGGGGGCTATTTGAAAAACGACTTATCTCGGATTTGGGGCAAAATCTTATAAATGAGGTCCTTGAAGACAGTGTAGACCCCATTGCTTGCCTTCTTGCTCCTCCCAACCTATCATATCTCTCGATTCTTGACATCAATATAAATGGGGTCCAGTTTTGGCTGCTCGGCCTCCTGTTTTGTCTTTTCCCTATCGATATACTGGTTAAGATGGCCAGCTTTCACCAAATCTTCAAGGTGATTTTTTAGATGTCGACAGTTTGCCGTCTGATGCCCCCTCTACTTGTGATAGGAACAAAACTTTCATTGCTCTCAGGCTGTAGGGTCTCCTCCCAACTTCGGGGGCTATTTGAAGAACGACTTGTCTGGGATTTAGGGCAAAATATTATAAATGGGGCCTTTGAAGATAGTGTAGACCCCATTGCTTGCCTTCTTGCTCCTCCCAACCTCTCATATCTCTCGATTCTTGACATCAATTCTTGCACCGTGAAGGCTGGCTTTTTCATTAAGGACTATCGCAGGTGATGCTCTCTAGGCAAGCTAATTTTGAACTGAGTCGCAGCTAGCTGTTCACTGCACTCGTCAATCTCATTGTAGGCTGCCCAGTAGTGCTATGCATACATCCGTAATCCCTCTCCATATTCTTCCATAAGGTGAGTAGAAAGTCTACTTCCGTAGGCTGTTTGTTGTTGGCTATGAAGCAAGCAGTGAATAGTTCTGCAAGTTGTCTCCAGTTTGATACTAATTTAGACGGCAACTTGTCGAACCAGCATAGGGTCACCTCTCCCAGGCTGGATGGGAAAACGTGACACATCAAAGATTGGTCTCTACTCTAGAATGCCATCATTTGCTTGTAGTGACGGATGTGACTGATTGGATCGGCCTTTCCCTCGTATGGTGTGAACTTTGGTAAAGCGAACTTTCTCAAAGGTTGGCGGCTTTCAATCTCCTCTGTGAAAGGTGTGGACGCTATTTGATCTACGGCTCTACTAACCACGTCTTAAGTAGTACGTGCTTTGGGGAGCTGTTCTTTGCTATCAAGTTTCTCGTTTAGCCACCTCTCCCATTCCTTCCGTTGTGGACCGGTTCTAAATCAATCTCCGTCTTGTGGTGTCCGGCTCCTCTTATGGTGCCAATTGTCGCGTTTGTTACTGTTGCAGCCAGTGCTGGAGGCATGGCTCCTAACAATGTGCACCGGCGTTGAACTTTTGCTTTGGGGATCTTGACTCCTTCTTTCGTCCTGATGGGCCGGTGATCCTCGTCTGACTCAATCATCCCTCCTGGATATTGCGTCCCTCATTTCTCTGATCTGGAAAGTAAGCCTAGCGATTTTGTCATCACGTCACTGCAATTCCCTTTCAGTAGCATGAAGTGAATAGTCGCTGGGCACACGTTCACTGGAAAGTGAAGGGCCCAGGTCCCGGTGATGATTTCTACAGAGATTGGGTCCCCTGGCGTAGTATGGATCCCGCCGTAACTCGTCTCGTCATCCTCGGTGGCTTCCAATATGGGACCAGGTTTCTGACCTCCTCGTCCGACCCCCATTACTTCTTTCTGGGGTGGTTCGGTGGCCAGGCAAGTTGGTATTATCATTGCCAGAGGGAGTTTCATTCCCTTGTCTGGTGGCATGGACTTCTCTTCTCCCTAAGAAGTTGGTACTCATGTTTATTTGGACCTTCCTATAAACAGCGTTAATTGTAAGTGGGATTTCTGAGAAGGCCTGGCCGATCACTCGAACCAATATCAGTGAGTTTCTAACCTGCTGTAAACAAACAAAGGAGTTAGAATGGGTCGACCCACTTTGGGCCGATCACACTCTAACGGTCAAGTTACCAATCTTAACCCCGAATGAAGTAAAATTCACAAGTGTATATGGCTTAGTTGGATTGATCATACTTTGCTTTCTCAAAGCTCTGGTATTTATAGTGTGGCGCTCTCTGTTGAGCATACTCCGTTAATTATGACTTACTACAAAGGTCTATGACGGCTAGAGCCAGCTGATCGGACATAATTTCTCATATATCGCCATGCTCGAGCTTGATTGACCGGACGTGAGCGTCGTCGTTTGTGTGCAGGGCCTCCTCTGCATTGAATGCGGGTCTATTTTCTATTAAATGCTCTAACCATCCACATGATTATATCCGTAAGTTGGGCAGAGGGGGTTTTAGCTTGGGCTGATAGAATTTGCTGGGTCTATGTTGTAACAGTTGCCTCTGGGCTGCTCCAGGCCCAATTCGGGGCACCAATTCTTTTAGGCTTGTAAACTGGTCTGGGTCCCCATTTATTTGGCCCACACCTTCAAATTTAAATGTGGCAAATGAAGGCCACCTTCATTTCTTTAAAAATTTGAAAGTGGATTGGATGACCAAATTTGAAACCCACATTCAAATTTGAAAGTGGGTTGGAGATGCTGCAGCAAAAACGAGTTAATAGAAAGACACCTTCAATTTTCTTTACATCCCTTCTCCCCGTTTGGATGCAATCCTAAAAACTAGTAAAAAAGAGATTGAAATCAGAAGGCAAAACCGCATAAAAACCTATATCCAAACAAGGTGTAATTTGAAATGTGGCAAATGAAGGCCACCTTCACATAAAACCTTTTTACACATAGAATTGTAATTTTAAATAAAATTGTTGATATTTTTTTAGTTAGTGAGATTGGTAAATTAATGGGGTTAGGTGTTGACTCAAGGTTGATCCCCATATTGATTTTGATGATAAAAAAATCATGTGGTCGTTATCTAATGATTTTAATTAAGTATGTAGGTTATATTATAATCATTTGATAATAAGAAAATAATTGAGCTGATTGGTTGAGTATCCAACAAGAAGATTACTTAGGTAATCTTATTCTTAAAGAGATTGAAGATGCTCAAGGAGTTCAACAAGTATTGAAAAGAAGGATGCAAGCCTTAGAATTCTATCATAGTGATCTGTTTTGGAAACATGAAGATTGATAAAAGAATTTGAAGATTGATAAAGGAACGTATTAGATTAATTCTGTTTCAAATTGACTAAAGACCTTATAAGAATTCAAGAACTTATTCACTATGAAGACCCTCGATCCTCATGGACATATCAATCCACTAAAGCATTATGTATGCTATGAACCTCTATAATGGTTGATTGTCTTGCTCTGAATCTGAAAAATGCATTGAGGCATAAAGCACAAAAGAAAGGGGGAGTAAGTTTTTGTTTCAATAAGTTTATGTTTGTCACAATAGAAGATATTGAAGAATCAAGAAGGATGATGAGCATGATGGGTTGACACATTCAACAAGCTCATGCTTTACAAGTCTTGAAAGTTTGAATATAAATTTGGAAGTTTGACGAGATTGAAGGTATTCAAAGGAGTCAAGATTCAAGCAAAGTTAAAGATCACAAGTTCCATTGAAGATTTGATGAAGACATGGAAGAATGAACGATTGAAAGTATTCTTAAAGATCCACATGTTTTGAAGAAGACCTTTCAAGCTTTAGAAGTCTCAAAGTGATGATTCTTAAAGAGCTTAAAGAGGTTTGTTATATTGATTGAAGAATCCTAAAAGAAATCAAGTTGATGAAGATCAAGTAAAGATATTAAAGATGTTCAAAGAAAAATAGAAGATCGGTTGAAAAAAAAGGGAACTCAAGTCTTGGAAGCTCTCTTGAAGATTTTGAAGAAGACTTGGATAAATAGAAGAAGTAATATTGATTGAAGAACTCTACAAGTAATCAAAATGGAGTGAATTCATTTCAAAGAAATTGAAGGTGTTCTTGAAGTCAACATACCTTGAAGAAGTGTTTTCAAGCCTTAGAAAGCTTATTTGGATAACCCTTGAAGAACTTGAAAACAACGGAGAAGATTGAGTAAAATCTACAAAAATCAAGTTTTCTGGGCTGATGTGTCAACATATGAAGTCAGGTGTCAACATATGAAGACAGTGGCCAAAATCTGAAGAATGGATGGTCATGTGTCGACACATGGAGACAGTGAACAAAATCTGAAAAATGCAGACTTGATGTATCGACACATGAAGTCAAGTGTCAATATCTGAACTCCAACGGCTATATTTTTTACCGTTATAACAATTCGATCTGGCATCAAATGGTTTCCCATTTACCACCAACAACCATAATCAACTTAAGGCTATATATAGAAGATCCCCAACACATATATGAGAAGAAGAACACAAGATCAAGTGCTAGAAAGTGATATTTAATCTCCTACATCTTAAACTTTGTTTTTATTCATTTGGGGGGTTCTTGAATGAACTAAAAATTTATTTATCTACTCTTTGAGATAGAGTTATTCATTGTACAACCTTCATCTATTGTTGGATGAGTTTGTAAACTTGTGAGTTTGAGTATAGCTTGGGAAAAACACTTGTAAGTTTGAGAGAAGCTTGGACAAAATCTTTTATAAGTTTGAGAGAAGCTTGGACAAAATCTCTTGGGTTTTGAGAGCTTGGGAAAGAGCTCTTGTAAGAAGTGAGCTGGGTACTTGGAGCAAAGTCAGCCACTATGTAAGGGACTTTACATAATGGAATACCTTCGAGAGGATCGAAGAACAGAGGACATAGACAAGGGTTGACCAAACCTTTGTAAAATTCTTGTGCCTTCATTCTTCATTTCTTACTTTGTTTTTTTTCCTTGCTCATAACACTTGCTTGCATTGCATCATATTATTTGCTTAATTGGTTTTTAGTTTGATTACCCACTGCTACATTACTTGATAAGTTTTTAATTGGATTGTTTGCTATTAATTTCATAAAATCCAATTCACCCCTCTCTTAAGTTGCCTACTTGGTCCAACATTAAGGAGGTCAATAGGATATACATGTGTGCCTCCACCTCTCGAAACACTAATGCTAGGGGACCCAAAATATTTGATTGAATTCAATTCATCAGATGTTATGTCTAATTGTTTATCTTTTTTATGGAGATTAAAAGTACTCAAATTTCTAATCAACATCAAGATTTTGCCTTGCCCCATTAATGGGTGAATAAAGTTGATGTAGCAAAAGCATTTTCCATATCTTGAAAATCTAGATAAAAATTATGTATTGAAATTCTGTATAAAAATATTATATGGTTACGAAATTTCATAATAAATAGTACTCCTATCACGAGAATATCCCCAACTATTTCATTTACTTAAATTATAACTAAGATTAAGAATTACATTTATACTAATCGTGGATTGATAACTCCAAACAATTATTTTCTTAATTTATTTATTTACTTTGACAAGAGAATGAGAAAACTTGAGGCTCCCCATCTAATTAAAATTCAAGTATTGCTTGGCGTATAAAACTAGAGTAATGATAAATCTGAATAAAATATTAAGCGGATTTAGTCTAGTAGTGGCCATCCGATTGAGGTCATGGTTCCCGTCCCTAAAACTTTACTCCTTAAGTATACCAAAAAAAAAAAAAAATTAAGCAAAACATTAGATCATTGCATTCTTCATTTTTTACATATAGAATAAGAGATTGCGACTAAGAGTAATAGCAAGTACTCATCTATTGCAACCCTATGGTGCGGGTTCAAGTTATGAGAATCAATCACTCTCCAAAAAAAAAGAGAGACCAAAACTACCGACGTACCTATTCTCCCTTTCAAATTTTGCTGTAAATTGAGAGCCTTGTACATTGATTCAATAGCCACATAATGTTGTAAAACAAAAGTCACCAGAATGACTTTTAATTGTAATAAAAATTTTATTTTTTAAATAAAATTTTAAAAAAAAAAAGGGAAAGAAAAAAAATTCCAAATATATAGAATGCTCTTGTCCTCACTCATCAACACTACAATATTTCCACACACATATTTAATTTAACGGATGGTTTATTATATGCATCTTATCAGGACTCATATTTGTCAGATTTAAAAATTCACGTGATGAGCATGTGCTCTCACGTGTTCTATCACACATAAGGTAGCAAAAGAATAATTACGACCACGAAGCCTGCGCCAAAGAATAATCACGTAGGTGGCAATTAATAATTATCAGTGTCCTTGCTGTCAGTGGTGAAACCACGTATAGATCAAGGGCTCATCCCAAGTTTTTTTAAATATTTTTTTCGGTTTTATTTTGTTGAAAATAAAATGGTGTATTAGCCCCTAAGTTTTTAAAATATGTTTAAATTCTGTAAAAAAATTTCAAAGTATTTATAATGAAAAATAGTATATTAGCTGTCTAAAATTTAAAATAAAAATTACCTTAATCTCCCAAACTTCAAGCGTTCTTACTTTGGCCCCTTTAATAAAATTCTTAGATTAATCCATATTTGTTGTAGTTATGCTTTGTACAATTATGCGCTATCAATAACGTTTGGTAATATCATCTAATATTTTGTTGTCGGTCTAAAGCTTAAATATTTTGTAGCCAAAAATAAAAAATAAAATTATAAAACTATAATTTAGTGAGCGCCATTGTGGAAACGTATACATAATATATACTATTTGACAATTGTAGCCACCTAATTTTGTATGAAAAGATTTGGTGGCCTATAAACTTTTGGAATGTTAAACAAAATGTTGAAGAAATTATATGTTGGAGTTTTTCAAAATTAAATCGCGTATCTTAAAACAATTTTTGTTTTTTTTTCTTGTCCAAGGGAGATTTTGTTTTTTTATATACAAAACAATTGGAGAAGAAAAAAGGGCTGGTGGGGTTTGCGCCTCAATCACTTGAACAGACTCTTTGCTCTGTCCAAGGGACGTTGAAGGCTGGAAAAAGGGGTCGGAACTAAGTCTCCAATAATGAGCTAAAAAACTGAGTGCCAAAGATACATTTATGTAAAATCTAAAAAAAAATTGGCCCGTAATTTTAAATTTGTAGCTTTCATAACTCGTAACAAAACACAACGTTCACTTGACTGTAACATTACATGAAATAAAACATATTCACGAAATTCCATATAACCCGAAACCGAAAAATCTTTATCGGCCGACACATCACCTAACAAGCTCCAAGGGGTTTCCCACAGAGACAATCATTGTAAACAAAGGACGACGCTTCCAGATGATCGAACGGCGAGCCTGCCGGAATCGGCCCGCACAGGTGGTTGTGACTCAGATCGAGGTGCCCGATATATGTTGCCGACGTTATTGATTTTGGAATCGGACCTCTCAGCTGATTATACGACAAATCGATCGCCGTGAAATACGACCTCGGCCCGAAAACATCCGGTATGGCACCTTCAAACGCGTTTCGGCTCAAGTTCAATATGCTAATGGCCGAGTTCATTAACGTCGGCGGTATGGGACCCGAAATTCGGTTGCCGTCGAGATTTAACGTGGCCAGAACCGCCATTTTTCCGAGACCGTCGGGTATCGGTCCCGACATTTGGTTGAAAGAAAGATCCAAATCGGCAAGACGGTATATGTACGATGTCGTGAATGGAATTGACCCGGTGAGCCGGTTCCGACTCAGTAAAGCCCGGCTCAGCATTCGGAGCTTGCCGAAGTTACGTGGAATCGTTCCGGAGATTTGGTTGTTTCGGAGATCCAAGTGCATTAACGACGAGAGATTCGTCATCGACCGGGGAATTGTGCCGGTGATGCTGTTATCAGCAACGTTCAACACGGTGAGTCGACTCAGTCTGCCTATGTCAGCCGGGATTTCGCCGGAGATTTTGTTTCCGATCAAGTCGAGGACACGGAGAAAAGGCAGGTTAGCAATGCAGGGTGGGATAGTACCGGAAATTCCTTTCCAGTCGGCGATCGTCAGGCTCGAAAGGCGGTTCAGTCTACAAATGGCCGGAGAGATATAGCCGGTCATGAAACCGGTCCGGTGGGCTTTCTCGAAGATGGGGTCTTCGGACTCGCCGCGGAGGTTGATGTCGGCGACGCGGCGAGTCGTTTGGTCGCAGCTCACGCCGTACCAGTTGTGGCAACAGTCGGTGCCGCTCCATGAGTTGAAGATTCCCAAGTATGGTTCATGCAGGGCTGCTTTGAAGGCCAGCAAAGCGTCCCGATCCGACGGCGGGCACGAATTCACGGCGGAGCTAACAGAAAGCAAGAGAGCTGTGATGAAGAAGAGGATGCCCATCTCTTTCTCCCTCTAAAACTCACTACTTTCTCTCTCTAAAACAGCACATGCAGTCATTCAGTAGTATAATAAACTGAGTAATAAGAATGTCACCTACGTTGGGAGGGGAAGTGACGGACCTGTCTCGCTTGCTGGAGTTTATATAGAGCTGTGACATTTTTTATGACGGTTTTGCCCTTATCATGTTAGCTACATTTACAATTACAACTAACAAAAAAATGCTATTCTTCCTTTGGCAATAAAAATTTTATAATTAGACATAATTGTAAATGTATAAATTTTTTTAGTTATGCAGTAGTAATCTTACAATTATATGAATAGATCATATATGGACTATGAACAGCTTAACATGGGACAGTGATAAGCTTTGGTACGGAATGGGGTGTGGTACCACGTGGCATATGTTTGACCAGGTTTATGAGGAGAAGTGAATGTCGGACGAACCCATTAAATATATCCATGTCTATCCATACAAGCAAATAAATATATATAATATAAATATACACAAACATTGTACATAAAAGTTCGTGTAAACATTAAATTTCGTGAAAGGCTTAATACTATCTAGGATGAGATCACGAGATGCCCGACCGCTTATGTTTGGATTAGGCCTTAATGTTAGGGTAATGCTTTTCAACTAAAAAATTCATATAAAATTTATTACCAAAACAACATAGTTGAAAGTGAGTCATTTACTTTTAAATAAAATTTATTTTTAATTATAAAAATATTGACATCATTTTAATTGAAATTTTTGTAAGATTAGAATTTGTTATTTTGGTACGTTAAAGGGCTAAAACCTTAAAAAAGGAAAGAAAAGAAAGAGAGTGAGTCCAGCTCATGATCTCAATTATTGGAGAATACATATATATATTCATTTCTAATTTGAAAATTATAATTGGTAAAATTCACAGGTTACTACTTATTAAGTAGGATTGCAAATGAATCCAGTTGCTCACTTTTAATTTGCTCTTTAGCTCATTTCACTGGATTCATTGCTTAGAATATACATATTTATATATATATATATATACACACACACTAGATATGTTTCATGCAAACTGTATGAAACATAAACTTACATAAAGTATAAACCATATATTGTTTGTGGGTATGTATTGCTTAACAAACATAGGTTATATGCAAAAAGTTTCAAATACAACGATGTGATTTATTTAGGTCAATTCATTGCAAAACAAACGCCAATCATGATAGCTTATAATGAACATATTACCATTGTTATATCATTCTATGTGAATTTTATGTATAAAAATTATTATCAATGTAATAGTTATTACAATGATTCGGACAGTAAGCTTGTGCTATTTAGTGATTTATTTATATATATATATATATATAGTATATATGTACAAATGGGTTCATGATCAAAAGTTTCTTTGGACTTGAACCAGATTGAGTTAGGCTGTAAGATTTGGGTGGTCCACAACATGCATTGTCTGAGTGAAACCTGAATCTTTGCCTCCTCACCAATGTGCTTATTATAAGGAAGTAGTCTATTGCTATTAAATGCAGTGGGCACAATCCTGTTCATTTTGCTAAGGTGCGGGTACCCACATGAGTAATCCCATTAATCCCAACCGTTGATTGGACTACCTTATCATCCAACTGAGGAAATTGGATCACAATAATGGAGATATCATGAATGTGGGCCATTGATGGAAGTGGGAGGGATCAAGTGAGGACAAAGCAATCATGTGGCCATGTTTTGCGGATTTCAAACAAAAGCACGTCAAGATTTGCAGATTAATCCAAAGAAATTTGGAGGCCTTTCACCATTGCTTTACCTTATGGTGAACTCAACCTCAGTGACTTATTTAGCTCCTTACTCAATTTTATTTTGTTTACATTGTCACCTTTAAAGATTTAAACAAATAAAAAATGCTTTATTACAAAAAGAAAATAACGACATCAATATAGCATCCATTATTATTTGAAGAATCCTTAGTTAATTACTTCTGCAGAACCTTGATGAGAATTTTTTTTTTTTCTTTTCTTACTTTCCTTTTGGTATCTTATTTTATTTTCAAATTAATTACCAATTGTTCAATTACAACTTGGACGTCACAAATATGAAACACAGAACAGTCTCTTTAAATATGAAGTAAGATTGTATACATTTGGTCCTCCTAGATCTATGATCGATTTGCTATATGAAATAGCTTATCTAAAAATTTAAACTTCATGTTTTTTTTTTTTTGTTTTTTTGCTACAAATGTTCAAGCTTTCATACATTGCACTAGTAGTGATTGAGCACAAAAGGCTTAAGAAGGGATCAAACTTAAAATGTCATACTTAATATAAAAAGCAGTCGGCTTATCCTTAAACAATTAACACCATCAATAGGCTGCCTAGTCCTATCATAAATTTTAAAAACAAGAAAAAGGAAAAAGGAAAACCATCACCATTTAAAAACATGCTTATATATAACATCCAATAGTTTTTTAAAACTTCTTATTTCCTCTGAGGGGGGAATTGTGTTTGATAATATTACATTAGCATTACGTTTTTTTTTTAAAGGTGAAGACATGTGGTCCTGAAAAAATTGCCAGTCCATGTGAAACTTGTATAATAGGATGAGGATCAAAGGAGGAAGACTTAAAGAAAGATCGAAGACCAAGAGGACAAATGATTGACTGAACAGATAATGGAAATTATTGACTCCCTCTCTTAAGATTTTTGTAACAAGATCTGACGAAGTAATGTTGTTCTTGGGGCATTACATCAAATGTTACTCCTCTACTCATAATACAGTGGATCATCTCCTTATTAGGTACATTATGAGGTGAGTTTAGTAGGCTATGTTCAGGAAAAATATTTAATACAATGATAATATCACGTCATTTTAATGATACGATCTAAATTAACATAGTGTGATGAGGTGTCACATTAGATAGTGGGGTAGTGTGATAAAGTATTCAACTAATGCCTTAATTTTCAAGACCAACAAAAATTTACATATTTAGCATAATTTTATTCGTTGATGATACCATATCAGTAAGATAATGTTATATCACCTTTACACTTCTTACACTCAAATCCCGGTTAAACATTATTAATATCATATTAGGAGAGGCGTAATCGCATAGATCACCGTGCCTATAAACGACACCTTAATTCACATCCAAAAATAAAACACAGCAGAATAAACACCATTGCTCTATATAACCATGGGCCAACCATACGTAAATATAAAGTACATTAGAGTAAACCATCCCATAATCTTACACACATCTTGCAAATATAGATACATAACAAATTCTCATAAAATTCAAGATAACATAAAGCAAAATACAATATAACTTAAATCCCAACGTCTTATAAAATTATGACAAGAACTGAAAATAAAGCAATAAGAGCTTTCCTAAGTCCCGAGACACGACATCCTGACACCGACTTAAATGCTACCGCGGCTAAGACAAAGACTATAGTTTCCGTCTGTCACCACACACACGCCCTATGAAGTTACTGCTTGATTGACGTTAAAGATTTTTGACCTCCTTTAGCTCCTTCGATCTTGAAACAATATGCAACAAATCCTTTCCTAAGTTCTTCTTCTTTTTCTCCTCTTTTCTTTCTTCTCTCTCTCTCTCTCTCTCTCTCTCTCTCTCTATCCGAATGATGACAACCAACCTCTTAACTTCCTCTCTTCTTCTTTTTTTTTTTCTTTGTCTCTCCACTAACCTTGTCGCCTTCTCGTCTTCTCTCTCTCTCTCTTTTCACGAAAAGCCTCTCTCTTCTCTCTTGATTTTTATTGTGATTAAAAGTCAATATAGATACAAGAGTATATCTCACACCCTTAGGTATCCTATACACACATTCACTAATGACTTATCACTCAACTCACCACTTGTCACATACCACACACACATACAATCACATAATATTTACATAATAATTAATTATATAATAAATATAATTTAAGTAATTATAAAATTATGAGATTAAGGTCTCACACATATTCTCTCGTGTTTGGGACCCAACTAACCGAGGAATCCATTGTATAATGAGAGGATGAATTAGAGCCGCATGGGTCCAGAGCATTGAATAATTTTTCAATAAATAGAATAGACCATGGATGCTGTAAAACTGTATGTCAAAAGGTCTGGCCAAACATTTCATATTTACAAAATGGTTTTTCTTGCTCTGGGAATGAGGAGGGAGAAATTATATGTTAAGATAGGTTACACAAGGTCTGCCTAGCTGCTGGTCAGGTGGCCTGCAAAAAGATTTGAACCTTTGGTGGATCAAATGAATTCTATATCATACACAGAAAAACATGTCAATCTTCAATCTCTTGATTGGCAATAAGCTCAGAATATATACATGTGCAAGAGGAGTCCTCCCAAAAGCCCCTCTAGATATCTTCATCTTCCAACTTTTTTTGGTCTTTTAAAATTTCACAGGCGAATAGAAAGATTGGAGATCACATGGATTACAATTTACAAATTATTATTTTTGTTTTCGTCCCATCTGCAAATTTTTTATATTTAGTAGTGTCTTAAAAGGACTAGCTCAACCTAAACTTCTCTTGCCCCAAAATCAAAATAAAATTTAATCCAAGACCCACAATAGATCAGTTGGTATGGGTCGAAATAATGATGCTAGGAAAACAGTAATGGCAATGGTAATAGAATCAGGGCAATATTAGAGGTGATCATTTGCCAATTATATGGATTAAGTCTCGTTTTAGTAGGATTATTATTATAGATATCGCAGTGACAAAAACCTTTTGTACTAGGCTATCGTTTTTATGATTACAGAAAGCTTGGCAAAAAGTTCTTACTTGGATTATGTTACCCTATATTTGGATCTTAAATTTCTGAAAAGAAACGAAAACAATAGAAGTTATACTTCAAATTTTTATAAGTAACGAAACGAAACAATAAATCAAATACCTATTCATTTACTTGTCATTTTCGTAACCCGACCAAACAAAATGAAAAAATTTAGTTCCTTTCACTTTATTTTCTTTTCTTATCTATTCTTTTTTTTTTTTTTCTAATATAAATTTGCGATCCAAACATAGCATTAAATGAATAATGTGTGCATCATTAGGGTAAAAAATGGCAGAGTCACCTTATTTGCAATAAGAATGTCACTAATAATTTGATCTGGCAACCTCTTTCCTAACAGGTTATCTGTTTTCAGGTCTCATCTAGTGGAGTTGTTATCCCAAGTTTTCGAACCCAATGATCAGTAGAGGTTTGAAAACTACCCACATTTGCAGTGAGCAAGACATGGCATTAAACACGGTTAATGGTCTCCCAAGTCAATCTTTGAACTCAATACACGTATATATTCAGATATACATATATACGTATACATACACATGCACATAGTTATAGGTATGACAGAGAGTGCATGTAACAAGCTTGAGAAAATTGTGGAAGAATTTTGTTAGTTGCTAAGAATCTTGGAGGAAGTCATGGAACAATTTCTTGCGGCTTTCTAGTATTATAATTGTTATTATTGTTAGCGTGTGTGTGTGTGTGTGTGTGTGGGGTTGTGTGTGTCTTCTAAACTATTTAAATTGAGCTGTTGAGTAACTCTTGAAACGATCTTGTGGCCTTTCAGTGTTTTGAAGAAAATCTTTAGGTGTTCTCTGTTGATTCTCATGGAACAAATTTTTATCTCATTATTTTTTTTTAATAACCGGATGGCAGGGCCAACTTGCAAGTATCTCAACTAATCTTGAGTGTCAGGGCCAGCCAGCATGCATCCTATCACTACTACCTCAACATCTTGATTTCGCGCAAAGAGTAAGAATGTGTACATTGGACCCTTTTCAAATAATTTAGTAGCAAAAGTCTCATGCACTAGACTATTTATATTTATAGTACACTGGAGGAGACGCACACATGCTACATGTGCAACCCATGTTTGTTCACACAGAGAGAAAGGAAACAAAATATAACTAACCTACAAATTCTTCAAAGGCCCCATAGTAAACATACAATGTTAAATACAACTTTTGAAGAACACACTAACCTACAAACTCAGATTCTTTCTTCAAAGACTATTTAAGTTTTAAAAGGAACTAAAAATTAGAGTTTTAGAGATGATAATTGCAAAGTGATCCATTCGCATAAACATGTAGAATCTTCATTCCTTAGAAATTTGAAGTGGTTACCAGGACATGGAGTGTTTGAAATTTTATTGATTTTTCCCTTTTAACCTTTCAGTTATTATAAACAATACTAATATGTATCATAAATAGCTGTTTTTCGTTTGGCAATTGTGGAAGCTTAAAAAGTTAACACAGCTTCTTATTTGAACAGATTTGGGAGGACACTAACTTGGTATTCACCCTTTATATATTGGGATAGATATAGAATCCTAATTCTTTATAAATCGAATGCGGTTGCCAAGACGTGAAGTATTTGGAATTTTAATGATTTTTTCCTTTGAGAATCAGATATTATAAACAATACTAATTTGTACTGTAAATAGTTATTTTTCGTTTGGCAATTTTAAAAGCTTAAAAAGTCCTAGACGTGGAGTGTTCGAAATTTTATTGATTATCCTTGTTAGCCTTTCAGTTATTATAAACAATACTAATATGTACTGTAAATAGTTGTTTTTCGTTTGACAATTATGGAAGCTTAAAGAGTTAACACAGCTTCTTATTTGAACAGATTTAGGAGAATGCCAAACTAGTGTTCTCGCTTTATATATTATAATAGATGAGAATACGAGTTGCCCTTAAGCAAGTTTTAAGACCACAAGTTGATCTTAAACAAACTTTTAATAAGCCTAACTCAAGTAACTAAGTTGTTTTACAATCCAGTACTACCCAACCAAAGAAAATGGCAAATATATAAATTTAAGACCTATGGATTCCAAATAATGGATAATTTGTAAAGCGCCCCTGTAAGATCATTCTGAAAATTTTGTATAAAAATCTTAATGTCTTTTAATATTCTCTATCTTACAAAATTACATAAATCCATAATCCGGCCTATTAGTCAAATTGATAAAAGTGCCCTTGCTATTGATCCCTTTACATGCAAGCTCCCCCTATATATTAGCCCTTTTAATGTCTTTTGTGTTTGTTCCATTTTTTTGGGCCTACGTTTTATTATTAATTTTAAAAGCTATGGAATCACCCTGCTTATGACGTCCCTAATCTTGGATGAAGGCTGAATTTGATCCCGAATCTCTGCTGTGTAATTAGGGCCTAATTACACGCCAGGCCGAATACACTATGATATCTGCTTATGTGCCAATCAACTAAATGCTGGACCCAACAAAATCATTTTCTTCCAATAGAAGCCCTATCCTTGGGGCCCCATCTCCTAAACCTAGCTGATGCGCACTCAATCTGAGTTGTGCATCTAGCTTATAGAATTGGCCATGATGGTTGAATTTTTCAAGTTGGGCCTGCCCAACAATACAAGAAATCTGCTGAAATTAAGGAGGAAACCTTTGATTAAATGACATATGGCAAATATATCAAACAAAATAATAATAAATATATATATATATATATATATGAATGAACAAAACAACATTTCAATGCCCAGAAATAAAAGGAAAGAACCTATTAGACTCTATTTGCTTCTATTTGAATTTGATCAATATGCTGTTCACAAATTACTTTAAAATATGGAAAACAAATTGCAATATATATACATAGCACGAGATCAAACAGGATTGAGGAATCAGTAAATAACAATACAGTTAATACGCACAGGTGAGCCCAAGTAATTGGACCGCTGCTTGCAGCTTGCTAACCAAATCTGAGGTTTGATCCCCCGGCACCAGCTATCCTCCCACCCCCAACTGAAATATATACTAACATAAAAGATATTCTTAATGCTTAGTACTGAAAAAAAAAAAAGAAAGGAAATCCAGCCAATCGAGAGATAGCTTTCCCCTAACTACTAGGCAAAATAGTGAGCTAATAAATTGCATGTAGAGCCAAACCAAACTAAATAAGACAGTGATAACCAAGATATTGAGATTAACACTGGTGACTGACATAACATTATCTAGCCCAGATGGGATGGAGGATCTATTCAAACATCACATAGGAAGACGTATTGAGGAACCAAAACCTCATGGGCTGTAGAACTGAAACAATGCCTCTTAATACTTGGAAAGCATTCTAGGAGGTAGCGCAAGCGC